>CM023488.1:18354809-18947309 GCA_013339685.2 Hyalomma asiaticum | reverse complement strand
CCTTTTTTTTTCCCTTTTTTTTATTCTTCTTACCTTTTTTATTCTTCAAAATTAAAAAAACTTGACTTTTGTCCTTTTCATTTATTTTCAATCTGGTAGCCTGCAATACTTAGGTGCAGCAGGCAGGGCATAGCATTATTACTATTTTTTTTTAGACGTAATTTATATCCGCCCACCACCAACCTTTCTGTCCCAGAACGCAATTGGTTCTAGGTACGACTTCATATTCTCCTTTATTTTTTTCTTCCGACACGCCCTCAATGAGTTTCTCTTTCAGGCTGCTCGATAGGTGAGCTTTTGCTTCATTTCCCTTTCACAAACCTCGCTGCGCGACAAAGGACTCTTCGCGAACATCGCTGATTCCTTTTTACGTACGAGCGGTAATACTTAGAGTTGCGTTACCCTGCTTGTAGTCTAGTTAACCTCGGCATTCATATTCATCTAGTGCCAAGCATAACTCTCGATAGAATAGATTCAGCGGCGCCGTTCTTCTGCGCGTATACAGTTGCGCAAAGAGGAGGCGCGAGGTGGCTGACTTATAATGCATTTCATCACGGACGTTGCGTCAGTCCTGAAGGAAAGGCGGCCATTGTAGTTCGTTCGCGTGAGAGCTTTATGTCTGAAAGCCCGCATCGCCCTCCTTTGTGGCAGACGCCATTTTGGTACCGCACAAATTATGCGGAATTGGTTGCCTTTTTCAAGCCATATGCACGACAAAAAAAGTTATTGCGGCTTCGCCATAGTTTCTTCCCAAATACAATGAACGATAGCATGAGTGACGCACTGAGGAATTCATGCGAACTGAGTCGTAGACATTCAATACTGGCGATTGTTTCGAATGCGCGCTTGCTGCAATGACGTCATTGAGCAATGCCCGCTTAACTTATGGGCGCATTCAGCGAGAGGGACAACTTTAGGGACGCCCGCAAAGGGGTGCGTTTTACGGTTGCCGCCGTGGATTGCGATGCCCATATTTAAATTCGAGTTCCGTTGCTGACCTTTCGCATAAATAGAAGAGACCGTAGCGGCCGTATTCAGTGTGGTCTTAAATTGCCTCACATTATGGTGGTAATAATACAGCTACGCTGATATGCGTTAAGAACGAACATAAAAGACCGTGAATTGAACCATAAGGCCTCAGTCTGCTTAACTATATCGGGCACAACGTCTTACTCGTTTATTATTAGTCATAGTGAACCGTTAAAGGACAACTCCGCTGCTTTTTCAGCGTTCACTGATCTCAATAAAACTTGCAATATACGTTCTCCTCCAATAAAGTTCGTTGTCTGTCTGTCTGTACGTTCTCCTCAGTACTGAAATAGTATTTGTCAAGCCAGGCGGTTACAAGTAATTTAGTTTTCCTGAAAATGAACCTTAATTTTTTTAGCCCATTTCTGCGCGGGCTACCCTGTGTCTTTGACGTGATTACCTTCAGCGCTACCTACCAGAACAGGTTGGCGGTCAAAGGTGAAACGATGACACTTCAGCGCTCAAATCGTCGCTATCAATTTCAGAAAAGGCGGCACAACTTGAATACATCGTTGGATGACCCGTCACTTTCATTTTTCTGGTACCAGCTCCATGGCCTGCCCACGCCCATAAAAAGGGGCGTGGGCTGGATATGTAACGCGAAGACAGGACATTCGTTGGTTATTGAGGGTAATAGAGTGGGTCCCTAGAGAAGGCAAGCGTGGCAAGGGGCAGAGGGTTAGGTGGGCAGATGAGATCAAGGAGTTTGCTGGGATAAATTGGTGACGGTTAGGACAGGACCGGGTTAATTAGAGATCTACGCTACCATCGATGTTACCTTTGCTCTGAAGTGGGGATAGACAGGCTGCTGTTGATGATGACAATTTAGTAGTAGTAGTAGTAGTAGTAGTAGTAGTACTTGGTGCGAAGTACGCACTACTACTGGTACTTGGCAGCAGTAGTACCAAGTACCAATTTCTACGTAGTCGTAAAGTACTTGGTACTACTGCTACTACTGCTTCCATTTACTACGTAGTAATTGGCACTTGATAAACGTAGTAGTAAGCGTTGTACTTGTATCAAGTGCTGCATAATTACATGGTACTTCGTACTACTGCGTTTTGCTTAGTTAATATTCCCTGGAATGGAACAATCCAAAAGTCTTGTACGCCATTAGGACAAGAGACTCAAGCAAAGAACGAATCTAAGCCCCAAACTTTCATTCCACGCATTCGATATATTTGTCCCGATTACTTGACGGGATAGGAACGGGACGGTATGGAGACCATACGGTGCCCACAGGGGAGCCTCTTATTCGGTTTGCGTGACATAGCAGCGGGTCATCAGAGTGGGACGCTTTAGTCGCGTGACCGGAGAGGACGAAAGGAAGCCGCCCACAACATTCGTGTATTCAATATTGCCAAAGAGCACGCGATGGTTCCTGTTCTGCAACGTCTCGATGAAGAAAACATACATGCAAAACGCTCGCTTCCCTTGCGTTTCTGTATCGCATGAAGCAGCTCTGTTCGGGGCCATCGTGGGGACAACCACATGACGACCTCGATGTCGTCGCTTCTGTAGCAATCTTGAGTTTCGTTTTTTTTTTTTTGTACCTTTATTGCTTGAATTTAGGTTAGCATTGCTGATACGTTCCGTATGTCATTCCAACAATTTTATATCCTTTTGTAAGGTCCATCAGAAAGTACGACAAAAAATTCCGGCATGTCTGCTCGCTTCACTGCAAATGACATCGAAAAACGACAGCCTTGCCCCTGATGAGTAACACCCTCTCTTCTCCCTCCTCCCTCCTCTCAAGCTTTTCACCTGCACTCTCACTCCTCTCCTAATAGATACAATGGAAGTTCTGCTGAATTCAAATTTCCCGCGTTCGCCCTGCACTCGAGCGTTAGGCAGCGGCGCTGCCTAACGAACACTGCCCTTTCTTTCTCAACACGGAGGTGATTCTTAAAGATAGGAGGTGAGGCTGATGACTGCACGATAACTGTCTCTCCGCTGAGAGAGAGGACAGATAGTAAGGCGCACCTGCGCCGCGGTGCTGTAGTGTTTACGGTGCTCGGCTGCCACCCAAAAAACGCAGGTTCGGTTGAGGCCGCGTCGGTCGCATTTTCGATGGAGACGAAAATGCCAGAGGCCCGTGTACTGTGCGGTGTCAGTGCACGTTAAAGGACCTCAGGTGGTCTAAATTTCCGGAGCCCTCCACTACGGCCTGGCTCTCCTTCTTATCTCTTTCAGCCCTGTTCCCCTACCCCGACAGACGGTTAGCCGTGCTCCCGACATGGGTTGCACAAATTAGCGTTCTTTCTCTAACCGAACCACGAAGCCGTGATGATGATGATGATGATGATGATGATTATGATTGTGGTTCGGTTAGGAAAGGACGCTACTTTCAGCAGCCCATGTAGGGAGCGAAATGGAGTGAAAACGGAGTGAAAGGGAGTGAAATAGATGGAGAGGAGAGAAAGGCCGTAGTGGAGGGCTCCGGAAATTTAGACCACCCGGGGTTCTTTAACGTGCGCTGACAACGCACAGTGCACAGGCCTCTGGCATTTTAGGCTCCATTGAAAATGCGACCGTCGCGGCCGGGATCGAACCCGCGTTTTTCGAGTGGCAGCCGACTACCCACTACACCACCGCGGCGGCCAAACCGTGCAAGCAGAAATGCTATCGACCGTGAAAGGACAGGAGAGTAAAGAGAAAGTGGCTCTCTCGTAATTTCCGACTAGCGCGACGCGACCCTGCAACGCCATTTCTGCAGCGTTAATTGTTTTATTTACTGGCGTAAAACCAGTAAAAGGTGCATCATTATTTAAACGAACGCTGTGAATTGTGGTTAGGTACATAAACTTTGCTCAGATAAACTCAGGATTCGTTCGTGCTTTGTTATGGTGACGTGTGACCCCCGTCCCCTGTGCTAGTATTGTGGTTGGTTTTCACGGCCCGTTTGAAACGGCCGCGCGGTTGAATCGTGGGACCCTCTGGCTTGGAAGTGATGTGTCTCAGGCGGTAGAGGCGTTTAGGTAGCCTTTAATGTACGAGAATTATATGCAGCCTACTTGGACTTGGTACGGAATTATCGCGATTTATTGGAATGTAGAAGTGAACACTTCCAGAGGAAGAAAATGAACAAACAAAGGAATCAATCGATCAATCAATCTGTCATTCAGCAGACTTGCTCTGTCTGTCTGTCTGTCTGTCTGTCTGTCTGTCTGTCCGCCTGTCTGTCTGTCTGTCTGTCTGTCTGTTCCACTAATGAGCCCAGCAGTCATTACCGTTAATACGACTGCCGTGAGAAGGTAGCATCCTTCGGGCCAGCTTGACTGCAAGTCGGCCTGCGATAACCGAAATAAAGTGTGCAGAAAACGGCATGTTATTAGATCGTGGAGCTAATGACATTTTAGAACTTCGTCGTCGGAAAGCTCATAAAACTGTGCTTGCGCCCGCAGTGGGTGTGCCTTAGCTTAGTGCCTAGCTTTGTCACCGTAATTGGCCTTTGCCCCGGCTATTCATTTTTTTCCTATCCAGCGGGCGCAAGAATCAGTATGCTAATGTGCTTAGAAGAACACTCAGAAGTCAGAAACGCAGAACTACTACGCATTACGACGAAACTAGAGCTATTTAGTGCGTCCTCTTTCAATTTTTTTTTGTATTGCCAGTGAGAGTGGCACTGTGCTCCATACTGGAGCCTAAACTGGCACTTACGAAACTACTACTCATTAGGATGCGTCCATTTAGGAAGACTGTGACGTGTAGAAGAAAGCTGGCAGTAGAAAAATGACCTGCACGCACGCACGCACATGAACACGTGAGGCCAAGAACACACTTAGACAGGAAAGGCCGCACTCAGATCTTCACCTATTAAGGACATGGACCCGTCAAAAGCAAGCGATGTCATCGTTAGCAAAGTTGCATGTTCATTAGGGAATATAGAGTACCTATACGCCGGCAAGTCCCGCTCTACGGTACTACGTTTGCCCTTACACTAGGCGATACCGGGCTGTTCGTTCTTCGAAGACTTCTGGTAATTGCCTCAGAGAACGGCTTCACGTGTAAGTGGTCCTTCTGTTAGAGTCACTTGACATATACACGCACATTACGACTGTGATGGCGCAATCGTCATTAACTGCCCTTTGACGGCACATTTCTTTATCCTGACGACGTCTCATTACTGTGCCGACTCGGTTATATTTGCTTCTCTTGTGGGTTAGGACTGCCTCGGAAAAAATTCGGCTGTGTTTCATCATTCATGCCTTGTTATGCTGCCGCAGAAGTGATTGAGTGGTTGCAGTGCTTGGCTGCTGGTCTGAAAGACGCTGGTTTCATCCCTGCCAAGGCAGTCGCATTTTGGGTGGAGGAGAAAAAAGTTAGTTTCGCCAGAAGGGCGAAGCAATGAATCAGATAGCAATGCATGATATAAAATCTTCTACGTACGTGGTGAAGCTCTTTTGGATACGATCTCACCTAACTCTACAAAACGCTCATGTAAGAGAAAACGGCTGCTTCAGGGACACTTTTCGCAGTCTCTTCACATTGACAGCGCAGCACGTAGAAGGGTTTACGAGCCGCCCGCTGATGGCTGCCGAGATAGCGCGCGCGCCAGCGATGGCGACTGTGCGAAGTCCATATTTGCTGGACGTGTACCCTTCATGTGCACCCGTACGTCATTCTGGTGTGTGTCATTACCGTCCTAAGGCATGGAGCAAAAATGCGTCGTCGTTCGTTTAAGGTAAATCCACTTATGTCTCTCTGGTTCTATACCTACCACTTCATATCTCTGTGTAATGCTGGTTGCGCTCAGTGCCTCAGTTGGTTAGGGTGATTAAAAGATTTAAAAAAGGTGTCTTGGAAGGTGATCGAGATGATCAATGTAAACTAACCCCACGCACACTCACAAATCGCTTGGTTAGCCATTTCTCTGGTTCTTTATCAAACAATCGGCTTCACTTTACATAATACCTATGTATTCTGGCGGTTATTAGCTAGAGATCTCGGAAACATGGTGGCATAGCTAGACACCACGAATTCACAAGAAAGCGATAGCTATCAGACACTAAGTAACAGTTAGTGTGCCACTGCTAGTGTTAAGGTACCGACACGGAAGTTTTATTTGCTGCGGTTAACGCTTATTTGTCCTCCCTTTAGGTGCCTGTCTGTGCTGGTCCGCCACATGGTGGCGGTGGTGTTTGCACCACCATTTTTATTACTATTATCACAAGTCAACGCGCATTTCATTGAACATCAGCCGCATCGAAACTTTTTCCTTTTTAACACTTCAACGCGTTACATATAAGTTCTGTAAGTAAGCGTAATGTTGTGTTCAACTTGGCCGACCGAGCATGGTTCTAAGGGCTCTGTTTTACCTATTGACCAAAAGTTATATTCAATAAACATAATAATCAATAAACATACACTGAAACGGCCATGCATGAGGCCGTTTCAGTGTATGTTTATTGATTAATCAAGTACTTTCCTAGAACATTGGTTCCGCTTAGCAGGCTCTGCTTATTTTCCGATCGAATTGACTTGATGCCAAGCATGGCGAGAGAGTTTAAATGTCGACCCGTGCCTCCACACCCCTAAGACCCTGGTACACGCCGTTTATCGTACGATATGAATCATATAAGGATAAGCCACGAAAGAAGGTGCTCTTTCAATCTTGTCGAGGCTTACCCCTCACAACGGAGGCAATCAGGGAAACTGCTCATACATTTTGCCTAAAGTGAACCTCAGGGATAGCGAGCGAACATTCTGGCTAATTTGGTTAGCCGAGGCTCCCCGCTCGGGGTAAAAAAACCATTGTCGGGTCACTGCCGAGGCTGCAGGAAGAATGGAGCCGGAGGATCAATCGGCGCTTTCGCCCGCTTCCTAACGGAATGGCACGGTTGCGAAAAATTGATCAGTAGCTTGCGGGTAGTATTGCTTTCGCGAGATCTTGTTGGCTGTAGTGTGCTATCTCTATCTTGAGATTGCCCATTTACCACCATTGAAACGTTCCGTGCGGTAAATCGGATAGTTTCATATGTTTCAGCAAGGTTCAAATTGAAACATGTGACAAGTGTACGACAAATATGTGGAATATTTATGCCCCTCGCAAGGAAACATGCGAAGTTGCAAGGATATAGAATGTTACGTTTAAGGAGGAAAATTTCAGGGCTATAAAGTGTCCAGCTGCCTAAACGCTGTTGTGACGATCGAGTGCAAAACAAGGCAAAACACAAGACGAATGGCGTACAACGGGAATTTCCCTGTTATCGTAGCACGCAGTCAGAAATATTTTCATTTTCTTCATTGTCGCCCTTAGAGAAATCGCTGCTGTAGTAAAGCCCAACGGGCTGGCCTAATGCTAAGTAAGTGTCGAAAAACACTTTGCATATGTTAGTGCGTAGATATTAGCGTCTATGACTTTCCTTGACATTTCGTTTCATGTATTTATGTGCTTTCTCTCTCTTTTTTTTGTAACTGTGTGATCTTGTAACTCACAAAGTTTGTGTACGAAGTTTGTGGACGAACTCTGTGCTCGAGTTGGCACAAAGTTCGTGCAGTTCGTGCATGAACCCGCGGAATCACCCAAGTTGCATCGCTTTAGGTTTTTGTCTGCAACCCATTTGGAGTCTCTAACGTCTCGTTCATTCATTTATTCGTTTTTTTTTTTTAAATGTAGTTGAGGGAGAGGTTGGTACCCATGCGGGGCGCCGGCTACTCCTCTTCTCATACATGGTGGTTGTTCTTACAAAGTCATGAGCAATCCACAACAGTGGGCGAAAAAGCATAGGGACAGTTCAGTCATTCATGATGAAGTGAAAAGTCTTTCTAACGGTGTGAGGTCAGATCGTAGCCAATTTCGTTCACCGTAACGAGCCCATAACAGCTTCCGCTGAGAGCAAAAAAAAAGGGGGAAACTGAGAAGAGATTCTTTGAAATCTTTGTACCTAGCTGAGGGAAACTTTGCCAGCAAAAATAGCATGCTACCTTGCATTCAGTGAGGCTTACATTGAATGGCATTAAGAGTGAAGCCCAATTCCGTTACGAACCAACAACAAGGGCATTCACTAGAAATGAAATTAGGAGCCCAAATTAAGATCGAAGCAATACTACATGGAGGTTTTGCTTCCAGAAGAGGGAAAGTTGTTTCCCGTGTTGCGACTGCTGCGAAAGCCAAGGCGTGGAGAACGTGAAGAAGGAGCATGTCGATTTATTTATCACTTATTCAGGCTTCGTGACGTGTCACGTGACACTGATTTAGATGCAAGGTGAGAAGGGACTTGTCCTCCAGACATTTGTACACCCGCATTGACGAAGCTATCCAAAGCCGACAAGGAGCTACGGCTTACAGGTTTCTTTATCATATATTCACGTTTCCTGAATAGCTCGTAGCATTCAGTATTTATAGAGTGAAAGAGCTCACGTTCTCCAGACAGTTCCACCGGCGTGCAGAGCTGAACACGGAAGGATCAGAGTCCTGTGAGAACCTCCGGCTTACAGGATTCCTAATTATCTATTCACGTCTCACGAATGGCGTGCGACATTGATAAGTTACAGGGTGACAAAGCTCATGTCCGTGTGACATTTGCACCCACGTGCAGTTGAACTTCAAAGGAACCCAAAGTTCCCAACTAGAAGTTTCGACTTACTAATCCCGCACATTGCACCCTCAGTCCGATAACGATATCAAAAGACCTAGGAACTGTGGAACTCTCACGTTCGTGTAATAACAAAAAAAAAGAAACAAGCAGACCCATCTCAAGAAGATAAACATGTTGGGAACAGCCCTGACATCATCACCAAGAGAAAGCAGACAGCGGCAATGCCATCAAAAGGGCATCGAAAAAAGACTCACCGAGGCCAGAGTTCTCAAGATCCAATCAGAGAGGTGGGCGTCTGTGGGAACAACCGGTGGCAAAAAGACGGTACTTCCCGTCACAATAAAAGAACTAACGCGACTTCGCTTGAAGCCCTACTGTTACGTCTCTGTTATACCGTATACCCAAGCGTCGGGTCAAAGGAGCTGTCTTCAATCAGATCAGACATGGGATCCCAATTTTTTTTTTTTTCACCACCTTAAATCAGTCGAGCTGCAACTTCTTGCTTACAGATTCTTTCTTATCTGTGAGAAGTTCCGCTAATGTTACTGGAGCAAAAAGCACTCGGTAGAATCACTTCCTGGTTCCTTTTTCTATATAAAGGACGAACGACTGCCTTACGCTCAGCCGTCGTAGTCCTTTCAGGGAACTACAGAGTTTCCGCGAAACCCAGTGTCGCTCACGAATTTTTTTTTTCTGTCACACCTACGTTGTATTGATAACGAACAATGAGGTATAGTGTTTACGACCAAAGATGCACAACTTTAGGGGCAGTTCTTTCGCAGCGGGAAGCGTTTCTTTCTTCGAGCAAAACCACGTACGAAGGTTACCACGTTGCGATGCTGCGCACACCAAAGTTCACGGTTCATTCTAAAGGATCAACGTCGTTATTCAGGTTAACTTGTTAACTTACTACTCCACAAATTAACCCTCGCACAACTCGTGCTACGAATTGAGTGTTTGTTCGAGTGATTCTTCAGCGGGCAGTTTCGTGATGGAAGAAATGGGGATTCCGGAAATAAAATAAAAAACAAAACAAGACGAGCCTTGGTGTGGATTTGGGCTTTTATTTAAGATTTAGGTTTAATGAAATCCGCCCTGACAAAGGGCCACTCATGCTTTCATTTGTAACGAGAGCGAATCGAGAACTGTGGGCTTTCGTATACGCAAGCTATTTTCATGAAGGGAAACATAGAACTTATTTGCCATACCCTCTTTTAATTCAATATGCTTTCAAACGTGTGGGACACCCGGGCAAATATATTCTATTTTGTCCGTAGAATATGTGTGGAAGAATAATTGAATGTTCTGCCTAGCAAACGTTTCCAGAATGGCAACCCAGTAAATATTTGCATAGTAACTTGTCAAAAGTAAGGTTTATTGAAGTAGAGAAAAAGCGAAAATTTCCGACCGATAAACATACTACGGTAAGCGAAAGCTGTACAACATATTTACCTATTGGCAAAACACCATTTATCTAAATATATTCTCCTAGTAGCACGTCCGAAACAAGATCATTTCTACAGCCACAAGTGTTCCAAGGGGAACTTTTTAATTTCACTTTGCAAGAATACCTCTTCAAACGAGTGACAAACATATTTTGTCAGCCGTGTTCTGGACACTATATTTCTCAGTTAATAACATAACATTTGCGGGAGTTATAAAAAATACATGAGGCGGAGCTATCGATGACATTTCCTGTATATTGAGCTCGAAAAGCACACTGCAAGCGACTACACATATCTCTCACCTTTATTCACAGCATAGGCGCTAGCGCTGAAACCCCTATACCATATTCGTTGTTGTATTTAGCGCTGCTTCTCTTTTTTTACTCTGTGACCAAACATACGTAAAGCGCTTGCGTGACAACAGCACGAATAACCGCAGCTCTCGCACAGCATGCAGTATTTGCTCCCAGAGCCCGCCCCCCCCCCCCTTTTTTTTTTCTTCCCCTCTCTTTTTCAATCTCACATCAACGTCTGCCGAGCTTTCCTGTACGAACGAGTCCGTCTTGCACATGATCGGAGCTCCGTTGGACCTTCCCTGACCACTCTTCTCGTCACGTGCCCCTTCGGGCGACGTCTTCATCAAACTCTTTTGTCCCTCAAGGCCCCACTGTGATCAACGGTACAAGCCGGTGTGGCTAGCGGGACCCCGTAAAAGTTGCATTTATGTATGGCTGTTGCCATGGTTTCCGGTGGAAGGTGCGATCGATGGCCTTCTAGCTAGATGACGCTGCCGCCGCTGTCGGCCAGACCGCCCCTTGGTTTACGTATACGCACTACACCGAGACCGCGCAGTGGCTGGCACGGCGTGCGACGTGGCCAACGGGTCTCGAAAGAAGTGCGTGCTTTTTTTTTTCCACGCAAACGAAGCGGGAAATTCCGCGTTAGGAACTGAACAGGTGGTTTGCGTCACACCGGCTCACCTGAGAAATGCCGGCGGCGGAGTTCGCGTGTTGGTGCCTCGGCATAGCGGACCAAAGAAGGAGATAAGGAGCGAGAGAGGTGCTACAGGCGAGAGGAGAAATCGAGGAGACTTATTTATGGGATTCGGTGTGATGTCTGTTTTAAGGACAGCGTACCCTATGAATAAGTTAGGTTAAGGGCGCTGCCTCGTATGAGAAATTCACACACACGCACACGTGCACACACACAAGCGCACTCACACACGCACGTAACACACACACGCACGTACGCACACACGTGCGTATGTAAAGAAAGAGAGTGCGCAAAAGAAACAAGAAAGTGCATGGGTGAAGAACCTTCAATACCAATTCCTTCCACTTGTGATCCGAACAACTTATTCCTTCCCGCGCATCCCTTAGCCGCGAACAGCCAAGATATTTCATAGCATTGCTACTACATTCATAACTACGTTCGTCGTAATGTAAGCTTAGAGCGATTCGTTTAGTAGGTAGGCCACATTCATGATTTTTATCGAACGTCACACGTGAACCTACCTGAATGAATTAAATGTGACGCATATTGTACAGCAGTAAAACATTAAGTAGAAAGACGTTTCTCTGAGGTTGCTACTGCATTCTCAAACAATGCTCGTCAGATCTGCTAAAAGAGATTCATTCAGTAAGTGGAACGCATGTAGAATGTTTCTCACTCGTGACACTTGAGCATATGTGAATCGATCAGATGTGATGCATATTGCACAATGGCAAAGCATGAAGAGGGCTGATGAAATTGCTACAGCATTCTTGAACATGTTCTTTGTGAGACCTGCTGCAAGCAGGTCTCACAAAGCGATCCACTTAGTAAGTGGATCTCACAGCAGGTCTCACAAAGCAGGTCTCACAAAGCGATCTACAAAGCGATCCACTTACTAAGTGGATCATATTCATAGTGCGCATTATACGTCATACTTGAACCTATCTGTAGGTGATGCATATTCTACAACAGCAAAGCATTAAGCGGGAAGACCTTTGATGAGATTGTTACAACATTCCTGAACATGTTGTTCGCGAGACCTGCTGAAATCGATTCATTTAGTAAGTGGATAATATGCCGACTGTGAACCGCATGTTGTAGCTGCACCTGTCGGAATGGAAAGTAATGCATGTGGTGCAGCATTGAGAAACATCCACAAATATAGCACTCAAGGCTCAATGCTATACGCTTCGTAGGGAAAACCTTTAGTGCAGGCATGTTTCACATACTTAATTGATTTTATAGCGATGTGTGTGAGCATTGTGAAGCTCCTCATTCAGCGAAAAAAAAAGTCAGGTCCGATAGGTCAATTTCCAAGACCTCCCTAATTTACCTGGTTCTATCGGATAAGTTAAAAGCGCTCTTTCAGGCCCGGCGCAGCTTTCACTTGTTCAGGTCAGAAGTGTTCGCTCAAAGCAGCTTTCAGTTATTCAAGTTAGGAGTGTTCGCTTAGCCCAGCATGACTGTGGTACATGCTCGTAAATACTTAACCTCGCGTGCTGCAATTCCCCTGGGGAAGATGAATGGTTTGCCTCAGAATAGATGTCCTTTGCAGGGGTAACAGCAAACAGTGTTGATAACAAAGCTCAACGAGGCCGACCTCATAAAGGTTGCAATAGCTTTGAGACATCGACCCCTTGCTTGCATCGGCCTACGATGCGAGAAAGGATCGATGCTTTGTACGTGTCGTAGTCGTTTTTTCTTCGGTTACTAAACCACTTACGGAGAGAGTGCTTGAATATAGAACGCGCCTTGCAACAGTTTTGTGTCAGGAGAGCTCATGAATTGTTCGGAGTGTTGTGGTGCAACCATGCTTGGTCCTAGCGCTGCACTGGCCTATGCTGTTGCAGTCGCCAGCAAGAGGTTTTCACGTCCTTTCCCGGCACAGACAGACAGACAGACAAACAGACAAACACAACGTCAGTTCGGAGCAGACTCATAGCGCTGAAGGAATGTATATTAAAAAAAGGCTCCTCCCGAAACTAAATTTTACTTGCCGAGTTTTGCATTAGAACGCGTTCCTTGTATTTCCTAAGAGAAATGCCGAAAAAATGTTCGAGATGAACGCAGGCGAACCGAAGTTGCTTAACATAGAAATTCAAGATAAAAGCACACCACAAATACTGGCATCCCGTTTCGCATTTCGCTCACCGTGTTATGCTGCTTCCAACCAAAACGAGGCTTACACCATCCGGTACCGAAACCACTATGCCCATTGTGGCCCTCCTACCATGAGGGTCAAGGCATCGTTGCCATGGACTACAGCAACCAAGTCGGCCACACATCACTGTTTGTGTCAGTTACGCACAAAATGAAATTGTAGCAGATAAATTTATGTATTTTAGTAGCGTTAAAACATCTTTGCATTTAAAGGTGCATTATGGTGTATGCATTTCAAAAGCGTGAATTAGAGGCATAATCTGTGTCAACAACGTCAATATCCCCTCGTAGAGACTATTAATGTACCACGCTACAGTAGGCGCGGAAGACGACTTCAGGCTCAAATTAAAATTTATTCACTCTTAATTGCGCCACTTTCGCTGGTGCTAGGGCCATCATAACAAACGTACAATGAAAGCAACCTGCATGATTAGTGCTTCAGGATCCCCTTTAAATGCAATCTTCGTCGTCTTCCTTACTTGCACGGAATGAGCAATCTCATCCAAGATGAGATTGTTCGTCCTATACGACGAACAAACAAGATAGGCAAACGGGAACAGCCGATATGAGGCCCCTCGCCGAACATGGAATTAGCAGCGATCACCGCGAATTATTCGATGATGCTAAGAAGAGACATCAGCCAGAGGTACGCTTTTTCGTCTTCATGCCCACACAATGAGCAAGTATTCCGTACGATGCCAGTACTCGAAGTGCGGCTTTAACCTCCACATAGGCGCGCCTTCGTCCTTAATTAAAACGATGAGTACATTTAATAGCAGCGTAATGACTTCCAAAGTCTCATACCGAAGTACCATGCCTACTTTAGCCTGTCTATAAAAGAATACAAATAGAAAAGCGAAAGAACAGCGTTCACTATTAGTGCAGTGAGGAGGTATAGACTGTTGCCTTAATCCGCACTCGATATTCTAATGGCCTTCTGAGACAGCCGCTGCAAGTCGGCGCTATCTCTGCAGAGACATTAGTTTGCTAAAATTAAACGGCGGGTGGAAAAAAAAAATGGAGCACACAACGGAGTAATCGATTCACTAAAAGAAAGCAAATAAAAGAGAAACTGTTCTCGCAGAACGGCTGAGCCTACAGGGACGTATGTGGAATAGAGACGAGCACTTTCTGTTTCTCGTCTACAACAACAGGCCTTGCCCTTTGTAATTACCACAAAAGCCATCAGCGAGAGGCGATGTTCGATGGGTGCGAATAGAGAATCTTAGAAGCACGAGCTTGCACGAGCGAGTGTTTTTCCGGGAGAGGGGGTGGTGCGTGGAGGCATCTGTCAGTGCAACAAAGCTGAAAGCAGAAAGCCGATATAGCCGGCAATCGGTATGCATGTGTAAAGTTCTTTTTTTTTTCGCCATAGAGCTCTTGTTATTACCAGAACATGTATTGGGCGAGGTGCAGCGCCTAATGGGAGATAATGTAGGATGTTTGGAATGAGCCTACGAGAGAATTATTTAAATTACAGTCTCTTAATCACTATTCTTCAATTACGGTTACAGGAGACTAATTAGTATACCGAGGATTAGAGTGAGACTATGCGTTTCTAGTTAGATCAGTATAGCTCTAACCTAGTGCGGTATATCGGTGAACGCTGACTCGAAACATGCTAAAACGCAATTAAGAAAATTCAGTGTCAGAATTGAAAGCGCCTCTCTGTGCCCGAAGGAGCTCGTTAGCCGAGACATGGCTCATTCGTATTCTGGTCCATTAAAGTTTGGGTGGTCGGCTGCCTTGCTTTTCGGCATGATTAGAAGGACGACGCTCAAGCGCGTTAATTAGCTCGATATAGGCTATCAGAGACTTCTTTTAAGACACCCATGTTCTGGAACACAATATTGAACGCAAGACATTTCCTTCCTCTATGCCTCGTCTAGGACTTTTGTACGTTCCCTGTTGAACAACGTGACAATACATGGAACACACGAAGGACAAACAGACAGATGGGCTATTTTGCTTCGCGATAAATTATCCGTCCAAATGAGGCACGAGACTGACCTTCTAAAACGTGAGAAGCGGATTTCCATTTCTTTGCAGATCTGCTTTTAGAGATCCGTTGTTATGCCTGATCGATCGATTTGCATGCATGAAACAACGTTTCAAAGCCCACACAAGGCTTAAAGTATAGAGCGACGTCGCATGAATGGTCGTACGACTCAGGATTAAACTTGAGCGAGCGCGTTTTGCTAATACGTCCTCCATACCTCGCCCACGTCAAAATGGCTGCCTAATGTTCATCACCAGCTCAAAGTTATCAAACAAGACAAAGGCATGCTGTAACCACGGTTCCCTTTAACACAAAGAACATCCGCTTTAAATATTTTTTTTCGCAGAACAGTAACACATTGACATAATCTTAACACCGAAATTGTTACTCAAAATTTCTTAGCAATGTTTGGAACATATCTGGATATGTTATAAAATTATATTTGGGTATTTTTACGTGTTTGTTAGCAGTGTTTATTGAATTCTTTACAAGTTTTTGAAGAATGACTGCAATTGCTATGAATTTGTATGTGCTATAATGCCTGTATATTTTCATGTATACCCAACTGCCAAGATCTGGAACCAGATCGAAGTACCAATAAATAAATAAATAAGTAAATAAATAAATAAATAAATAAATAAATAAATAAATAAATCACCTGTCCTCACAGCTGCCTTATGAATCCAGCAGCAGCTGAATATCTAGATTTCTGTGGTTTTAGGACCCGAAACCACGATGTCACTATGAGAGACGCCTTAGGGCAGGGCTTCCGAAAGTTCGACGACCAGGCCGGGGGGGGGGGGGCTCTTTAGCATACACTGACCACGCATGGTACACGGGCCTCAACGTTTCGCCTCCATCGAAATGTAGCAGCCGGGGCCAGCAATCGATCCCGCGACCTTCCGATCAGCAGCCGAATGTCATATATCTACTAGACCACCATGGCGTTGAGAGATGAAGGTGTTCGGTGAGGAAAGAACACGTCTCCTTCGAAGAATCAATGTTTCCTCGGCCTTCGGAGGGTCTTTGTACTTCCGAGACACACGCAAAGGAAAGATTAACCGCAGGGGAACCAACAAGCTCCTGAATAATAGATTTCTAATCACAACAAGGCGAGGCCCAACAAGGTTTTTTCTTTTGTTGCACGCGTGTGGCTGGGCTTCCCCTCTATCGACACCTAATTCAGGCCTGTTCCCGTTTTCTTTATTCTTAGCGGAGACCGAATGGTTGCCCTACGCTTGACGCCTCTCTCAGTCGAGAAGATTGCGGTGAAGGAATATTGATTCCTCCATCGCGAGAACAGATTTACGAATATTCGAGACGCATTAGCGCCGTCGCCGTGATGTCAGAGTAATGTCATATCTTTTTCCGTTTTATATTTACAATGGTCAAATGTAGTGCCGAGAAATACCTTGCCTCTGCGGCGATATATTTTCCGAGTAGAGCCGCACGTACACTTCGCTTACGGGTTGTGTAGTTAGTCCTATATATACCAGGACTAGTTCCGTGTATGCCTGTTCTTGTTGGGGTTGGAGTCGCGGGATCCAGATTTCAACTCATACTCAGGGTTTGGCATACTGCCTGCAGGCCTTATTTTTAATGTCAATCGCTACCTAATGGCCCCTCCACAATGGTCTAGCGGCTATGGCAATCGGCTGCTTAACCGAAGGTCGCGGGATCAAATACCGGCCACGGCGGCTGCATTTCGGTGAAGCCGCGAAATGTTGAGGCCCGTGTACTGTGCGATGTCAGTGCACGTTAAAGAATCCCTGGTGGCCGAAATTTTCGAAGCCGTCCTGTACGGCGTCTCTGATAACCATATTGTTGTTTTGAGACGTAAAACGCCAGATATCTATCAATACTATACCTAATAGTACAAATGCCCTTGTTTTCATTTCGCCGTGGACGTAAGGATGTATTACGCACTTTGAAACGGAATCATCTTCGCGGGCGTAGAGGTCCTACCCCTTCTTTACCACTTCTGTGCGGTGAGAATACATTGCTCTCGCATTATGTATGAAACACATTGTTTCTACCAAACATTGGCCCTTCGCGAAGTTCGTAATCTCGTCACTAAAGAACACCCATTAGGCTACGCTGGGACTTCTCATCTTCCCCAAAGACCGCGCACTTTTCCCCTTGATGGATGAGCTGCTGCTGAGGGTCATCAAACACCTCCTTTTGGGAGTTTAAGAAGAGTAAAACTGCCATCATTACTCTCTCATCGTCCCGGAAAGTCCCCTGAGGCGGCAGGTCACGCCTGGGAAGGGAAAGAAGTCGCTTGTTGCTAGGTCGGGTAAACATTGAAGCGGATGGAGCGAAATTTCATGTCATCCGAAGGCTACCCGAATTCCCGTCGCGTCCGCCTTACGAGCAGTGTTGTGTGGAGGCGCTAGAGGTTTCTCCCTTCTGTTCGCCTCGAAAGTACTCCCAGCGTGTGAAACTCAAGGTAGTAACCTTCTGTGATGATATGGCGGTTTTGAGCGCAATATGCCTAGTGTGTATACCGAGCTAGTCGCAAAACAAGCTCACTTTTAGAGACGAAAGCGCGGATGGCCTTTTAATTAACGCCTAAAATTAATATTCCACTTGATAAAATAGTAGACTTAGCCAAGCCTGTCAAAGCTATTCATGGCTTGAGAGGCAGAGCCTGGCAGGCAGCAAGAGAGACCGTACACGGAACGTCATTCGAAGTAGCGAGCAAGAAGTTCCTTCGAAAGAAAATGAACTTCCTGTTTGCGTCATGGAAAACGATGTTTCATGCACCAGTCACGCAAGAAAAAAGAAGAAGCCTTCAATGATGTAAAATAAAATGCAAGAAGGGTCATTTAGGATTTTAAAACAAAAGCATACTAAGCATTGTATATCGCTGAACCTACGCATATATCCTAAGTCATCCTGCATTTTAAGTTAGGAGAGAGCTGCCACAAAATATGTTTTATGAATGTAAAAAAGTTAGTTATGCCACGACATGCGAGTATATCGGCAACTTCTGGCCATTCGTTGAGGTCACAACATTTAAAAGGGAACATTACGCTTGTCCGCCTGCGTCCCCGTACGTTACACCATGAGATGCTTCTCACACAAAATGACGGTTGCCATACAGAAATTCGCAGCTTTTTTTTTCTTTTTCTTTGTTGGCTGTCATACGAATAAAAGTTTTTTTTTTTTTTAACGATTCTACCTCCTAGCGATATCCGTCTACCAACAGTCATCTCCACAGCTGAGCTGACATTTACAGAGCAAGACAGCGCTGTAAACGTCTTGTCCCAGTACGCTTTTCTGCCATGCGTGCTGTACCTTGCACTGTATAGAATTGCAAGATGAATCAAGATCAACTAGCATGGCTATCAGTTCTCCTATCCGCAGCATCCACCTGTATTACTCAATCGCTGAAAACAAGTCTCGAATGTCGCTTCCGCAGAGCGGTACCGCGACTGCCACTGCAGATATCCTTTTACAAATAGGTTTCTAAAGCAACTGTTTTTTTTCTACGTGTTTAATTTGCTTATTCACAGCCAGTGGCCTTTACTCTTCCAACCTTTTAGAACCCTACGTCAGCTGACTTGCCGAAACGTCCAGAACGTCATCTTGCTTCATGATGCACCCCTAAGTTCCCTCGCGCTCCATGCGCAAATACAGCTTCACGCATACATTTGCCTGCACAAGCTTAAGGCCGTCTCCTGTACCTCTCACCCTTACACATATTCTTCATTAAGGAGAACAGTATCCAATAAGGTGCTGCTGAGAGATGATTGAAAGAAAGAAAAAAAACAATTCCATTTGTTTCGAAAGGTCTCTGTTGGTTGGGGAAGATTCTGAAGAGCTCCACCCGCACCAGGTGGCACCCAACTGCTCGTTTGTGAACAGTGTAATGCAAGACTTGTTTTCAAATTCATCGTAGTTGAGCTTTATTTTGAGCTTGTCGAAATGAAGCTCTTGCCTTAGCTTCAGTCCATTCATTGCTGAGCCCTCAGTGCTTAGCCCTCAGAGCGTTAGCTCTCAGCATGGAGGGGTAAAGCTCTCAACGCGGTCCTCTTCACTGGGAGGACAGAGGCTGAATCGGTGGGGACATATCAGTAGGCTAATCAGTATAGAGATCTACCAAGCGGGCCTCAAATACTAGTAACCTTCGTCGACTCAACGAGCTGCGGAACTATTCATACTCAACACCGGCATTCATCACTTTCAGGGGTGGGCATAGACTCGGGTCTTCACATGATAATGAGGATCATTCCCACAAAATCCGCGACGGCTCGTAGCCCTATATAGTTCCGCTCTAGTTTCTAAAAAAGAGTTACGAGAGATTGTGCAACGCTTATTATAAATTCTCTCCCATTAGAGAGGAAAAAAAACAGCCACTGGTATATAATAAAAATAACGTTGTTTTGCTTTTACCCTGCATTTCTCGGTATTCTTCCAGGAAGAAAATCCATTTACCATGGTGCCTCTTCCATGGCAAGCAATTGATTCTCACGAACAACAAGCACTGAGCTTTTTGTTGAATTTTTTTTTCTTGCACGCTCCGTTTGCGTTTCGCACTCATGCATCGCCACCGACCCAGGGTGTTGCCTCTTTTCCAAACGGCTGGCATTTAATAATTCACCCTGGTGGTGCCGCAACCCCGTGCAGCGAATTTAGCACGAGCGCTGCAGTTAGCGCTCGAAAACATGGGGGAACACGCAGATCACGAAACTCGGTGGCCTTGCTCATACAGAATAAGTGCAGGGGTATGATATTAGGAAAGTGTACTTCAACAACCGTGCAAACACATGAAATCATAGGTGGTATACGGTGTGTCTCATGCAGGTAACGATATTCCAACGGTGTATTTCTATTTTTTGACCTCTCTTTCAATGATAAATCAAATGTCCAAAGGGAATGTGTGTCACTTGAGGAATGGTGAGCTAATTGAACGCCGCCCCCAGACACGATGGTCCAGTGGCTATGGCGCTTAGATGCTGACCAGATGGTTGCAGAATGGAATCCCGGACGCGGCGGCTGCATTTCATCATCATCATCATCATCATCAGCCTGTTTAGGTCCACTGCAGGACGAAGGCCTCTCCCAACGATTTCCAATCCACCCTATCCTGAGCGAGTTGGTTCCACTTTATGCCTGCAAACTTTTTAATTTCATCGCTCCATCTAATCTTTTGCCTGCCTCTGTTACGTTTTCCCTCTCTTGGTATCCATTCCGTTGCTCTTACTGTCCATCTGTTATCTTTCCTCCTCATGACATGTCCTGCCCAGGTCCACTTCTTTCTTTTAATTGATATAATAATATCGGCTATTCCTGTCTGTTCTCTGATCCATTCCGCTCGTTTTTTATCTCTTAGCGTTACCCTCAACATTTTTCTTTCCATTGCACGTTGCGTGCTCCTTAGTTTTATCTCTAGTTTTTTCGTTATCCTCCACGTTTCTGCGCCGTACGTTAGTACTGGGAGAATGCAGTGATTGAATACTTTTCGTTTTAGTGAGAGCGGTAAGTTTCCAGTCATGATTTCATAATGCCTTCCGAATGCGCTCCAGCCCCACCTTATTCTACGGAGAATTTCTTTTTCATGGTTAGGAGTTCCTGTTATTAACTGTCCCAGGTATACGTATTCGTTTACACATTGTAAGGGTTCATTGTTGATTTTAAATTTCTGTTCCTTAGCTAGGCTATTGAGCATAACTTTGGTCTTTTGCCTATTCATTCTTAATCCAAATTTAATACTTTCCCTGTTTAGGTCATCAATCATGTTTTGTAGTTCGTCTCCATCGTTGCTAAACAGCACAATGTCTTCTGCGAATCTTAAATTGCTGAGATATTCTCCGTCTATTCGAATTCCCTTGTCTTCCCAGTCTAACCGTTTAAAGATTTCCTCTAAACATGCAGTGAATAGCATCGGGGATATCGTATCTCCCTGTCTCACACCTCTCCCGATCGGGATTTCTCTGCTTTTCTCATGTAGACTCGAGTAGTGTGGCTGTGCAATCTTTGTATATGTTGTTGATGGTTTTCACGTATATGTCAGGTACCCCTTGTCTACGTAGAGCTTCTAGAACTGCTTGTATTTCTATCGAGTCAAATGCTTTCTCGTAGTCGATAAACGCCATATAAAGAGGTTTGTTATATTCCGCGTACTTCTCAATTACTAGGTTGATAGCGTGGCTGTGGTCCATTGTCGAGTAACCTTTCCTAAAACCAGCTTGTTCTCTCGGTTGATTAAAGTCGAGTGTTTCTCTTATCCTCGTAGAAATTACTTTTGTAAATAGCTTGTATATAACTGGAAGTAGGCTAATTGGTCTATAATTCTTTAACTCCTTTATGTCACCTTTCTTGTGGATAAGGATTATATTCGCATTTTTCCAACTGCGTGGTATATTACACGTCTTGACACATTTCGTGAAGAGCGATGCAAGTTTTTCAAGTATAATATCTCCTCCGTCTTTAATCAAGTCGGCTGTTATACCATCTTCACCAGCTGCTTTACCACGGGACATGCCTTTGACAGCCTTTTTGACTTCGTCAGCGGTTATACATGGAATTTCATTGTCCTCCTCAGATTCTATTTCTATTAAGGTTGTATGGTCTGTCTGAGAACTGTACAGTGCAGAGTAGAAATCTTCTGCTACTTTTACTATTTCGTTGAAACTGTTGATAACGTTACCTTGTTTATCCTTTAGCGCATGCATTTTGTTTTGCCCTAAGTGCAGTTTCTTTTTGACCGTTTTAATGCTGGTGCCTTTCTCTACAGCTTTCTGTATTTCTCTCGTGTTAAAGTTTCTTACATCTATTTGCCTGGCTTTATTGATCAATTTTGATAGTTCTGCGAATTCAATCTTATGTTTTGGCGAAGTTACTTTCATTTGTTGGCGTTTTTTTATTAAGTCCTTGGTAGATTGGGACAGCTTACTTGTTGTTTGCTTAGTTGTTGTACCCCCGACTTCTATCGCTGTTTCAAGGATTGTTTTCGTTATGGTTTTGTTCATTTCCTCTACATCGTCACCGTTTTCGTCTAAGGCCTCGAACTTGTTGCGTAGGGCGACTTTAAATTCTTCGTTCTTCGCTCCGATTACCTCTAAATTACATTTTTTTCTAGTAAATAATTTAGTTCTTGTTTTCTTTAGGTTAAGTACAATCTTTGCTCTTACTAATCTGTGATCGCTGCATTTTATCTTCCCTACTACTTCTGTGTCTTGAATTATACCTGGTTGCTCGCACATTATAAAGTCGATTTCATTCTTTGTTTCCCCGTTAGGGCTTTTCCACGTCCACTTCCTATTCTTGTGTTTCTTGAAAAACGTGTTCATTATTCGGAGTCGGTTTCTTTCGGCAAATTGTACTAGCATTTCCCCACGGTTATTCCTATGGCCGACGCCGTAGTTGCCAATCGCCTGCTCTCCACTTTGTTTTGTCCCTACTTTTGCGTTGAAATCCCCCATGACTACTGTGTATTGTGTCTGTACTTTCTTTATTGCTAATTCGATATCCTCGTAGAACTGCTCTACTTGTTCGTCGTCGTAGCTCGTTGTTGGCGCATATCCCTGGATTATCTTAAGTTTATACCGCTTATTTAGTTTTATTACGACGCATGCAACCCTCTCGTTAATGCTGTAGAATTCATCTACGTTGCCCGCTATATCTTTGTGAATTAGGAACCCCACGCCATATTCCCTCTTTTCGGGTAATCCTCTATAGCAGAGTACATGCCCATTGTTTAAGACTATGTAAGCTTCACCTGTTCTCCTAACTTCGCTAAGGCCAATGACGTCCCAACTAACTCCCTCTAGTTCCTCGAGTAGTTCTGCTAGTCTAGCTTCGCTGGAGAGGGATCTTGCATTGAACGTTCCAATGTTTAGTTTCCAGTGGCGGCCTGTCCGGGTCCAGTGATTGTTACCGCCCACTGCTGCTTCCCAGAGCTGACCGCCGCCGTGGACAGATGTTCTGCAGCTGCTGGACACTGAGGGCGTGGGTTTAATTGTAGACATCGTGTGGGAGGTGGTGGCCAAGTACTTCACCAGGGAGGCCAATTCCTGTTCTGGTGTAGGAGTGAGTCGTAAACGGCAGTTGAATGACTGAAAGCCTTTCACATACCCCAACCGTCGCCAGGCCCCCCTACCGACGTAATCTCGAGGAGTATAAAAAAAAAAAAAGGAGGGGGGGGGGGGGGGGAGTGGGCGTCGAACCTGCGACCCTTGACGGTCCCGGTTGCAGCGGCTTCGCCTCGTTAAACGTACATTCTTTCAAAGCCTTTCATGCGCGATATCTTCTACCTGCGTTACTATTATGTATCGCGACATCCAGAACGTCACGGTTTTTAAAACTGCTGTGCAAGCAAGGTCGGCGCGCGTGGAAATCGTGTGTTAGCGAGGCGTTTCCCTTCTCCGTTCGCGCAGGTATGCGGCCGCGTGCCTAGTTTCGTGAAATTTTCCACGTGGTCCCGTACACAGACGCATTTTTCCTTGCGATGTACGCGCATATGACAAAAAAAAAATTGTTGGTTGTAAGAAATCGCGGTTGTGATGTGTAATGAGTAATGCAATCCATAATTTCTTATGCCGGAGTGGATGTGTGAAGACGAAATGGAAATAGATAGGTATCAGGCACACAGATACATACACACATATCTATATAACAGTATAAACACGCAATCATACACCCCAGCAGACACACGCAAACTTTCTTGGTGAATGCATAGTATCATGTTCATTCTAATAGGAAGTGAGTTCAAAGTGTTAAGTCGTCATCAAATTTACATCGGCTGCATTTCGGTGGAGGCGAAATGTTGAGGCCCATGTGCTGTGCGATGTCAGTGCGTGTTAAGAACCCCGGGCGGTCGAAATTTCCGGAGCCCTCCACAGTGGTCTCTCATAATCAAAACCTGGTGTTGGGACGTAAAACCCCAGAAATCAATCAATCATAGCCCCTGGCTAGGTCCCCAGCCCTTCTCGCGCACGGATGCCGTACAGAAGTGCTTCTGAAACCTTAGTTTACTCTTCATAACACGCTTCCAACTTAAACAAAAAATGAACACCATCTTCCCAAAGGGAACCCTGATGGGATGAGCAGCGTTGCGCACGGGTGGCGTCACGGGTTGAACGGCGCTAACGCGGGTGCTTCGCATCCCATCAGGGCTCCCTTTGGGAAGATGGTGTTAATTTGTTGCGCGTGAACCGACGAGTCCGCGGTGTAGCGAGCGGCGGTCGCGCTGGCGGAGCGAGCGGCGGTAGCGGCAGGTGTTGCGGGCGAACGGACGAGGCGGCAGCTGCGGGCGCTGCGGCGAGTGCGCGGCAGGCAAAGGAGAGAGTGACGTCAGCGCGCACTGCGAGGGCAGCGTGACGTCAACGCGCAGCTGCGGCGTGACCTACTTTGCACCGCTCCAACACCTGCGGCGAGGGGAGCGCGTTGCGGCGCGTTCGTACGGACGGAGGGACAGCGTTACGCAGGCTAGTCAAAGAGCTGCTTCGCATCTAAAAATGAAAGAGGTGTAATAATTGGTGGGATTACTTGTACCACAAGCACGAGGTGAATATGATGCACGCCACGTGGTGGACGGCTCCGGAGTATATAAAATTTTCGCCCCCTGCGGTTGTTCAATGTGCACCTAAATCTAAGTACGCGGGTGATTTTGCATTTCGCCCCCATCGAAACGCGGTCGCCGTGGCAGGGATTCGAACCAAGGAGGACCTAGCAAAAATGTATGCAGCTTCTGCTAGGTCGCGCAAGGCTACATCACAGGAAATCTGGCCTATATGTTACTGTAACAGGTCGGCACTTGATTGTTGTGTGATATTTTGGCGGGAGCGTGCCACCTGACATTGCGTTACGTGATTTTGGTGGGCACATATCACGTGAAATTGTCGTCATCATCGTCAGCAGCAGCAACTGCTTTCCTATCATAATCATAATAATCACCACCGCCACCACCACAGCCTTCTTGGTCGTAGTTATCACCATCATCATCCTCTTCTTCTTCGTCAACTTCTTCCGTTCACGTGTCGTCGTGACGTCATGTTACGTTATGCAGTATGATTTAGAGGCCATACAAGGTTATGCTGGTAGGTTTAGCGTTGCTTGGTTGCTAGGCAAGGTCATTTCAAGGTAATATTTCGTGACAGGACAGAGTTTGGCTAGCTGAAACAGCTTACGCTGTTAAAATACAAGCGAGGTGTTCACTGCGTCACCATTGTCGACTTTGGCCTAGTCTGACTTTTTGATGGATTCACGTGGCAAGCTCATTTCCCTAATAACCACCAGCCCCGGCAAACCTAATTCTGAAGGAGTCTTTGCGCAACCGACGAATCTGCTGCAGTTATGCCTGAGCACGCACGTGCGCCATTTTGTAAACCAAAGCGTAGCGGTCGGGAACTGATGCGTGACGTCATTAACCTCGCGAAG
Organism: Hyalomma asiaticum; assembly: GCA_013339685.2. Classification (NCBI taxonomy): domain Eukaryota; kingdom Metazoa; phylum Arthropoda; class Arachnida; order Ixodida; family Ixodidae; genus Hyalomma; species Hyalomma asiaticum. Next base: position 18,921,756 of record CM023488.1, on the reverse strand, counting down.
CCTTTGCGAATGTACAGAGGACACTTAATGCCGTGCAATTAATAATATAAAGAACGCCGGAGGTCTTATAAAAAACGTGCGCATGCGTGAGGTTCATATCATAGCGGCGCCGCCGACCTGCGTACAACGAAATCACAGCATATCGCATTGACCTTTGAAAAAAGCACTTTAGACCACAAACAATGCGGCGTACATTAATTTCAAGTCTTCATATTATTTTGCACTTAGGCGGCGTTCTTGTGTACGTGTCAAAAGGAACGAAATGCAAGCTTTAATGTTTCGGCTACACCGTGCTGCATATAAAAGTGGCTTCCATGAAACTTTGGATGGGCAATACCCAAAAGAGGGTAGTATTGGGCTTCGAAATTTTAATTGCACTATGCTGTTCATTCGTAATATCCACTTAACTCGGGCAACGGGCATCGTTTCCTGCTAGCTTTGAGTGTTATCATGATTATTATTATCTTATGCTGCAGCGTTCTGGGGTTTTTCCTTGTCATCAACATGACAATAAAGTGGTTAGCACAGAGTACAGTATTAAACGTTTCGGCTAAGCGATATAACTACTATTGAATATTTGAGGCTAAAACAACCAAGAAGGATAATAATAACGCAAACACGTTAGTCCATTTTTTAAAACTTCCCGATTGTTGGTATCGTCATTGCTCTGGTTATCATCCCTTACCATCAGCCTAGTCCTTCATCTGGTGCTTGCTATAGCCGCCATCATATTATTCATCTCAGTATCGCTTTGCTAATTCGTTCATACCGCGCACTGTCATTGACTGGAACCACTTACCATCGCCACTCAGCTACTCAGAGTAACAAATGAAAATTTCAGGAGCTGCTGCACACTGAGATCCTAGCCTAAATGCACTGCCGGCCTAAATGACCCATGTCGACTTTTCATTTTCTTCATTTATTTTACGCTGTACAATTCTCATGACTTTTTTCTGAGTGAATTTCTTAAATCTATTGTACGCTTTTTGTGCCTTGTTGTTATGAATCGAAATGTATTTTTGAAATATATTTGCTTTCTTCTTTTGCTGTTCCATTTCGTGCGGCACGCTCACTGAATCTGTGTAGCTCTTTATGAGATTCTGTGTCTTTTATTACCAATGTTAGTTTATTACTGTTCATTATTATGTTGTTTTAATACCTCCCCCTATGCAATGACCTCCTTGGGGGCCTTTAGGGGTATGATGAATAAAATGAAACAAATTTGTCTTCTGCTTTTATCAAGAATGATCACAAACCAATATTCAACTCTTGTGCTTCATTACGCAAAAGGCAATAATTGTGAATGTTATCATTCGTAAGGTAGCTTTGCATACACCATTCCATTTTCCTTTGTTGCTCAATATCTACGCCGTATTTTTAGCCACGTGCCTATAAAAGATGATTTTTAATAGCTCGTCATTTTCATCTTGTCTTTTACATGAATTTTTCTCATTCGCATTGCTATGCCGTGACGTGAAAAAATAAAATAATGAAACGACGAATGTATTCGTGCCGCCTTTTTGTTTTTACTTTCTGCACATGAGTCTAATGTAGAATCGTTCATTTAGTTCTTGCACATACAATAAGGCAATGTTAGCAACCAAGGGTGGAGACACAGCGCACCTTCGTAAAACAATCTTTTGAACGGTTCAACCGTGTCATCGTTCTCACATAGTCAGAATATTAATAATATGTTTAAATATTAATTAACACAGGTTCCTTATTGTATACTAAGATGTCTTATATGTGGAAGCACTTTCACAGCGCCATGAAAATTATTTGAAGTGGGTTGCTTTATCTATAACTTCGTTGAACGCGAGGTGAATGATATTCCATATAAATTTCTTGAGAGCAAACACTCGCCACATAGCAACAAAAAAGAAAAGGAAGTTTTATGACGTTTTGAAACCAGTACGGTTCTTTTGTTCGCATAAAAGCAACACAAGTTAGACAGTGCCTTTACATACGCTGTAGATGGCGCAACGATCTGTTACATTGATCACGTAGGCTTCCACGCGTCCGATTAACAGTCAATAAAACATGCGCATACTCACAGATATCGCTGACCGAGGAGGAGGTTATGAGTCATACATGATTGTAATGCCGTTAATCGTCACTCATGACAAGCACGTCGCGATTAATGACGTTATGGTCTAAAGTCATATTAGTCACATTCGCACCCTGTCATACCAATGGTGTATATCAAGTGAAAGAGGCACCTTCGTTTCACTTCGTCCGACCTCTTGTAACCCACGTGTCGATGCTGATACCTGTCGTGTTTCAGATATGAAGCTTGTAAGTCTTTCACCTTAATTATCAAATAATAAGTCAGTTAAGGACCGAAATGTTCAATCAGTCGACCAGTGATGTTTCGTGCTCAACGGCTTTTCTTTCTCTCTTTGCGCATGCGCAGTGGACACCGACAGGTGCCATCCGACGCAGCCGTTCCGGTGTCCAGCGTCCACTACCGTGTGCATCTCCATCCAATACCTGTGCGACGGGGCGCCCGACTGCCCCGACGGTTACGACGAGGACCCACGGCTCTGCACCGCAGGTACGGCAATCTTGCATTTCAGAAAACGGGGCCTGTCTCAGGATTTTGTAGTTAACTAGTGTGCACTAAAGAAAAAAAAAAGGGGGGGGGGGGGCGGGATAACGGAACCCAAGAAGAGACGACGTACGAGTGTTGACTTTCAACTGAAAATTCCTTACTGAGACGCCATTCTGTTAAGTCTCGGGAAAAGAAAGTACCGAGTCGGCGCACACAAAAGGAAGCAAGTCACCGTTGAATCCCCAAATAAGACAATTCGCAGTCACGTAATGTCGTAGAGGGCTTGCTGATGCACAGCTGTGCCAGATGTGGATGCGCGCAGCCTCAACCAGGTCACGTGCTCAGTTTCCGTTGTATGGAAAGATTTTTTCGAGCCTGCCCTTTGAGGGAGTTACGATGCTCACGAACCCGAACGTCCTACTCCCCTCATTTTTGTTTCTTTTTTCGTTTTTTTACTGTATTAACTATGAACGCATACCAACTGGTCCAACTAACCGCTCTTTTGCCTGAACTGTTTGGTTGCATGTAACAAGAAGCGTAGCCAGCCAACTACATTGAAAAGGAGACAGAAAGACTAACGACACACCGGTGGACTAACTGAACGCGTATTGATATTGATTATTTTCCACATTTACATCAGTAGATAGCGAATGCACTGCACACTGATCAGCAGATTCTTTTTTCCTTCTATCGATTACTTCTGCGCATGAATATTGTTCTTGTTTTTCTCTCTTAGCAGTATCGATGACGTACTGGTTCATTATTGTCCATCATGCTTCTACCATGCGTGACTGTCCCCGTCTGCGCGCGCTACAATCATTAAAAGACGCTTTTGCCAATGAAGTCGTCCTCCCGAGCTTCTTAATGATCGAAGCAAACAGGCACGCGCGCAAACAAGGTTGTGAGAGTACCTGATTTTGCGTCGCACATCTGTGCGTAATTACCGCATAAGTGCGTTGGCGTAAAAATGCTTTCCAATCGACCTAATGAATCCGAAAGAAAACGAAGCCGCCGAAGGCATAAAGGAAATTGGTAGTGTTTAGCTGTGGTGTAATAATTATGACATAAAGATGGAAAGGAAATAAAGTGAAAGAAATAAATAAAACTTGCCGCGGGTAGGGAACGAACCCACGAGCTTCGGATAACGTGACCTACGCACCAATGTCGTAGGTTCGGCCGCTGTGGATGGCAGGTTTCCTTTCTTTTTTTATTTTCATCCCCTTCATTTCCTTTCTATTTCGGTGTCACAATTACTGTAATTTTTATCTGTAATTACATAATTACAGATAAAAACAATGATTTATTATCCCTATGCCTTCGTTGGTCTCATTGTCTGCTGGAGTCGTTAGGTTATGTGTAGCAAATAAACCAGTCCTTCATCTATTGGCCTTCCGTGATTTCTGTGGCGGAAATTTGTTACAGTGGAATCCATGAATACAACACACACCTCCAGAAATCCTTGCTTCCTTCCAGAGAGAACCGTTTTCTCGAGCATACAAGGAAGTGTCTGCTGTCCGTCTCTTCGGCCACCACTGCCGCACAAGTACCGCCGAAACCGGCACTTATCCAGGTGTTTTCACTCGCAGGACTTTTTACGACTCGAGATCGTTAACGCTATTGCTTTAATGGATGCGGCCCAAACTTGCGGCATGGTCGCGGAAGCGCTGCTTCTCACACTTCTCAATCTGATCCTTTTCGTCCTGCGCTCGACGTCAGGCTGACGTCACCCAGCCACTGCACACCAAGACCGTGCCTGATCGAGGTTCGGCAACTCTATAACAGCGGAGCTCTTTAAGGTCGACCTTTAGCCGTTGTCTGTCCGGGGTGACGCAGGAGTGGCAAACGGGCCCTTTCCTGCAATCGACAGACTACCCACATCCACGATTGGTCGTTTCCTGCCTTCAGCACACTGGTACATGATATAGTGGTCATGCGAAGTCGAGTGTGCAGTATGGTCTAGAAAAGGTTTACCTCAAAGTTGCGGGTTCTATCGCGCGCAGCGGCGGTTGCATTTTAATAGCGCGAAGTCCAAAGAAAGAAAGAAAGAAAGAAAGAAAGAAAGAAAGAAAGAAAGAAAGAAAGAAAGAAAGAAAGAAAGAAAGAAAGAAAGAAAGAAAGAAAGAACGATTGATTTGTTGGGTTTAACGTCCCAAAACCAGCTGTGATTATGAGAGACGCTGTAGTGGAGGTCTCCGGAAATTTCGACCATCTGGGGTTCCTTAACGTGCACTGACATCAAAGAAAGAAAGAAAGAAAGAAAGAAAGAAAGAAAGAAAGAAAGAAAGAAAGAAAGAAAGAAAGAAAGAAAGAAAGAAAGAAAGAAAGAAAGAAAGAAAGAAAGAGCATGGTGAAGGATGAGTACGGACAGTGTATAGCGATGTTTGTGGCAGTATCGAGATAACTCTAGGTGACAAAGGACATAACGTCTTGGCGGAGTACACATGTGGTTACAACATCTTTATTACTAGGTCACGGCGGGGTACGTGTCAGGGTTGTCCCTGTTAGAGGCGATTCCCTCAACACAAGTGACTATATTCAAAAATGTGTGACTAACGTGAGTGATAGGTCACGACATCAATAAATTGCCACCCTCGCCAGTGACGTAACGATTAACGATAAAGTATCAGCTTCGCCGTTCCGATGGGTTTCGCAACATGAGAACGGGCTTGAATTTCTTTGCGCCTTGGCGACGGCGACGAATGCGACCTTCGATATAAAATGAACCAACAGAATGTATCAGGGAAGTTGCGGAAAGTTTCAAGTGCATCCGACAAACGCGTCCTCGAAACCGTCCTGTTTATCCCAGCTCCGCAGTCCATGACACTGGAAGCGTGCCCGCAGGACTACTCTAGGGGCACCCATTGACGTCTCTGAGGCCGCCATTTTTCCTCCACCCAGCACAGTGTAAGGCTGCGGTTTTTCTCGAACCGGCTATCTCCACAAGCGCAGTGAAAGCGGGGAAACGTACTTCAAAATGGCGCACGCTGACGTCACGTGAATGCTCCTCAAACATGCTGAACCAGAGCGAGTCACGTCTCGCTCGCGAGCGCACTCTACCGCTCCTCGCCTCACGACGAAGTTAGCGACGAAAACGAGTTATGCGCACACTCATTCGCGGCCTCTCTCGACGCGCCTTGTCTTCGTCATCCGGCGTCCGGCATCGCAGAGCAGGTCACCGATGACGTAGAAAGTGGGATTCTCTCTGGCTGCGATGATAATCTTGTTATCAACGGTGATGACACGCCCAGGACATACCTTGGTGCTCGAGAATGTTTGCCACTTTATCTCGTTTACTTGCCGGCACCCACTGAGGAAGGAACATTTACCAGGGAGCACCGAGCCGCGTGCATGGAAGCCGTAAAGAGAAGTGTCGCACTAACACGTATACACGTAGTAAGGGCAGGGCGCGCACGTTTCGATAGGGGCGAAATGTAAAACAAACAAGCAAACAAACAAACAAAAAGGAACTCCGGAGTACGTAAACATAAGTGCACATTAAAGAAACCCAGGTGGTCAAAAGTAGTCTTCCACGATACGGGGCATGTCTAGTAATCATATCGTGGCTTGGGCACGACAAAAAAACCTGGTCAATTCTTATTATATTGTTAATATTATTATTATTAATCGTCCTCAACCTACTGTGCATGCACTAGTCCAGTTCTAAATTTTCCATGTTATTGTTAATTACCACAGTTGGTACATCGTCATAAAGTAACTTAATGATGGTCTTTTTCTATTTACTATTTAATTTCACTGTGTTGGTCGTAACATCTGTTGTACAAGTCTGTTGCGCAGTGAGGTTTAGCTGCATTTTTGTATCTATTCTCGATTGATTAGTGGGGTTTAACGTCCCAAAACCAGCTTTGAATATGACAGACGCCGTAGTGCAGGTCTACGGAAATGTCGACCACCTGGGGTTCTTTAACGTGCACTGACATCGTACAGCACATGGGCCTCAACATTTCGCCTCCATCGAAATGCAGCCGCCACAGACGGTATTCGATCCCGCGACCCTCGGATCTGCAGCCGAGTGCCATAGGCACTACACCACCGTGGCGAGATTCTATCTATTCTTATGTGTGGGCCTGTTTACTAGATAATAAATATTCCTTTTAACATTCCATGTCCGCATGTCTTAAGTAATTCGCCTTATCTATGAACCAGTTATACAAATGGCCCCAATTAAGTCTTCGACTCGAGCACCCTTTCGTGTGCGCGCGTCTAGGCAATCACAGTCCTATACGAATAATGCCTTCAAGAAATGCTCTGCGCAGAAGTTACCAAACCACCGGTTTAGCGAACAGCTCGACGTGCGGCGCCCACCGCAAGACAATGAGAGAAACAGACATAATACCCGGTGGAGTCCCTTGCTTTTCCCTTTCCATCTTCCTCTCTCACAACACTACGTTGAAATATCTCGGTGTGCCTAATACAATCATTAATTACAATGCAGCTCAACCTGAACCCGGAGAAAAAGTAGAACACGTAACCCTCAGGTACCAGTGCACTAAAAGCTGCAGCAGCACTGTCCTACAAACATAATGCAATCTCTGCCAACGCGGCTGGTTCGCATAATGTTGCGTGTAGAGCCGATACTGCGACAAGATATAAGCACAAGCAAGGGGAACAGCTTCACGCAGATTTTCGCAGCTAGCCATTTTCTTGCCCCTCTACGCCTGCAACAAAATAGCCTCCCGCGTCACCTATCGCGAAAGCCTCTCTGTAGTGCGAGCTAGAATGCGTATACCCACTTAAGTATCCAGTGGTGGTCAGGAGCGCGTCCCATATTTTTTCCCTCGGTCAATTTAGATCGTACCGCCCACTCCCGCACAAACACCACTTAGGTTATATGGCGCGACGGTGGCTTGGCTAGCCGCGCAGCGAGTACCGCTTGTACGGAGGAGCTCTCTCTTAGGACAAAGAGGCAAAGGGTGAAGAACAAAAGAACGAAAAACGAGGAGAGGCATCTAAGACTTTATTACAAGCTCCAGGAAAATGCTTGGCTCGGCTTGACTCGGCTGCTGATTTTGTCTCGGAGCAAGGTTTTTCTGAGCGAGCCAGTACGGTCGAAAGGCATCTCCAGACGCTCCACTTTATGGTGGATCGATGAAACGCAGGTGTAGACTATGGCGTGTTTTGGTCTATAGCGAGGAAGCGGTCACGCTTCGCAGATACCTTTTGTGTTTGCCCTGGTAAGTGGTTAAGCTTATGTGTTAGCTTAGATGCTTCGGCGTTAACTTTTTTTATATGTTGATACCGCATTCGTCTCGCCATACTTTAGTTCGCTAGTGGGTGTGACAGCATGTCGTTCGGTGTCATCCTTTGCTAAATGGGGCACAGCAGTACAGTGGAGTTGTTCTCACTCATACATTGTATTTTAGAAAATCTATTATCTTTTATTTCGGCACTTTATGTTGGACATTGGACAAGGAAACAAAAAATATAGTGTCATTTCAGAATTCCGCACTAGAACTTAGACCTTATGACGTCACGATCCTCAGCTTTATTCTTTTGTGTTCTCTCCAGATTGGCCAACTCAAGTTTTCTGAGACACAATCTCTTGTAGGGACTCCAGAAAAAAATGGCAAAGTGAATTAGACTGATACATTGTAGTCCGAGAACTGCATTCTTGCTAATTGCGTCATCTTACGTCAGATATCAAATGTGGAAATTAAGGTCAAAGTTGCAGCTTCGAATTCCGCACCGAATCATTAAGGAGATGACGTCACCAACGAAATTCCTACTTTTCGCATTCTCGCCAGATTGGCCCTGTCAAAGTGTTTAAAACACGGCATGTTAAATGCCTGGCTTTCTTAGAACACAATGGATATCTCTATCCTCATAGGTAATCGTTTGCCTATTGAGATGCCACAGATATTATGGCGGGAACATCTGAGCAGGTGTCGTCACTTGTATTTTCTTTCTTGCGCGTTTTCTATCTTACCAAAGGTGCTATCCTGGACACTGTCAAGTTTCGCCATATTGTCAAATTTCGCCATTTTGGCAGGGTAGCTGTCCTCTGATTGGCCCAGAGGACAGCTACGGGCACCCTGATCGGCTCAAAAATGCCACCATTACAGAATTTCACAACATGGCGGAAATCGACGATATCCAGAATAGCACCCCAGGCGTCTCCTCCGCAGGAGAGTGGTGCCGTTCGTAAGGTGAAAAAGGCGGTTTACGAATGCAAGAAAAATTGTTATTTTTCACTTTAGTCACTTTTGAATTCTTCGGCTTCCACAGAATATAATAGAAACCTTTTTTTAATCAATAATTCTTAAATAGGCCTTAGCAGACACTGTGAAAAACGTACGATGTCATGCGTGTTAGTCGGCCAACTTTGGAGCGGTGTCGCCAGTTGTATTTTCTTTTGGGGCATTTTCCAGCCTTTTCCCCTCGAAACAGCGGTTGTTTCTCGCCAATGCGAAAAGGAAATTTACTCGCTAATACGACAGAAATCGCTCTTTTTTTTCACTTTATGGCGACTATAAAGAAAACTTCACTCAGTGCTTTACTCTTAACAACACGTTATCGTCAATACTTAGTGCAATGATGGTATGATAACAGCCTAAAATGTGGAAGCGTTATGACGTGGGGATTTGAATACAGAGAGCACAATAGCGCATCTAGATAAGTGAGTAGCATAAAAGCAATTTCGTTGGTGCTAACGTACCAAACAGTTCTTTTTGAAACGTCCATAGTGGATCCACAGGACAAGGGCTCTCATCCATCAAGCTTCTAATTCCTGTTTTTACCACTTTTTTGCACTTATTTCTCTCTCTCTCTCTCTCTCTCTCTCTCTCTCTCGAGCTTTCACTTATGAAGGCAGAGCATCGTTGCTCGAATGTCGTCCGAAAACATTCGCCTGACGTTGACGATACGAAATTTTCTTGCTGTATTCGCCTATGCCCACAACTCTTGTTTTTAAGGCCTGTAGCCTCAGTGATCGAACTGCGTTTTCCAAACTATACTTGTAGTGGGTACCTTAACTTCGATAGTTGGGTACTTTTTTTTGTGACACTATGCGTGGACCAACAATTTTAGTATTTTATCCTACAAGTATACTAACCTGAGGATTAAGCACGACATGGTGGGGGAAGGCGTTGAAAGGCGGGGGGGGGGGGGGGCGGCAGAAAATTTTGGCCAAGTGGGGTTCTTTATCGTGCACTGATAACGCACAGTACACGCGCTTCTGCCATTTTAGCCTCCATCGTCTTTCAGACCCACGTCTGTCTGGTGTACAGTCAAGCGCTATAACCACAAGACCATTGCGGCGGATGTGTTTTCAGAATTAATGACAACAGTGTTGGGTATGCGACAGTGTTGTATCGATCTTTTGCGCGGAATTAGGATTTGATTTCTTTTAACACTTTTTTTTTTAAATTCATCACGTCTCATTCACAATCGACAAGACGGGATCTCAATGGCCTGCGTTTAGTTGGTTCTTGCCCGGAGCATAAGGGAAATTAAATCATGTCTTCCCGCTAGTAAGGAGCGCTAACAAAATGCAGTACAAGGATATTAAAACAATTTCAGCACTGAATGACATAAAAAAAGATGAGTAGAACGTAATGCATTTCCGTATTTGCCCGACATTTTAGGAGCACCCTCGTACCCCGCGGTTATCAGGGCGCGAATGGTTAATATAGTTTCGATAAGGCAGACAGTCAGAAAGATTCTTGTTTCCCAAGGATGAGTTATCACTTTGTACCCTGCCTCAGGGGATTTTATCGGCACTATCCTTCATAGAATTTTTTTTTCTTCCTTTCTGTTTTTTTTATTCGCATTCCCGAGGCAATGTACACATGGTTATCTGTCTCATTTGCTTCTTTTGCTAACTTCGAGCCTCGAGCAAATTTATTCTGAGAATATCGGTGTCCACGTGTCGAAAGTCGGAAAAATTCACTCTGCGTCAAAGGTCAAGCGACCCTTTTAATGAGTTCTAGGAAGGATTGGCAAGCAAAGAGTGATCGTCGCTGCTTCAAGCAATAATGAATTTTTACTATTCTTAGGTGCAGGCCAGCGTTGGCAGTCAGAAATAACCGATATTATGCATCACGTGTTCCGGGGACCACCGGTACCTCTTTTTAGATTTCCGAAACTTTGTAGAGAAGGATTACGTCGTAGAAAAATTATTCTGATTGATTTGCGGAGTTTAGCGGAATTTGCAGAGGTTAACGTCCCAAAACCAGCTGTTATTATGAGAGATTCCGTAGTGAAAGGCTCCGGAAATTTCGACGACCTGGGGTTCTTCAACATGCTCTGACATCGCACATAACACGGGCCTCAACATTTTGCCTCCATCGAAATACAGCCGCCGTGGCCGGGATGTAGGAAAAGTGCAGAAGATTACGTAAATCACTTCAGTGAATTGAGAACGTCCCCTCAAGGGTGCTGTTCGTTTTGTTTTGTTTTACTCATTGTGCAAATGAGAAAGTTCATTGACTCGCATGAGTTGAGAACGATGCGCATGCTGTACGTTTTCTCAGAACGAGAACACACGCACACACACATTAGTCAAAAATACGAAGCTACATCATTGAACCCTAAAGCGCAACACAATTTGAATGATATGTGGAAGTTACAGGAAACTACAACGTGTTTCTGTCTGGAAATCTCGGAATTGAAGTGTGCAACTGGCTATATAGCGGTCGTCATGTGTAGTCCAATTGGCACCAAAATAAAAATGCAAGAATGTGCGCTTGATGCACCGGTGCTATTTTATGTTGTCAAATGGTCGTGACCATTTAACACGCCGGCAGTTTTACATTGTCCGGACCACATGACGATATATAAGAACGTTTATTCCGTGAAGGGGCTTTACCTGCACCTTCGTAACCATGAGAGCACACCGAGAGGTTCTCTAAAACGCTCTTTAAATGTAATCAGGAAAAGGTGATGATCAGTCGTGGACCCTCCTGATGATGATGATGATCTCTAAATTGCAGCGAAGCGGCCCCCCGTGGAGGAGACTGCAAACTTCCTGCACACGTTGCTGAGCAACCACGGGCCCAACTATCTGGAGAAACTGTTCGGACCCAAGGCCCGAGACGCCCTGGCACCTCTAGGAGGCGTGCAAAAAGTCGCCGTTGCGCTGTCCGGTGAGTGTGCGCCCGTCTTTACTGGTCAAATCTCGAACACGTGATCTTGAGGCTTAAGACCGTGGCCCGTGCCTTGATTGACCGAGTACGGTCAAAGCTTTATAGCACTGATGCACAAAATGTAGATAGATAGATAGATAGATAGATAGATAGATAGATAGATAGATAGATAGATAGATAGATAGATAGATAGATAGATAGATAGATAGATAGATAGATAGAAACAAATGCACCTTGTGTGAATAATTCTTCAAAGCAGACAAAATAGCATCAGTTCTCGTGGCCGTCGCGCTGAGCATACAAATAACAAACGAAGAATGAGCAGAACGAAATTTTTCCCGACGACTTTCTGCCAAGGACGAAGTCACCGGAAGTCTTCTTAACCCTAAATCCGGTGGTGCCGCTGTTTGTGGCGCGTATCTGAATGCACTGAAGGCCTTGCGAGTTGGTAGGAATCCATTGCGATAATGCAGCACACACATCACGAACAGAGACAGACAGCAAAAAAAAGTGACAGGGTCTGTCCGTTCTTTCTGCCTTCTGGCCTTCTTTCTGAGTGCGTGCTGCAATATGGAAATGACCCGTCTGTTATCAACACTCCGCACGCATTGCAAACGCGCCGCAAACATAATTGGACCAGATAAGAAGCTCCGCTTTTTGTGTTGACCTTATTAGTTTTTTTTTTTTTGTTGCCTCATTTTAACTAGCTCGCCTTCATTTGACGTCCTGTCAAGCGCCAGAAAACAGACGATGCTAACGACGCAATCGTTATTTTCGTCGGTGAGACGCTGTGCGCGCGCCCGCTGATGCAGACTATGCAAATGAAAAGAAGCGTTGTATTTGAAGCGCATAGCTAATACCCCTGACAGACGGGCGAAAGTAAAGTCCTTTGTAGCGAACCCCTTTTTCTACTCTCAAGGATCCTCTGCAGAAAGTAGTTGCGCCGATGACACACGGCAGCACGTGAACTCCTTTAGGTGGTTCCTGAGACGAACGCCGCAAAAAATGGCGCTCCTCGTTAAAGCGGCAAGATAGTGAACATTTTTAAAAAGTTCCGCATTTAATTACCTTTAGCGATTGTGGATCGTAAAAATATCGTTTTTATTGCTGATGGCTAATAGTATTGATGGTTCGTTTCACGCCGCGACGAAAAAGATAATGACTGCCGGAATCCCGCATGGCGGTGATGTGAGCGTTCGAGAGTGCGGTAAAAATAAATCTTTGCGGCCCGACATATCTCATTACACGGCTAAAAGCTAAAGCTTATACGCAAGGCAAGAAAATAGTTGCGGGGTGTTGTAATTTTGTGAAAAGTTCTCTCCCGTTTACGGGTCGTGTACGCTGTTGTCGAGAGTACGCCTTTACACTCGAAAAGTAGATCGCCGATCTACCTTTCTGCAATGGAACTTTGCCGGGAAGGAGATACTCCTTTGTCGTGTGTCACTGGGCATGAACTCCTTTCCGGCGGATGTCCCCTTACCTAAAGTACTTTAGCATGCCCGTGTGTCAGGGGTATAACGCACATGAGCCTCTTGTGTGAAGCTGCGAGGCCACCTTCAACAGGTGTTGGAAAAATGAGCTTAGTGCTTGCGGTCAGTGTGAAACGATTTGTAGCATGTGGTATCTCGGTTTTGTGTTTGTATTCTTCTGTTTTGTTTCGTATTTACATGTCATTTGAAGATATAGTGCCAGCAATGCCGTCATTCTCCTTAGGATGATCTCATCTCACTGCATATAAGATTTCACTCATTAGAAGCAAAACAGCAAACGACGGCTCTCGAGCTATGTCAGGATTGGCGGTGGAAACCTTGATACATGCGCATAAAAAGCGCGACCTTCATTTGTCCTCATCTTAACGCATTCGCAGAGGGTGAGACGCTCGAAGACTTCGGCAAGGCGTTACATCTGATGCGTTCCGACCTGGAGCACCTTCGCAGCGTCTTCATGGCCGTGGAGAGCGGGGACATCAGCTTGCTTCGCTCCCTCGGCATCCGGGACTCCGAGCTGGCGGACGTCAAGTTTTTCCTCGACAAACTGGTCGCCACGGGGTTCATGGATTAGTGAACAACCCCTATTACAGAACAACGCCCTACTTCCACGTCCCTTGTTTGAAATTACCCGTTCGGTCCCGCGCGGCAAATCGAGGCCTCCCCTTTCTTTCCCATTAACCCCTCCTCTCCGTTCCCTTGAACTTAATCGTTCGCGTTGTTTCAGTTTATTTGTTTGTCTTGTTACGTTCGCGTCGATGACGACATGCAATGACAGCGCCATCTAGAGGGAAATCTGCGCAGAGCGCAGTCTGTCTATAAATACTCGATAATGCCAAAGAAACGAGGCACCCTCCGCAGAACATCGGTGATCGTGAGCATGATAGCTGTAGTGGCTGTTGTACACACCATGCGTATTGGAAAATAAAACTAGGCCGTTTCTGTCTAAAAGAAATATATACTTGCGGATTTCTTTTTCAAATTTTGGACCTAGAACTAGATACATAAGCGTACATCTGGATGACAAAAGCAACGGTCCTAAACTCGCAGAAGTCTTTTACGTCGCGGAAACAAGCGCTTGTAGTTGGGTGGCGCATCTGTTCTAGTCGGGTGGCGCAAGGATGGCTGCGGGAGGAGCTTAAGTTTTATTTATTATTTTTTTGTTGTGTTATGTTTTAGCGGCTACAGATGTGTCCTCCCCGTTGCAGTCTGAGGATAATATGATTTCCTTGAGTTCTATGACGGAAAAGTGGTTTGATGTTCGTACTTTTTGTATAAGCGTAGGCCGAAGAGAGCGTGAAATAAGAACAACCCGAGTAAGATGTTTTTGCAGCAATCGCACTCTTAAGAAAGGCTGAGAAAGCAGATTTCGATCAGGTGAAACGTTCGTTCCTCCCAGTGACTTTGCTGAGTGTTATGACCGCTTTCGCTCTTGAGGGCTGTTTTTCATTGGTTTGCTGAAATCTTGCTCGAGATAGCAGAAATGTTGTGACATTTGGTGGCCTATATACGTGTTTCACGTCTCTATCTTGGTTCCGAATGTTGCACCTATACAGGGAGGAAATGACCCAAAGATAACCTGACAGTGTTCATTGCGGATAAAGTAAGTTACGATGTGCTGATGAATTGAAGAAAGATATTGCATTAGAGCAGAAAGCCTTTTTCAATCTCTCCGATGGCTTAGAAATCAACTGCGGGAATTTGGCCATTAGCAACTCAGCGCAAAAGCTTAGTAAGTATGTGTTAAGTATGACTGAAGAAAATGCTATGCTTTTGATGGATTGTCTTAGTGTGTTTTGTCAACCACTTGCTTCAGTTCGATTCAAGTGGTCACATGTACCTCTGAAAAGTGTGCGAAAAAGGATGTAACGCTGCTTACGAGCCCATCGACTCCCGGAAGTTAATAACGATTTTAAAGCTCTTGCTTAGAGTTGATGTGACCGTGCAGAGGAGAGGCGGCCTCCAGGCTCCGGTAACGAGGGACACTTGCGATACTTTACGAAGGAGGAGAAGCGTTTAATTACATATTTACAGAGATGTAAGAAACTAGGCGTAGAGTCTCGCCTCTACACCAGAGGGCCCAGACGCACTGGACCTGACGAAACAACGTGCATCGTCCTTCTGTGTGTTCGACAGTAGTGGTTGTATCCAGGCGTGAAAAACAACGCAATATGTCTTAGAAAAAGATGTGCAACGTATAATATATGAAAAACAAGATATTTTATTGTACAACACGATCCACCATTCTTTTTCATTATTGTTATGGCCCTCAGATGCACACGGAATTAGAATGGCAATCTGCAGGCTAGGCAAAGGTCGATGTTGGGAACATTCTGTCGTGTACATAAAATGTACCGCGATAATTTTTTCTTCGTTTGCTTCAGAGATGTGATAAGTAGGAAAGATGTCACGACACAGCTTTTGCGAACTGAAATATATGTGGAACATGACGGCGACGTTGACGGCAAAATGCGCTCGGTGTGTCTGTGTAATTCCTATCGCGATTGAAGCATGATAGAGCTCTTCCTCGATTTCATGAAAGAAATTGTTTCCTAAACAGATCACGATCTTGATATGCGATTAAGAGCATTAAAAATTAGTGCGCACTGCACTGCATATTAACTTTTTCTTTTCATTGCGGTATATTTCTACGGGTAGCAGAGTATTGTGCCGCAGATAAACAGGTTTGTAAATTGTAACTTCTTGCCTCAAACCATCAGAAGAGCAGGTTCTTCCCAAACGTTCTAATGCTTGATTAGCAATTTTCCTGTAAGCCTATTTCAAAGAAAGGCGTCCCAGTAAATAGACTTCCCCAACGTCTATTGATCTGTAATTAGTAGAGACCATTTTAGTGCTTATTCCTTGGTACTTCATCATTCTGCACTCTGTTTTTATGAGGCACTGCAATATCTGAAAGAGTTTGCTGGACAATAAAATTCATGAAAACCCCTAAGGTATTCTGTAAATAAAAGAAAATATGTAAATGACACTAAGCATGCATTGTACTTACTGCTATTTTTTTTTTTGCCAGGATTGCAGCATGATTTCATAATCCAAGTGACTCACACGATTTGTTCCGCCTATGACTCGAATGTACTTAAGCGGTGCATGGCAGGCGCCCGGAAGACGCAGTTCTTTAATGTATACTGTACGGAAAATGCAGTTGACATTTGCAGTGTATATTAAAATTGGCGGGGAGCGAAGTATTTCTTAGGTTCGTGTAATGTTTTACATGTGAGATCAATTACAGTTTTCAATGGCAGTTACGTTTCTGACTTCTACCTAAGCTTTTGAGCTTGGAGAAGTTTGCAAAAACGAGTCGCATGTTCGCAACAGAAATAAAAAAAAATTACCGATAGGCTTCGAAAAACTTACATCAGTTGTTTCAGGGTTCTCGAGTAGCGCTGTGTCAGCATATTTTTGTACAGTACGACACGAAAGCACTCTTGTAAACGATATTCGTCGGAACTTTGCATTCCGCTGCTATGTGATAACGTAAATGGTGCAAGTACAGTCCTATCAGAGAGATTATCTATCATCAGTTAATATTTAGATAATTAAGAAGCTTGTCAAGCATCGGGTGATAAAGAGAGAAAAAAAATTGTGTGGACGTGTTCCACCTACGCCTATTTTCTTAAATATTCCTTGTTATCTGATCTACAGTGCCCTTATATTGATAATGAGAGATTAAATCTGCAGATACGTATTTACAACGCTGATATGAAGAAAATAGATACTTAAGTTCAACTGTAACATGCACAAGAAATATAATTTGTTTTGACCTCCGTAATTTATTACATTGCAAAAAATGCATCAGATATATCATGTATTGGTAATCTGTGTTCGTTCACTGTTACTCAATCTAGTGTGCTTTTCAATGAAATCTGCGTATTGCGTAAGAATATCTTTTAAGTGTATCTGACGTTATATCCGGAGGCATGGAAATTTGCATTTATTTGTTCATATGTTAAGTACATATTGCCAGTAAAGGCACATTTTTAGACAAAGAAGACTGTCTATACTAATGTTGTTAATTTTTAGTCAAATTGTCGAAAAATCCCTGTGGCACGATCTCACAAGGCGTAGCCCATCTCACCAGGTTTTCTTTCAAATATTTCTCCCCCAAGACGAAGGACAATCAACCCAAACCATGCTTTCAAGATCCATGTAAATCCATGTCTTTCAGGAAATGATGCTTGTATATTTTTCAAGAAGCATTCATGCGTTGAACGATACGCGTTTCGTCCGGTCCGCCTACAAGATTTCACCGAACAACTCACTATGCCTTTCTCAGTTTAATAAAGCCAATAATGTATGAACAAATCAGAAACTGTCTTTGGCAGTCATTGGCAGTCGACATTAACATATCTAGTGGTGAACTAGCAGTGTCGCTCGAACTGTCACCGAGTAAAATTTTACAGGCTTGCCGAAATCGACAAATTGCCACTGAAACAAGGAAGCCTTATGGGCGATGTACTTTTACAATCAAAAGTCGGTCTGTCATCTATGCTTGCAGTTGTATCGCAAAGGTAGGAACGCGCAGCACCGATAATCTATTTCTTACTGCTGTGATGGCAATCGCTTTTATTTCAGACAATGTAATGGCACCATAATCTGTGCAGCTGAGCACTTAGCATGTTTGCTGCGTTTACTGTCAGAAAGACGTAACTGGTAGTATAATGTGCCCGAATAGACCTACAAGACGAAGACAGCTAAACCTGGTACTCTTTACCTATGGACTTCGAATAGTGAAATGCAAATAGTACGACAACATAGCCTAGTAGTCAATGCTTTGTGTCCAATTAATTACGCTCGGAAAGCAAAGAGTCAGGTCTAGTTTGTAACGTATGCTCCCGTGTTATACCGGGTATATTCATCAATGTCTCCAACGTGAAAGCACAGCAGTATAGCGTACGAATGCGTAGTGTGAAAGTGCTGAACAGATCGAGAGCCAAAAGTTGGTGTGATACGTGCTATTTTTAGTGAACAGACAAAACAAGACAAAAAAGTGCAGCTGACAGTCACGCGGAAATCACGTTTGAACATGCAACTCCTTCCATGCTTAAGGTGGATCAACACTAGAAACAAATATAAGATTAGTATGTGAAATTTTATCACCAGGTAACATAAGTTATTGGAATCGTAAGAAAAGCAACTGATACACCGTTTCTGAGTTAAGTTACGATGAGTAGATTTGGCCCTTAGGCTCTCATTGAATCTCCGTGATATGTTTGTTGCCCGCCGCAGTGTGTAGTAAAAGTGTGTCGCACGCAAGTTGTAACTTTCGTTTCAAGAATGCGACATGCTAAGCACCTTTCGTTAATAACACGCTCCTCGTGATAACAAGTGTAGCCTAGAAATCCTGTAATCTGCGCTTGCTAATCCACCCTGTATTGCTGGCCTCGCCGCCTCACTACGCTACTGTCGCGGACAATCACTATCGCCCAATCAGGAGGGGGCTAATATGGCGTCGCCATGACAACGGCATGAAAATGGCGGCGTCTGACCCCCCTTGGTGTTCCGTGTGCGTGTGTATGTTCTCTGTGTGGTGACGTTTCTGGTTTTTTCCCCCTCGTTTTCATCTTCAACAATCCCCTCTTAGCCCATGCTTCCGGATATGACGTCAGCAGTGTAAACCGTTGTGTTCTAGTTAGCGCGTTGCGACGAAACCGTCGGGAGGAAGCAATTGTGTACGAATGCTGCCGAGGTTGCCAATACAGTGAAATCTCGTCGATATTCTCTTCGCAGGGGCCTAAAATTAAGACGTATTATCACGAAAATCGTATTATCCAAAGCAAGCTGGAAATGTCATGAATGTGAACATACTCGGCAAGGGGCTTAACAGCAAAGGTCTGCGCCGCATAGAATGATATGTCTTGCGTGACGTGCCATTACTGGAGCGCGATTTTTATTGAGACGCTTTGAGAAAGTCAGTAAGTGTGCTGTGAACCTTCTTCCATACAATGCATGCTAAAGATTCCTGACACTAAAAGAAAGATATCCTGTTCCTAATTAAACCTCATCAGCGCTGCAGAATGCGCCTGCTTACAGGCGGGTGACACGTTGCCTGGCGGCCACTGCAATGTTAATTAGGCTGGATGACTGGATCACGAAGCGACGAGTTTCATAATTACCATCAGAGCTTCACTTTTGTAACTATATTGCCAAGCTTTAAGCGTAATCGAGATCATATTAGCCGTACCAATATGCTGTGTTCCTATGAGACGTCGGCTGAAAAAGAGAAAGAGAACGTGTTTTCCATAAAACCCATTACGTAGGACACTGTGAACGAGATTTCACTGTATGCCACTGATGAATGTAGTACACTTTACCTGCAGACAACTGTGTTCCTTCCGGTTGCTGTGCTTAGTGGCCTGTAAATAGTGTTCTATATTGTGTTGGCTTTGCTGCTAGTCCAGAGCACCCTGAACGTAGCTACTATATTTCCAAATTGTAAAGTTGTTGCGAGTAGAACCCCCGGAAAACTTAAATGTTAACTCATGCATCAGATTAGGCGCTGTAGAAATGTAGAACATGACTTTTTCTGATTCATGGCATTGGATACATAGTGATAGTAGACTAAGTAATCTAACCGTACTTAGCGTGTTTTCCCGTAGCGGCAGCTTCAATAGTAAAGGAGTTTTACTGCTTTGGGTGCCTGAAATACTGCAATGGAAATTCAGGAAGTGTTCTTCTTGGCTTACTTGAACAAGATTGTCTTACTAATCCTACGATTTAATATGCAACAGGCTGCTTTGTTCGTTATGGTTATCAGGCCAAAAGTACTTGCCTATAACTTCGTCAGGAAGGCGTTGTTGCTGGCGCTGACAATGACAAAAATAGCATTGACGAAATAGGGACTTTTACGATGGGTTTAAGCTGTGGTCGATAATGACGCACCTTAATAAATCTTTGTGCATTTTTTAGCAGAACATTAAAAACAATACCACCAATGGTGCGTCCATTAGTGATTACAACGGACCGAAATTATGATCAATTGCGGTCAAAGATATTTTGGATTAGGGCGTCTACAATGTGAGAATGAGAGCTTATCAAGTTACCTCTATTTGTTGAAGCTCGGATTATTTTTTTTCAATGAGATTAGGATTGTGAACGCTGTGTGCTGGCTTGATGCAAGTGTATCTCCGGATCTCTGTCGACATTTCGCGTCCTCCGTAACATGTTTTTCCTCGTTAAAAACAACTGATGATCAAATGCAAACAATTTCAGTCGAACACATGCTTCTGAACAATGAAATAAATGTCCAAAACGTGAGACGTACGTATCAATACGCGATAGTATATGTCAGTATGTACATGCTTGTGTATTTTTTTCGTTTACGGAAACGATGTTTTCAATCATTCCTTCGACATTGCCAACGCGATGGCGGTGTAAATTAACGGAAATAAAGTGTCTCATGATGTGTTGAATGCTTTGCCCATTGTCTTCTTTATTGATGAAACACTATGCAGAGTCACTTAATGACCGGTGTAGAATTCGGTACCACATGGGTTTCTGGTGAGTATGAGGACATTGGTGGAACTGAACTCGGCAAAAACTGCACGCTTGAAGTTTATAGAACAGTGTAAGATAGCTCATGAGGAAATGTCTGTGGACATTCCACTGACTGCGGTTTACAGAAAATCGAGTTCATGCACCCATAAATATTGTGCAATAAGAATTGCTGCACTCACACATTGTTTAAATCACTGTGCTGCAAAAGCTGGTTACCAAACAAAATTATTACAGCTCCACTAACGTGAAAGCTGGGAAGGTGTGAGGCATGCGGTGGTACGCCTATGTTTCCCACAGGAACGCGTCAGTCGCTGCTAATGGGCTTGCTTTACCGTGGCCACGACAGCGACGTTAGACGCCGACAGCTAGGGCGCATTAGCGTAAACTCGTTAGGATCGCTTCTGACACGACAACCCTACACACATACACTGCCTGGTTGCACTTGCCTGCAGGATCGGCCCACACAAGTATGTTTGTAATGCAATTAAATCCTGACTGTTCCTTTAATTTAAAATAGCTTAATTTATCTTACTTTATTTGCAAACGGTTTTATCCATTATAAGCTTGTTTTTGTTTTTTTTTACTATCGTTTGACAACTTCATTTACCGTGACAAGAAACGCTGAGAGCTCGAGACCCTGATGTGCTTCGCCGCTAAAATAAAATTAACGCAACTTATATCCTACTCGCTTTCGTAAAGTTGAAGTTGTTCAAGAACTTAAGCTTTTGGAAGCCAATAAAACAGCCAGGAGTAATGAGGAAGCCGCTGAAAACTTGGCCATTCTTTATTTATATTTCTAATCGCGTTAACATATAGGTACGAAACGACACACGAAATTATAAAGGAGTTGCTATCCGCAATCAACACATACCAAGCGAACCAGTCGAAAGAAGAAATAAAAAACGACAGTTAAGGAGAAGCATTTAGAGGAAGGTGGAAGCAAGAGGACTTCCTCCACTACAAGTCACGTCGTGTGACGGGATCGTGGGCTAAAATGTGAGGTAACCCCTCGCTCGAAACTCATGGAATCGTTTGGCATACTGTTCCGTTCCAACCTTATTACTGGTCATTGTGTGATTGTTTTCTCTTCAATTACTTCTCGTCTAACCTAAAGGCATTCAGATTCTGGAGTGTGGTCAATTTCCCGAGTGAGTAGGCTATTATTGAAGCAATAATAACAACTACAACGACAGTTATAACAATTCAAGCTCGTTTGAACAAATGTAACCGCTAATGAGGCGCTGAAGATATACTTCGCATTTAAATTGCCCTCTAGAACTCATGAGCATCCAGATGCACCGCCGTGTTACGGTAACTGCTGGAATAATTAAGCCCACCCTAATATGACTTCCGGAAACGAGCACTGTTTACACAAAGCGACCACGTTCCTGTTTGCAAACGACTCTTAGGTAAACAGGCGGACGAGCGTTAAGCTTTCCCGCGTTGTTTATTTGGCGGGTAGAGGGCACGGCATACCGCACTGACGACGCGGACCATTGTGCCTCGGGTGTGAAGGTGCACTGCAGGGCTGGGTTACTTACACCCCCCTTAACGCGTCTTGACTAGAGCTGACACCGTTCGCTGAGCAAACCCTTCCGTCGGGCTCCCATGTTAGGGTGTATTTCAGGGGAAGTCGCGCCGAACTCGAAGTGCCTCCTATAGTAGATCTTTCAAGGAGTGCCTTCTTTACGGTAGTCCTCGGCGCCAGGAACAAGCCATGAAGTCGACTGAGTAATGATTATTCAGACGTTCGTAGGTAATGGGTACATTTTCGTACATTTCCGCATAACGAGGGGTGCATCGTTCGAGTTGAGTAGATTCTACTTAGACGAAGTCTGGCTCAGGAACTTGGACGTAACTGGCTCGTGAGGAGTAGAATATGAAGTCCCGTGTCCATCGCCGTCGGCAACACATGTTGTACCAGAGATTGAACAACTAGCCCTTCGTTCACTTGGTACTAATGGAAACCGGCATGGAATGGTAAGAATCTATCACTAACATGAGTGCCATGACACCGATAAAGAGAGAGCCACTTTCACGCTAACGAAATCTGAGCAAACGGCCGAGCAGGAACAACCCTTACGAAAATGCCATCTATAGAAATATCAGGGAATCGGGCAAATCTGGCTATATATGGCTCGTGTCCGTATGTGGTGATGGAGGCATATGCGGCAATAAAGGACCGACACGAATAAAGCCATGTATGACTGTGACATGTATTGGGCAGACACGGCCATATATGGGAACGTGCCATATATAGCCAGATATGCTTATATGGCCAGATTTGCATATCTGGCCATATGTGGCACGTGTCCATATGTGACCATGTTTTCCTGACATGTCACAGTCATCCATGGCATTCTTCGTGTATGTCTTTTATTACCACACATGCCTCTATCACTATTCGGGCAAATACGGCCACATAAGGACACGAACCATATATAGCTTGACATGTCCAATTCTGATATCGCCATATATGCATTTTTGTAAGCGAAGGACGTCAAGTTTACTGTCACCATTGCGTACCACGGTCACACTCACTATCAGTATCATATAGCGGTGCGATAAGGGCAAGCGCAGGCCCATCCCTATGGGCAACCCGCAGGACAGGCGGGCCTGTTCTGTGTTCCTCTTGCTTCTGTGTCCGTCCGGTTTTTATTAGTGCTTAGTTTCTGCCGTTTCACTTGTTCGCTACAGTCCGCATCAGGGTTCTCCTCGTGGTGGGCGGTGGAAATGCCGCCCACCACTTTCTACGGACCGCCCACCGTTCCGATGGAGCCCTTTGAAGCTTGAGATTTGTGCCCGAATAACCGAAAAAGTCAATTGTGCGCACGCAAGCTGCATCACATGCGCGACCAGGAATGCTCATCGCCCTTATTTCGTTTTATTTTTTTGTCACATCGCCAAAGTCTTGAGCATTTAGCTAGAAAATTCTTGCGAAGAAATTTTGGAACTATTAGAATAATAAGTCGTCCCAGCCTTCTCCCCAATGTAAACGTTCCGTATGACCATCCCGACATGTGTCCTTAAAGTCGTTATGGAAAATGTGTAATACATACGACAAACATAAGAAATCTGCATAGACCTTGTACAGAAGCATGCGGGATTATAGGAATGCAGAAGGGAAGGTTTCGCTGACCCGGCTGTCAAAATGTCCAGCCCAGAAAAATTTCTAAGAACACTGGTCCACGTGTACGTCGATAGTCTTCAATGCACACTGCTCCCAGAAGAGTCGTGCGTAGTTGGGTTGCCTATGCTATAATTGGGAAAGGAACGCTCGTAAACGTCACTTCAACCCCGAGGCGGTGCACCAAAGTTCGCTAAACGTCGGCGTGGTACCACTGTGACTTAAGTGGTTGGAAATAAATGTAAGCACCTAAAAATTCAGTGTTGACGAAGCGGATTGCGTGACTGCACAATAACTCCGAGCCCTCCCGCACGCGGCACAGAACCATTGTTAGCGGGTTCGGTCGTGGGATGAGATGGCGTTCTCCCTTAACAAGTTACGTGACAGGCGCAATTATTTGCGGAGACAAAGAAACGAGCAGCTCCCGCCCTTATCTGCATAGATACAACGGCATTTGCATAAATTAGGTTGGCACCCGGCGATGCCCTGTTCGCTCACTCGTCAATGGAAGGAGACGATCCCAGCGCGTTTCTGTATACCGTGTTCTGGTGACGCCAACTACTTGTGGCAGGCGCTCGTGGAAGCTCGCAAGACTATTGCGCGATACAATGTGGGGCCGTAAGAGACACATTAACACGTTGTTTCGGCCTTAAAGGCCAACTCCGGCGATGTTTAAGGGTCAGTAGATCTCAAGTAAATTCTCTGGGTGCACTAATTGATACACATTCGTCATTTACGCAAGATTACAAGCTCAAGGCAGGTTTCATGGTCAATCCGCAGCAGTGGGCAAATGCCAGCTACTAAGGAACAAGCAAGCAAGCAAGCGGAAGCACATCGCCTTGCTACGCGACAAAGAGAACCCGACCCGGGCCTCAGAGTGGTGGCGAGCTTTCAGCGAAGAAAAACCAAGGCAGTAATTCGAGTCCAAGGACGTTTTACCCGTGACTTTCTGGAAGTGGAGTTTGGTCTTTTAAAATGTGCACTCGCTTATGGTTCAACTGAAATTTGGCTATGGTCACTGGTGTAAGAGACCACGAAAAGCGCGAATCGACCCTTTCCGTTTTGCGCGATGCGTTGCCTGCTGTAACCAACGAAGAAGACATGGGGCTATGGAAGGCATGTAAAGATGCTTTTATGATCGGAAAGACTCCAAAATTTAGTACGATCAATGGATACGTACGTGCACCTGCCAAAAGCGCCGCATTTACCAATGTTCAACGGCGTAGAAGAACGCACGATTGCACTCTGTGTGTCCAGTCTTCTTCGTCCGCGACCTCGAAGCGCGTTCACACCGGCGGATTGCTGCATGTTTACCTCTCACGAACATACGATAAACTACGCAGGGCCGCAGCGGCGGTACGGCAGTCAGTATAAGCCTAGAAAGTCGAGTTAAGCATGGAGAAGCAAGATATGCACTGAGAGTCAAGTTGAGTTTTACAGAGGCCAAGATAAGCCTTGAGAGACTTCGCCAAGTTAAGGTTAAGCCTAGAGAAGTCATGCGAGCCAAGTTAAGCCTACAGAAGCCATGAAAGTCACGTTAAGCATACAAAATAAAGATATGCCATGGAAGTCGAGTTAAGACCACATAAAACCACCTCTGCTCTTTCTTCAAACTTCGCATAACAAGTGCTAGATACACAACAGATTATTTTCTTACCATGAAAATTTGTCGCGCTTTTGTCGCTAGGCTGCGCCTTGATAAAATTAAATCACTGCCGTAAGTCCACCCCGCGACCAGAAAGCGCGTCTGTTAACCGTATATCTCACTCGCCGTAATATTCCTGCTCAAGATATGACCACCGCCATCTTTTCTGCGGTATGTAGTTCACCATATTGTGCTCTCCACTATTCACAGTAATGTTCAGCGTATTAGATTTACCAAGCATCGCGTCAGACCGCCCACTGACGCCTCGCTGGCCGACGTGCCGCCATCACCTAACCACAACGTCCTCATGGTGTATCGGTTCCCGCCACCACCCTGAAAGAAATCGTTCGGGCTGCCCACGAACCACGAAGTTCGCGAAAAACGGACGTGTATCCGACCGTTACCGGACCAGTGGGCCTGGTTTCCCGAAGGTTGCTGTGAAAAACGAATGTGCCACGGGTTTCCAGGCCTGTCCGGGGGTGCTATTTTGGGCACTTTAATGTTACGCCATCTGGTCAAATTATGTCATGGCGCCATTTGGCGCCATTCAGAAAGCCCTGGGCCAATCAGAGCTGACAACGAGGTGAATTCGACAAGATGGCAGAATTTGACAGTGTCCCGAAGTGCTCCCTGGACGTTGTCAAATTCCGTCATATTCTCAGAAAATCAGAACGTGGACGCCTTCTCATCTTTACTGATTCTGCCTTCACGGATGTTCTGCCGGCATGCCGGTGCCCACTGCTGGGAAAAGCGCTTTTGCCTTTATCTTCGTGGACTGTATATGTGTCAATGCCTCTGGCAGGGCGAGACGTCAGGACTTTCCGTATCTTAAAACACACACACACACACACACACACACACACACACACACACACACACACACACACACACACACACACACACACACACACACACACGGTACCGGGTTTATACTAGATATGTATTTGCGCAGTGGTTCCTCCATTGCTCGCACGGAGGCGCTATGGTATTTCGTAACTCGCACGAAGTGGACGCCACCAAATCACGGAGGTGTACCATAGGCACATCCGTTGTAAAACCTAGAGGTATTTCGAACAGTGCGGAAGCAAATAACGAATACATATTGTAACGAAGATGCCAAGAGATGCCAACGAAAAAGGCCAGAACCTTCTTTAATGGCGGCGAACCGTTCCCAAAACCACGCGCGCCAGAGCGTTCTTCGTCGTCATCTCCCTGGCGATCGGTGCCCATAGTGGGCAGGCATCTTATTGCGCGTCATTACTCCCCCCGTGAAAAGCGACCGTCCCGGTCGCTGGTTGATCTGAGAGAGAAAGAAAAAGGAAGAGGGTGGAGAAAGTTGCTGCGGTGAGTTGCTGCGGGCGTAGTACGGCTTCATGCGTACTACGTGGACAGTCTCTGGTCGTGACTGCGGTCGGCTCGAGCTCAAGTTAGCACCCTCAGCGACGACCTCGTAGGTTATATCGCTAAGTCGTAGGACGATCCTGTACGGTCCGAAGTATCGGCGCAATAATTTCTCCGATAGCGCCTGACGACGGACAGGCGTCCACACCCATACGGTGTCGCCGGGCTCGTATTGAATGTGCCTTCTTCCACTGATATAACGGCGGGCGTCGACACTCTGCTGATCACGGATGTGGTTGCGAGCAAGCTGTCGGACTTCGGCTTTCTTTACGATGTCCTCGGCGGTGTCGCTTCTCATTGTTCCGTTGTCGACAGGAAGCATGGCATCTAAAGGCGTTCTAACAATATATTCTACAGCAATGCACACATTCGGTTTCTACATACACCTATAATAATAGGAAAAAAGAAACATATTATGAGTGGATCGCTTCTAATAAACACGGCGAAGAACGCTCGAACATGCAGATGAAGGGACACCCAGAAGCTGGCGACCGTGGCATTAAGTGGACGAGACCTCGACAAAGCCACGCCAAAGGATGAAGGCAAGACTCCGAGCTCAGGCTTCGGCGAACACAGTAAACACGCGCTCCAACCTTCCGCGCAAGTGCATCCCACAATAAATGTGGCCGGACGGAGAGAGCGGCATAGGACAGGAAAAGGGTCGTCTGGCCTCTTCGCCCTCAAACTCGAAGGTGTCGCAACAGAGGAGCGACCAGCCGGAAATTTGTTGATTGGCGTGCCAGAAAGAGAAAAAGAAAGTTTCATTGTTACACAAAATCGAGAGAATATACGGCGTCTATTCATATAAAGCAAGCCACGTCGGCCCTGAAAAGGAAACATCCAACAACATGCAAGCAAACGTGCAACATCCAAACATGCGTATGTTCTTTTGCTGGCAAGCAAACAAACATACGAAAAGCAAGCAAGCAAATGTGCATTGAAAAAAAAAAAAACTAGGGAATGAACAGCCAACGAAAGAGGAGCCACGTCCATTACCGGATACTACATGTCTTCTTCGCCTTTTACTGTTGCGTTAGCAATGGGAAACGCTTGCTGTGTTCGTGGGTTCCTGTATCGCTGCTCACAGCACTGAATGCTGGCCTTCGAAACGCGTGGGGAGAAAAACTTCCTTTTTAAACTGGACGTCAGATCGATTGGAAAAGTTCGACTTAGCAAAGAACATACAAAACGAACACGCGAACAAAGAGTGATGACAATATGTCGCGGATACTGTTACGCTGCGACAGGTGCTGGAAGCGTCCATTAGGCCTATGCGGATAAAAACGAAATACACGTACGACCGAGTGCATCGGGAGGACGGCAGGGGGGTTTGACTGAAGTTAATTAGTAGCGAAATGCCCCTAGCGGGGCGGCAAATTGGGTTATCGAGTTTAATGGACCAGAACTCTTCACTCGGCTACCGGCGCAATGTCGGTGCGCGGTTCCAGGCTAATTTCACCCACTTGCGGATCTTAAACGCACGGAAGACACTTTATTTATTTATTTATTTATTTATTTATTTATTTATTTATTTATTTATTTATTTATTTATTTATTTATTGTTATTTTGATGTAACAACATCGGAAGAAAAACCCGGTCAGAAATGTCAGGTCCGAAATTATAATAGTTAATGAATCATAAGACAACAACAAGATCATAAGATCCACCTATACACACGTAATCCAAACACACAAAGTAAACGTGAAGTAAACCAACAACAATAAATACAACTCGTATATGCCACATGGTATAGTACACCTATTTAACGTATAGAAACGTTGCCCAGTTGCATTTTGCATTAATTTGCGCAGGCAAAGCTCTACGCAGTTAAAAAGAACAGCGTGGACGCTGTTCATTACTACTATACTGCTGCTGCTGCTTTTACTACTGCTACTACTACTACTACTACTACTACTACTACTACTACTACTACTACTACTACTACTACTACTACTACTACTACTACTACTACTACTAATGCTGGTGCTGGTGCTGCTGCTGCTGCTACTGTTGCTTCTTCTACTAATACTAGAATTGTCAAGGCAGGAAGGATAGAAATAGCACGAAGGTTAACCAGTCTAGGACAACAGGTATTCTACCCTACACGAAGGGAGAGGAATGGGGGAGATTGAATGTTAAAGGGAGAGAGGGAGCAAATGAAGCACATAGGAGAACGTAACGGGCCGTCGGTATTGCGTGGTACCCGACATCGTCACGACAACCATTCGTCAAGGACTCTCGTCGTCAACAGCCTCAGCACTTCCTTCACCGCGCTCTGCCGGGATGACCTGGTTTATCGACGTTCCAGAACGGCGTCGACTGACATCGGTCTATGGTAAAGGTGAGCTAGAGCCCACAGCGCGTTGTATCAACAGTCGAACAACACGAGTTGTGGGGTCTCCTCGCTAGCATAGGCATCGCAAAGAACGTTGTCAGCAATTCTAATCCGAAGTGTAAAAGACATCCTGAAGGCCACCCCAACCAATAAGCGATAAAGCAGAGAAGCCTTCATTCGGCAGAGTCCAGCAAGGAAATTCCTTCGGTGTTTGACTGCTGCCCCCAAAATACTGAAGCAACGCTTGTCGTTCACCGCGAAGCTAACCATGTGGCTCGATCTTTAGCCTGAACGTTGTTGGCCTTCGGATTCAGGAATGAGTGAATGTCCATAACACAGAACTGGCTGCGATGAACTAACGAAATTCGCGTCTCTTCATCGGCTTCGGACATATTATTGACATACGAATAAATAGTTATAACTTCCACTAATTGCTTAGACCACAAAAGCTCCTTGATTCCAGCCCTTTTTCGGCTCAAACACGAGCAAACAACAATCATCGAGGTATGAATACGACAACGCAGCTGCTGTGACTAATACTACCACTCTTACGACCACAGCTGCAACTGCATCATTAACTCTACTACGACTGCTGCTGAACAACCAAGGATAACAATCTCTAGTTCTTAACTGCCATGTGCGAACATCGAATCAACACCTGCGGCTCACCGCTAAGCAAGCCCAAGATGACCCGTTAAGCCTAACTCCACTGGCGTCGGGTCCAGGACCACACGAACGTTTAGAAAGCTACGCGGGCTGCGATGAATTGTTAATAAAATTATCCCGTCTCCAACAGCGACCGCGAATGTCTCGTTTCCGGGACAGGCAAGATGCAACCGAGACATCACGCAAGTGCTGGGGTGCCTGCACGCTTTAATAATGCACTGTTTACAACTACACTAAGCTTGTATACAGCATTGCGTGGTCCGACAAGTTCAAGAAACAAGGAATTTTTCTCAGAAAAGCCTACTTAGGGCATGACATAAGCCCACTGCAAGAGACACACATAGCTGCGAAGGAGAAGTCATTTAGACCGTCTGGAACCATCTGTTGGAAGGCGCGCACTTTTCGTCGCCTCTCGCTGTAATCCCTGCTCAGAGTTCACGGAACAGGCGCAAAAGAAATTTCGTCGAAGTGGCCCTTCAACGCATTTTGAAAAGAGAGAACGGTGAGAATCAGTCATGCAGTCAGTGGGCATTAGTCATCTCGAATGAGCGAGCGAGCCACATATTATATCAGTACACACAGCAGAAAACTTGCAATTTGCTTTCAAACACGGCTAAAAATCGCCTGCTCTCCTTTCAACAGGTTACGTCATTGCGGTTAGGTTAGTAGGTCTCCTTACTTTCTTTCGTGTTCTTAGAGGACGATACGCATATTTTTGTTATTTGTTGGGCTCAAAACGAACAAATAGCTCATTCCCGCTGTCAGCAAATCGCTTTTGCTGGTTCTGCATCAAGCGCGGTAGCCAGAGCTCCTTCTGAAGTAATTTATCGCTGTAAGCTTTGCGGTATGCCACAGTCTTGAGCGCAATATACCTGGACAGCTAAGACGCACCTAAGGCATAATCCCAGAAGACTGTGGGCATTCTAATGCCATGTCATTAACTTGGCGTGCCTATATCGGCAGAAAAGTTTATTATGCCCATGAAGCGCCAGTGTACAGTTCCCGAAATTATGAAGGTATCTATAGACCAGGGCCCATATTCACAAGAATTTCTGAAGCTAAAAATGTTCCTAAGTGAATATGTTAGCTAGCCATGGTGCTGGGCATATCATTGATTGATTTCTGGGCTTTGGAATTGATTTCTGGGATTATAAAAGATGCCGTAGTGGAGAACTCCAGAAATTTTGACCACCTGGTGTTCTTTGACGTGCACTGACATCGCACAGCACACGGGCCTCCACATTTCGCCTCCATCGAAATGCAGCCGCATCAGCCGGGATTCGATCCCGCGAACTTCTGACAGCAGCCGAGTACCATAGCCACTAAACCACCTTGACGGGGCCTAGGCATATGAATAGAGAAGCCACTTGACCGATGGGAAAATGCACTTACGAAAGAGAACTTCTGCGAATACGGCCCCGCTTGAGGTGCCTACATTTCACTAGGATCATTACATGGTGGTTTGACAACCTCCTTACGAAAACTGTTTCTGCGTACCAGTGAACTGTTTCTGCACCACTAGTGAACTGTGGTTGCAGAGGCTATTGGTGCACGAAATAAATAAATAGAAGACCGTCGTACAGTCGATACTTGAAGATAAAGGAAGATAAGTAACGCGAAAGGGGGAATAAAGACAATCACAGCATGATATAAATGCATAAGTAGGCTAGAAGCGTAAGTAATCGTGGACAAAATCTTGATTAAGGAGCCGGGACGGACTTGGCATTATGATTTATGGAAGTTTCAGCACAAAATCAAGCAATAGTACTGCTTCATTCTGTATGATCGTGTCCGCTATGTATTGCTTAATGTATACTGACTAGTGTTAGCTATTGCTGACGTCATGTTGCCTATTGGGTGTTAGTGTAGCTCGTGTACAAGTACAACATCAGCAGCTAACGCTTAGCGAGTACGTCCGTTCTCTGTAGAGAACTTCACCGCAGTTTCTTCATACCTCGTCCGATTTGTTCCTGTTGATTTTTCTGTTCACCTATGGGTGTTTACGCGCGGTTGAGTGCGCCGCCAGAAATAAACGTGAAAGTAATTATTTTCGGTTACGGTCAATAGATCTGGAGAGCGGACAGTTCTCTCACTCGAAGGGAGTGCGTAGGCGGAATACAAAGAATAAAAGAAGCGCAGCGAAAAAGGCAGAATGAAAATGTCGTACGCAGCAGGCGAGAGAACTTTGTGGCCCGTAACTAATGGGGTAATTAGGGACGTGTTAATCATCCGTTTCCTAGCGGTGAACGTTATTCGCGGCCTCACTCTGCAACGCGGTGTCGGGAACACACCTCAGAGCAACTGCGTCAGCGTCACGTGACACATACCGCTGAATTCATATCCGTCCCGTGTATATTGAGCGTGCTTCGACCACCATGATAGTGACTCTCATTAGCCGCCGCCATGTTGTTATGGAAACATTGTACGGAATGATTGGGCTAAATTTAACCTGTGTTCATCTGAATTTGTCCGAATAAGCATTGGGTAATTACTATAATAGGAATGCCAGTAATGCACATATTGACGGACAGTAGTTTCAGTAGATTTTCTGACGGAGGGACGTAAGGAGGAGAGTTAAGACACAAATGCGGCCATCTTTTGGAACCTTATGAAGACCTTGTTGCGAAAGTCAAGGTAGCCCAATTTTTATGAGACTCAAGATTTATTTGAAAGAAACTTGTATAACGTTGAAATAAACAAAGAGTAACGGCGCTAATACGGACCCTTCAGAGGGGCTTAGTGGCTATGGCACCCGGCTGCTCAATTGAAGGTCGCGCGATCGAATTCCGGCCACGGCGGTTGCATTTCGATGGAGGCGAAATGTTGAGGCCCGTCTAGTGTTCGACTTCAATGCACGTTCAAGAACTTAAGGTGGCCTAAGCTTCTGGATCCCTCCATACGGCGCCTCTCATAGTCATATCGTTGTTTTGGGACGTAAGTTCCTAGAAATCATATTAACAGTGGATAATATATGCAGATGTTGATTTAGTACATATCGAGGACATTTCCCTCCTACATTGGCCGGAGTCTATGTTTCTTGGTTTGGATCGTGACCACCATCACCCTCCTAATCACTTATCCTCCCTTAAGCGCCCAGGGTTGCGCACTAGACAACGGGGTTTATGCAATGTCTAACCCACAGAATATGACAGTGGTCCTCTGCCAAGCCACTTTAGATGCCGGCGACCTCAAGAAAACAAGAGGGGGGAAGCCATTAGGAAGGCAGGGCATTTCTTTTGTCGTCGTGGTTGAGGACAGTGTACAAAGCTGGCTTCGCAGCGCGGCACCTGACTGCTGTGGCAAACCCAAGTTTCCCGCAGCATAACATTGCTGCATGACCTTAATGTACCTTGGCGAAGCCAGCTTTCCGTCAGTGTGTTGCGGTGCAGCATACCAGCGGTGCAGCAGTGTGTTGCGGTGAAGGCGCGGCAGTGTCGAGCAGAAATAATGTAGAATGTGAAAATTTCTTGAGCTATAATTTTCCTCGCGCACTGTTGTTCAGTTCGCACAGCGCCGCCTTCGCTTGACCTTAGTTACCATCATTCTGCCGAATGTTGCGTTATCTTAGAAACCCTAAACCCGAATCCTTTACAGCAAGGGGTGGGAGATTTCACTTGTGCGTAGTTGAACCATAAGTATTCGTAGCGTGCGCGTTAACTAAATTAATCCGGAACTCGGCACGATCTACGATGAACCTCCGGAGCTTCGCCCACTCATCATCCTTCACTCCGTGGATATGCTGTGAATTTTTTTTATTATATCTCCGCCTCCTTGTTTTCAGTCTTCTAATCAAACGCTGTTCTTGTGTGCAAAGACAAACAGAATGTCACTCTCGTTTCGAACTTTTAATAAGCAGGCGTACGTGCATCTCACGTAGACTAAGCCGTTTTAGTTTTCGTTCAATTTTACTTTCTTTGGTCTCGCTCATAATCGAAGCACGTTCGAAGCAACGCCTACCTGTCCAACAAAGTTTTCTTGAAGGCTCCTTGCTGGCTCATCTGCTTGAGCGAGCCGAAAGCAAAGTCTTCTTTACTCTTCCTTTTCCTGTCAACAAAGTCGAAGCAAAACAAACCAAGGAAGTGTTTTCAGAATGCAACTGCCACTCAGTAGAGAAGGCGCAGGTCGATTCGTTTGAAATAAAACGAAGAAGCGTCAAACGAAAACAAAAGTTGTGACACGTGGGAGCTCTCAACAAGAGCTTCTTTCGCGTTCATGAGGGAACCTCCCCAAGCACCCTCCCTTGGCAACCGAACACACCTGTCAAAAGAATATTGCGTTAAGCTTTCTTTTTAGAAAGCAGAGTCTTGAAACAGTAAGCAAGCCTCCTTGTCAACTGAAATTTCACGCAAAAAGATTTTTCGTTCTTTGAAACGGCAGTTTTATATTAAAGCATCTGAAAACAAACATGTCTACGGAACCGTTTTCATTCGTTGCTTCGGGGAAGCGTAACATTACCCACTCTACAGCGAATGAAAAAGAAGCCGAATTAAGAGAAAAGAATTCTTACAACAAATGTTCTTCAAATTCTTTATAGCTGTGGACACTGCAGCATTTGCGTTTCGGCCCCATCAGAATGCGGCCGTCACGGTGAAGAATTTCTTAAGCGCCGAATCAAATGGAGCTTTCAGATATATCGCAGTAATGATTTCTAATAATATATAGAGCCTTACGTCCCAAAACCATGATACAATTATAAAGGACGCCGTAGTGGAGGACTCCGGAAAAGCCCGAATCACGCAGGTAGGCTCGTGCACGTGCGCTTTTCGTGTGCAGAGCGCTAAACAGAATCGATTATTATTGATGACCACAACCTGAACTCTGGCGCCTCATTCGATGCGAACTAATTTCCCCAGGAGGACAAAAGGTCTCTCGAATAATGGAGTGACGCCGCCCGTCGACTCAAAGAAAGCTTCCGCGTAGAGTCAGTGAAGATCCATTAACCTCGCCGCTGTGTTTTCACGGATGAAGAGGTCATGTGGCACCGTCTGCCGTAATTAGGATGTATGACATCGAGGTCGTGAATGCTTTGGGTTAAAGTCATTTGCCCTGCGGGCAAAGCCTAATGGAAATCTCCGAGTGCATATCGGTCTGCCACAGACGACGTGGACGTATCCCAAGCTTGTGCGTTTGATTATCACTACAAAGGTGCACTGCTCTGCTTCGCTGTGAGCCGAGACGCAGGTCAAAATCCAGTTGCGGCATTGTCATCGCAAGAAAAAGGCGAAATGCTAAAAACCTGTGTACAGCGCGATGTCGGTGGACGCTAAAGAACAACGGGTGGTTGAAATTTCCCGAGCCCTCCACTACGGCGTCTCCGATAACCATATCGTGGTATTCGGACGTAAAATCCTAGGCATTATATTTGATTTCCGCTCAAGAAGAGGTCATCCTTTACTGCTACTTGGCGGCAGTGCTGGGCAGTATCGAAGATACATGTATCTTAGATACTATCTTAGATACTCTTTCAGTATCTTGTATCTGTATCGCGATACATCTTGAAAGACGTGTATCAGTATCTGTATTTTCGATACATTGAAGAATGTATCGAGTATCTTAAGATACAAGATACTGATGTCGGAACATTACCGCGCGACACTAGAAATACTGGCAGAAGTCCGCTGCTCAAGCAGGTACTTCCGCCACTAAGCTTATAACGCTTATAACCACCCGCCACGGCGGCCTAGTGGTTAATGCGCTCGACTGCTGGCCTGAAGGTCGCGGGATCGAATCCCGGCTGTAAAGGCCGAAATCCGATAGCGGCGTTATACTTGAGTCCCGTGCAGTACTGTACTTAGATTTAGGAGCATCTTAAAGAACACCAGATGGTCTAAACTTTCAGAGCCCTCCAGTACGGCATCCCTCATAATTATATCGTGGTTTGGAGATGTAAACCTCAACAATTATTATTGTGACCGTCCCCACGAGCTCTTTCATGACATTTTCCACAAGCAGTGAAATTTCCAGTGTGTGATCTTACTTGGTAGGCTGAGGACACCTTTTGCTGAGAAACATCGTAACTAATAATGTTACAGCACGATTCGTTCTATTATATATATATATATATATATATATATATATATATATATATATATATATATATATCCTTTCTGAGTCACATTGTTTTTTTCGCTGTCACAAATCACAAGGTAATTCGCGCAATCAATGTCAAGAGTATGAGTAGCGGAGGTATCCTGCGACACTTTGTACCGCTACGATGTCTGGAATTCTCTCGTAGAGAGAAATTATTACAAAAATTGGACATTCGTGAATCCGTCGATGACGAGCGCTTTACGCGAGCACATAACTAGAATTTAGGAAGTCATTGCGGTTTTATGTCCTTTCTGTATAGAAGATCCGTCACAAAATATGTCGCTACGAGCGTTGTTACTCCTGTACACTTGTCCCGTGGTCCGGTACTGTGCAAACGGTATACGCGTACGGACCAGGTTAAACTCAAAGTCGTAATTGCGGCATCGTGCCGAGGTTTTGCATCGCCATTTTTGTTATTAGGTGGGAAACCACTACCTGGTTGGCAAGTAGAGCATCGACTTCCATGAATTACAAAAACCATAAAAAACCGCCGAAAGCGTAGCTTATACATAGCTGTCATGTTTAGCAGCCAAAAGAGCCCCAATCAGTTGTTTGGGAATGAAAACAATATAATTATAGCCAGAAAACAACAGTTGTTGAGATACGAACACATGTTTCATTCAAGTTAAACTTGGTTGGTCGCAGTTCTGAAATTCTAAAGCAAACACTCCTGTTCATAGGCGTTTTCTGCTGCATTATATATGTCTATAATAGGAAATTTATAAATGTATCGAAGTATCTTAAGATACAAATGGCAAGTATCGTATCGGATACAATTATTGAGGTGGTATCTTGTATCTGTATCCGAAATACTTCTTGCCCGAGTATCTTGTATCGTATCGCGATACAATTTCAAAGTATCTTTGCCCACCCCTGCTTGGCGGGCTATCTCAGTCGGTAAGAATTTACACTGCTAATTAAAAAGTCGGAGCTTCACTTTTCAGCCATC
The DNA here is from genome assembly GCA_013339685.2 of Hyalomma asiaticum. Classification (NCBI taxonomy): domain Eukaryota; kingdom Metazoa; phylum Arthropoda; class Arachnida; order Ixodida; family Ixodidae; genus Hyalomma; species Hyalomma asiaticum. Next base: position 18,884,888 of record CM023488.1, on the reverse strand, counting down.
GCGGCCGCAATCATACGGTGATGAAATCCATTGACATGTACATGGACTTCCTTGTACGTTGGAGAAGCCCAGGAGAACAAATTTATTCCGTACCATATAGAGCAAGTTATCGACCACACACCGGACGTTGGAACGTAATGTAATAGGCGTAATACTAGGAGATGGGTAGACAACGGAGTGATTCTGAGGACAGACTGAAGAAATGAGCCACATAATGACACAGCCGGTGGTCACTTAGGGAGAAGTGGTGTGTACGAAGAGCGGGAAAGCGTAGCCGTGAACGACAGAGAGTAAGACGGAATGCCATTAAAAAGTTCTGCAGGCATAAAATAGAATCGCCTCACACCGGACAAGTCAGAGTGGGGATGGTTGGATAAGGCCTTCGTTCTACATTTGACGTAAGCTACGCTGGTGGTGATGTCGATGGTGATGGTCGTACTAACGCGTGCCTCATAACCTTATCATTATTTCGCATGCATGCCTATAATCGATCATTCAAACTGGACCATCATTTTCGTCAACAAAATCAAATTAGTTCTGCCGCGCTGCCATTGCCTGAATAATTATTTGCTTCGTCGTAGTCAAGCATTCGTCAGTTGACAGAATTAAGTGAAACGCGTAATCGCTTGGAGACCTCCAGCGTGTTCTGCCAGCAAGTGTCTATTTTGTTCTTCCATGGGCTATGTTTGTATGCGCACGCTGTCCGACAAACAATAACGGCAGCACTGAAACACGAACTGCAACGACATCACCGACATCGCCAACACACACACACACACACAAACACGCACACACACGCACACACTTGCATTAGTGCGTGTATGTGCGTTAGCTTCTCTGCGTTCACGGAGGCATCTAGCGGGTCAGCATGGGGACAAGGTGAATAATGTATGACCTAGACTCATGAACCGGGAGCAACGCCATATCAACAAAGCGCAAAGATGTTTCCTTTGGATCCTTCGTCAGGCGGACGTACTGACAACAGTATACTTCGTACGTCACTGGGGTTATCTATTTCGTATGAGGGCCTCCATGTTCCAAAGCAAGCTCCATGGCCGCCTTGCAAACTTGTGGTGAGAAGTTCAGGCAGAAATGATCAAAGTAACTGCAACTGATCAGTAGATGTCGGTGTGGTAGAGAACCGGCAGGTATGTCCAATATTCTAGTTGTACAGAGCCAGGCTGGTGATCCCTAACGCATATGAACTTGTGTTTGACTTTTCATTCATCGTTGCTGAAAAAAAAAAGAAAAATTTTTATCTCATTTCGAGCACAAGGATAGTGCGTTTCGCTAGTTCGTGAGGCACCTGTGTCCTCATTAGGACAGACCCCAAACATTCAGGGGCAATGTAGTTATCAACGTGGCTAAATTGCGTTCGCTTGACGTGAACTTGGCAACTCCATTCCTTCAAAGATATTATTGACATTATTTCCGGACTACCGTTATGCCGCTCCAAACGTCTGCCTTCCCCTCAAAATCACGTTCCAGATCCATCACGCAGATTCCGAGTCACGCCAAGTTGGCGTTGGTATACTTCCTGTCCGTCAGATGGCTCCCGAGCACCCAATTCACCTCAGTTCCGCTTTCGATTTTTATTTATAGCCCTAAATTCGCAGCAATTTTCCACTTGCCGTATTAAGCACGTGTACTTGAACAAATTTTATAATTGGCACAATTTCTGTTTACGCTCGACATACTCAAACCGAACGGTGACGCCTCTTCCTTTCTTCCTTCAAAAAAATCTTCGTTTCAATATGAAACGCGACGCTTCTACTCTGGCTAGTCGCCGATCAAAACGAATTCCTTATAAAACGGCATGAATTTGAGATGAGTTTTCTGGAATTATTTATCTAGGCTGTAATCTAGGACTGGGGATTTTGACTTTATTGATTTTTGAGGTTTCACGTCCCAAAACCAGCCATGATTATGAGATACGCCGTAGTGGAGGTCTCCAGAAATTTCGACCGCCTGGGTTTATTTAACGTGCACTGACATCGCACAGTACACGGGCCTCAACATTTTGCCTCCATCGAAATGCAGCCGCCGCTGCCGGGATTCGATCCCGCGACCCTCTGATCAGCAGCCGAGTACCGTAGCCACTAGACCACCGTGGCGGGGCGGCTGGGGATGTTGCTGATCCACTTGGAAGAGTCAAAGGTGCGCAAAGACCGAACGCTGTGAACGTGAACGTCTCAATCTTTCGTTGTACGTCCATACAAATCTACAATCTTAAGCTGGGCCTTTCGCAGGATTACACGACTTACCAGGCACGCGTTATCTTTCCACCCATGGCGTAGTTGCAACGGACAGCTTCACACTTCCTTACTCTCAATGACAAATACTGAAGCGAAATGGAAATACATTATTTCGGTTCACGATGTGTGCTGAAGCCCGAGGAAATTTCGGCTAAAGGCATTTCGCTATACACCTGACCAAGCAGTTTTAAATTAGGAGCATTTCTAGGGAACTCGACGAACTTAATCTGGAATCGGCAATTTCCTCTCCGGCTGCGTCGCATTAAATTGATTCCTACAATGCGTGGGATTTTATTATGCGAGCTGGGAAGTTCAGAGGGTTGCATTAAGCATGCCTTAGTGAGTTAGGCGACTGCAGGAAGTTAAAGTGGGACACCGGCGGTTTTTCCACCATATTCTGATATCGCTGCTTTTGAATAGTACTAACAGCTCTGAAGCAGCCAGGGTCATTCAGTTCGCTCAGAAACTTGCCAATAATTTAAAAAATAACCGAATGAACAATGTGTTCAAACCAAAACCGAAACCGGTACACGCTTCATGCAGCTTATGCGATGACGTCACAGCCTCCCGGCCATCAGAAATATCGAGCTGGTGCCAGAAAAATGAAACTGGCGATGTCATCGAACGATGTGGTGAGCTCTTCTGAACTTGACAGCCACGATTTGAGCACTGAAGTGTCACGTTTTGCTTTAGACAGCACGCCAGTTCGGGTAAGCAACGTTGCAAGTAACATCAAAAATACAGGGTGGCTCGCGTGGGTATCTGTTAAAATATTTGAAAATTCATTTTCAGGAAAACTAAATGGCTTGCAACCGCCTGGCTTGGCATAAATTATTCCAGTACCGAGGAGAACATATGCTGAAAATTTTATTGTGATCAGTAGACAATCAAAAATCGCCAGAGTTACCCTTTAAGCCCACACAGTATTCACTAAGAGATTGCATGTCTGTAGTTTATGCCTCTATAGCTACGAAGTGCAAAAGCAGACGCTCCCAAACAGCAGCATAATGTTCGCCAAACAGTCGTTAAGATGGGGCGAATTCGCTTAACATTTCTCGAGAAGTGCTAGATAACACGTTGTTCGCTGCTACACGGCTTCCTTTTTGCACCGAAAGCAGGACACGGCACTTTGACACAAGATAAATTACTGCATAAAATTCTTGCGCGAATATTTGGCCCTCTCTTCACAAAAGCAGCTGAACGTATGCTCACCGCCGCTCGTGGTATGCCCTAGCAATAAACTGCACGTAGGCGTGGCTCTGTGTGTCCCGAATACATCGGTTAAGTCGGGGAGCTCTTTTAAGACACAAAGCAAAAATCTTATTGACCCAGCGAACACCATTAGGAAGGGTCATGATGAATAATTCATCTTTAAAGATGAACGTTACTGAGTAACAGAACAAACCTTTTTCGAAAACCAATGTTTTGCACGAGTTGGGGTGTTCTTCCACTCGCCGTAAAATATATGTTAGATGCCCTCAATATTCTTCGCTGAAAAAACAAGGAGCAATCAAGAAAGGAGCTCACATTCGACAGTTGCTTTGTCTTTTAATAAATTATATCTATGGCTCCCCAGTGAGACATTGTTTTTATTTTACTCTTAATTAAATATTTTTATTATTTATAACAATGCGGCCAGTCTGAACTTTAGACCTTAGGCAGAAGTCGTTTACAAGTCAGCACAACCATCGGGTACATAAAAAAAAAGAAATGCAGTTAGCACATGCAAATGCATGCAACAATAAACTTAAATAGGAAATTTTTAATACGCAGCTTAATGACCGAGAACGCTGTCCTAAACCAACAACGATAAAAAGAAACATGCGCAGACGGGTGTGACAAAATTAACATATCAATGCGTGCGAAGATCAGCGCTCCACGTTGAAGATTCAAATGCACGTAGATAAAATTATAGGGTCTGGATTTCCACCACGCTTGCTTACTATAGTTAATGCACTTATATTCTTTCAACTTTTTGTTCCTAGTATCTTTTTTTTTCATATTGATCTGCGACGTGCGAAGAGATATAGGGAATCTGAGAGAGAAAGAAATAACTTTGAGTGCCTGCTCTAATCCCAATCCTTAAGGTTTGACATCCTTCGAAGAAAAGAAAAAAAAAAGTGAAGGCGATGTCAGAGTGCCTACAAGAAAGCTGCAATCAACAGTAATGTTGTAGACGAATAAGAACCGGGTAAGAACCACTTCTGCAACAGGAAGAAAATAAAGTTAACAGAGACGTAAGCCTACATCGAAGAGATAAGTGCCAAAGGCGTCTCCCTTGGAGATCACATAAAGGACCAGGACGGGAGGAAACAAGACAAATAAAACAACATGAACAACATAGCACATTCACGTCTCGAAAGCAAATGCCCATACAAGGGAGGCGATAAAGGGAGGACACCCCGGTCACGTACAAGGTTGTCGTTTCCTTCTTGGATTAGAAGGATGGACGAAGATAATGGGAAAGTCGTGCAGTGTGGAGGACTGCTTCAAGTCGTTGTGGTTTCGCTTCTGCTGAAACCATTTCTTCTGCGTAATAGCAGTGAGCCTACTTCGGGACATGGTTCTTCTCGTTGTTGTTGTTGTTTACAGGTTTCGCTAAGGTTTTCATAAATATTCGTGTCACGTTATGCAGGCATGCATTGCCGAGCATGTCAAGCTGACACGATGGTCATGCGTCAGAAAACATGCGTCATGTGCTGTGGACACATAGAGAAAACGTGGATGAAACATAGGCGCATAACCCGCAGCAGTAGCTTAGCGTCTAGGACGCGGGTTATGTTAGATCGCTCAATATTTGCGCAAGGAACCACTGAAGGTAATAAATCGCCAGAATTGCACATCATCCTCGCACAAACTGCACGCGTGATGTTCCCAGATATAGGGTTCATGTTCTCGCTTAAGAGAAGCCGCAATTCAGAGTGATTTATTTCCCATGTATGCACTCTCGCGCTGCACGCAAGTCCAGGGAGCGTTGTAATAAATGAATAAAGCAAAGTGACGTTCATTTGCAATGTAATGTTGGAGCACAAAGAACGTTTAGTTCCTCTTGTAAGTACATTACACATACACCGACATACATTCACAGTAATTTTGAGCCTGGCATAAACAGGCTAAGCTATAAATGTGTATGATTTATGAGAATACAAGAGACATCGTGGCGCAGTTATGTTCGCCATTACGAGCCATGAAAAATTAAAGACCTGCATCTTAAATTTAGTCAGAATAATGCTGTATGAAGGCAGTACATACATACAACATTATTCTAGACATAATGCTATATGCTGTATGCGGATGTTTTTCAGGTAATGTCTCTTGATAAGGTCGTATTATTCTGCGAATAATGTTCTATTGCACATCCGTAGCTGTTGAACTAGGGAACTACGGATGTTGTATGCAGTACCTGCTATCAACATCCACTCTTTAACAACTACACATGTGCAATATTCAATATTTCAGAAGTGCCGAGTACTTCACCACTAAGTTGTTTTACGAAACACTGTATTTGTTTGTTTCTTTTTATTTCTGTTGCTGGGAGTTCTTTTCCAGGCCAGTCAAATTACACATTTAAACACCCACACAAAGGAACACCCCTTTCCAAATTAACTTACTGTTCAAAGGTAATGCTCAAGCGCACACACTTCCTTACTGTTCCCACACGCTTCAGGTCCCAGCAGCTCCCTCTTCAGTGTCGCAAAGATCGACTGCCTTGCGCAATAACGACAGGAATTCGGCTGAATGCAAAGTTCCCGCGCTTTGCTGGCCGAACAGTGAAGTAGGGACGGCTTCCTTTTGATCTTTTCAAAGTATCGTTACGAACCGCTACTTCGACAACAAAAACAAGACAGGCATGTGCAAGCGCTATCTGTCCTTTAGTTCGCGCCACTATTGGGCCCGAACTCCACGTTCCAGCGCTACCTGTATTTTTCTCAGCAACTTGTACGGTTAGCGACGATTGAGAAGCGCCTTTTATCCCTCGGGAGCAAACTGTGCCTGCTAGCAGCGCATTGAGCAATGCTGTCTTTTCATCCCCGAGTCCATTAATTCCGGATGGTGCCGCCGTGAAAGGCATCATCAGGAACGTGGCGTAATTCTATGTGTAAGGACAAAACGGAACAATAAGAAAAGAGAATGCTACGTGGGGATGTTAATTAACTCAAACGCGTCTTTACGAGTTATTATTGCGTGTGGAATCTATACAGGCGGCGTCCATGTACTCGAGTGAACGCACGCGCAGCGATAGCACGCAATACGAGTTATAGACCCCCAGGAAAGTGAAAAGGGTGCTCGATGGTGAGTGGTAGGATGGCTGTTAATATTACCCTTTATTCCGTTTCTTTTTTTTTTTTCTTTATCGTGTACTCCGTTTTTTTTATCGTTTTTCAGTAGTCTCGACCGTTAAAATTCGATCGTTAAGTTAGCTTACGCGCTTCTGAGCTCGACAAGTTTGATGGCCCTCAGGTTCGGTGAGTGCCGAAGTGTCGAAGCGTGATGTACGTGACCAATAAAATTAAATTTACTGCCGCTAATTGCGAACACGCAGTGACGCGCTTCTATTGTCTTGATGTTCGGGAGGAGATGACCATGTATCTGAGCGAACTGGCCCAATTTTCACGGTAAGTTAACCCCAACACGGGTGTAGCTGAAGAGTGCAGTATGAAGTCTCGAGAGTAAAACTCCTTAAAGCAGGCAGTTTTCCTTCTGTATCTGATGTGCTAAGGGACGCACGTCTTAACAGTGTAAAAAGCACGACGCTATCTTTCCAGTTTAAATTTCTGAGAAATGCATCCCCGTACAGTAACACGTATCTGGGCTGCCATTCTAAGAGAAGCAAAGTGCAAAAGTGCATCACGAAGTACCGAACAATTTTCACTGGGAGCTCTTAAGAGCTTTTTCATCAAATTCACTCTCTCTATCTGCTATTCTATTGTGCTTTGAAAATTTTTGGTGTTTACTGCGATTCATTTCGTGCGTTCTATTGTTACAATGTTTTTGCTCATATGTGTACATTCTTTTGCTTCGATGGTTATGACTAACTGCTGAACCCTGTTTCTCTGCCGTCCTGGTGCACTTATCCCGGCGTGATTATGTATCATGTTGTCCCGTTTCAACCACGTCTCTGGGGCCTTCTGCAAACGTAGCTCTACCGGTATGCGAACAACAAGATAATTTCACCATGGCGTATAGTACCGTCTGGGCAAACTCGCAAACCAAGAAAGCTCGTTTGAAACTTTGCTGGTGTGACGCTACACATTTAACCTCTACAAATTAACGGGCCTTCAAGTTTCTCAACGCAGCTTCTGTCAAAAAATAACTTTCATAAACAGACGCACGGGGAGTTATCTTTTTAAAAAAGCTAACCACTAAACCAAGTCTGGTTTAAATTTGAACGTACCGCTAATAATGTTTAGGTTTCTTCCATCTTCAAACAGTTCTATCAAAAACTTCGAATTGAAACGACCACGATATAAACTAGTTCTAAATAAAAGTCCGATCCTCAGCGTGGTCTAATCAAAATATGACATATAGCCGTCTTGCTCCGCGAGCACCTCGCGAGCAAAACAAACATTGCGTCCTTCGGTTACATACCGCCACTGACTTCTGCTGATATTTCGAACCCTAAAAAGGATGTTATACTGAAGGAGGTAAATTCATGCAGTTAATTTTGCGAGAAGATAACGCGAACTTGTTTAACACTATCATTTGGACTTACTGCTGGGCCTAGACACGAACGAAGCCTGGCATGTGAATGAGAATGAGCCAAATTCAGTGATTCCACCCTGAGTATCGGCCATACTAGGTTACCCACATTTTAGCTAAAATGCAAGTTGAATCTGATTTGATGACAAACTGCCTGAAAAAACAATTATCGGAGCATGCTACACTAAACTGTCAATAGCGATCAGTTGTGCTTTTTCTGAGCTGAGTATCCTAGAAAAAGAAAAACACGCGCATATTGCTCTAGTTCTGCAGTGACCTATATATTTCAGGCCGCAATGCTGGCTTATATCTCTCTTGACGGTTACGTTGAATGATTACGTATTTTCGGAACGAAATGCAAGCCCCTCTTGGACGAACTTCCTTTATTGAAGGGAGGCTTGTCAGAAACGAGAGCTTCCGGGTTTCAGGCATCATTCGGTCGAGGTCGCGTGGAAGGCCATGTCTGAACACACTTATGTAAAGTCCATATTTAAAGATGTTTTAGACAGTGAAATAAATTCTACTGAACCACCTGGTGAACACAGTAGTTGCATCAGGTGCGTGTTGGAGGATGATGTAGATAGTGACATTAATTATATTTTAATCACCCGCCCTTTTGAAAATCCGCCCTTCGCTAATCACGATTACCCTCCATAACCTCCATCCCCACGGTGCCTTTCTTTTTTTTTTTTTTTTGGTTGGCATGGTGTTTACATGTTGGCCGATATTGTGCGTTTCACTAAATGCGTACCTTACTTGCTGAACGCGTCATAACCTCCCATGCACATGCGCCCAGGTGACTACTATTTTGTGCACGCAAATAGATCATCAAACCACAACACGGAAGGCGTCTCCTCGGAATAAAAGAAGACGCGTATCATGCACCTTGCTATTTTCTGCCGTTTTTACATTGACACCATAGTAGGCAACTGAACGGAAATGCATCAATCCGGAGGAGCTCCGCCAAGTCAATGTGCATTCAACGAGGCACACAACACCAACCGCCATGTAACCACCATGAAACCACCTCCACAAAAACACCATTCCGATGGTGGTTATAGTGCGTTATGGCGCTGGGCCACGGGCTCATTTTAAATAGGGTGGTAAATACAATAGTTTTTTTTCAGGTGCACCTTGGAGGATAATGTAGACAGTGGAAATAAATATATTTTAATCACCTGTTGAATAGAGCCCTTATATAACGCGTGCATTGGAGGATAATGTTAAGGGTGAAATTAAATGTATTTCAATCGCCCCGTGAATGAAATAGTCATAAACGTTATGCTCAGAAGTTGCAGGGTAGAGAGAGCTGGAGAGGGCAAGCACAAAGACGTGGGCACAACAACATCGAAATATCAACTGATTTACTGAAACGACAGAAAGGAGAAAAAAACACGGATGAAAGGGAGAAAGAAACGTAAATAAAAGTAAATAACGAATGGAAGAATATCGAAGGATACAGACGAACCAGCTCGTAGTAAAGCCTAGCTTACGCTATCGCTCCTCTGTGTCGTCTACGTAAACCAAGTAGTTTTTCCTGGTTTCTTTTTTTTTTAAGTAAAGGAATCATAATGATACCAAATGAGGCTTACCCTTCGGAGACATGTAAAACTCCCCAAAGGGTGAAACTGTTCTCACAGACCTAGGATGTTCCTTGCTTTCAGTGACTCGGACTCCAGAAACTGCGAAAATTTCACATTTCAGGTCAACCGCAGTATCACCACTAAGGTATGAGCGCGCGCTATAGCACAAACATTACAAAAGGAACATTGGTTCAACTACGAGGGCTACATGTGAATATATTTTGCTTAGAGCAGGGGTTTCGAAAATGTGCCGTGAGTGCCGCATGCAGCCCGGCTCGCCTTTCGCTAGCGCCCCGGCCCGCATACGAATGCCCCACAAAAGGTGGCAACGCAGTCACCATGCGTTGAAACGTAACCGTGGAACAGACCTTTAACATTCGTGATTTGGTGTCCCGATTATGGTCTTTCTGGACATCGGAATCGGCAAGTAATCGCCACGGAATCGGACATCGGAATCGGCAGTAGTAAATCGTGTGGCTTCAAAAGTAAATTTTAATGTTCTCCTCTCTAAATTTAAATCGCAAATACGATTTTTTCTACACAACGAGTAAGAAAAAAAAACTTATGCCATCATGTACATTTATCTGACTACATTTTTTTTCATGCATTGCTGTATTTTGTATATTAGTGAAAACAATGTTCTCACTTTGTATTGTATTGAAGCCTTTTTTTATATTTATTGCTCTGTATAATATTGCTATTATTATAAAGTAATCTTAAGTCTGACTTTTGTTTTGCTCTATAAATGTACTATTGCTGCTACCTGTGCGGTCGCCAGGTTCTTTCAAGCTGTCTTTTCGATGACTTTTTGCCTGGTAGAACCACCAACTTTTTGCATTGGAAATAAAGTTCGAAGATCAAAGTTCAAGCACCCTTGAGAAATATGACACATATATTAGATGCTGTGGAGGCCTGCTTTAAATGGCAACACCAGCTGGCATTTAATTCGACTCCTCCCCCTCTTCTGCCTTTTTCGCTTCCCTTACACTTGCGGAACAAAATTTTTTGACTCCGGCCAGCTTGCCAAGATGCGTTTCATAACCCTGGGTTAGAACATAAAGATCTGGGAATGCCTGAACAACTCAGAGCGCTAGCAATCCGAGGTAGATTAAGGTTTACGAATGTCTAGACCACATACAGTGAACACAAGCAATCTGTGCAGGCATGCAGACTGTGAGCGACCGACTTTCATCCCGAACAAAACGTTGATTTCCCGGTGGGTTGTTCCATTCTATACAGCAATTGTCAAAACGTAGAGGCTATGTGCAGTTCTTGGCCCGGAATCCGCCCATTCAAATACCGCCGTCTTTCGCAATATCTTTGCAAGGATCGTTAACGTAAGGAGTATTCGTACGGACTCCCCGAAAACTTCTTGTCAAAGGCAGCAAATACTACATGTTGAAGCATTTGAGTGTAAAATTGTCTACCTGAATTTCAAAGCTTAGATAGATAGATAGATAGATAGATAGATAGATAGATAGATAGATAGATAGATAGATAGATAGATAGATAGATAGATAGATAGATAGATAGATAGATAGATAGATAGATAGATAGATAGATAATGCGCCTTCTCTCTTGTTTTACTTATGATGATCACATTTCTCACAATCTTCTTACTACTATGAGGTTCTGTAATTTCCACGGGCGCTATCGGTACTGTATAAATAAATAAATAAATAAATAAATAAATAAATAAATAAATAAATAAATAAATAAATAAATAAGCGCAATGCGCTTGCTGCAGCAGACTCCCCATCAAAGTTGTGTTCACAGGCAGAGCCCCAAAAATCGGCCGCTGAATGAATGACACAACCAACCATTCTACCAAATTAAGATGCACGCGCATCTTGTTCAACCATGTCTAAAACCACTGGACATGTTGGTATTGTACATGCACGAGTCAGCGAGCATTATCAAGCCTCTTATGCGCAGTGATGCATGAGTGCCAGCAGAAGTGGAACATTCCCTTTAAAGGGCAACTCCGGCGACTTTTCAGTGACCGCGGATCTTGGCGAAATTTTCAGTACATGTTCTCACTGCCCCACTAATAACATATGCCTAGCCAGGCAGTCGCAAGTCATTTAGTTTTCCTGAGAACGAATTTTAAAACTTTATGGCGGATTCCCATGCAGGCGACCCTGTGTTTTCGACGCCATTAACTCCAACGCTGCGTACCCGAGCAGTCGAGTTTTCAAGAGCAATGGGCTGATAATTCACCGTGCAAATCGTCCCTCTGAAGTTCAGAAAAGCCGGCATAACTCAATATATGGTCAGATGACATCCCCGCCTTCATTTTTCTGACACCAGCTTCATATTTCTCATGACGGCAAAACTCGTGACGCCACCTGCCTGCTCCGCCTGCCTGCTCCGGTATCGGTTTGAAAACATCGTTCATTCGGTTATTTAAAATTATTGGCCAGTTTCTGGGCAAACTGAACCACCCTGCCTCCTACGGGACTACCAGTGCCATTGGAAAACAGTGATATCCGTATGTAGTGAAAAAACCGCCATACTTGCCGATTTTTTCAGTGTCCACTGACCTTATGAAATCTTCAATACGTATTCTCCTCGATACTCTAATAATATGTGCCAAACTAGGCGTTTGCAAGTCATTTATTTTCCCTGGAAATGAATTCTAAAACTTTTTAGCGGATTCCCCTGCGGGCCACCCTGTGTTTCTCACGTCATGGCCTTCAACGCTGCCTACCTGAGCCTGCCGGCCGTCAAAAGCAAAAACGGCGATACTGGCGATATTTCAGCGCTCAAACCGTTGCTGTGAAGTCCAGAAAAGCTGGCTTAACTCAATAACTCGTTGGATGACCTCGCCACTGTCATTTTTATGGCCCCAGCTCCATATTTCTGATGGCGGGCAGGCTGTGACGTCATCGCATACGTTGCACGAACTGTCAACCTTTTTCGGTTTCGGTTTGAAAACGCATTTCGGTCAGTGGTTTAAAATTATTAGTGCGTTTTTGAGCAAATTAACAACCCTGGCTGCTATAGGTCCATCACTACCATTCGGAAACGTCGATATCACAACATGGGGAAAAAAACCGCCAGAGTTGCTCTTTCAAAGGTCTCTGCAACATATTTTGGGCCTAGTTAGAAAACGATGCGGATCGTCTACCTTGTGCGTGCTTACAAAATTTCTCTGGAAAGTCTTGCAACCTCTGCGTGCACGTTTAGTACTTGTGGCTATTTCGCTCCTCTAAGGCGTGACAACATGTACCGCCAAAATGACGAAGCTTTAATACGACATGTATTAACTCGAGTTAGTTCCGGTCGCGAAAAATACAAACACGTTGAAGCGATAAATAACTTGTTATTGAATTTAGTACTTCGCTATTATCAAGGCAAGAAAAAAAGTGTTTTCTTAGTGCGTATTGCGAAATGCGTAATTAGGTAAACAAGCATCGACTTCTCGTACCTTGCTTTAAATTTTGTACATTCAGAAACAAAAGAATGAATTGAATTTTCACTTATTCTCTTGCGATGTCTACATCTTCAACGCATGCAACCTTTTCCTTGGGAAGCAAAAGGTCAGGTGTCCTTTACGTTGTCTGTGGTTTGAAGGCGCATTTAAATGTGTCATAATAACAAAAAAAAATAAAGACCGTTGGGAGCATACCAATTTTTACCACTGCATCAAAATGAAGTAAATAAGATGGCGACATTTTTTTAAAGAACATGACGTGGCAATAACGCGCAGAACCACTGACGTACTTTAACCATGGATGCGGCGCTTGCCAAGGAACTGCAAGTTATTTATTTATTTATTTATTTATTTATTTATTTATTTATTTATTTATTTATTTATTTACCTAGGGGATCCACGTCCCCGTGAATTATGTTGGTCTTTACCATGAAAAAAACAGAACGAACATGCACACATGTTACATTATACTTGACATTTACAGTAATCTCAATATCGACGTTTCCATGGAGTTTGAAGGGAACATGGAGACTTCATAGGAAGTATCTGCATGAAAAAAAACGCTATGACACAGAGCGGAACTAACACTGGCTCGTGTATAAAAATTCAAATAAGTTGCAATAATTTTACCTTCTGAAGTTTTTCTTGCATTAAAGAAGGGCCCCAGGAATACATTTCTTTACATTTCTTCAACCTTTTTTCTCTGTTTGTATGTGGCGTGACGCATAGGTGCTTCTCCTTCCGCTCGTTACTTTCGCAGATTTCCATTACATGCGTGAAATTATGGCATCCTGCTGTTGCTAGCGGTAAGTCGCACGCGCTCCTTTTGAAAGTTCGCGGGAAAATGCCGCCGTAATAATGACGGATAGGCCTGCAACCAAGGAAGGCACATTTTGCACCTCCCAGGGCAAGGAAGGGCATTTCCAAATGGCTAATATTTCAGCGCGGAATATAAACGCGCGTTTGAAACAACGATCCCAACAAGAAAAAAAAAAGGCATCGTATTAGCAAGAACGGCAGAAAAGAGGGGAAAAAAACAACGTGTTTTACTACATCCTCATTCACAGGCAACCTCATCTGGGACGCTCTCAATCTGCCCTGGTTTTTTATGATACCCACGCGGAATCGATCTCGTTTTCCATGTCGCTTTTACGTCATAATAAAGCTGCAACGCCGCAGGCCCATCTGTGTCGACCTTTGTTTGGGACCATGGCAAAAGCTAATCAGAAAATAAGGTGAAAAACCGCTACATAAGGAGTCAAAAAAGGAATGTAAAAAACAATGGCCATGGATTCTTGTTTGGAGCTTGCACTGATGTAACTCATCGTGCCATCTCGGTATTTTAAGCACGAAAATACGACAACTAAAGCTATGGGAATCGTAGGTTGTGTTCGTATAACTGGGTACTTACCACTCTCTTAATTTCGTCTCACGTAATAATGTGAAACTTCTTTTAAATATAACTGGGCAGGAATGCATGCATAAACTTAACGGGGACTTGAAATACATCGTCATGTCTTTTGCGTTTCTATTTCCTGCAACTTCTTTGCATCGGTCTGTCACGTTGCCCTATACGCAACATCTGTTACAATACAATGTGCAAACTTTCTGTGAGTACGTATGATTTGGTTTTGTATAAGGATGCAAGTTTCTCGGTCTGTATTACGTAAATTCAAATTTCTTTTCCTACTGTATTGTTGGTATACTGTACACTGTCAGACTGCGGATGGACAGAGGCTTTTGTCGGGCTTTGCCTTTAGCCCCTGCCCCCGCAGTGAGCTGTGAAACATACTGTGAATAAAGAAACTCTGACTTATGCTAAATCCACTTAGTGTATGACGCATGGGTATAGTGGCCCTAGGCGCGAACTACAACGCAGGCAGAAGCACTGGGTACCACATTCTAAAACTACAATACGCAGCCAGAAGTAGCACGTGGCATATGAAGTGACGAAGTACTAATTAATTACTTTTCACTTCTATGGAAAACCACAGCATGAGTGCCTGTAAACAACACACTGTGGTACGCTTTGTAATTGTGAAAGGGGCGTTGGCTCAGACCGTGCCGACGTTTGATGTTTATCGCAACTGAGCAAATAAATACGTCTAAAATAGAAATATTCATCAAAGAGAATAGCGAGTGCGTTTGCGCACTGTCCTCCTGATGTTAATTATATACGTGTGTATGTCATCGGCGCTTGCACAGGAAACCCGCATATCACAATTTAAAAAAATAATTGTACTGATAGTCCAGAAAAAGCCTTTTTTTTTTTCTACACAAAGAATGTATTGAAGGACCAGCCAAATCATGGTGCATACAGCTGTTTTGAGCAATCTCCCCGCTTCTCATCGTCGTCATCACCACTATCATCATGATCAACGTCATCGTCGTCGGAATGATTGATAGCGTTATCATCGTCTTAGGACCGCTTCCTTTTAGGGGGGTGCTATCTCTGACCTTACACAACCGAAATGTTCACTGTGCAATTATTCTTTTAACTGGCGGACGTGCCCAGTAAATTAGCGATTCAAAGACGACTAAATGACGCGACGTGCGTCCCCGATATGATTATTTAAGAAAAATGGCTGCCAAAGAATTTAAAGCAGTGCCCAACACTCTAATTTCCTCCATTGACCATTTATAACAATTCCATTTCGCCGAATTTATTCTTCGCTTCGTCACCCTACGTTATGCTCACTGAATGTCATAACGAATTTTTTTCCTCGTTAACATTTCGTACGAGTTTGCAGCGCAGTTTCCTAGTTCCCGCATTCGAATCACAAAGCAAGCGGTATATAGACAGTTGCGTCAAATCTGCTTGATACAATTAAGCACGGGGACGCCCAATTGTGTTTTGGGAACGGGACTGATCGTTATCCAGAAGGACGAAGGAAACCTCCAATAACATCTGCAGTGTTTGTAAACACGGTGTCTATCACTTCTCAAACAGTGACCATCATTAGTCTTGCCTGACAAACGAAGGTTTTTCGCACATCCGTCGACAGAAATGTCATCATTGTGAGCCGCGACCACAGAAAGAAAAGCAATGCCCTGCCTACATCCGCGGAACAATTCCGCTCCGCCGGGCGCTTGCCACTGAATCGGAGGCGTTAGTGTCAAAATGCTTGACACCCTTCACTTTTACCCCAGCTGTCCAAACAATCACGCGACTAACACAGTGATGGTTAGCGCTTGTGTGTCTCCTCTTTTTCCCCTTTCCTTCGTCCTTGTGAAGATGGAGTTGTTTTCGCGTTCTGTGGATATAGCCGACAAGCCGCAAAATATGACAGTTCTGTTGTGGAGACTTTTTTTTCTATTTTGCGCTCATATATATAGGCGGGTATCTGAACATCATTTACCAGTGCAGAGTCCGGAACGCCGAACGTCGTTTGTCACCCTGACAGTCCCTCGTTTGTTGTAGAGTGCTGACAGACATTTGTCGTCGCCTGGTTTAGGTGCTCCGCCAGTTGGCTACCGTTTGTGTATACCCACCACCCCCAACGTAGCTGTAAACTGATACGCCGCGAAATTGCCCTAGTTTACCAGCGGGCGACCTCGGAGGCGCATATATTGTTTTAAAAATGTGCTTTTTTCTACTGTTTCTACTGTCTCGTATTTTGCTTGATGGCCTCAGTTCGAAATACACACAATCTTCTCAGACCCACAGGACCTCCTTCCCAGACGGCAGACCATGTCCCAGACCATGTTTTTCTAGCGAACAAAAACAGGACGATTTACATAAGCATATGAGTAATTATAGTTGTAACTAGTTCTTTTCGACACAGGAAGCGATGTATTTACCTTTTTTGTTGCTGGTGCATTGTACCGAAAAACCTTTGTTATTGAAAGCAGGAAGAGATTCATGGTACAGGAACTGTTTCAGGCATATACAACGCTACCATACAAGACAGAGCTCCCTAACTCTATAGCGGCAGTATTCAAGTATGAAGAGCTCAGCAGCAAATCGACGATCCCCAATTAAAAGAGAAAATCCAATGGGGAGGCTAGTTGCTTGTGCAAGGACTGTTTCCCTGCCTACGCATGTGTTCCTTCTGGCGTCATTTTCCCTTGTCTCACAAGTGCGCTGCAATAGTCATATGCGCCTCGACTGTTTCTGCGCAGCTTCTGGCCGACTCTCTTTCATTATGTTGTAACCACATAGGGCTGTCCAACATCGTTAACAGCTTGGTTATACAGTGCTGACCGCGGTTAGAGCAACATTCCTCTTTTATTTACGAAGAAGAGAAATTTTGCTAGAAAGAGTGCAGCCTCGCTTTTTCGGTTGTTGTTGCGCATGAAAATTGCACAAAGGGAGCCAGGATAAAAGTTTTACGGGAAGTATCGCGGTTTAGAAACAGGCCCTTTAGGCGGCCCGCTTTCGTGGGATGTTCTGTGCTGCTTGCTTCCAGAGCGAGATGTGCTGTTGTAACTGCCTTCAGTCCAGTTACGTAAGCTTGGCGTACACTGCGTGCGCCTACGGCCGCCTAACAGAAATCGTTTTATAATATTTTCATATTTCTGTGGTATATTGCCCTAATATCTAGCGCAGATCGCATTAGGCGTCAGATGTTGCGTCATATTTAGTGTGCATGCTGTAAAAAGAAAAAAAAACGGTGGTCTAGATATTTAGTGCTGGCAAGGGAGAAATCTGCAGTGTAGCACACGTTATAACGTTTATTGTGCAGCAAACATTTAAAGTATCCAGAATTCGACTCTTGAAGAACTTACAGCCTGCAATACGCGTGGATCATGTGGGCCGCACGCCAGAATGCTTTCCGTTTCCTTTGCACGACAGACGCGTTTTCGTTCCTAAAGAGGGGCTTCAAG
The DNA here is from genome assembly GCA_013339685.2 of Hyalomma asiaticum. Taxonomy (NCBI): domain Eukaryota; kingdom Metazoa; phylum Arthropoda; class Arachnida; order Ixodida; family Ixodidae; genus Hyalomma; species Hyalomma asiaticum. The sequence goes on along the minus strand of CM023488.1, from coordinate 18,867,087 downwards.
GGAAAGTCCGGCCATGTTTCAGTGTCCACGGAACCCAACGAAACATTCAGTATGCTATATTTTCCTCGGTGCTGTAATAATATATTGCCATTCCAGGCAGTTTCAAGTCGTTCAGTTTGGCTGAAAATGAATTTAAAAATTTTTTAGCGGGTTCGCATGCGGGCCACCCTGTGTTTTTGACGTCATTAATATCAACGCTGGCAACCCGAGCAGGCAGGCGGTTAACAGCAAAACGGGTGACACCTCAGCACTTAAATCCCTGATGTCACGTTCAGAAAGGCTGGCATAAGAGCAGAAAATCAAGGAAAAACCCCAGGGGAATCAAGAGAATTACAGCTCCACTATTCCAGCAGATTTCACACTGCATGGAACTGCCTTCTATAACTTATTTTTGCCTGCATTCCCTTTTTCTTCTTTAATGCTTAGTGGCTGCAACTGCTTCTTCTTTGATATGCACCTAATTATTTCTCTACCTCTGAGTGTTCTACGCCTATGATTTCCTTTTTCATTGCTCGTTGCGTGGCCCTTGAAACTGCCGACGGAAAAAAATGCTCTAACTTCTTGAAAGGTCGCTGGTTCTTCTTAACTGGAATTGGTTTCAGAAGCCGAATGTAGGTAAAGTGGCAAACAAAATCAAATTTCGTGAAGATAACGACTCACTCAAATTTCTCCGCAAATCATGTCAGTGAATTCTGGTTGGGTAATGTCTTGCAATCAGAGCGCGCTTCCTAATCGCTCTAGTTACGCGAAGGATACACACTCCCATGAGTTCTCTCGTCCCCACTCCCTCCCCCCCTCCCCCCGCCTGGCACAACATACAGACACGCACACAAGCATACGTAGCAGGGTATAGAGGAGCATTACCGCGGATGTCATCGATAAGTCCAGAAGCCAAGTACCAGGCCGTCAAGCGCCGGGGCATCAATATAGCTTTGCCTCCGGCTGTGCTCTGCCACAGCGATGCCCTCTTGAGACCAGGAACGTCGGCCATGCCGTGTCGGAAACACCTAGGCCTACTCGTTCATCAAAGGAGCTCTTCACGATTGCCTCGGGAGAGCTGCAGGTTTACACATGCCCAGACCCTCACTTATCGTGGTTTTCGCGTTGTTCTTCGTTTACGTTCACTGCAGGCAAGCTGTTGTCGGCCCTCAGACTCGCGGTATTCTCCTTGTTTGTCACTTGACCACTGGTTAGCGTGTCTTTCGGTTCGTTGCACCGTACAGCCAGATCGTTATCGAGCACTGCTGTATCAATATCTAGACAGAGAGAAGTGTGGCGTTAGCTTCCCATCCCGTCTTTAACTTTTGTAGCAACGCGCTTAAGCAGCTTATCAGCTATGGCGTTGCATTGCTTAGACCTGGTCCTGCTTAGCGAGAGGTCATAGATTTGATTACCGGGACGACGGCGGCACCTTTTCGACAGGAAAAAATGTAGAAACATGTTCGCACGTTTATTTAAGGCGAGCGATGAAAAAATCCGGGTTGTCAACATAATTCTATGTACCCTGCTACGGGTGCTCTTAATAAGCACATCATGTTCTTTCAACACGTAATGCTCCGGACATCAACATTGTGCAGTGAGGCGCTGTAACATATGAGCCTTCGTAGGAACGCCTTCATTTTGGCACTCATTTCTTTCAAGCCTTCGATCTACATCTGTGTATCGTTTAAAAATTTACATTCCAAAGCTGCGAAAGCCCTGTGAAAAGAGCTCACAGGGCTTCACAGTGCCCCACAGGGGCTGGTAGTTATGTTGCTTTACTTCATCGATATTCTAGCAGGACGGTAAGGCACTACGGCCACATTGCATCGCCGGAACGGGCACTACACAGAGTGTAAAAGGTCCTTTGCTTTTATATATCCCAGCGCAGTTAGGTTCTTTAATTTAGGTTCTTGTGCGAACTGCATAGAAGTGCAATGCCCCACCCATAAGCGCATTACCTGCCTATTTATTTTTCTTGTTTTCCCTTTTCTCTCTTTCAACTTCCCACATTCATTTCCCATTTCGCCAGAGCTGGGTAGCTAACCGGACGCCATATAGTTAATCTCACTGCCATTCTGTTTCCACCCTTCTTCCTCATTTTCTCCTCCTAATGCCTGTCCAGCCGATGCGACAAAAACCTTTGACACGATTAGGTTGTATTTTCTTCTCCTTCGTCGTCATCGTCATATCCTTCCTTTCAACGTTATAGTAATCCAGTACGTAAGGCCATTCTACTTTATGCCGCCATCCTCTTATATGGCATTGACTAAGCTGAGCCCTCAAATCCTTAACCAGACATGAGGAGATGAGACGTTGCCATAGAGGATTCTGAAAGAGTGTCAGTTTTCACGGACCATTAGGTTGAGGCACCTTCCATAAAATTTTAACTGTCTTTTGTCCCCGAGAAACACCTTTTCCCTCCGTAAAAGATCCCTGTAAGTGCATGCCTGCCTTCTTCCTCGGTTACGCGATGTTTAGGCGACGTTCGGACCACCAGGCTACGCCTCTAACCATCTCTATTCACAGAATCTATTAACGATTATATGTAAAGATGTTTCGTATGACGAACAATAACACGTTATCAAGGGAAGACAGCGAAAGCGCCCTAAAGCGGCTCACAAGACGGGGTAGCAATAAAACTCCTCGGAACGTAATGGTATTGTCATTTAATCTCGCCCGAAGGCTTGCAGCTCCGGCGTTTGGCCATTTGGGAAAACCATCTACTCGGGACTCTTGCACAAAGACGATTAGATCACATTGTCTCGCGTTCCGCCGCAGAGCTCCCCGAGGAACTTTCCTACGGACATCCAGGTAATTTCGTTAGCCCCCTATAGAGCCACCATTCGAGGAACGCGTGTAGATGGGTTGATCTCTTGCACAAGCCTCGATGGAACGGTGAATCCAAATTTGATGGGCCGTTCCGCATTCATCCTATATGGGGGGAACGGCCATCTCTGGGAAATTAATGGGAATACATATATCACGTAATGCACGCTGTGCTTCTCTTCGCTATGGGGATCTTGCGTAATAACACGAACGACTTTAGGTGTTCTGTTTGTCGAGAGAAGTGGCTGGCTATCTTACGCTCTATGGATCGTTGGATGTGATGCCCTCTGGCCTCATTGTCTTTTACCATGGACAGGGTACATTTACAAGAGAAACATTTCTGCTGATAATTAGCACTTACCCTAAAACGGAGCGGCGTTACATTCATTTGCACTCTTTACCTTCTTTGTAGATACGTTCACCAGTCTAGAGGGAGAACTGCGTTATATTCATGGTTGCCAGCTAAAAAAGAACACGGAAACCGGAAGATGGGAATGCATCCAGGCTTTCGTCTGCAACACGTTCTTTTGAAGGATGATCATGAACGTAACACCAGCCATTCATTTTCATCTTTACGTATACACGCGGTTGCATTCAAGCAATCATTCTTTTGCTTTTCTTTAGAATATTTCCCATTCGAACGGAAACTCCCTTTGATCCTTTTTCTCTCAACTAGCGCAGTTTCCTTTTTAACTAAATTTCGCACTATTCTGCTAATTTATTAGGTTTCAGTTTTTCCACTGAAAGCAGGGTTTTGCGTCGGCGAAACAAAAGCGGCGCAGTTAACAAGCCTGGGCACTTTTGCAAATGAGGGGCGCTAGTCTTCAAACGGTAGCTTACGCAGTCAATCCGTCGCACGTCTCGATTGGCGATGCCTCGTTAGTTCTGTACGGATACAAGCCCTGGCATCGTCGACTACCTTATCTAAATGCATGAGGATACCGTATTCGCGGCACGCGTCGGCAAAGCTTCCGTTTAGTATGAACGATGCGTCTACGTTACAACAGAATGTTAAGGAATAAGTAAATGAAAAATACTATTTGCCTAATAATTTTGAGGGCGAAGGATTAAAAGGACTGGTGCGAAGCCTTCATTAACCGGCGAACTCTTAAGTGAGCTCGGGATAATCCTTTTCGGCGTGCTCCTAATCTGCATTCTTCGCCTACCTAATGACACTGTGGGTGCTAAGTGATGACGTGATTGCAACTTTTTAGTTCGGGCACCGAAATCCTGCCGTAATAAGTACACAACCTTTAATGTTAAAGCTGAATAATAATGTAGACAACAAAAGCGTCGACGGATTTGCATAAAGAATGTTCAAGCAAAAAGTAGTATAACCCAATTTTACGATGAAGTATACAAATTTCCATTGCATGATTGGTGCTGCAAGCCCTAATTTCATTGGCGATAGCTGATGGCTGAACGATCACCCGGAAGTTATTAAAGTTTTGCTTCCTGTGGACTATGCATGTGAAAAACAAAACTGAACTAGGGCAATGACGAAATCAATCGAAAAATTGATTTTTTTCTTACTTTTGACGTCGCATGCCAGTAAAGCAAATAAATTACGTTCTCTGAATTCTTCTTGGATTTTCCCGAAAAGGACAAGAAATGCAGTCCTGAATCATTACCGTAAAAGCGTAGAGGCTCATAGTGTAAGAGAATACATAACTTTGTGACCAACACGGCTCACGAAGCTGGAGCACTAACCTGATTGCTTTCAACGCCGAGATTGTGCTGGCGCAGCGTAGTCCCGTCCCAAAACACGGAAGCGTGCGCTATATCAGGACTCACATAGAAAAAAAAAAACCGTAGCTCTTCCCGGGGATCGAGCTTGGGTCCATTCGTTGAGTGACGAGCATTCTAACTAGATGACGATCCTGCACAGTTCGTAACGTGCGGTGTGATAACGTTAGATTTTATAAAGACTCCGAAATCTCGACGTCGACATCTCTGAGGACTATTCTTTTTACTTTATTTGGGTTGTGTTGCACCGTCCGGCTCACCTGATTTCGCTCCCGCGACATATAGGATTTCATTTATTTGTGGGGTCTTACGTCCCAAAACCAGCATTGATTATAAGAAACGCCGTAGTGGAAGGCTCCGGAAGTTTGGTCACTTGGGCTTCTTTAACGTGCACTGACATCGCACAGTTCACGGGCCTCAACATTTTCGCGTCCATCGAAATGCAGCCGCCGCGGCCAGGATTCGATCCCGCGACCCTCAGATCAGGAGCCGAGTACAACAGCCACTAGACCGCCGTGGCGGGGCGAAATATGGGATAAGCAGACGATGTTGAGAGCATTGTTGGTAAGGAAAGCAAGGAATATATTGGTAGCACAGAACCTGTTGGAGGCTTACACTGCGATATAGCAGGTTCAATGAAGATATAGCAGGTCGCGCGAGGAAAGTGATAATAGAGACATATAAAAAGTGCCAAGATGTATTGATAAAATAACTCTTGATGTCAGGAAATAAGCCCTTGTTTTCCATAAAAAGGCGCCAGTAACGTTAGGATGACGGTGGTTGTGGTGGCGGCGGCGGCCAATATTGACTGTCACCGTCTTCGTCATCATCGTCATCATTATCATCATCATAAATGGCAGGAGTCAGCGGCTGATTGTTTTCGGGTTCACGTGTACATAGTATATTCCTAATTCAGGTAAAATGATATATCTGATGACGAAAGACGAGTTCACCAGGGCCTCGTTTTCTAGTTATATAAGTTAGATAGAACCTTACGAATCCGACAGATAATGAAGTCAAAGAAAGCATTGCACCACGCATAAAACGATTCTTCACTGCGTTGAATGGTTTCTCAGGGCGCAAGGTATCATTCATCTAGGCTCGAGTTCGTAGTTTGAGAAAATTAGACTTTTACGTAGCGTCTAGTGCAAGACGATTATTAGTAACTTACTTACTTACCATGATTAGTAACTTACCAATAACATTAAGATATTATTTCATGAGTGGAGCTAAGGTCGAGGTCACGAAACTTACGCGCCGTAAATAACCAATATGCCCCTAAATTATGTCCAGCCTCAGCGTTTAAATGGGCCTTGGAAAATTTTTTGAATAAAGTCAGAAAATAGTGTCAATCGGTCGCACAGGCTTACGTCACGGTATGAGAGAAGCTATAGTGCACTGCAAGCTCTCGGGAGGCCACAGTCTACTTTCAGACAGCCGGAAAGCGGCATCTCTTATGTCAATTAATGACGTTACATATATGGCGCCTAGTAAGCAGCTAGAAGCAGAAATAGGGTCGAATGATGTCACCGATTGCGGAAAGATAATCTGCTACACTTCAGTTCAATAGATAGAGAAACAACGATAAATAAACAAAGCCAAGCGACTTAGCCGTCACCACGTGTGACGTAATACGTCGAAAGAAAAGCTTGCGCTTTCCATCTGGGTTTGTAACCAAATTAGGAATTTCCTGGTGCGCGCAGTGCAACCAGCCTCGAGTTTTTGCCCCGCCAGAGGCACTTACAAGGATACACTCCATGCGGCGCAATTTCTCGGCAACAGCGTTTCCTCCAACACTCACTATCGATATGCCCACAGAACGTCCAAGAAGGCAGAATCAACAGAAAGCCGAACGAACCCGCGCTAACCGCCATTGCAGGTCCTGATATTCCTCATCGACTCTCCCACGCACGGGACAAAACGCAGGGCTCATTTCGACGGGCCGAGCCGTAAAAGCGCTCTCTTTGCTGAGCGGAAAAATCTGCATTGCAGAGCGCGCTCAACTGGTACAAAACAAAGCCATTGTCGTTAAGATGTTTATCAGACCGGAGAAACAGGTTTCGCTTTTGTTTTGCCAGAAGTGGAGCAGAAGAGATAGAGTGCTGAGATAGGCCATGTTTACCCGCGTCTTGTAATTATCGTTCGCCATTATCGATCTTCTGTGCAGCGTGTCTGTAGCGCTGTCTTTCTCTCCTTGGTCTCGGTCTTGTTCTTCCCGGGAAAAAAGACACCTTACCTTATCCAGCGCTGTTAAGATAAAGGTAGAACCGCGCCTAGCTCTAGGCGATAATACATAGACAATTAGAGTGCATGTACATATAGTGTGCAAAACAGTGCGTGACTTCACATGCTCTTGAGAAATTTAATTTTCGCATATACGTGCAAATCCATAAGGAAGCATAATAATTATAGTTGATGGTTCCTTACGTGCCACAATAATGATTATGTGACATGACCCGTAACGGAGGGCTCAGCAGTGATTTTGACCACCTGTTTTTTAATATGCACATAAAATCTCAGTAAAATAGTGTTTGCTTTTTAGGAGCGAAGCTCCTCTTAGTCTAACCTTGTCATGCGTCACGCGTAACCGGCAGTATCTCCCGAACAGTATAATAGATGGCGCTGTCTCATAGAAGTACATACAAACTGCAGTTGAGTGATGATATTCTAGATGGCGCTGTACACAATCTGTGTCGTCATCACCATTTCTCGTCTCATTTCCTAGATGGCGTTGGTCCAATAGAAGTGTGTGCAATACTGCGCTTGTGTGAATCGCCACTAGATGGCTGTGGAAGTGCTGCTACTCTCCGATTGGCTGCTGCGCGGGCTGTGCCTGGGTGCGCGGGAAACGAGTGCCTCTCTCAGTCTCCTGGATCGTTGCCGTTCCAAAACGACACCCGCCCGGCCCATCGACGGAGACCGATTTGGCGCTACAGCTGCGGCGGCATCGTAGCTACCCCGCACCGTCTCGGGATCCGCCAGGCGCCGCGCTCGCTTCGCCGCTGCTTCTCGGGCTCGCACCGCGGGATCCTGGAGACGAGCACGAGCCGCCGCGGCCCTCCGCGCCCGCCGCTCCGCTTCGTCCATGCCCCACCGACGATCCGACACCCATAACTTCCGGAGCTTCGCCCACCTCACCATCATTCACCTCGTGGATATGCTGGGATTTTTTTTTCACTTCTTTGCCCTCGAAACGCTGCTGCCATGCCCGGGATTCGATCCCGTAACCTCCAGCTTAGCGAGTCAGCAACTAACCGCTAAGCACAGCGGCTGGTCATAAGAAACACACAAGCATCGAGGGCGACAACCATGCATGAGGCAGTTCAAACATTCTTGGGAAATCACAATTAAATTTACATTGGCATTTTCAATCGATACATTAGAATTCATGCAAGATTTCATTCTTTGCACTTGATTCTTTATTCACACATATCCCTGCATTGCCAGGGGCGTTACAGCTGGGAAGTGGGGGGGAGGGTTGCAATGCTGAAAAAAAAAATGCGTCTTCATTAACACTTGACACTTGCTGAGACGTCATACTGTTCCGTTCATTAATAATAGTTTGAGCAAAAACAAATTTACGTACAGCTTCGTCCTGGCCAGGCATGACCTTATTTTGTATTTGTGATCTGTACGCTCAGATATATAATCTGATTGTTTTAGGAAAATGTCAGTGTCAATTCCTATTGTTTCACGAAATATCTTATATAAAATCTTTAAACGCAATTTTTACGATGGAACGTCGCCATACAGAGGATTTATAAGTGCAATATTGCCGACATTCAGTGGGAAGAGGTTTGGAAGATGAATTTTTTGACCCCGCCTAATCAGAACTCCGAAGCATTTGAATCATTCATCCATAATATCAGGAATTCAGTACGCCTTAGAAATGAGTAATTAGCTCACGCGGGGGACGAGCTCCTCGCGCACCATTCAAGGAACGTACGGCTTTCAGAGAACCTAATTGGAACATCATTCATTGCGGAGGGAACGCAGAAATATTAGGGCGCGTCACGGGGCCGTCAGAAGCGCATTTCTATATGTAGTACAGTGCTGGCCCGACTGTTCTTGCCTTTAACCAATTAACGCTTTTTATTCCGCAGAGAATGAAATTTCACGACGAAACGTTCTCTTGATTTCGAAAGAAATAATTTTCTTCGGCACGAAAGCGCGAACGCTATTTCAAAACACAGCCGAGGCCTGTACCACCCCCACATCCATGCGAGGGGACTCTAATCAAACGAGAATGTAAAGAAAATTGCGAAGTGAGTCGTCGTTCAAGCGTTGTTCTGGCATAAGGTGACGGCTGGCGTGCCATGTTAAACTAAGGGTATGCGCGAAGAACACACACAGTAAAAACGCTGCATGTGCTTCTTTGTGGGCTGCAGCCTGCAGTAATGCATCACAGAAGTAATGATGTCGCCTACTCTACCTCACATACACACTGCAGAATATCTGAAACACCGCTAGCCAAGTCGCAAGACAAAAGTGCGAAGATATGACCCTCTAAGATTTGTATTATCTGAACATTTGTTCGTCATCTAAGAAACTTACTCCATCTCCCGCTAAAGGGAACCATGTGTGGACGCGAAGCAGCGGGGAGATGGTTAGCTTGAGCGGGAGATGGTGTAATTTTACTGAGAGGACGAATGAGAATGTATAAGAGAAGAGAGAGAACGCGTTGGTTGCGTGATGGCCCGAGCGCTCATCGCGGCGCTGCACAGGAGAGAGAATGAGGCGCGCGTGCTCCGTCATTTTCATACCGCGGAACTACCGTGGCGCCCTCAGCCGTAGTGTAGAGGATTTCTAGAGGATCCCTACACCACCTGCCGTAGTGTAGAGGATTCCTAGAGGAGAGAGAGGGGGCGGGGACGTGCATGCGCTGTGGGGGTGTGGGACACCACGCGAGGGAAGGAGGGACGGAGAAAGCCCACGCCATAAGCTGATCCGCATCTAAAAGGACGCCCAATTCGGGACACTGAATGTGCCTAGGCGCACTCTGTATATCTTTCTGATGATTTGCAGCGACACTTATTTCAAACTGTTCCAAGTAAAAAAATGTGGTACCTCAGCCCACTATCTAATGTGCAAAGGTTCTTCTGTTAAATCCAATCGGTAATTGCAAAGAAGAATGTCTACGACGACATAAAAATCATAACTCGAGGCGTTCACAGTGAAGTCAAGCGCTTGCAATTGCCCTGCACTTGCCTGCGTGTAATAAAATTCTAATGATTTCTTTAAATCCTAGTCTGCTGACCGCCGCGGTAATTCGAAGGGCACGGGTTCAATCTCGGCCGCGTCGGTAGCATTTCTAATGGAGGTGAAAATGCTGGCGATCCCCGCACTGTGCGTTTTCACTGCCCGTTAAAGTAATGCAGGAGCGAGGCCGGATATTGCTATCTGCAAACACGTTCGGTTTTGTGCGCTTCTCACTGCATGCCATTGGCCGGGACCATGTTTACCTCGCAAGCCGTGGGGCGCTTCCAAGTTGTTGTATGACCCCGTTTTCTCTTAAGGTCACGTGCTTTGGCTCACAAAGAAATTTCATCGTTTTCATAAAAAAAAACTGACTCATTCGAGGACGGAAAGCGTTTCGTTTTATACGTGTATTGTATAAAAGAATACAGCAAAACATGCTCGTCAATTATAGGGATGTCCACCGCTTGCCCACATGACTTCTCTCGCGCCCTCGTTCTCGCATATCTTGAGGGTCACACTGTCGTAAAACAGCACGCACTCAAACATAGCAGCGCGACCAATCCTGGAAGCGCGCGCCGCTCTCAGTCGCGCCAAATCCGCATCTCGCACGAAACCCGCTCCCCAACTTCGTGAGTTTGCCGCAAGCGAACGCGTTCCGCTCCGAACAAAGGTCTCCGATAGCACCCCAGGCGGTCGAAATTTGAACAGCCTTCCACTGCGGAGCGCTTCACAAACATATCATTGTTTTGGGACGTAAAAGCCGAACAATTATTATTGCAACAAGTTCGCCTAAGGAAAGGAACCCTACGCATGAGCTTTACTAGAGCTCGCACCTTCCCAGTTACATTTCATTGGTGACTAATTTATCAAGGTGCACAGATGTTTCCCTGTGCCACAACAGTACCACTGAGCTTGTCCGCACTATTTCATCTCTTAATGCTTCTGTAGGGTCACGGCAATATCACCGTGGTTTTCTATACACACAAGACAAAAAACAAATATTGGTTTCCCTTCATGCTTTCCGTCCATATCTTCTGTTCCTGAGCCATTCGAGAGGCAGCACTCTCAATAATTATTGCCTAAGCCTGCTTTATCCTGCATGACATCGCATACAGGAATGCCTGCCTATAGGCGCGTAGAAAAAGAGCAACTCACTACACCGCTCTATCGCGGGCATTACCCTCTGAACAACAGATCTTCCGGGATACATTCACGTGTCTGAGAACGTCTACGTAGACAGAAAGAGTTGGACAAAGTCCCAAATACGAGTGTTGTCACTGGACGTGGACGCCTAATGTCATCGTGTCTTCCTGTAGTCGTGAAGATGGGTTCTAGTCCAGAGTCATCCGATGCCGTATGAAGCTAATGGAAGATCGTGTTCGTCGCATAAGCACTCTGATAACCCATGACCCTGCCTTGCGTGTTGTTTCGTAGATTATATTTTGTTTTGTAGCAACGAATCGCTCCTGCATTTAGAACTGTTTCGACATTAGGGCATCATATGTATTGCAATACAGCATTATAGCTGGTGCGGAAAGAAACGCGCGCGGAAAGAAAATGCGGAAGTAAACTTCGAAAGAAACGCACCCCGCATATGCCGCACAGGAACATTTCAAGCCATAGTTCATTTATTTCTGGAGTATTGTGACCCAAAACAACGCAGTGATTATGTGAGACGCCTTAGTGGAGGCCTCTGGAAATTTCGACCACCTTGGGGCTCTTTAACATGCACTGACATCGCACAGTACACAGGCCTCAAGATTTCCCCTCTACCGAAATGCTGCCGCCGCGGCCGGGATTCGACTAAGCGACCTTCGGATCAGCAGCCGAGTACCATAGCCACTAGACCAGCACGGTGGGGCATTTCAAGCCACAGTTGCTAGGGGAGTGAGAATGTCAGGTTTTTCTAAATATGTAGAGAATACGAATACTGACCTTCGAATACCTATACAAAGGTGCGCCCTCGGAAATACTTATATACCACAAGACCTTCCAAAATGCGCTTATAACCATCATCGCACAATTCATTCCTACATTATACCAGAAACACACTGTCTTGATTAGCTTGTCAGATCGCAATTTTAATAATGTTACGCAGCTGCGTATAAAACGTGATAACAAATACTAACCGCCATCATCAAGGAATATTATTTTTTCCACATGATGAGGCTGCTCTGCAAATGTCACCGCGGCTTGCCGCTTACGAGATAAACATGACGCTGGCCATGGACATGCAGTGACAGCGAACAAAACCGGCCGCGTTCGTGAACATCTATCTCCGATCTCGCTCTAGATCAAGCGCATGCACAAGCACAATATCCAAAACTGCAAGGAAGCAGGAAAAAGGGAAACAGTCAACACAGGAAGATGAGTACCATGTGTCGACGGGTGCTTTGTAGCCCATTGTATAAAAAACTCTGCGTGTATCTTCCATATAAACGGCCTTTTAAATGGATCATTGTTCTGTATCGTCATTCGGAATACCTTAACCAGGAAGATAGCAGAATCATAACACAACTCGGGCAGGCGATAAGCGTTTGAATATGCCGCCCATAGCATTATCAAAGCAGGAACTGGAGTTTTCGGCGTAAAAGACACGTGGCACTTCCCTTCCCGTGTTGACCAAGTTTCCCTTTCTTCTTCTTTCTTGCAGTTCTAGATGTCGTGCTGATATACGCGTTTGATCTGCGATAAAGCCCTAGTTGAAAGTTAGCGCTTGCCCCGTCTTCTTGTCTGTGTCTGCGTTTCGTATTCCGCGCTATATATTGGGACCTAAGATAGACAACCAACATGCCCATACCTTAACCCTTCTGAATATTGCGACGAGTCGCTGCGATAGAAGACGATGGAGACAGCACCGAGGAAGACGACGTTCGCTGATGTGCGCGCGGACGGGGCTCCATCTTGTATGCCTGCGTTCTGCCCATTGTACGAAGCGTGTAAATATATATTAACCAGAGTGTTTCTTCCCCGTAACAATATGTTGGCGGCAAGATGTCGCGCGTACTGTCGCGCTTGTATATAGTAGGCCGCCATCAGGTATGCACTCACCACTGATGCTTATTTGCGTAGGTGTTGCTTGTTCCGGCACCATGCAAGCGTAGGCGCGGTGACCAGGCATATCCGACCAGACATATCCGAAAATGAATTCCCCGAACAATTTCATGCATGAATATGTTTGCATTTGCCTATACGAAGTGCCTGTGTAAAACAAATCAATTTGTGCCCACACTTGCCAACGGCTATGGGACCATTCAGTCTTTGTAAGCTGCATGTGAAAACTAAAAAAAAAACTAAATTCAGATCAATTCAGTTCAATCGCCTAGTCGCTTTTTGAAAACGGTAGAACCACTATGAATACTGGAAAATTTTGAATGCCTCCTTTTTTTCAAATTCAATACAAATATTAAAAGTGCATTATTCGGCGAGTATTCGAAACGTTCGAATGTTTCCAGTGTTCATGTGCCCGGTGTCTTTTAATAAGGTTTTTAACTTTTTGCAAGGTTCAAAAAAGATACATCGGGCTAGGGCGTTAACTAGAATAGAAATGAAGACTATTTATATAGAAATCAATACTTTCAAGTGTATAAGGATGCACACCTGGTATTCAGATTACTCTTTTTTTTTTTTCCTTTGAGTTCGTGGGTACTCCTTAAATGCAATTTCGAATGTCTAAATAACAACGTTTTGCTACACGTTTTCTACTTTACAAAAGAAACATTGCAAACCTCGGTAATCTGGATTGATGAGCAATATTCGATGTTGCCAGAACCAAGCTTTTTACCAATGATACTTTCTCCAGCATTTCGACCAACGACCATCCCTGTTGTAAAATTTCTCGGTAATTCACGCCTCCCCTTTCTTTAAACATCTTGTTTGTGTGCTGAAGTACATCTGAATGAAGGCCAATATATTCACATATAAAGACTTATAGTAAAGGGTCCTTTAAGCCACAAGACTGATAGCTCCGGTTTACGAACCTTCACACGGGGCGAGCTGACAAAATTGGAACTTTTTCAAAAAAAGAAATGGTCACCCGGATGCATGATGGAAAATGCACGCCAGCAAGGGTAACGCCTCGAGGAAGCAATAAGTTGGAAACGGAAACGCAGTAATTTTTTTTATTTCCCTTGCTTGCCTGAGCAACCTGCAAGTCCTTTAGGCCCCATGAATATTTCAGAAAAGGAAACAAAAGCTCAACTCCTACAAGGAAAGGTACATATTTTATCAGTGAATGCGCATTCTATATCGAGCCTTCGTAACGCCGATTTTCCCTTTATCTCGCAACACCCATTGCTGCCTTCGCCATTCAATCAGATTATTTTTTCTTCACGGTGGTATGTTAAAAAATCGAGTACCACTGATGCAACTTCTGACAGCTGCGAAAACGGAGAATTTCAAAACGGCATATTTCCCTGAAAAGCTCAGCTTTGCGAAATTGCATCCGTAACTTACAGGACGGGCTATGGTGAAGTGAATTTCCGATGGTTGTCTTCTCCAACAGGCAATGTTGAGCATCCATGAATACGTTTCAGCAATGCAACGACGCATGTTCTCGTCAGCGCTAGAAGAAAATCCCGACCCAATGTTGCCTTTTTTTTTTCTGTTCTACAGGGAAGTGGTTGTTCATCATTAATGAATCCCAGATCTTGTTTCTCCCCATTATGCTGATTGCATCCAGTGTTTTGCCGCACACGTGGCCGAAAAATACGCAATGAAGAAAATGTTCGGCAAAAATACGTACAAATAAAGCAAGTTGTCAGATCCTGTTCTCGCTCACCGTTTCATCTAGTTTTTATAGGGCCTCGTTTACAGTGAGGTTTCTATTTCCTTGCTGCTTTCAGATCGTGATAGTTCTCCCTCTCCGTTTCGTTCCCTATCTTCAATTTCATACCATAATCTTCCCAATCTTTCCCGCTAGGTACATCATGTACTTTGTTTCAAAGTTCCTGTTATGCTGTCGTATTCCTGCTCTTGAACTTTGTTCCTATGACGACGAAGGTTTCTAACCAACCAAATGGATGAGAACATAGAAACAATAACTTTCTTTTTGCTCGTCCGTGTGGTTGGCTCAAAGATCTCCTCGCTAACTGGAACCAACAAGCAAAAGCAATCAAAATTTTAATCCTGTGTCCGTTGTCTTGTGCCTTCGAGCTCCTTTTTTTTTTTTTGTTAATGTATCTTAAGCTCTTGAGCCAATGTTGTTACGCAGTGTGTCTAGTGTTCACTATCTCGCGTGACATACTCAGCGGTCTTCTGACCGTAGACTTCTGATTCTCATGTTTCATTCTACACCTTCTTGGAGAAAAAATGCTTTGCATTACGGACGAGCGAGAACAAATATTGAAAGAGCGGAAGCGCGAAAAGAGAACCGTGTTCTTATTTTTTCACTAATGACTATACAGAAAACAGGAAATCACGTTACCAGTAACGTTGGTTCCTAATATTCTGTACCGTGTCGTCAATTCTTTACCTTCTGTCCCTCTTCCTATCTTTCGCCTGAAGTTCTTTTCCCCCGTTCTTCATTCATCATCATGTTTTCTCTGCATCTAGTGTACCTATCACTTCTTTACCACATTTTTTTTTGCCTTATTAGTTCGGCTATGCTTCCGTTGCCTAGCAACTGCCCTCTATCTTCTGTTCTATGTCACGCCTAATTCTCTTTATAAAACCACGTTTTGTATACCACGGGCTTTCGACCCCCTACTGACCAATCCGTTTGTTTATTCTTCAGTTCGGTTTCATTTCCTGTGTGCCTGCTTTTGATTATGCTCATCTGTATGCGTATTGTTCGCTACTTTCAGTACTTAATAAACGTTTCTTTTCTTGTGATTTTAGTAGCTCTTCCTAAAACTTCACTGGGCCGTTTAAAGTCTAAACCCTTTGTTATGTCTCATGTTCTTCAGCGTCTACTCTTCTGCGTCTGGTTTTCATCGTCTGGTCTTCTATACATGGTCTTCTGTTAATTGTCTGTTTTATGTTCTGTGTCATGCTCAGTAAGTTCTCTTCACGAAGCTTTATGCTGCTCTAATGGATCAGTATCGTTTATGCCTTACCTAAGGCATCGACTTCCTCTCAGTAGCTCCTCTTCGTCGTGTTCTGTTTCGTGTCCTGCGTACTGCAGTCTCTTATTATTGTTCTGCTCGGTTTTACGTTCTGTGTACCCCGCATTGATTGTTATACTCTTTCTGTCTGTCGCTCACTGCCCTTAGTGCCTAAGGGTGCCTCTGTCTTATGCTTTGTGATCACCGTCCTTAATACTCCATTTCGCAGCTTCTGTTGTTAATCTTCGGCTCTGTCTAACGCTCTGGAACATCTATTTTCAATCGTGAGCTCTCTCTCTCTTTTCATACCGGCTGCCTGTTTCTTATCGCGCTTATTGATTTGCCTCTGCTATTCTCAAAAAAGCCTAGGACAGGCATCTGCAGCTGTCTCCCAGCAATCAGAATCAGAATCAGAAATTTTATTATTTCCAAAAATTCAATATACAGAAGGAGGTCCCGGAGTCGGAGACTGAATTGGGACCTCCTGCACGTAGTAAACATGAAGAAAAATTAGACTTTAGCATCGACAGGAAGGAAGAAAACTTGCAATATACATTTTGAGAACAGTGGTCATATACATTTCAAATACATAGTATAAGAAACAAGAAAACAAGTGATACACTTGAAAGAGAAGAAAAGGTTTGCACAATATACTATGTAAAAGATACAAAAGTATGCTTTAGGGGCTGTATAAAGGAAATGTTATGTGGTGTTATATTGATTGATAAGGAATGTTTGCTCAACTAACACTTCTGTGGTTTTCAATACTCGAGCACGTTGTCTTTAAAAGAAGGCGCAAAAATTTTTTGAAAGCAATATAGTACTTTCCAATTCGTGAAACTCTTTATTAAATCCAGATAGTTATGAAATGATGTTATTTGTGCAGTTGCTAAATAGCTTAGCTGTGAACTGCTGACATACCTAGCATTGACACCGCAATAGCTTTAGTTTTGAAAATATGTTGCTATTACCCAACAGCGGTTTTAACACGTTCGCTTTTCGACAAAAGAGTGCTTTTAAGCCATTTCCTCTGAACTACCTGTCCTGGTATGTGCGGGTATCTACCGCACGCAATTCACCGTTAGACAGATACCATTTTTGTATTCAAGAACACCACGCGTTCGCACATAGCCCAAAGAAAGAAAGAAAGAAAGAAAGAAAGAAAGAAAGAAAGAAAGAAAGAAAGAAATCGCATGAGCTTGCATGCTGATACCAATTTTCATGAAATTGGCAATTTTACGTCACAAAGTACGAAACTTAGACACCTATTCACAACCCTCATCATCATCATCATCATCATCATCAGCCTGTTTAGGTCCACTGCAGGACGAAGGCCTCTCCCAACGATTTCCAATCCACCCTATCCTGAGCGAGTTG
This sequence comes from Hyalomma asiaticum, assembly GCA_013339685.2. Classification (NCBI taxonomy): domain Eukaryota; kingdom Metazoa; phylum Arthropoda; class Arachnida; order Ixodida; family Ixodidae; genus Hyalomma; species Hyalomma asiaticum. Next base: position 18,849,913 of record CM023488.1, on the reverse strand, counting down.
GTTCCACTTTATGCCTGCAAACTTTTTAATTTCATCGCTCCATCTGACCTTTTGCCTGCCTCTATTCCGTTTTCCCTCTCTTGGTATCCATTCCGTTGCTCTTACTGTCCATCTGTTATCTTTCCTCCTCATGACATGTCCTGCCCAGTCCACTTCTTTCGTTTAATTGATATAATAATATCGGCTATTCCTGTCTGTTCTCTGATCCATTCCGCTTGTTTTTTATCTCTTAGCGTTACCCCCAACATTTTTCTTTCCATTGCACGTTGCGTGCTCCTTAGTTTTATCTCTAGGTTTTTCGTTATCCTCCACGTTTCTGCGCCGTACGTTATTACTGGGAGAATGCAGTCATTGAATACTTTTCGTTTTAGTGAGAGCGGTAAGTTTCCAGTCATGATTTCGTAATGCCTTCCGAATGCGCTCCAGCCCAACCTTATTCTACGGAGAATTTCTTTTTCATGGTTAGGAGTTCCTGTTATTAACTGTCCCAGGTATACGTATTCGTTTACACATTGTAAGGGTTCATTGTTGATTTTAAATTCCTGTTCCTTAGCTAGCCTATTGAGCATAACTTTGGTCTTTTGCCTATTCATTCTTAATCCAATTTTAATGCTTTCCCTGCTTAGGTCATCAATCATGTTTTGTAGTTCGTCTCCATCGTTGCACAATGTCGTCTGCGAATCTTATCCTTATCGCTTGTTTCCCTTATCTTTCCTGTACCCTTATCATACTTGATGAATAAATTAGCCCGGTATCTACAGTAAAGACGTGTGGTAGTATTTCGCACTGATTACTATTTTAGTCCCTTTAACGAGACTTTTTGTCACATGGGCGATAAGGGAAACAGTCAATAAGCATAAAGTAGGTTTGTGAGCGCGGGCCTTAGAGGACATTCGGGCGAAAACAGAAGTCGAAGGCCAAGAAGATAAGATCAGCCATCAAAGGGCATGTGAAAATGACTGGCAACTCCTTTTCAAAGCCGACACGCGCGTAATGTTTTTCGGCTATACTTAAACGGACCACTCACACGGGACAGCTAGTGGCAGCTACAAACTCAAGCAGCTACAAAGAGCTACAAACTCCATTAAAATGTTTTTTTTCTGCTTCGCTGAAGTGCTTTTTGAGTCGTTGTTCGCTTATGTCTACGTGGTCTTATCTTCGAGACTGCACAAATTGAAGCAAGTCTGATCACACATCCACGGAAGCAGTAGCAACGAGCCTAAATTTGTCGGCAAAGCGAAGCTCTCTGTAGAAAACAACATGCTTCAACGAATTAACCCTTACGACTAGGTGATTGCCCTAAGTACCGAACTGGAAGCTATGTGGTTATGTGACATGTAACCTATAGCGTTGTTGATCTGGCTAGGAATTCTTGAACTCGCCAATTTAAACATCTAGTAACGCCGTGTTTGTTACTTCTATTCTGCGTGTTCTACAAATGTAAAAGTAAATCTGAATTCTTCAATGACAATAACGATGCTTATGTTTTCGCATCGGCGATGTACTAATTAAATCATTTATTATCGCAAGCAAATTACCTTTTGGAGTGTCCTAAAAAGCTATGTTGTGGGTAAGTATGACGAGTCCTCTGTTAGTTGCATTTGTAAATCGTAAATCGCTGCCTCTTGCGCCCCAGCGATGTAAAGTACCGCATGCGAGGTCGAAGCCCCCAGTTTGTTTTACACCGCGGGCAAACCATGCATATCGTACGCCCCAATAGCACATTATAAAATTTTAACCTTTAATTTATACTGTACGGTGTTCCAGAGACCACTGAAAGTTTTATGTTGGACGCTGTGGCAGAATGACTTGTGTAATGAAGAGGAAGACAAGGAAGGCAAGGAAGCAAGCCGCAGCGTTGGCGACAGTCTCGTGCCCCGAGCGAGCGCTTGCCCGGATTTTGGCTGCTTGACGCTCGCCGTTTGTCGGAGCTCGCTTTTGACGTTATTCGTCGTCCAGACGTCAATAAACCACGTCGCATTTGGTGGAAGTGCTGGGTAGGGTTGGCGTCAGCCATGATAACGTTGGGGACAGGGACAGGTCGAAGCGTCCGGGAGCGAAGTTCCAGGTTGGTAGTGGGAGCCCACGCACCTCCACCAAATTAAGGCTTTAACTCCTGACTTTGTCCTCAAGAAAAGCTGCCAGAAAACAAGCCAAGTCTGAGCAATAACCTACGTCGAAAGCGAATGGCTGGAACTAAACAACTGACCTAACTTTTAAATTAGTTTATGTCAACCATCAAAAGCACAAAGTGGCTTAACCATGGCAGCGCCATGAAGTACTCCGGATTCAACTCTGACGTCTTGGATTCTTGTTAACATTCTCACAAAGGGTAGTAGACGTGGATGCCTTGTTCGTATACTCCGCTGCAAACGCAACGCGACATCGTACTTAATAATAAACTCCATAGTGACTAATCCATCACTTCAGAACTTACGCACTAACCTTGATATTCACAGAGCCTGCTCCGCAACACCATAGCGATAAATCAGCGTTGAAACTAGCGCGTCACCCCTGATATTCACAGTAGAAGTCTTATATAAACAAATCATGACAAGAGAACTAATCTAATAACATGTCCCGCCGGTGGGGACAAGACACATGTGACATGTTTCGTTTCACAGTGATATGGAACGTTCACAAAGGTTACAAGGTTGCCATGTGTCGTAACGAAATCCGGTGCGTAGCGCGTACCTTAACTGGCCTCGCACCATGAGCCTTGCAACATAGCAAAACTGAAAAATGTGCCTCGTGTAGTTTCGGAATACTTGGGTTTCTTGCAGGGGTCATTTAATATGTACAAACAGGGTAGCGACAATAGTTGTTAGACGCTATGCAGCTGAATAGAAGCGTACTCTGTAAACAGAACACATTAATATTCATTACGTGTTCACCACTGGAGGTGAATAGATGTGCATGCGATTGAAGAGACCGTCGCCTCCTTGAATTTTATTCATGCTATGTAGTTATTTTGCTTCAATAAAGAAAAAGTTGTATGTTTTTAACATACCACCTCCTTATCTTATCTGGCTGGAAAAACCATTATGTCTCTCAGATACCTTCTGGTGTCTGTAGTCTAAAACGCAATCTAGCCGGCATCTATCCTTTAGCAGCGTGGATTTTTTAAAGCGAAGCTTTGTACCTCTACCAGCCAAGGGTTCTGTCGTGCCCGTCGTAGTAAGCAAAAAACGATCCCGACGAACCGCTAACAATTCCAGATATAGCAGTATAGCTTACTTGAATTCAGGCATTCAGCGTACAACTAAGCACTCGTTTTCGCAAGAATAACCACAAAAACAAGTTTCAAAGTGATGAGACAACATGATGGATGATAAGGGCTGCGGGCAAACAACGGAAACAGGCTCGGCGCAGTCCGTAAGATTAGATTGCAGCTGTTGCAAAGCTTATGCAGCTGCTTGAAAGAGGGTTGACGTCATTCGAAACCCTTCCAGCCTAGTAACTGCTTCGGTTCATTTCTAGACTAGCCCACTATGGGTAGTCAACGGAAAGTAAAGACGGCAGAAGAAGAGTGTGAAAATAAGGCTCGGCGGAAAGAACAAAATCGTCTCGCTCAACAGCGTCGTAGGCAAAACCAGCAGCTCTCGCCTTGATTTAACCTTGGCAAAGAATGTGACTACAGTGAAAACTGAAAATTTGAGCGTATATCACACCGATCATAAGGCAGTAGTGAACATTGTTGCGAAGTAAATAATAATAAAGGCCGTGGTTAAAGTTACGTTGTAGTGTGTGAAATATCAAGTGCGCCGCAGTCACCGTGAGGGTGGCGTAAAAAGCTTCGCTTTCCAACCACCTTCACAGGGTGGATTGGCGGGCAATTTTTTTTTATCTGACAAAACCTGTCGGGGCTTACAATCTATACTTTATCACTTCGATGTCTTTTACTTCAGTACCACTTGCTTCTAATTTGATACGTTTGTAATCTTCAGGTGCGTTGGCAATCCTCCAATCTAGTCTATCGCTGGGACATTCTATTCTCGGGAGCAAACACACATTGGGCAAAGGAAGATTGAACCAGTCTTCACTGACGAAACATTGTGGTCGTTGCCTGTTGGTAGCTTTGTCCGCTGCGAACCCGGTGTTTTCAAAGGGTGATGCAGTTTCCTTCGATTCTGATTCCAAGACCGAGTATTTCTGAAAGCTCAATCGTTTACCCTTTACATCGAACGACAACACTGACGGCCAAAACAACATCGACAACAAGAAGAAAAGTGGAGCAAGTTGAGCAAGTTGGGCGAGTTGGGCATGGTTTCACGATGAAGAAGAACAACATATACCAAAGATACAAAAAGAATTTTAAAGACTGAAATGCCATGAACTCCCTAAGGCTGTTCGCGCAAGCTGACCCTTGTGGCTTCCGAAAGGTCTATTCGTAGCTGGTACTTCAATCGCATCGCTCTTTCCTTTCAATTCCAAGTTACCTCCGAAGGATTCGAACAGTGATTGCCAAGACATTCTGCAACGACACCTCCGGTGCCCTGGAAATTCAATCTGGCCTTTCGCAACTGTCCACCTTCAATCGTCTGGCATTATCTGGCTGGCACGGAAGGAAATGCGCAGGTAATAACAGAGCAGAAGTAGTCGATGGAGAGAACGTTTATCTCATACAGTGTGGCTGGCCGCATTGTTCGGTATCACGTGACATTTTGCTATGAGCAAAAAATGCAAAAAAAAAGAAAGACTATGTTTGTAGAAGTGCCCCACGGCACTTTGTTGTCTTCGTCAATTTTCGAAACGTGCAATGTGAGTTCATATTATTTCTACAAAACGAAAAAAAAAGAAGGAAAGCAATGGTTACGACTTGCGGGCGACGTTGAAGTGACGAATATTTTTCTGCGAGGAGCATTGAGAACACCTGAGAAATAATGTGCGCAGAATGTGGAAGAATCTATGGTGTCGTTTAATGCGACCACTACACCAGTAAGGCATGTTATGAGCAATACTCATATAATGTGTCATCGCCGCGCACATCATACCATGTTCGAACGATGCATGGATGTTACCACGTGAATGTCCACAGTAGCTCAAACGGGTAGGCATATACTCACTTAATGGTAAGTCTTTTTCTGCGTCATTGTCTTCTCTTCTTCTTTCCTTCTTCGCCATCTTCTTCCTCATCTTCTTCGTAGTCGTTATGTGATTCCTCTTGCGATTTCTTCCTCGTTTTGTCGAAGAACATACGGTCAGCGACTGGTACACATAAGTAGTGGCTGAGAAAGCATGATGCCCGACCAAATGGTGAGAGCCTTGTGTTTAGTGGCACCGCTCCTACTGAGCTGGGTTCTAATTTCTCATTGAAGTTAATAGTGGTTGCGGTATTGGTAGCTGTGAGCACCATCGCCGCTAGTTTCAGCCATTGTGACGAGCTCATAAAAGCTTAGGCTGTGAAAGTCTCTTCATTTCTGTATTCTTCAAGCGAAGGCATTCGTAGTCTCGCAAAGGATGAAGGCCACCCGCTTCAACACCTACAGTACCTAAAATCTGATGTGGTTGCCTCGTTCACTAGGCACAGACGAAAATGAGCATGCCAGAGTACGTATGCATCAATGATACCTTATGACATTGTAATATTATACTCTTGTCACTTATTTCAAGATTAACAGCAATGCGATCCCGTGGACATTCGTCGGCCAGGGATATGCGTGCATAAACGTGCTTCAATGCTATCCTGTAAAACCAATATCAAATTGTATTCACGTGATATGAAAGAAACTTACGGACAAATGAAAGCCACCAGCGCCAAACAAGCCCCGCCACGGTCTATGGCTACCGTCTATGGCTATGGCTATGGTACTTGGCTGCTGATCCAGGGATCATGGAAAAGCATCCAGGCCGCTGCGGCTACATTTCAGTGGGGGTGAAATGCTGAGGCCCATGTACTGTGCGTTGTCAGTGCACGTTTAAAAAACCCCAGGTCGTAAAAGATTTCCGGAGTCCTCCACTATGGCGTCTCTCGTAGTCGCTCATTTTGGGACGTAAAATCCCAGAAATCAATCAGCGTCAAAGAATGCCCATCAAGCCCGTACCTTAAGAGACTGGTGAATTCTTTTTTTTTTTTACCTACATGGAATCGCCGAACGAGCTACAATATCCGGAAGACGACCCGAAGGCAGTGGTAACGTCACGGGACCCTGACGACCGGGTTCTGCTGGGGTACAGGGCTCGGGCACAGGCTCTGAGCATTGGCAACGTGCAATAATAAAGTCGCCCGCTCTCGCCTTCGGGCGAAGCAAACGCGCGCCTGGTCAAGAAATAAAGTCCCTTCTCTCTCTCTCTCATATGCATTAAGTTTTGAGAATCTTGCCTACTACCACCAGTGTGCGGTAAACAAATCCGTGAAACTCCATAAACCGGCACACACTTACAGCCACCCTTGGCGAAGTCTGTTGCAAATGGCACGCGAAAAACATGTCTAAGAGAAATGAACATGTCAGCTATAGAGGGCTTAGTTGAGTTCTCCTTGTATATTGCAGAAGTCCCATAGGAGCGCTGCTCGGACAGGCTCTCGCACGAAAGCATCCTTTCACAAAAGAAAAGATGAAAATTGATCATCTAGGCAACGGAAGCAAGCGATATCGTTATATGGATGGCACAAGACCTGCAAACACCGGATGTTGACGAAGCGGGCAGGCTTCCGGCGTTTCTTTATTTCCTATAGCCCCGGCTCTGCCGTCCGTGCTATGTGCCGACCCCCTGGAGGAATTGCCCCGTTATAACGAAAGTGCCCGAGGAAACAGACACCGACAGTCTAGATAGTTCCAGAGCACTTTATTCCCTTCGTTCCTCTCTTCCCCGGCGGCCTTGGTTAAGGAGGTTAATTACGTAGCGATAGTGGTGACACCGGACCATGGAACACAGCCGTTTCAGATGCTTCCACCGGGCCGCTGCTAAACACCTACTCAACCGAGTCATTGTAACACCGACTCAACCGGTGATTGTAATCGTAGCAGGGACGATTACAGTCGTCGCCAAAATGAGCATGGTGCTAACGTATGTACATTTAGTACTACTTTGGTACAACAACATGCACCTCTGCCACAACTCAAATGGCATACGTCTCGCAGTGTCATACGCGCGCACTCTTCGCCTGCGCCTACTAGCGACAACACACAAAATATATCGCAGGAGAGTTCCGTACAGCGATCAACTGAGAAAGGACGATAAATTCTCATGTGAAAGGTTGAAACACATAAGGAGAGCTCATTGCTATTTCAAACGCAGAAGGATCTGTGGACATAATAGGTCACTATCAACAATGTATTCAGTCATTTATTCTTTTACATTTACCTGGATACAAAAAAAGAGAAGTAGAATCGAGAATGTGAAATTGAGCACCAACGGTTCAGCCGATGATTGTCACGAAGTATAAAACGCGGGTACTTACTCAATGGTTATGTTCTCAAGTGAGAAACATTCCTTATGTGATATTTATATGAATTGAGTTGTGCATTCATGACACGAATTGGCGGATGGCAGTTCTTTTCCCAAGTTCTACAACTCGCATATATATATATATATATATATATATATATATATATATATATATATATATATATATATCGCAATAATATCCTTTCCATGTATGCAAACATACACTGTAAAAATTTAAGGCAGATAGTATACGAGCGGTATAGAAATGATGGAATGCTAGTGCAGCGGAAATAATTCTGCCGTTATGAAGCTTTTAATGAAATACCATAACATGGCGCGGAATTCAATATACAGCCATTTCTTGTACGGCGAACAATAAGACGTCAATAAAGCGGCAACGTAGCCGCCTAACACGATCAGCATTTCTTTGGAGAGCTGCTTTCAAAGACAGAACGTCAACAAGATGCAGTCGTGTTCCAACCAAAAGGGAATGCATTCCTCTAAGAGTTCCGCCTGGATGCCTCTAAATTATTGAACCTCTTGAACGATAGAAGCTGCTTCGAATTCTTGCGAAAGAACTACGCCGGAGCTTTGAACGATCGCATGTGAACCTATGAATTTTTAGCAGTCCGGACGGCTTCAGCGACTCCAACAGGCATTTCTCTGATGGGAATTTCCCGGTTTAGAGCCGTACAGTCGTAAGAAGCTATCTTCCATCTGTTTATCTGCCCTTGGCATAAGAACGGCCATATAACCTAGCCCGTTAGGCAAGGAAAAGAAGTCGCTGTGCTTTCCATATGGCGATGTGAAACGCTGTATATTATAAGGAAAAGTAGTCGCTGTGCTTTTCATATGGCGATGGGAAGTGCTGGATATTACAGCCGCACAAGCGAGACTACCGCCACCCACATTGAATATTCTAGCGCGTCTATGGCATTCATGATATGACCTGAGTTTTCAAAGGGCGTACCTAGATGTTTCCGATACCACTCACCAACAACCGCACGAAATGCTCGAAACTGCCCTGAAGTGGCTTGTTATTTCGCACGTGTCGCACTGCGGAGCCCGAAACCGATACGATGAATGTTGAAGTCAAGTAAAAGTGCCATTTTAATTCATGCTAACGTCAACTGCAGGAGACAGCTCCTTCCGCTATCTATCTATCTATCTATCTATCTATCTATCTATCTATCTATCTATCTATCTATCTATCTATCTATCTATCTATCTATCTATCTATCTATCTATCTGTCTGTCTGTCTGTCTCCTTTTCAGAAGGCACATGTAGCAACACCTGCTTTCGCTGTCAGACGCTGTTCTCCGTGGGCTGACTTTAAAATTAATAATACCAACCACTTATAACAAAGATGACACGCTGAGGGCGTATAGGTCACATCTCACAGATTGAACCAGATCGACTAAGAGCATAGGTAATTATATCTTATGTAGTAGAATCTTATCGTGCCTGACCACCACCGAGCTTCAAATTTATCCTAACATACCCTTATTTTATATTTACTTAGGTACTTGCTTCGTTTAGTGAAGCACCAGTATATTTATAAAAATTTACCACATTATAATAACCGTTATCAAAATTATGACAATAATTTATTGCGTTATAAAATATTTTTTTCCGCTTACCACATTAGAAGGTGGCAAAAGCAGGAATAAGCATTTTGCTCATTATTACACAATGGCATACAAAGTTAGCTACTCTGTTAAACTGAGCTTCTCAGGCAATGTAGCGCAACATGCGTGAGGACGATGACTAAGTCCATCGATCCGTCCATCGATCATGAATCGTTACTCTTTTTTTTCACTTACTGTCGTATTTCCTTATTTACTCTTAACACTGATTTCCAGATGCGTCCCTCCACTCCTACAAGGAATTACCATTCTTGCAGCGAACTTCACGCAGTTACGCATTGACACTCGCGACACGTGGCTACAATGGGCGCCATCTGTTGCCAGTCGTGACCGAGGCCTGGCCGCACTAGCCAGCAGAAGAGTGCAGCCCGTTGCTTTGTTTCTTTCTATTACTTGGGCAGGAATCAATGCGACCATTCCAACGCATTCTGACAGAACGCATTAGCGCGATGGGCTTTTCGCAGGAGTCAACAAAAAGGGTGCGGGAAGCTAGTGCGTCGTGTTCACGGTGCTATGCCTATAAAAAAGAAGACAAAAAATGAGACCACGTTCTGGGAGTATCATAACGTATGCACGGCATCATCAACGCGGACCGAGTAAGCTGCTACATACTGATCCTTGACGACCGCAAAAAGTGGAGTGAGTCGTAGAAACCATCCGGAAGAGAGAGAGAAAAAGAAAGAATGCAACAAGAGGAAACGGGGCTCACTGTGATTCTACAGAGTGCAAAATTGAGTACCGACGCTGTTTGCGACGCCTGCGGCGTGTATCCCTAATTTCCAGATTGCAACATCTCAATGTGTAACTTGAGCGCTAGTGGGAAAAAAGAGCAAATTTCCTCTTCCTTATCATGAGTTCCATGCGCCTAAACAACATATCATGGCTAACAATTATCAAAGCCTTAATGTTGCCTCGTAAACTCTGTCATGACGAGGAAGATAGACCAATTGAGGGATAAAGGGACAAGGAAAGAGATGGAAACAGATAAGTTCAGGAAGGGATTCTATACACTGCAATAGATGGAATAAAGAGATGGAGTGAACAGTGCATGCGAACTGAATTTCCGGCGACACCACCAGAAATCTCTATTGTCTTGTCTGTTTTGTGACGCCGGTGTGCTTCAGTGAAGTGAGCTCACCTAGGAATCCCACATAAGCCAGTCGCGTCACTGATGTGTTGCATATACATAAATAGTGTCCCCGAACTGTTTCCCTTGTTTCGAACGTGCAGAAGCAGGAAAGCACGGCACATGGAACAATATATTTTATCTGGAATTGCATGCGACATATTCAAGTTTCCTTTGTCGTCATCATCATCATCATCATCATCATCATGAGCCTAGCATGTTCACTGCAGTACGAAGGCCTTTCCCAACCATCTCCACTTTCACCTGTCCTTTGCGAGTGGGTTTCATTTTATGTCTGGCATTCTTTTTTAATTTCATCTGTCAATATTACTTTTTGCCGCCCATGGCATGTTTCTTACGAACGCGTTTGTGTTTACTTTGAGAGCACTTTGTTTACTTTCCTAGCGAAGAAAAACAGGACACTTTACACACAGAAGCACCGGACAAACGCTAGCGTTTGTCTTGTACTGATGTGTGCATATCGCCCTGTTTTTTTTTTTTTTTTTCGTTTGGAAAATATGGTGTCGATATGTCAATGCCAAATAGCCCACCTAGACGCATTAATGTCTTTACTTTGTGTTCATATGATTACCCACCCTCCTATAATCTCCGACCGGAGCGCAGTATCAACAAATAAATGAATAACTAAATCAATAAGACAAAGAAAATTATGCCCACCATAGCGCAACATCTGCTGATCTATAGCAATAGTTTAGAAACAAAGAACAGTGTGCCATGGTCTGTTCCTGAAGTACTGATTAGCACTGACCGCTATAGAAGATATCTGATCCAGGTGAATGCGCATAAAGCTCTATCTGCGAACGTCGAACCTCGGAGATGAGCTTAAGCCGCGCTCCTGCATTCGGATAAGCGGGACTTCTCCATTGTGTGATCTCCCCGTGATAATTAAGGGGCATCACCGGTGATTAGCCGGAGAGCAAATGCGGGTATAATTACTATGCGTAATAGCCACGTATTGGGTCCTAACACAGCACTCAATGAGTACACTGTAATTGAACATTCCTGCGTGGCTGTCGCAGGCCGTCATTTTCGGGGAATGTTCATTAACCTGACGCATAACGCTGACTAGGTACTTCGATGCTAAAACCTTTTTCCAAGAAAGCCCTCTCCTGTTAAGCAACCACTAGGCGCTTGTGAACTGAATATCAGAAATAGCCTCGCTTATCAGTAATTATTCGCAGTTGCATGTTTACATGCAAGTAGTCTGGCTCGTGTGGCATCTTACAATTATAGACCCCTACGGGTGCTGCCTGTTATCATTTCACTGGAATGCGCTACAGAAAGCGCGGAAACAGTACAATATATTGTCAAATATTCAGAATTTTATCACTTTTTTTTTAAATGAGAGAGTTTTGCACCAGGATGCTTGCTGGGACTGTGGACAACTCAACACTCACTTCTACATTTTAGCAGCGGTGCCGTTATGCAGGTGTTAGATAGTGACAGTGATGTTGTGGCTACAGGTCGTGTTAGCCTGGCACACTTGGCCAGCAGTTGCTCCGCCCGCCGGTGTTAGAAGCAAAAACTAGGTGGGCAGAGATCTGCTGATATGCAGCACAGAAAGCGAGTATGTGCCAAGCAGCTCCTAACGTAGCATAGTCATGAATAGTGGCGCAGGGCAAGGAGGTGCAAAACGAAAGTTAGGTTTAGGAGAAAGGAAAGAAAGGGGAGAGCTAGGTTAAAGTTTTGCATAGCTTTCTACTGTATATTTTAGCGAAAGGAACGGGAAAGGGAAGTGAGAGTAAGGACTGATGTAAGGGTGATAAGGATGGAAATAAGAAAGAAAAGGGGGAGGTGAGAAGGTAAACGATAGCACCGCCAGGAAGAGTTTAGTATATCAAAGGTTGGAGAAGCGGTGAGTGGGAGGAGTGGTGCGAAGGAGAGGAGGAGGAGCAAAAGATCACAGAGTTTAATATAGAAAGGCTTGAAGAAGAAAGAAAGAAATAAAGAAAGAAAGAAGAAAGGAGATGAAATAATTTAATATTTCGAGAGGTAACGGCGCACTAGCGTCACCAACTGTCCAAAAAGTCCAATATACGCCTAATAAATGCGAAGTTCAGCTTAGAATAGTCAAGATAAGCCTAGATAAAACTAAAGGAAATAGCCCAACTCTGATGTTCCTTCAGACTTGGCGCCGCTAACGCCAAGCTGCCGCATTTCTTTTCAATGCTCCTACAAAAAAAACGAAACAAAACGTGCTATTTCATACATGAACAAGACTAAAGCAACTAACATCTCTACTCAATGAAACGCAACAAAAGTGAAACGTAAAAATAAGGAAATCACAAAAAGCAAATAGTGAATGTGGTAAAATTATACAGTACTAGCAAGAAAATGTAGAAGTAAGAGAAATGACACACACACAAAAGATCAAAAATCTACTAGAAAACGTCGGCATCTTGACACGAGCAGACAGAAATTCGTAGGGAGGGGGAATGGATCGGATAACTAAGGAGAGCTATCGCGAAGTAGGTGAGCTGATAAAGAATGACGAAAAAGGGAGTGATCAGAAATGGAAACAATGTCACCTGGTAGCTGATTCCAATCGTTTGATGGGACCGGTATGAAGGAGCAAGAAAATGTGTTTGTGTAGCAGAAAGTACCTTTAACCTTGTGTTCGTGGTCTATCCGAGAGGAGTGATATGTGGGAGGCGTAATGAGCTCACTACGCAGCGATGATTGGGAAAGAGTAAGTTTTGGGCACAGTATTGGTATCTGCAAATCTGATTACCGCACGTACCTGCCAGACCGGAGCTGCTTCCTGTTTCATCAAGCACAGAGCCTTCTCGCACTTCCATCTCGCCTTACCGCTTCCCGATTTAAGGAAAGGAAGCTGGATTTTTCTTCTAGTTAATCTCCCTGTCTTCCACATGAAATCTACATATCTCTGTCTCTCTGCCTAGTGCCGCCGCAAGTACAGGCCCTGTTTGGTATTTTGGGTTCTTCAGCAATCATGGCATGATTGACGAAGCTTTTTCAAGACTGTGAACTCGGCGTCGGCGTATGTATGTGTGTATATGTGTTCTGCCTTCGTCAAGTCACGCTGCGTATCTTCGAAGTATGAACCAACCTGTCCAATCAAGATACTAGTACATTCACGCACACGCTTGACATACCTTTCATACGAACCTGAGAACATCGTAGGCCGTTACTTTACACCACGGGATCCCGGGTCCAATCCACACCCAAACCGCGAAATTTTATTTTTACACCACGAAGAAACTTTACCTCATAAATCTGACATCTAAAGGAGGTTCTTCTTTAACTCAAAGACGTCTTAAACTGATGTCGCCAGGGACGTCATGCAGTCAGTTCGAGCGATGGCGTCATTGAGATGTAACGTCGTAGCTTTACGTTAGGAAGTTCGAATAGGGCCACAGGGACGTCATGGTATGACGTCAGCACTCAGTCACACGGCCTTTCGGGACTTGTCTCGCATATTCTCCAAGAATTTTTTCGTGTAAGTCTCGTGGAGGGGACAGCTAACGCAGGAATATATTGCCTGCGCCCTAAAGATCTCCACCACAAGGACTGTTGCGCGCCTTCCATCTACCTGTGTCTCAGAATCGTGCAAGTAGGTTTCCGTTCGAAGCACAGTTACTTTCGTTTTGCTAAGGTAAATAGCACGCACATTGCGAATTAAAAATTTGTCGTTCTTACGCAGAATATCAAGTTTGACTTATCGGCGATAACAGAACTTCAGTTTAAACCGACCAGGGCCTCCGAGACTTCGACCAAAACAGGGCGACAACACGTATCTGTGTTATGTCAAACAATGCATGACGTCACAAAATAATAAGAGGCAACAGGATGCAGCACTAATACCAATTATGTCTACACGGTACAGTTTTGTAGGTGCTAGATTATTTGTTTTTAGCCGACTATACCTGATGCGACTGGGTATCAGCATTACATCGCAACCAATACTCACAGCCCATGCATGATTTCACAACACTATACATACACGACAACGTCGCTATACGGGAACTACCTCATCAGTAATCTCATTGTGTGTTACCGTAGCTTTGGTACCAGTGAGCAACCGCACATTACTGTAAGCAAACAGAATTCAGGACCCCTTACGATATAATATGCTATCTTAATGAGTGTTCGTGGCGAAGTAGCACATAACTTTCAACCAACCTTAGTCAAACTAACAATGATTTATGTTCGTTTTCCGTAGAAGCATCATAACCCCCAAAAGGATGGAGCAGTTAATATGATCGAGGTAGAAAACTTACCAACATGCATCTACACACTTCAATGAGTACCTTCGCTAGAAAATAGGCGGTGGAACATACTGAAAGCAGTTCAACATACTGAAAGCCTCGTGACTATGTCATTCAACTTCTTTTTCTGGCCACTTTCAGCGTCAAGGCTATTGATACGTGTTGTTTAAGAGGGGAGTACTGTCGTTGATTTCACCATCACGGGTCCACCATTACAAAGATAATTGTAGCTCAGTCTCTTTTCTTTTTCAATTTCGCTCGGAATATCAACACCTCAACGCAAGCATTACACCACAAATTTAAGGCAGCACCACAGGCACACGAAAGCAGGTCAATCGCGAGTGACATTATTTTGACTACAGGGAGCTCAACAGAGATCGTTGTATTAGGAGTGCTGGGCCTGTGTTATGCGAAGTAGGCAAAGAGCGATAAGCGCGACGAGCTAGGAGCGCGTATAGTGAAATATGCATAGCGTAAGCACGGCGTGACTATAGAGCGTCAATGAGACACCATTCGCGAGTGCCAGCTGCAAACGTTCGCAGCTTGAAGCTCAGTGCAAATGTCAGGAATGTTGTGAAACCCTGCGTGTCTCGTGCTGCAACGTCGCTGGGCATTTCGATGACGTCAATGCGTGATCCCCGTCTGACACCGACGCCGTAACCTTCTCAAAATTAGCGTTACGTAAGGCTTTTTAGCCGGAGTGAGCAGAGGTGACCTGAGCCTTAATGCGAAGAGATACGCGGTTTCGTTGTGTACAGTTATGCATATGCTTTGCGCAATCACACAGTAAGGCAACTTCGTTACTTTTGCACACAACATGGGCAGCATCACCGCAAGCTCACGTAGTTCGCGCCGGTTCTCTATATGAGTAAGGCAGTCGCACAACAGAGCGCAGAGTGGAATAGTTCGTGCAAATGCCCCACTAAACTACACGTTTTATCCGAAGAACGGTGTATCCTGTGATAACAAAAGAGTAGGCCAACTCTCATCTAACACTAATAGCGACTGCTCCCGCGGGGATGAAGATACGAGACATCATTTATTGCAAAGCCCAGGCCACGCCGAACGAAGACAACCTTTATTAAGCCTCTACTCTGCATTGTACCGCTGGCCCCTCTGTCTCGGGATAATACGAAGACCACGGCTCGTACCTGAGCTCCGAAAGTAGGCACTATACTGGCCCTAGACGAATATACAGAAGCAGGTGATATTACTATCCATCAGTGATACATTCATTTCGTAGATGGTGAAAACCTTTGTACGTACAAACTTTTCCGACCAAGCAATGTTATGCGCTGTTCTGTGTAGGCTTATTTCATGCAACCGTAAGAGGGGTGTTATGAGCCGTTTTGTGTAATAGTAGATGGTGAAAAAATGAGCGCAGTTATTTTGACTGAGATTGTGATGCGACATCATTCGTCACCGTAAACTGTGTCCATTGCACTGCATTTATTTGGAAAATTTGGCGCTAAATATGTGGACCTGACCAACGTTACTAGTGGTTCTAGTAACGTTGGACCTGACTTTGTGTCGCTTTTGGCGCCGCTGTGTAAATTACCAACCCGCTCAACTTTCTGTCCTTTTCAGCTAAAGCATCAGCGACGGTGCGCCTTCCACAAGTGTTCGTAAAGTCCCGTCGACTTCAGGGAGCACAGCAGCCCCTCTGCAGTCTTGAGCATGCAGGAGCGCGTGGGCCAACGACTCAGGATCTTCTCTACAGACAGTGGTCGGCCGCCAAGTTGGTGAAGCTCAGCATCTAACTCGCTCCGTTGAGTAACATAGGATGTGCAGTGGCAGAGCGCGTGAGTGGCTGTCCCTTCGCTGCCGCTAAAACCACATGTCGGTCTGTCCGCCGTTTCCAAGAGGAACAAGTAGGCATTTGAATATGCCACGCGCAGCCACATGCGACACAGTAAAGTTTCTTGGCGGCAAGAGTTCTATTGGCAATCGAAGTCGCAAGTATGGGTCTGGGGAATGCTAACGGGAGTGGAGAAAAACGGTGAATACTCCGCTAGAAGTATGATGTGGCGGTCAATGGATGGAAGTTGCCGCGCAGCATTTGTTTTAGATAGTGGTATGGGCACCAGTAGATCTTGCATCTTGAAGATGAACCACGCGTGCCGCTTCATCAGCGCTCTCATTACCTGCAATCCCGCAACGGCTCGTTGGCCACTGAAATATACCATGTCGTGTACCTTCTCGAACGCTTGATGGTAAGTGGGAAGCGAAGGCGATGAACGAGAGGAAGGAGGACAGAAGGGAACTAAGGTAACTCAAGGTACGTTTTTTAGGGGCGAAGCTCCTTATGCTGTAGATCTGTCCATCCTCCGTTTGTAGTAGCCACCTCTAGTTCGTGAAGTGCTCACTGAATGGCGTGATGGCGCTGCGGTGCTCGCTTCATTCAGATGTATGGGCGTCCGTCCGTCCGTCCGTCCGTCCGAGCGCTGCGGTGCTGCTTAGCTAGTACGTGAATTGATCAATAGATGGCGCGGAGGCGCTCGCTGCGTGCTCTAGTGATAGGAGAGCGCTAGATGGCGACACACAGTGTTTGTCACGTCTTTGATGATGACTAAAACGAAAAGTATTCAATCACTGCATTCTCCCAGTAATAACGTACGGCGCAGAAACGTGGAGGATAACGAAAAAACTAGAGATAAAACTAAGGAGCACGCAACGTGCAATGGAAAGAAAAATGTTGGGGGTAACGCTAAGAGATAAAAAACGAGCGGAATGGATCAGAGAACAGACAGGAATAGCCGATATTATTATATCAATTAAACGAAAGAAGTGGACCTGGGCAGGACATGTCATGAGGAGGAAAGATAACAGATGGGCAGTAAGAGCAACGGAATGGATACCAAGAGAGGGAAAACGTAACAGAGGCAGGCAAAAGGTTCGATGGAGCGATGAAATTAAAAAGTTTGCAGGCATAAAGTGGAACCAACTCGCTCAGGATAGGGTGGATTGGAAATCGTTGGGAGAGGCCTTTGTCCTGCAGAGGACCTAAACAGGCTGATGATGATGATGATGATGATAATGGGCAGGATTCACGGAAGATTCAGGGTTTTTACCGATGAACCTCCGGAGCTTCGCCCACTCATCATCATTCACTCCGTGGATATGCGTGGATTTTTTTCGTCTTAGTTTCGAAGTTTTCGTAATATGCAAGTAAATTGATTTCAATAAATGGAGGCGGTAGAAGTCTGAATAACGGACACTTGTTTTCCTTTATATAACTACATGTTTTAAGGACTTTAATTGCATATTTTTGGGGAGAAAAAGGCAGATGCCAATTCCACCCACCAACAAGCCTGAGTGCAAAAGCTCTGAGTACATAAATGCTCGAAACCCGTTTCTTTTTTCCTTTTGCTTTATTACACCTTCAAGAGGCACATGTAAGGAAAATGAAATGTTCCTTTGCAAGTTGTATGCTTTCCCTGAGTACCCCACGCCACGAAGACACACGGTATAGCTATTCTTACAAGCCACAGCTGGCGACTCCTGTCTTCATCGCGAGGAGATGAATGACAATGGCATTTTCTTCACGTAAGCTCTTTAAATTCATTACAAAACTCCTTGTGAGTCCAAAAATTCATTATAATTTCCTGTGACTTCCCCTCCGCAGGTGTAGGGCTTTATACATTGTATTTCACTGAGACTCATAGCATTTTCCCTTCCGTGATCTGATTTGATTCGGATTTAGTTTTCCTTTCTTGTAGGTGTAGAACACACGGAGATACGATAGTTCCACCAGTACGCGGAGGCGAGTTGCAGACCCAGTAAAAACAAAAAGAACAAGAACACAGCAATAATCATCACGAGTTATTATGGAATAAATTACATCACGTCCCTGCACATAATTCGCATTACACTAATTTTCTCGAAAGTACAAGAAAAATGAACACAATAAAGCAAAAATACCTTGAGAATACTGTACATCTTAAATGCAGTGGTAGCGAGTGTCGGCGAGTTAGAACAGGACCGACAGGTCAATAATGTATGTTGATTTACATGAAGTTGTTATGTATGTTGATTTACATGAAGAATGTTATTTCTGACCTTGAAATAAAATATGAATCTCATATTCTATTTCTGGCGCTATACTTCTGACGTCAAGGGCTCAGCCGCTAAGTGGACCGACGAAACCGTGACGTTGTTAAAATTGTGTTAAGCTTTGGTTTAGAACGTTTTCAAGGAATCAGCATTCTGGTTCGTTCTAAATTAAGCCCGAAATATCGGTATGTTTAAAATTTCACAAAATTCTCATCACTATACGCAGGCGCCCGAGTTCGAAAGGATATTGGTACTAGTATCCGAATTACTTGGATATGAGTGCGGATAAGACCGAAGGCTTAAGCTAGTAGGCACCTCGAAGAAGCCGTGCGCACACAAGGTACGGGAAGCATTTCATGCGAAGGTTGCTAAATTGAAAGAAGCCGCATTCCCACAGTCGGTGATAACAGCAGTTTCGGAGGTAACTTTGAAGAAGATAAAAGTCGAAAACACTAATGCTAAAACTGAACGACAACGGATAGACAGAAATACCCAAGTTTAGGCGTGCGTTCACGAAACTTCCCATCATCTAAAGGAGGCTGGAAACAGGTATGGCGAAGAGGTAGCGCTTTCGACGCCTGGAAAGCTTGCCGGACTGTGTTCGCGCATAAGAAGTTAAAACAGGGTGCAAGGTTGTGGGAAAAGGCACCATAGTAAGCCCTACGTATACCGCATTGTTGGCGAGGTGTATGAGATACCTCTATCTTGCAGCAGTCTACCTAGGGCAGACTGAAAGATGTGTGAACGGGTGCCAGAGCGAGCATGAATTGACGATCATTAACAACACGCGTGAGCATCTTTCCGCTCACTGCGCAACTTGCACATGTAAACCACTTTTGCGTGAGCAAGGGAGATACGCGAGGCGTACCACATAAGAAAAATTAGTCTTTATTGTGTGAAACCGCGACTTTTCTGTATAACAGTGAGCTGAAGTTTATTGACAAGCATAGTTAGGAAGAGTGTTGTGTCGGAAACGCGTAGTGACGCATGTTTTGATGCATTTATATGTGGTCTTTCGCGAAATAAAATTTTGTTGTAAGTCTGCGCTCGTGTCTGCGTCTAGTTTATGCGGTCGTTTCTTTTCCGCGCAGTTGCTTTCCGTTTGTTACGATGCACCAGCTCGTCCAACAGCAAGTTCTTCTAAACTATATAGCGGCCTTCTTGTGGACAATATACTGCAAAGCGAAATGTTTGTAATCTTAAAATGAATACAACTCTTACATGAAAAGGAAGTTTCCTCTTTTTTTCTGACATTAAACGCGGGACCCGGAGAAAAAAACGTGGTCATGCAAAAAGCGTGACTGCGCCCCGATGCTTACGAGATCAGCGCCGCCCAGACCAGTGACGTGCAGCGGGGACCGAACAAAACCGAACGCGTTCCCGTACAATGGTCTCCTACTTCACCTCAGGGCAACCAAAACACGAATTGGTTAGGGATAGGTAAAGTAGTACTGCTGAAAGCGATCAGTTGAAACGACTCCTCGCGTACCTTCCAATGGAACAGGGGCACAAAACTATGCGTCATGGACAATTGCAGCCCCAGAGCACGTCTCTTCTTTTGCGGCGCTTCCTGGTTCTGGGTCTTACTCCGGAAATGACGAAATTCCGGAAGTCGGCTAAAAGAGAAAGAAAATACCTCTATACGGTCACGTCCCGCCGCTTAAGAGGAAAGAACGCGCGATATACATGAGATGGCGCACCAGATCGAGACATCCTTTCTCATGTTTTGCTATCTTTCTCGTTGTCTCTCTTCTGTAACGACATCAGGAATAAAATTCTGAAGAAGCGTGCGTTTGAAAAGAAGTTACTATGTAGTACTCACCGAATCCAAAATAGCATTATGATCGAGCCAGGCAGTAGTGGTACGTGCCTTGTTAATTTAACCTTGCGTTCATTCAACGTACACCTCAAACCATGAATGACGATGACGACTACGGTGACCATAATGATATCTTTGTTGTCGTTGTTGTTGTTTCTGCTGTTATTGCTGTTTCTGTCGTTATCGTTATCGTTTTCGTTGTCGTCGTCGTCGTCCTCGTTGTTGTTGTTGTTGTTGTTGTTGTTGTTGTTGTTGTTGTTGTTGTTGTTGTTGTTGTTGTTGTTGTTGTTGTTGTTGTTGTTGTTGTTGTTGTTGTTGTTGTTGTATCGTTTGGTCCCTACCGAAGTGCCGCCTGTGTGGCAATGAATCGAGCCCACCTGCCCGCGCTTAGACGTTCCACGCCTAGACCGCAGCTATGGAAAGCAATTGTGCATATCAGCTTAGAAAGGGGCTTGCTCCTATGTGTCGGCCTTTACACCTACGTCTTCTCTTTCCACGGACGTGTTCGCTTGTAACCACTGCACCTCGGCAGCGATCAGACGTGCTGCGCACTGCATAGCAGCGCCTTGACCACGTGCTCCATTCCAGGCGCCTCGCATATGTATCGCCGCAACGCCGGCAATGCCCTCGCCACATAGCGCTCACGCAATTTCGTCTGCGAGTGCCGGAAGAAACGCGCTCGCTTGATGCCGCTGTGATGAGCCTAGTTTCTCGGTGGTGCAAAGCGCACGCTGCTTAGCGCGGTCGCGTGGTGTCGAGCGCGTGCCAGAAGGCATCAAAACAACATGACTTAGCCAAGACCAACACCACCTAGACTTAGCTCGGAGCTGCCGGGCCGTTGTCTCTGCCGCTCGAGCATCGCATGGTACTTTAAGCACCTGTACGCTTACTTAATAAGCCCACATTCACTACGATTCAGATTGCCCCTAAGGCTGCTAGTCTTACTTCGTACATCATGAGTTACTATTGCATTTATTGCATCGGCCTTCTGGCAAATCTGTGATTTTTGTGCATTTGTAATCTCACAACGGAAACGCGATCACTTTCTGCTTACTGTGATACTTATACGCACGTCCGCCCCGCCATGGTGGTCTAGTGGCTATGGTACTCGGCTGCTGATCCGAGGGTCGCGGGATCGAATCCCGGCCGCGGCGGCTCCATTTCGATGGAGGCGAAATGTTGAGGCCCGTGTGCTGTGCGATGTCAGTGCACGCTAAAGAACCCCAGGCGGTCGAAATTTCCGGAGATCTCCACTACGGCGTCTCTCATAATCAGAGCTGGTTTTGGGACGTTAAACCCCACAAAACAACAACAACAAAACCAGGTCCCTTTTTTAGAGGCGAAGCATCTTAGGGTCTAGCCTTGTCCGTCCACGTTGTCCGTCCGTCACGGCACAGCACAGCAGTGTGGGCCGATCCTGGAGGCCGTGCACACAAACGGTGTCGGGTCAGAAACGATTCTCACGAGTTTCTGCTAATGCGTCCGGGCTGTCGGCGTCTAACGGCGTCGTCGTGGCCACGGTAAAGCAAGCCTATCTGCAGCTACTGACGTTTCCTGTGGGAAGCACCGCAGCCCCTTAGGAGCTATAGCTTTGTCGTCGACTCTCCCTGTCACGGTATATGCAAAACCTTTGCTATAGTCGAAACATATCTGTGTATGTGAATTCAGAACTAAACACGATATACGAATCATAGCAAGAGCATTAAAATGGAACAGCATTGAAGAGGAACCAAACAAATACATTTGTATATATATATATACACTTTATGTTACTCATTTCACATTCGCAGCGGCAACGCGCGGGTGACGTAAGGTGACATACCGGTACGACACCCAGTCCTTCGCCACTCGTCATGATTCACGTTAGTGGAGATGCGGTGACCTTTTTCCTTTCTTATTTTGCGCAAGGACGAGTTTGGATATTGGCTCTCAGGGCACTGGAGACCAACGGATCCTTCAAGCCCAACAAGATATTTTAGGAACAAGCATAAAGGGAGTTTGAGTTCGCCAAACGTGCACCAGCAAGGGATCGATGATGCAGGCGTAATACTCCAGGAGTTGCAATATCTACCTGCTCTCGCAATACGGCCCAGTTGCGTAGGCGCTCGATGACATTTACCACGAAGAAAGATGGTTGCAGTGATGTCGCGCAAAGGATTCGTCGTACTGGACACTAGCCTGGAGTGTTCTTATTCGAACATAAGCAGTGTATTCGGCACAGTTCAGCGCTACAGTATTAAAGTGACTTCTGTACGGTACTTTTCAAATCCATAGCAGCTGGCTTGAATCGAGAAAGCAGATTAGATTATCCTCGCTTTTAAATCAAATGTGTCTGTCATATCTATCTATCTATCTATCTATCTATCTATCTATCTATCTATCTATCTATCTATCTATCTGCCTACCTACCTTCCTACCTACCTTCTAATTCTCAATGTATGTATGTATGTATGTATGTATGTATGTATGTATGTATGTATGTATGTATGTATGTATGTATGTATGTATGTATGTATGTATGTATGTATGTATGTATGTATGTATGTATGTATGTATGTATGTTTTGCAAACGGTGTGGACGTGGTCCGAAAAATCACCAAATTATCTATGCTTCCTGAACCGGGAGTGTTAAAAGGTTTATCGCTGCAAGTTTTTCGTGGCTTTCGGTTGGTAGCATTTTCTACCCTTTCCTGCTCGGCCGCTTTATTTCGCTGTTCAAATGTTTACTTATATTTAAGGGACATTATTCTTTTTTTGTCTTCTCCGCTTTACCACTTTGTCACGTATTGAGCGACACGTCACTTATCACGATAGATTTATGGGTGAAGTTCGTTCGTAGTTGGAACTGGATAGAAAGGAGTGCTAAAGCAACAAGGCTTAGAACGAAACAAACAGGCGTCAAGCGCAAAGCGACAGCTGCTCACTGATCCGCACCCAGTGATCCGCGTTCATCAAGTCAGCCATCCGGCAACAGCCAGCGCCCACATCATTACAGAGAGGGTCTCCTCTAATGAGGAAAATCCCAAAACGATGGTAATCCCAAAAACCCATGTAAGCTCATTATTATTCACACTTGGTTTATTACTGCTTATTATGGCTTATTAGGGGCTAATTTCGTTCGAAGTACAGCTACGAGCACAAATTCTAGGTTGCCTGAAGCGCGAAAGAAGATTGAGTAGTAGCTACGCCTGATGCGATTCCGAAAAAGTTTGGGCAGTCAGTGCAATCTAAAACTCTATTTAGTGCCTGGTGGCGATGTACAGACTTACTTTTCCTCTAACATTATAACTTAGGGAGAGAGAGGTGGCACATTAAGGTAATGGAGCACTGATGGAATTAAGGAACGAATCAAGGAATATTGGCCAATAAACTGACCGAAACCTTACTGGGGCCTTCTAGGGGTGGACCCGATTACTGGTGTGACACTAATAACAGTTATTATCCAATCATTCGGTCACCTAATATAGTTAGCAGGATAAGTTTAAGAAGTTCTTGCACTGGCGCATGCAAAAGTTTATGTAGAAAAAAAGCAATTTCAGGCTTACATAATTTGTGCGCCCGTGTTAAGAAATTACCATCATCATTAGTTCAGGTTCCCAAGAGCACGCATGAACTTCTAGGCAATGCGTGTGCGGCCTTGTCTTGCGCACTACAACGGCAGAACTGCAGCTGGCGGGCGCACATGTTCAAACAGGAGAAACAAACAACCCCAGATCACAGCAAAGCTGGCCGATAGCCTGTTACCGCCACCTGGGCAAGCCTGCTTAATACTGTAGTTCTACTTGATAACACTTCGAGGTGGCTTTACAATGTCCCGTTCTAACTTAAGACCAAGGGTTGTACCTAGTTCTATAGAAAAAATCGGATTAGGGCCCTGGTTTATCAGGGATACAAAAATAACAAGTATAGCCAAGGTTTACCGAGTTCTACCTTGCGGTACAAAAGGGTCTACCTATGGCAATCCCCCAGACGGACCAGTCCAACCGAGATGAGAGATGGGTTTAGTCAAGTTACGCCGAGTTCTCCAAAGGTTCTACCTAGCGTAGCCCCTGTCGAATCGAGACAACACCAAGCATAGTGGAGGTATACTTTCGCGACGTTGTGGCAATGATCAGCAGACTAGCTTCACTGTGATCTGGCCTTGCATGACCTATTGCATGCTGCGTGGTTTTTGGTCAGTGCTAGCCACAAGATTACGGCTCTGCAGCAGCAAGGCAGCGCAGAAAGCCTGCAGTGCTGCATGGCGTATTTTTCCTCTTGTACTTGACCATCAAGCTTCGGGCCCTAATGGGCCGTCGCTATACCTAACGCGCATTGCACGGGGGTAATCCCGGATGTCCGCATCCAAAAACACGAGGCGACTTCATAATGAGTTTAACCCGTTATATGGTTCCAGTAACGCACGTCATCACTGCTGCCTAGCTTCTCCGTAGCTAAGTTTGCGGGTGCATGTTGTCCGGTGGAGCGGCAATCCAGTAAGCAATGCATCTGCAAGCGAGGCACGATCTTTCATTACATCGCTGACCCCCGAAACACTGCGAAAGCAGTGCACGGCTTGGCGGCACTGTAACGATGGTAGCATAAGTACAAGCGCGCATACAGCCTCCACATGAAGTCAAGCGGAAAGCATCCAGATTTAGGGCAGTGGCTATCTCTCCTCTTTCACGTTTGCGCACTTTCTGGAGACCACCGCATACACATGCTCACGCAAGATCATGAATGCCAATTTGAGCAAAGGACTTCGAAAGTAGGGCACCCTAACGGGGCACGGTTCTTAGCAAGGCGCCCTGGGTTTTGCCTGACCGGGATTGTTTTCAGAGCGTGCTTTATAGTGACTGCTTCAAAGCGGCTGTGGAACTAAGTGCCGAGCTTCGTTTCGTTTGCTTTACGAAGGGAAATGGCTCAGGCAAAATTTACACAAGCACGAGATGCCGTAAGGAATAAGAAAAGCAACGCCGAGTCTCTGTGCAAGAAGCCCCTATTCGTAATTGGCGCATGCAAATTGGTCAAGAGAGGCCTTTGTCGCTTGAACATTTATTGTTACGAACACGTTTCGTGTTTGACAGCTGCAAATATCCACTGTGGTGCCCTGAAACTAATTTCATAATTGTATTTCTATTCCTCACGACGGGGTACTCTGGCATTATCGCCTCCATTGAAAATTTCGGAGGCCCGTGTACTGTGCGTAGTGAGTGCACGTTAAAGAACCCCAAGTGATCAACATTTCTGGAGCCCTACACTATGGCATCTCTCATAATCGCATCGTGGGCCTGGGACGTAAGAACCCAGAAACAAATCAAAATCTCATTCACCCAGTGAGGAGAAGTAGACAAGAGGCTTGCTCTCCAGGCCAGCCTCTCCTCCTTTGCTGCCATGGCGAAAGCGGTTCGGCTTCAAACATTATCTTGTTTTTATCGACACATTACGGCAAAAAGAAGAAAAGGAAGAAGAAATATTTCTTCTGTATTTCTACAGAAACGGTGGCAAGAGCAAACGCCACCGATGCCTGAGAGAGAGCTTCCTGCTCCATTCATAGATTAGGCAACAGTGAGCAGGACAAAAGAAAATGAAACATAGTCGTCTTACAAAACTACAAAAAAAAATCGAATTGTTTACTAACATGCAGAAATAACAGATACATACAAGGGTTCAAAACAATGTGTCAGGCTTACTATCTTACATACCTTGAACTCAATCACATCAATGCCCATATCACAGAAACGATTGCTATATTAATAGGATTGAATTTAAATTAGCAAAATTAAGTCTCAAAGTCAAAATTAAGAATATCAACAGCTTCCAGGTCCTCAAACTGCCTGAAGAAGTAGTACAAAAAGGTTTTGATAATTACTAAATACGTGTAACACTTCAGTAACAGTACACCATCAGTTCATTAGTGCATACGAAAGAAAGTCAGCCACATCAAATTCTGTTTTCAATCCAGAATAACTTCAAACATTTTAAGTAAGTGCTTTTCTCCGGTCAAGATGGACGTCATGGAAGTTGCCTGTGCTTCCCATAGCACGATTGCTGATTCATAACGCTCTTGTCATCGAAGCTATTCGTCGCAGCGTTCATTTCGTTGTCAAACCGAGCTGCGCGGTGACCCAGAGCCTCGTCATTCCCTGCAACCTTGTTTCAACTCTCGCCGTCACGATTTTTCCGAAGACCTCGTCAAACATAACGGCAGCCGCCGCTCCTATAACAGAGGAACATTTCCTCGCCTCTATAGAACGCTTCGTGACGCTGACGCGTCATAAAACTTTAAGCGGCACTGGTTGTAACGCGTGCGCGTTTGCTTCGCTCGTTAAATAGCTTGTAATAAATAAGCTGCGTTGGGCCTTTGTAACTGCTTTTCTTTATGTGGGTTGTGTAGTTTAATATGGCATGCCGTTGTTGAACAACGTTTAAATGGCGTCGCCGCAGTTTTCTTCAGCACAGTTTCATTTCTTGATGTAGCGCCTTAAGTTTGCATGAAACGCCTAACCAAAGCTGCATAAAGCTCGGAGTCATCTATAAGACCATAAAAAGAAAGAAGGGTGAAAGGTCAAGGAACTGGTTTTCGTATCAGAAGGAATTTCAAGGCGGAAATAGTAGCAGGCTTACGAGAATCTGAACATGCGTATGCACAATCCCTTAGAATGCGTACTGGGAACTTCGAAAATTACCATATACTAAAAAATAGACGGCGTTTATTCGAAGGTGGTACATGTTACCTAGACATATGACGTTTGTCCGCTTCAGTTGTTTTGATGGGCTTAGTTTATGACATTTTGTCGTGTGTATTGGTGCGATATCCAGATCAAGACTTGTGCGAGAGCATTCCCTTGTGATTTCAAGGAAGTTTGGTGTAAACACTGACAGAATAATTAAAAATCATGCAAATAGCACTTTCGGAAAAGGCTGATTCTTCGTAGGCTAAAATCTGCTGCTTCATGTTCTTGTTACACAATCTTCATGTCTCGTAGCAACAACCTCAATAAAAATGTACTAGATAAAACTTTTCTCTCCCTGTAACAAATTTTAATAATTTTTGCTGCCGTACTGAAGGTATAAGAAACAAACTCTATTGCCTGCCAGTTACTGAAGCACCTCATATCTATTGACTTGAACCGACTTCTTCAGAAATGGTAAGGTCGGCCCCGTTAGAAGTATTTGCGGCTCATCTTCATTTTGTATAACAACATGCAACTTCAGAGGCAAAAAACCCTCAACATAGGCAAAGCTTTACTATTTAGCGAACGAGATCTAGACACGAGCTTCGAGCACAGTTTATGCGCTGCACCATTTGCTAGCGTACATACTCTACCCCGCCGTACAGCCTGGTCAAGCACATACATTGCTTCGTATTCCTCAAGCTTGATATATAGCCTCATTAGTAGAATCACCTATATGGAAACTTCGGTGTGCCATTTCCTAAGCTCCACTGTATCATTTGTTGCTGGCGAAACCACTGCAAAGAGACGCGATGTGTGTGGGTTGCAGCTGGACCAAGAGTTTCATTTACATCGGCCTGACTACCGCGCAATTACAGAGAGCTCACTTGATAGATGAGAATTGCCGTAGGATGTTTCCGGCTTCCATTGATCACTTGCTCCAGCCCAGTTGCCCCTCCCCCCCCCCGCCTTCTTTCCTTAGAAAGGCCCAAGCACTGATGCACTGCTGCTTACAAAGCTTCACAGATATGGTCACCGGGGACCTTTGAGGCCGCGGTTCCATCCATCACTGTTGTGTTCCTTCCTCGATTGTTCTGCTTGTCCCTGAGTGTGTGGCCCGTGGTACGGTGGGTATACCCGATGGCTGGGAAGAGCCCTAACCAATACTCTACGCGAGCAGTACCTCTTGGACGATAACCCGGTTTCTCGATAACATACCGTACGTGAACTCGTCTGCTTATACTGTTGTGTGCGGTTCCCTGTAGTTAAATTCCCTTAGGTAGAGGTCTTACTATAGCACTTGCTTTCCCTGTGAGATGATGTAGTACTGCGGCAATATCTGCCATCAGCGGAAACAAGAGAAAAATAGCTTTACTACTGAAGTGCTGACAGCATTACCGTAGGATGCGAGCATCAGTCAGGTTCTGCGGACTACTTTTGCCTTAGTACATCCTGCGCACGTATATGGGCTGATATACTCTGTCCACATTGGTTTCCAGCTGTCTGCCTCCTATCCTCCGTTCTTGATGACATTG
The DNA here is from genome assembly GCA_013339685.2 of Hyalomma asiaticum. Taxonomy (NCBI): domain Eukaryota; kingdom Metazoa; phylum Arthropoda; class Arachnida; order Ixodida; family Ixodidae; genus Hyalomma; species Hyalomma asiaticum. The sequence goes on along the minus strand of CM023488.1, from coordinate 18,821,438 downwards.
AGTAGTCTGCCGTGATACTTTTACCTCCAAGCGTTACTGAAGTTTTGATTGCTGCCATAGAGTAAACGTTTCGCTGAGAACATATAAAAAGAGAGGATAACCACTGTAAGGACTTTTGGTTTCGCCTCTTATGCAACTCGCATATTCTACACGTGCCTGTTTATTTCGTACCTGTTGTCGTGTTAAGGCGTTCTCTTTACTTCTAACGAAATAGTGCTCAGAAGCTTCGATATTAAAGGATCACGTGAGAACGAGTTAGAAAACACAAAAGCTATATAGACAAGAAAAGCAAATTGACACGAAGCAACTAACGGTCCCTTAACCACAAAAATAACTTCATCTGACAACACAACGGAAGGATGGGGCCTGAATGCACCAGCCATCCCGAATGAGTGCCAAGCAGCTCTTGGCATAGCGTAACCATGCATGGCATAACATAGCAAGACAATAGGAAAGAGACGGGGGGGTGAGGGTGAATGATGTGAACGTGAGGAGGATGGGAGGGGGTAAAGCGTGGCACAGCCTTGTACAAGTACACTTCGTATGGCACAGAAAGTTGGCATGTGCGAAGTAGATTTTAGCGTAGCATAGCCATGCATAGCACGCAAGTGGCTGGGAAAAAGAAGTGACGTTGAGGAGTAAAGAAAGTGGAAAGGGAGGGGGCATATTATGGCATAGCCTAGTGCACTATAGTTTAGCAAGTGGATGGGACACTTCCTTGCTCAATGCCCGACAGGGCCTGTAAGGTGTTTTCTAAATAAATAAATAGAATTGAGGATGAGGAGTGATGAAAGGGTTAGCAAGAGGGAAACCAGGGGCCGGGAGGGTAAACAATATCATATCCATGTATAGTAGGGTATAGCGAGAAGTTCGAAAAAGAAGCGAAGTTGAGGAGGACGGAAAGCAGTTGAGAGTTCCTCATAGAAAGAGAGAAAGAAAAGAAGGCGGGAGATGTACAAAAAGATAAAAACAAAGAACATCGTGAGAAAGGGCAGCAAATGACTTAAGATTAGCGAGTTCTTCTTTGGTCCCCTATTAAGGTAACATCATGCGAAAGGACCACTCGTTGGCAAGAATGGCAATAGCCGTATATTACCCAGAATAAGAATATCAAGTTTGATTAATACACTGAAATGATCACTCCCAGAAACATGGGTGATATTTACTAGTCGCTGCGCAAAATCACAACTATAACATGTAAGTTGTTGTGATGCAGAGCTTCGCGCTGGAAGCATCCATTAAACATAACAGTAAATGAACAGAACGAAGTATGTTGAAAATTTATGAAGATGCGAGCAAACGAAATTTCGAGATTTTAGCTCAAGGACATGGGTATTGTCTCTTTTTTTCTTCAAAAAAACAGCACTATATAGAAGAAGAAAAACAACGGTTGTTCATGGCTTTGCGCAAGACGTCTTGTAAACCCAGAAGTTATATAGCCAACGTCCTTTTAGCAGCCTCGGCCTGTAACACAAACAAAGCCTCGTTTCAGCTCTAAAGGACAGAAAGTTGAGCGAGTTGGTAACATTCCATAATCAAAAGAAGAGGCGTGCAGGACACGGACACAAGAAGAGAAGTGAACACCACGAACGCCGACTAGCAACTGATGCACAGCACAGAGGCGAAAAAGAGGCGTTTCAGCTCTGCTGTGTACACCAACCGCCTAGCCGCAGCAAGCATCGCTTACAACAGCAACGTCAAGTATTCATGCCTGCAAGGCACCACAGTCCTGGGTATACCTTAACATAGCAACTAGCGCGACACACTAAACCTGGAAATCACTGTTTTAAGCGGGGGTAACGTGGCTTCTCGACATTCGCGGCAATATGAACAGAGCCTGAAGTGTGCGCAGTTTACCTTCGAGCTCAGGTAGAGTGAAAGGTCACGAGAATAGAGAGCGAAAGCTGCTGGCAGATAGTGTTTTCTTTAGACGCAACAAAGTGCTCAGGAACATATTCACTTTCCAGGTTGGTTGCTGCAACCATCTGGTATGTCGTTAACCTGAAGTGGACCATTTTTTTGTTTAAAATGATGTGGAAAAATCTCGCAGAGAATGATACCCTTAGTTGATGTTTATGGTCGCTGAATACCAGTAGCTTGCCGTAAATGCACGCATGAAGCTAGGGCGCTTTGTTGTAGGCACACAAATTTAGCTACCGCACCAAGAGAGCATGTTATCGAAATCGTAGTCGTGAGATGCTGTCCTTATAGTACATTCACACCACCACCACCACTACTACTACTACTACTACTACTACTAATAATAATAATAATAATAATAATAATAATAATAATAATAATAATAATAAATTTATTTGTTCAAACGTTCCCAGGTACAGTTCAGAAGTTCAGGTTCTGGCGCAGGCAAAGGAATGGTGATACTGCACAATGCATTCGAGAAAATATGCACAAGTACCAATAAATTTTAAAAAATGAGAAAAACTTACTTCACGACAGGCATAAATACAGGATTAGACCTATACAGGGACAATAAGCACTTTCAGAACAACATAGAGAGAAACAGAGGGAAAAATGCACAAACAATAAGAAATGTCTGAACCACATGGCAAGCTACAACAAGAAAAATAGAGATAGACAATGATAAAAGCAGTTCACATGAAGGCATCAAGGAACATAAAGTTCACATAGAAAAAACGTACAATTGGTGATATTATTTTAAAACAGCACAAATCTCAGATGAAAACAATGGTATGAAGTCTCTATAAATATCAAGGTTAAGAAAATAGCTATTATAGAGATTCTGTATTCTCTGGATGCTCGAGTGTTGGCATAGGTAAGCGGGTACACATAAAGGCCTTTGATCTCTAGTTATCTTGCCAGGAATTCGAAAACTGGTGTATGGAGCAGTTGAGGGCGAGTTATAGTACCGTGCGGCAGTTCAAAAAGAAATAGCAGATCAGCACGATTTCTGCGGCAGTGAAGAGATGGCAGTGACAATAAACCAACACTGTTTGTGCAAGATCCAGAGCCCGTTCGAGCAAGGCGATGGTTGTATATGGTTAGGAACTTCCTCTCAACCCGGTCTATGCTGTTACCGCTGTGTTCCGAGATTCCATTCCATATCGCAGAAGCATATTCAAGCTGGGGTAGACATATCGCGGTGTACAATTTAAAGAAGGGTATTGAAGAGATGAATTGTCTTGGCAGCCGACAAACAGGGCCGAGGGATCGAAGACCTCGCATGGCAACGCGATTTGTGTGAGCAGAAAAGTGCACAGTTGGGTCAAAGAGAACACCTACGACATTTGCCTCACACGCTTTACATAGCGCTACAGAAATAAAAGAGTATGAAAATGATACGCACGTACTTTTGCGAGAGAAAGTCGACACTTTAGTCTTTTTGGTGTTCAATGAAGGGTGGTCTTAGTGGTGTTTACCTGAATGTGTATAAGGGTATTTTTGGTCTTATTCGCTTTTAAGTGTCGTATTGGTGTTTAGCTGAAGAAAAAAAAAGGGAGTACCCAAATGCTAGAAAAGATGTTTGTATTTGTGCTTCCTCATAAAAGAATTCTGTTTGCTCCTAAAGACAAATTACAGTCCGAGTTAGGAGGCGTTTAGATCGTAGATGAGTCGTAGTTTGTAATCTCTATGACGGATTCTACTCAGACAAAATCAAATTTGTTCGTTAACGCACCTGCGCCATCGTGTAGGACCTGCGTACCCCGGGTGGTTTCGGGTGATTTTTTTTTTTCAGGCATGGACGCTAACGTCTATGCCGCACGCCGACGCCGGACCTTTAGGGGCGAAGCTGCTCTTAGTCTAACCTTGTCCCATGTCAGGCGTAACCCGCGCGCCGAGGGTGGCACGCGTTCGCCCTCGGCGCGTGCCTCCTGCCCTCGGCGCGTGCCCTCGGCGCGTGCTGTCTTGTGAGAGAGAGAGAGAGAGAGAGAGCGAAAGGCGCGCGTTGACTATGGAAACGCTCTTTCTTAGGTGAACGCTCTACCAGCTCGCAAAGAAGGAGAACGCGCCCTCACCCGCGAGAGACAACGTTGGCGCAGGCAGCGTCTCCTAGCGAGTTTCTTGATCGAGAAATACCGACTGCTCGTGTTGGAGAACCGTTCACCGGCCACCCATACATGTGTATATATATATATATATATATATATATATATATATATATATATATATATATATATATATATATATATATATATATATATATATATATATATACAGGCACTGGATCTTGACTTGCAATGAAGTGCCGGTGGGAGATTTCACTTGTGCATAGTTGAACCATAAGGATTCGTAGCATGCGCGTTAACTAAATTAATCCGGAAATCGGCACGATCTACGATGAACCTCCCGAGCTTCGCCCACTCATCATCATTCACTCCGTGGATATGCAGTAATTTTTTTTTACTAGACGAGCTCATTGACGCTATCGCGTGAAAATTGATTGGAGGCCTAAACTGAGAAAGTATCAAAGCAGGATTAAAATAAACGCGCTCGAAATTTTTGATGGATTCTTTGTTCGCAGGACTCTTTTACAACACTACAGTTAAGCGTACCTTTAAAAATTATTGCAGCTTTCTGAATGTCAAGAAAAACAAGATTATAAACCTTTAGTCTGCAACATGAAAACTATAATTGTTCATTTGCTATTCAAACACCGCACCGAATCGCTATGACGAAACCGCCATGCGCCAAATACTAAAAGAGTATCATACAGGGTCCTCCCATGCTGAATTATTCCAAGAGCTGAGGCGGCCTAAGTGTACCACACAATCAGACGAAAATACCGTTACTTTCTTTCCGTCTTAAGCATTATGGAGCCTCAGTTAAAAGATACATACAGTAACAAAAAACGTTCGAAAAATACCTTGACGAAAGCTAATTTTGACAATACCTAGGCCTGAAATGTTAAACAAATCGACTAGTGTGACCATCGAACCTCTAAAGGGTTTGGCGACTGGCATCTAGAAGAGATCACGAAGAATTGACTCGAATGGAGCTGTCACTGTTGAAGGGATTGAAAGAATTTAATGGCTGCCATCCCGCCTTACGAACGTGAATTTCTAGCGAGTCCGTGCCAAAGAAAATACACGCTCGTTACGCGGTTTGCGCATCGCACGAGGGCTTCGAATGACGTACCCTTTCGAAAGCAGCTCCGACCAAATCTATACCGAGAAAGCATTGGAGGGTGTTCCAATTTTTTCCCAGGCACCTTACCATCAGCGCGCTATTTTCAGGTTTCTTTTGCGGTTCCCTTTATTGAAGCTAATACTGAGCTCTATTTGTGTGCCTGATTGCAAAGCTATGACGTTTTCCTTCAACTGTTAGCCTGGTGTTTTCTGTTTACGCCAAGAAATTTTCCGACCAATGAGAGATATACAGCTTGACTGTAAAACCTCCTTGGAAGGGCGGATCTTTTTTCCTTCGTAGGGACAGCTCTGTATAGCTCTCCCGTAGTAGAGTTCGGTTAGCATACGGTGTGTTCTGACTCGTTTACTATTCGTACTAAACACAAGTAGCACATCTGGGAGATCTCTCTAGTGGGGCACGATCTACTCTGAATCATTTTCGTTCAAAGCACACATATATCCACCTTTAGAGGGACTGCACTCCGAGCTACGGTGCTTTTTGTCGGATGAATCGTTCTTCCTAGTGCAAGAAGAATTGCTTCGGCAGTGGTCATGCCGTTTTCTATCCTTACGTGATGGACGAGTGCTGGTCCTTTTTCGATTGGCCTGGTTCTTGTAGCCAGGTTGCCAGTTGTTGCTCGTTGTACGGATATAGCACGTATGATACACTTCTAATCTGTGCGCATGTGTCCCCGTATCTATGTTGTGCCTTCTATGTAGACATCTGATGCTGTCACTTCATAATTATGTAAATTGTAGGCGCCGATAAATATGTACATGCAGATTTGGATTTCATTGTAGCCCTGTGCTACAAACGGGCGGATGCTAATTTTCTCTTTAAAAACGTTACTCTACCTTGCGAGTTTCTGCAGAACCCATTTGCCACCGATAAATATTGTACATATCCTTCATGTGCACGTCTGCATCATTTCAAAATCATGTATGTTGTGCGACTATTCATTTTTTTAAACTGGTCATTTGTGATAGTCTCCCTATGAAGGTGACATTATGTGAGCTCTAAGATTCGAGTGGAAATGTGTCACATATATATAGTGCCTTATGTGGGCTGTGTGCATGTCATACTTCTATTTGTTCCTGTTATTGTACTGTAACAGTGGTGTGAGACGTTGGAATAAACTTTTTCTAAGCGGAAGAAAATGAAGAGGAAGTTTGCTGTTTAACTGGTGTGGTTTCCGTGACGCAAATGACGCCAGTAAATCAGCCTACTTGGTGGAACCCGGCATAAAACACTGTCGCGTCTTTTGTTTCTTCTGTTTTAATTTTAATATGCGACCTCATGGCAGGAGCTCATGACTTGAGGATTCACAGCCAACCTCTAGAATAAGTGCAAGTTTATACATACCTAGACCCGTTATTAACAGTAAACTCGCTCACCAAACGGAAATAAGCGAAAGAATAACACCAAAGAGCGCGCCCCGCCACGGTGGTCTAGTGGCTATGGTACTCAGCTGCTGTTCCTAGGGTCGCGGGATCGAATGCCGGCTGCGGCGGCTGCATTTCGATGGAGGCGAAATGTTGAGGTCCGTGTGCTGTGCTATGTCAGTGCACGTTAAAGATCCCCAGGTGGTCAAAATTTTCGGAGCCCTCCCCTACGGCGTCTCTTATAATCAAAGCTGTCTTTGGGTTGTTAAACCCAGCATAACAACATAACAACAACACCAAAGAGCACATACGGAAGACGCTCAAATCATAACAGGCAAAGCAAAGCTTGTGGCCGACCCAGCTTTTTCCGGCTTCTATGGCGTTAACTAAGTCGCGTTATTTAGCGGACGACTAGTCATTACATAATTTAGGCGAGAACATGTCACGTGACTAGCTTACACGTCATGTTACTGGATTCGGGTCACGTGTCTATGTTCAAATTCGATTTTCGGGCAATGTCCGGCTGTGAACTTCTCCGCCTCCTTTTCCTCGTCGATCCCCATCACGTCGTTCCTCCTCACGTTCACCTCCATTCCCCTCCCCTTGCTACTATACTCTACATGCCTACGCCATGGTTTGCCCTCTGCTGTCCTCACGACCTCACTTCCTTTTCCCTTCCGCTTGTTATACTGTACTATACAAGGCTACCATGTTGTATTTTTCCCCTCCTCGTAACCCTCACTTCCGTTTCCCACGCTCTTGCTACACTACGAAAGACTGTGCAGCCCTTTACTCTATCCCCTCGTCCTCACCCTCAGTAACCTTTTCACCCCACCCCCCCTGCGATACCATACCTCTATATGCTACGATATAAAACGCGCCCGCCTTCATCTAATGTAGTGGGCGAAGGGCTAAGGGCCGGTGAAGGAGGAGGTGTTGGTCCCAGGCTTGACCTATTCATGCGAAGATTAGAGACTGCGATGTCCCTCATAATCAAAAGACGTTTTTTTTTCCCTGGTAAAAACATAGAACAACTTATAAACTGGGTTTAGGTACCAGTTGCTAGGTTTGCCTTCTTTCCTTAAAAATGGAACGTCGCGGTCAGGCAACGGGTAGAATGCGAAAGTCGCAAGAAATAAGCAAAATACTATCGCCTCTAATGCGACTCTCACCAGGAATGCAGGAAGGCCTACACTGTACTGCGACCGCATTTCCATAAAAGCGAAACTCAAAAACAAACCTCGTACCTAGGTTCAGTAGGCGTAATAAAGGAGCCCGGGTGGGCAAAATTATTCCGGGGTCCTTCAGTGCGGCCTGCATTCATAATGTCGGGGCTCAAGTACGGGAAACCCCTTGAATTTTTGTTAACAGCGAAGCTTTCTAGCTAACCCTAAAAAGTATGACCTGCCGTAAACTCTCATCATCATAAGCTCTAATCCCTAATAGTGCGCGTGTACTTCTATGCGATGCCCAATATGCGGCGTTAGCACGCGCGCTTCTTTCTTCTCTTTCGCACATGCCCTCAGCGTTCGTGCATAGCCTTGATCTGTCCCGTGCACAGCGTCTCGCAAAGCATGAGAAGCGCAAAGCAAAGCAACGCGCGAGTGCGTGACATCACGCACTCGCGCATGTAAATGAGTGAGAATGCATGTGTGTATTTAGAGACGCGTTGTCGTCATTCGTGCGCCTGTTCTTTAGGAGGTTTCCGCGCTCCCACGTCGTAGATCGTGCCGAGTTCCGGATTACCTTTAGTTAACACGCACGCAGCGAATCCTTATGGTTCAACTGGGCACAAGAGAAATCTCCGACCGGCACTTCTCAGGTCAAGATCCAGTGCCTATATATAAGGAGTGGCCGGTGAACTGTTGTGCAACGCGAGCAGTCCGTTTTTAGGGGCGAAGCTCCTTAAAGCGGCACCCGTTCGTCCCTCGTCGTAGTCGTAGTGCGTAACCAGTCTTACGCTTTGACCTCCAAGGTGGTGCAGGTGGGAGATTTCTCCTGTGCGTTTTTGAACAATAAAAAATTCGCAGCGTGCGCGTTAACTAAAAGCCGAATTCTTCTGTCTCTCATTCCCCATTAGCAGCCATTGGCAAGTTCCAGTAGGAAACGTTAGTAGAAGTAGAAGTGTAAGTGTTAGGTAAAAGGCGACTTCTTCTGTCTCTCATTCCCATTAGCAGCCATTGTTTACCTCCAAGGTAGTGCCTGGTGAGATTTCTCCTGTGCGTGATTAAACAATAAAAATTTTGTTCAAAACGCCGTTGATTGATGAAATAAACCAACGAAAGACGCCAGATGTTTTCTAAAAGCAAAACGAAAAGACGCCAGATGTTTCTAAAGCAAAACGAAAAGACGCCAGCTGCTTAACGAAAGACGCCAGGTGTTTTATATTCAAAACCATATCGCGATACAGGTTTGTCAATCGTTTCACGTGAATTTTATCGGGCGGATTAACGGAAGAAATTTCACGGTTTAACCGATGATTACTTCCAGGAGCTTCGCCCAATCTCATCATCATTCACCTCGTGGATCTGCCGTCATTTTTTTCAATCAAGAAACCCGCTAACAGACGCTGCCTGTGTCAGAGATGTCTCTCGCGGGCGAGGGCGCTTTCTCATTCCTTGCGAGCTGGTAAAGCGTTCATCCTATAGAAAGCGCGTTTCCTTAGTCAATGCCGCCCCGCCGCGGTGGTCTAGTGGTTATGGCACTCGGCTGCAGATACGAAGGTCGCGGGATCGAATCCCGGCCGCGGCGGCTGCATTTCGATGGAGGCGAAATGTTGAGGCCCGTGTGCTGTGCGATGTCAGTGCACGCTAAAGAACCCCAGGTGGTCGAAATTTCCGGAGACCTCCACTACGGCGTCTCTCATAATCAGAGCTGGTTTTGGGACGTTAAACCCCACATAACAAGAACTTAGTCAATGCGCCGTTGGCTTTCTCTCAAGACAGCAGACGATGCTGTGCCATGAGCACGGACATACGGAAAGACGCCGGTCAAGCCTTGGCCCTAACACGGCCGCTCCGTGGCCTTAAGGTGCTTCGCCCCTGAAAACACGGGTTCCATCCCGGCCGCGACGGTCGCATTTTCGATGGAGACGGAAATGCCAGGGGCTCGTGTACTGTGCGATGTCACTGCACTTTAAAGAACCCCACGTGGTGAAAATTTCCGGAGCCCTCCACTACGGCTTTTCTCTCCTTTCCAACTCTTTCAGTCCATTTTCAATACCCCCAGGAACGGTTAGCCGTGCTTCCCGTCATGGGCCACAGAAATCACCGTCCTTTCCTCAAACGAAGCACCATCATCATCAGTGTTTCGCGAACCAAGTGCCCAGAACTACGAAAGCCTTGGGTCACTAGTGCAAGCATCACTTTTCTTTTTGTCGACATCAGAATCTCAGCGCCCTGCCTTTGCACCATATCCGCGATGGCGCAATTCATAACCACTCGTGTGCGTATACTTATGTTCACAATAAATAAGGCGAGGCAGTCCTACGCATTCCCGAGCCCAGCATTGCGGCGTCCCTTTTAACGCAATTAAATAGCTTAAAGAACTTTAAATCCGACGTCCTTATTGTGCATCCCGCGTACGTGCATTGGTATATGCAGCATGCTGCGCTGTTCCCATTGCCCAATATATTAAAGCCAGAAGGGACCGATACGATAGAGGGGTCGCTTTACGCATTTAGTGTGCCATTCAATCAATAATAACATAAAGAGAAGCTATTTCCGAAGGCTCTAGTCGGCGAACAGACTCTTTGTTTGCAGCAGCTTAACAAATAGCACTAATTGTAACACTAATTGTAGCGCGCTAACGGACACTTAGCTTTAATGCTTCCTTCAACCATCACACCTGTGTTTTGATGCTTGGAGTTTGAAGTTAATTAAATACTCAGTTCAGATACAAGAATATAAATGTTAGTATAGCAAAAGGTCCGATAGTATGAACACTGTAGGGAGACCTATTATAACGTTAGAAAAGCACCAGTACTACTAAATAGCACCAAAAGCAGCGAAAAAGTACAAAGTGGGAAGTTGAAGCGGTAAGTATATATTGTATACATTGACTTTAAACACATGCATTCAGACGTGGGAGTGGCGCGAAAATGCAAGTGTTTTGGGCATAATGGCCGCATCATTTCGAAGAAGAGTTCCAAGATAGATAGATAGATAGATAGATAGATAGATAGATAGATAGATAGATAGATAGATAGATAGATAGATAGATAGATAGATAGATAGATAGATAGATTTTATCGTCGCCTACTGCGGATCGGCATGCCATCTCATCGCACCGTCGCGCGCCTGCCATCACAAATAAGAAGCCGGTTTATAACCCGGAATTGCCAACTTCTGAACCCATCCCTCTTCCAGTCTACCATCTATCGTGCACAACTTTGTAGTAGACGTAAGATTTCGACGGCGATATGGTCAACGTGTGAGTGGAGCAAGAAACTGACCAACCACTTCTAAAGAATGTAATTAAGCTTCCGCGTCCATCAGGTCCATTGCGCGAATCCCCTTTTGCCGTTGCGTGGGCGCACGTGCCTCTTAGCACTCTGAGTCGCCCACGCCGATGAAGGCGGCGAAATTCACGGGCTGCCTCCTTCCGCGAAATAATGCGTAACGCACACAACAGTCCCACGCGTCGCCATTTCGCGCGTAATGAAAATTCAGGCCGCTCGAGTTTTATGGAAATCGCTCCGTTCATGCGAATACGTACGCCTTCTACGTTAACGGGAAAAGCGCGCAATAAAGCATAAAACGACCGCTATAATGACACGGCGCTGCTAAGCGCGCTCTCACTTTTTCGGGAAAATGAATAAAACTTCCGTGGCGGCAATGTTGCAATGCATTGCTGCATGTAAATTACTTACGCGCATCATCTTTCTTTTTCTATTGCTTGGTGGTGCGATACACCACGTGTCTTTTCGCGCCATTTAAGGCTATGGAACTATTCTTCTACGTGATGTCGTAAGGAGAAATGCAGTGAAAGCAGTTCAAGCTGAAACGTATAAAATTTTAGGTTAAATTTCTGGTGATTACGTTTAGTGTAGTACGTTGGTTGCATTAGTTGACGACATTTCATTTCAGCAGTTAGAATACCACCTCTTTACATCCCATATGCAGTTAAACCTCGTTAACACGTTCCCGCATTATACGGTTTTCGGAATATTGCGTCTTTTTTTTCCTCCCCACATTCATAATGTATTTCCACCCGGTGGATACGTTTGTTGAGAAATACGTTTAATTTGCAGCTCCCGCGAATATCGTGTCAACGAGATTACAGTTGTACGTAGGCAGTGCGCCACTAGAGCTCGTTCCAGTCCATGACGTCACGTTCTTTTATTGTTTATAAAGTGATCTTATCTTGATCATTTCATTCACATGAGCAAGACGAGAGTCATGCTTGGATGAGATGAGTACTGCCGTCAACACACTAAACAAAGAACGCTGAGAAAGAGGCACTGCTGGCCACCAAGGATAACGTTATGAAAAAGCATAGTTAACCACGTGAACGCAACTTATTACTTTCAATAAAAGGTTTGAACGCTGTCTATCCAGCTGCAACAAAAGTTGCCTGCGGAGCGCCCTAAATATGGCGGTGGGCTGATGGGTTTTCTTTATAATTCAAACGAGGTAAAAACTATAGCAGCGCCAGCACAGTTCCACGTTCTGAGGCTCAACAATGATGTAGTATAGACGCACATATGTTATCGGGCCCACAATGTATGGTAATAGAGGCTCCAGTAGCAAAACGGGATTGTATGCACAACACTATACTGATCAGCTTTTTTTTTTTTTTTTGACAGAGCAGCCTCTGTCAAAACTAGCATGTTGCAAAGGGAAATTCTCGGTAGGCTAGGCGCGCAGCCAGATTCCCTAATCATTCAACGTCAGCACTTGCGTCAGCATGGAACAAAAAAAAAGTGATGTATCCCAGAGCGATGATTCCCAATATGTACATGCAAATGAGCCCAAACAGGTCGCATATTCCATTATAGAAACTTATGCACCAACGTCACTCATAAGTTACAAACTTTTCTAAGTTATACCTAACCTTGCATGAAGCTTCTGCGCGCTTCATTAATCATTTCAGTTTTCAAAACGAGTATTGGCTATCATCTTCTTTCTTTACTGACAATAACTAATTTATGAAACAGCACATGCATTTCATAATAGCCGCCGATCCTTAGAGTTAACGTGGAAAGTAAGCAAAGAAAAAAAAAAGAAAGCATTTCCCCTAGGGTGAACATGGTTAAGTGCGAATGCACGGGTTGATGCTATGAGGGGGGAGTAAAGTTATGATTAAAGTGTAATTAATGAATTTAAAGTGTTGTCATGATGCATTGTACACACACACACATTTATACACGAAGTATTATTTATTTACACCTCGCAATTTCGTAGATGCATAAATGCACACATCGCCGAGCACGTCACACACACACACACTCTACACACGTCACTACAGATCAGCACCTATTGGTGTTATCGTTGTAGCTCACGGTTAGTACCAGCGCTTTGTGATCCGAGAAATGTACGGTGAGCGGATCCGGCAAGACGGCGCGGACCGTACAGTTCCTACTGAACGCCAAGTCTATGAAGCCACCGTTGATCGTGGTCGGAAACTCCTACCGCGATGGATCCAACCTGCGATGGATCCATACAGCGAAAGACTTCACCGACCGCGGAACCGAGCGAGAAGAGAGCGAGCGGCAGCCGGCGGACGTTTATATACGGACTGACGCGCCGGCGCCACACACACAGCTGCACAGCGACGCCAGCTGCACAGCGCGCCGTGACGTCACGCCGCGGAGAGCGGTGCGCCCGCGCAAACCGCGGTGAGGAGGCGGAGCGCACGCAGTCACGTGGGGTGTGACGTCGCTGCGCCGTTGCTACAGACGCTCCTCTCCGCTCCTCGCGCCGTTGCTATCGGACGGCGGATTCAGGGTCGCTTATAAAGTGCATTCGCACTTAAAAGAAAGCTTATTTTCTTGAGTTTGCAGGAAGCATCTATTTTTTACAACACCGCAGTACTGTTCTTTGCAAAATCCCTTCGTACTACAAACATTAGCACATGACCAGGCTTAGCCTTGTACGCTTTGGCACACTTCTGTTTGACCATCAGCTACAGCGAAGCCTGGACATAAGCTGTACTACAGCGTGTGCCATGTGTTTACTCTATATGGATGCTCCGATCACTCAGAATGCCTCGCCACTCCTTTTTACTAACAAACATAAACAGTAATTAAATGCAAATTGTGATATGAAGCATCGGCACCTTTATCTTGCAACAATCAAACGGAGTTTTGAGACAACATTTCATGGGAAGATTAAGTTTCCAGTAATGAGAACTCGTTGAACAGAGAACGCTCTTCGAGACTACGTTCCGACAAAAGGACCTTGTCTTGGCTGACAAGTCTTCTTGTTCATTGATGTTTCTCGCTGAAAATGCTCCACCTTTTTAAAACTGTTGTATTAAGTTCAAAAAGTAAAGACAATGCATGTATGTATCTCTCAGTCTTCTTAAAAACAGAGATGTCAAGTGGCCCTTCGGTGTTGCCAGTGACGTAACATGCGGAAGAAAGAACAAGTGATTTTCGAGGTGTCTTTGAAATTAATACACGAATTCGCTGGCGTGCTGAATATTATTTGCCTCACATCTTCACGGCAGCTTCAAATACTGGCTGGGGCCGTTTTTTTTTTTTTTTTGCTATGTTCAAAGCGTGTTTCACGGTTTGTTGTAATTACAACTCAGGATAACGCTGACGAACACTGGAAAATGTTGTCTAGTGTAGGTTAGTTCAATGTCGTTCTTTTAACTCTGGATGAATTCTTCGCGCTGTGCCGACTTTGCGACCTTTGCGAAAATCAACTCTAGACTCATTTTCTAGAACTTTCAGTGTTAACTCACTGGTTCAAGCTTAAATACAGTTCCCTACTCCACCAACGAAAAGGACAAAGCTCGTAAGTTCATGACTGTACAACACAACAGCGAACTGGCGTAGAAACTTCGTACGCCGTCGAGACCTGTCATTAATCATGCTGTCTATAAACACGCGCCGAATTCTGAGAGCGTTATTTTATGCTCAGCAAGCTTATCCTTACAGTAAAGGTATTCTATTTTTGGTACTGCTCCACGGGGCGATATTAAATCGCCCCGTGGAGCAGTTCAGTTAATAACGCCGTTCAAATAAGCTGTGTTCTATTCCGGTCATTTACGTTTTCACGAATGAGGTCATCCAGGCTGTCGGATTTCGCAAACAAGGTTCGATAATAAAACAAATTAAAAATACACTTCAGCCTCGGTTCACTTCACGACCTACCAGAGCTAAGGCATGTCAATATTTCACTGACGCGCATGCGCACGCGCACTGTGACGTACGTGCGTGAATGCGTGAAGTCTGAAATATCTGTATAGGCCTAGTTCTTAAACATGCACACACACACGCTATTTAATAAAAGTGCGCCAAATCAGCATGCAATTTCTCAATCGCCATGACCCAGGAAATCGCGTGAATGTAAAAGAGGCAATTTATTTGATCGGTACGCAGGCAGTGAACTTGGCGTGGACTATGAATAGAGAGGTCAAATGGATGGATGAGGCAGGTTTAAAAGATTACTCGGCACGACGGTTCACTGAAGGTACATTTTTTTATCGCAGATAGAATTCCAACTTAGCTGTGAAAAATCGGGTGCGATTGAATTAGCCAAAAGGTATACCCTGCGGATGAAATGGCAGTCGATCTTCCACGAGTTTCTTTTTACAACGTTGTGACGCCATTATATCGAAGAGGATCGTATTCTGCCAGTATGCACAGACATGATAGATAGATAGATAGATAGATAGATAGATAGATAGATAGATAGATAGATAGATAGATAGATAGATAGATAGATAGATAGATAGATAGATAGATAGATAGATAGATAGATAGATAGATAGATAGATAGATAGATATGTGGCACCGCCCTAAACGCAGCCGTGCGAATTCGGGGCTGAGGCATTCTTTATGAACCAGCCTGAAACGAAGTTCAGCTTGTTTCTGCAATATGTAGTTAAGTTGATTAGAGCGGGAGAACTGACGAAGGTGCGCCTTTTTTTAGGCGCCTCGTTAATTGAAACGTGCCTTCAATATATAGATAAAAGTTCGCTACTAATAAAGCCACCATGTATAATAAAATACAGAATATGTGGCCGGGAGATCACCAATCTTCAGCATGTACGACATAATTCACGAAACATATCAAAAACGTCAGATATATTATATTTTACTTCAGAATTGTTCGTGATTTACACACCCTATTTATACAGCATCACGCATATGCCTCCACGTATGTGTGACTTTCTTCTATCAATGTTATCTTGCGATCAGAGAAAGATTTCTGAAGTTGTCTTATACATTCTTTCATATGTTTGTTCGACAAGCTCTACATATATCCTGAACTTCCCATGGGCATGTTCACTGTGTTCACCATGGTGTTCTTGTTACCTTGACTTACAGTAGGAGTTTAGAATTACTCGCGGAAATTTTTAAGGGCTCGTACAGTGCAAGGTACTTTCTGTAATGTTTGCTGTTCTGCTGCGCCTAGGAACTCAGGAGTGGCCGGTGCTTCTACCAATCACCAACATTCCTCTTCCGTGATATCAGGTAAAATATATGAAAATACTGAAGGTAGCGCGGATCCAACGCTCTTTACAGGCACGTAAGGTCAAAAGCGTACTGCTCTTTAACAGTCTTGTATGAACAAATGCATCCGAGGTACTCACAAAAAAAAAAGTAAATACGAAGATATCCCGGCCAAAATTTAATGCATTCAGAGCTTCGAAATCGGATGAGTCCGATGCTATGAATTGATGCCTGACTATCCTGCGCTATTTCCGGCAGTTTCAAGCATAATTACTAAATTCGAGTTACTGAAAGCTGAACTCGGTTCTAAAGGAAACTGAAAAATTATGTTTAGAATATTCATGAATAGGGAAGAAGGACGAGAAAAATAAGTGAGAACGTTCAAGATCATGGTGACTCGGTACCAACTGCCATCCCTGTTCCTTGAAGCTGGTACAGTGGAAAGCTCTCAACTCTAATTGGTCGATCGTATGACGGCGCACGAAAGCGCATTCAGATCGCAAGGCTACGTTGCATCCACGACCGAAGCTGCTAGAAGTGTTCCATTTGTTAAATTGCGCCTATGAATTAAAGAACCTTCCTTAAGCGCGTCTCCAACATCAGTAAAACACAGTCAGACATCTTTATTGTACGAGCCTCCGCGAATCCTCACTCGCCTGTACTTTGTCTGAAAGTGTGGCCTCTACGTTTCCTTTTGTTTAGAAACAACAGTTCCTCCTTGAAGACCACTTCAAGCAATTTTGAAATCTCGCGGTCATTTTTCATCGGTTATACTGCTCTTCGCCAATGGGAAACGTGTGGCTAGCTTCATGCAAGTGTAATGACTGGTGCATTGTCCTTGAGACGTGCTGAGCCATGAATCTTAAAGCGCTGGTGTTGCTTCGAAGCGCCGGCAAAGAGCGAGGCTTTTCTTTTTTTTTTCGGTAGCTACGCGTTCTATGAATTGCAGGATCGCGTCACTGTGCATAAATTAGACTGGAAGAGTGGAGCCATGGCTGCTCGCTTGCCCCATCAAAACTGCGCTTAATAAAGTTAGATCGTCTTTGACAAGGCTCATAGCGTTTAATGCCAGATGCTGGTTTATGATCCGTCCTCACAGCTACAGCTTCTTCATGGTCATCTGTGCTTGAGTGCTTATTCATTAGGGATAAATATGTATATATATCGCGCACGCGTGTGCGTGCGTGTGTGTGTGTGTGTGTGTGTGTGTGACACACCCACCTCGCTACTCCCTAGATAGTTAATGAGATAGTTACGAGATCCCGAGATAGTTAACGTTAGAAATAGACGCGTCGATGAATAATCGCTTAGAGTTTGGCGAAGAAGATTAATGGTGATGACTGCTGGTGCGTAAAGAAACGCTGATCATGTAGACATCACATTACATTTAGTGTTGGTTGTAAAGCCCCTTCAAACAAAGAGTCTGTTCGCCGGCTAGAGGATTCGGAAATAGCTTCTCTTTATGTTATTATGGACTGAATGGCACGCTAATTGCATAAAGCGACCCCTCAATCGTATCGGTTGAGCAGACGTAACGCACAAGACCCTTCTGACCTTAATATATTGGACAAGGGTAACTGCGCATAAGCGCGCGTACGGTGGTTGCACAATAAGGACGTGGGCTTTAAAGTTCCTTAAATGATTAAATTGGGTTAAAAGTGGCGTTGCAGTGCTGGGCTAAGGAATGGCTATTTATTGTGAACCTAAGTATACACACATAAGCGGTTATGAATTGTGCAATTGCGAAAAGGGTGCAAACGCAGGGCGCTGTGACGTTGATGTCGACATAAGAAAAATCTGATATGACAAAGAGGTTATGCAAGTCAATTGATAGCTTTCAGTACCTAGAGACGTCAAAATAAGAGTTGGCAACATTAGCAAGTATTCAGCCACTTATGGCCAAGAACACTCATAAATGTAGTCAAAACTAGCCGTCCCTTAACCAACATTATCGAGCAGTAACCAATATTCACCATTCCTTACTCAACATGGGCCGGTACTATCACACGAGTTCCATAACTTCGCCTGTACAGGTCAACACCCGGAGCTACCAACGAGTGATAACAGTATACGAGTAAATGTGTAGTTGAGGCCACGAGGCTTGGTGAGGACCTCTAATAAGGTGAACTGCCTTCAAGATTGTATTAAAGTTCACGCCTAAAATCGGACATCCGGCGTCGTGTCCTGTTACAAGGAGCGAGTGGAAGACATAAGCGAAGACTCGAGATTGCTATAAGCAAGATTATTCAGGAAACCACAGACCTCTTGCTACTGAACTGATGCTGATTTGGTCTCGTGCCCGTCCCATTGCTAATGTATGTGCTCTTCAACAACAATATTTTATCTTTTTTTATTTTTATGGACTTGCTGCTACTGCTTTCAAGCAAATGAAAAGTACGGACACCCAAGGCCGTCCTTCTTGTCATCGGTGCCAGCGTTTCTTCGTATCCGCTTCTATTTCTAAAGCGAGCTTTCTTGGCCTGACATCGCCGCGCACAATATGTTACAACGTGTTTCTCACGGCACATGCCAATAACAGCAAAATAGAATGGCCTTGACGACTCAGGCACGGCTACAAATAAATAGCAAGCGTGTATCACAATCGAAAGACAGCAATCACTTAAAACGCCACATCATCGGAATAAAGCGACTGCATAAATTCGATCTCCCACGTTCATCGATTATACAGCGCCCACTGACTTAGCTATTGAACGAGCTGTCATACCTCCTTTGCTCGCCCATTGATTTGCTATCGAAGGATTTGTCCAGTAAGTTTGCCTCGATCTGGCAAGCACGCAAGAAGGCACTCACATGTGCATGCGTATGTCTTCATGCTGTGGTGACGTGGAGGGTTCAAGTGACGGTTCCTCTCCCAAAGCAAAATAAAAAAGACATGCGAACGCGAACGCACTTACTGCTCTGCCGAAGTAGCTGCTGTTGTCAGGATGTATCGTATTACGAGATTGTTTAAATTATCGATGCTAGAGCGCATCAGATTATGTAGTCTCTAAAAGGGCAAAAAGAAACCAGGAAGGAAGGCTTATCGTATGTAAGACGGTGCAGAGCTGAGTCTGTTCATGGAACCAGCGTGGATAGTTACAGCTGTTCGTGGCGTCCTGTGCTTGTTTACCCGAAAAGAAACTTTCGACAGTGACTTCGTAGATACCGCGATGACTGATACCACAGTGCTAGAGTTATAGGGAGAAGGAAACTGAACATGGTCTGCGCATATTCGAATTTTCGGAAATTTTTAATAGCGCCTGCTATTCCATTTAATTCGCACTCAAATTTTGCTACTCGAACTATTTTAAGCTTGTAATGAAGTGACAAAATATGTTTTGTCCCGTGAAAGTTGCCCCATTCCCAGTTGTAGTAACCCTCTCTGCGTAACGCGTTTGCACAGAGGCGAAGCTGACGCCGAAGCACTGCTGTGAAGCCAACGCTTGCCTGCTGCGGCGATGCTACCATTCCTGTACTTCCAATTCACGCATGTACTGCGCTTCGCCGCATAACAATTGCGTACTGCGGCGAAGTGAACGCTTGTGCTCTGCAGCGATGTTTAGGCTCAAGTACTGCGGCGAAGTTAACTCAAGTGTCTACACTATTCTCTGCTGAATTCTCGGACTTTTTTTTTTCTTTTCCTTTTCTAGGAAGTTTGTGGGAGCACACTAGTTGTACAGCAAATTTGCTTTTGTTCCGCATGTTTGGCTTTACATTTCCCGTGTTATATAACATGTCAATATTCAAGAAATGTTCGAACATCATTCGAAGCATATTCAATTCAATATTCGCTTCTATATTAATATCCAAATTCGCTTCGCACCAAAAGCTTTGCTGACCGCACAGTTCAAAATGGTTGTTGCGCATTACAAAAAGGACTCTAAAAGCAAAAAAAAGAAGGGCGGAGCAATGACATCAATCAAATTTTTATAGAAGCAACAATGCCGCGACGTAGCCAAGGGCATGACCACAAACATTTTTTTTGTACATTTAGAGGGCATTCGGATTATTGAAACTTGACGCTACCTCTCCGAAGTTCCCTGGACCTCCCAGAAAGCCGCAAGAGTGTAAAAAATAGAAAATAATCAAACACCGTACGTTCTGTTCAGGACGTCCTGGTGATTTTTCTTATTGCTTATTTTCCGACGTCTTCAAGATTTCGCGTAATATATTGCGACATCTCAATAATCCAGGACATGGGATTCATAAACATGTTCATCAAAGCCACGCTCCTCTGCAAGCAGAGCACGTAGCTCATTGTGAGTAAAAGAAAGTCGTAATATTGCCCCCGCATCTAACAACAGAAACGATCTGTGCATATCAAGCATAGGATACCCTATAAACACACTCGTTGCTGAAATCGAGCGCTTTGTCACGCTTTCATTTCTCTTATTTCTCGTGTTTCCTGTCTTTCTTTGTAGCAAAAAAAATGCTTTAGGACATTTAGGGCACGCCAATTAACGTCCCATTGCCGTCATTCGGTATAAAATAATTAAACATGTAATCAGGACAGGACTGAATGGTAATTTCGAATTATTCCAAGTTGCACTTCACAACCAGTAAGCTCTGACGCCATATATTGTGTTTATTAGTAGCTTAGATCGAATATATTAAATGTCATTGTGCTCTGAAAAAAGAATGGCTGGCACCATTAAAGCAGCCAAATAAAAGTTTTGAGCTGCAGGCGTTATATTTCAACCTCTAAGGATAGCCAATAATCGAAACATTTTCGGAACGCTCTTCCTTCGTCACATCCGGTGCTATATTAAAAGAAAAGTTTGCGAAAGAGCTTACTTCACGGCGCTTTCGTGGGTTTCGTGGCAAAAGCCGTAACGTCCTTTGAGAGAGGTTTTGTATTTGAGGCGCGGCAGAAGCCGCCAGACTTGGAACGTTTGTCACGTTCCTTCATATACGTAGTGCCTCAAAAGCCCGCGTCAGTCCGAAGTCTTCAATCTGCTGCTGCTTTCGAAAGGAAGCTCACCATTACTCACCAGGGGTCGTACTCTGGGAGCGAAATCCTCAAAGTATAACCTTTGGTGAACTCTCATTGGCTACTTGATAAAAGGGCAAGCTTAGCCATTGGACGTGCGATATTCTGCGTCACTCAAGGCGATTGATGATTATTTATTGATTTGTAGGGTTTTACCTACCGAAAACCAAGATATAATTATGAGAGATGCGGTAGTGGAGGGCTTGGGAAATTTCGACCATTTGAGGTCCTTTAACGTGCACTGACGTCGCACAGTACATGGGCCTCAACATTTCGCCTCCATCGAAATGCAGCCACCGTGACCGGGACCGATCCCGCGACCTTCGGATCAGCAGCCGAGTACCATAGTCATTATACCACCGTGGCGGGGCGTCACTCAAGGCGAAACTGTCACCTTTGGTGATCGCTTCAGAATACCTCAGCATTAAGTGTGTGCTCTTGCGGTTGGAAAGCATGTGCGTACGCAACACGTTACTGGAGTTAGTATTCAACCTACGCCACTGCAATCTTCCATTTCGAGATGTACTATATTGAAAGGCCAAGGTGCGTATTTCACATTTGATAGGACGAGAAATTAATCATCATGGCGACCGGGACCTGATGGGTTATAATTCGCTGAGTGAGTGAGTGAGTGAGTGAGTGAGTGAGTGAGTGAGTGAGTGAGTGAGTGAGTGAGTGAGTGAGTGAGTGAGTGAGTGAGTGAGTGAGTGAGTGAGTGAGTGAGTGAGTGAGTGAGCGGAATTGGACATTGTACATTTGCTCCACAGCTCACTCCCTGCTGCTGCTTGCACATTGGACAGTCAGTCAACCAGCCAATCAGCTAAGACATTTTGCTCTCTATGTTTAACGCGGTGCAACACTCGCACCTGTAAAGGCAGAGGCAACAGAGGTTCCGAAAATCCTTTCCTGTATTCAACAGGCAAAATGGAGAAATGGTTATCCGATTATAGATCCTTAAACTTTACTTGGAGGGTCCATGTAAAGTGTCCCACGAGGTCCTTAGACTTCTCTTTCTTCCTTACATTGAGAATATCGACGGTTCCTCTACAGCATCACTATGGCCCACGAGAGCATGTCAAGCCTTTATTTTTCGCAAGAACTCAGTGATAAAGCGGAAGTCATTTGCATTATCAAATTTTCATGAGACGCCTTCGACTCAAGAGATTTAAATAATAAAGAAACACAAGCCGTTCACTTTCGCGTTGGTGGAGCGAGACGAGCTTTCTGGGTCGAACGTGAATAATCTAAGTCTAGATATTTCTTATTGAAAGACGTGCATCAAATGCTTTAAGTAGGTCATGTTAACGCAACCCTTTTTCGAAGTAAACAGTTTCTTTGCATGCTTCGGATCTTACACGATGGGAATATGTGAAAGACGCCGTTGGCACCGGAGCTCTTGTATGTGCTCTCAATGCTCCGTCTCGCTTGCGATAGTGTGGGAGTTTGTTTCCTCATCTCTGTATTACCATCATGATCATCCTAAGTTTGTAAACCCTCTTAGTTGAATGTGCATGTAATAATTATCATCAGTTACGGGCTGCTCTGTTTAGCCCCCAAGGTACTTAGTTGAATAAATGTCGTCCAAACCAAGACGCCAACACGCAATGGAGTGCTGGGCATCAACCCCACTAACTCTTGCATTATTGTCGTAGCACTTTTCTTTGGAACATTTATTGGTTAATGTTAAGTGTTCTTATGGTGAATACCTCAGTAACCTCATATTTGCTGATTACATTGCCTTTCTAAGTAACTCGGGAGACGAATTACAAAGCAGTATTACAGACCTAAAGAGGTGAAGTAGGAAGGTCGGTCTGAAAATTATTATGCAGAAAACTGATGTTTAATAGCCTTGGGCGAGCACAGTGGTTTGAGATAGGTGGTGAGGCGTAGGAAGTGGTAAGCGAATATGTCTGCCTAAGCCAGGTAGTGACCCATGATGCAAACCATGAGTCTGAGATAATTAGGAGGAAAAAAATGGGGTGCAATGCACTCAGAAAGCATTGTCAGATAATGAATGGTAGCTTACAATTGTCTCTGAAGAGGAAAGTGTATAACAGCTGCGTCTTACCAGTACTACCTACGGGGCTGAAACTTGGTGGCCAACTAAGAGAGTTCAGCTTAAATTCAGGACGATGCAGCAGGCAATGCACCGAAAAATGGCAGGTGTAACACTAAGGGACAAAAAGAGAGTGGAGTGGGTTAGGGAACAAACGCGTGTTAGGAACATATTAATAGAAATTAAGAAGAAGAAATGGGCGAGGGCAGGCCATGTAATGGGAAGACAAGACAACCGTTGGTCATTGAGGGTAACAGAGTGGATTCCTGGAGAAGGCAAGTGTGGCCGGGGGCGGCAGGAAGTTAAATGCGCAGATGAGATCAGGAAGTCTGCGGGGATAAATTGGGCCCAGTTAGCACAGGACAGGGATAATTGCAGATATATGGGAGAGGCCTTTGCCCTGCACTGGGCCTAGACAGGCTGATAATGATGATGAATCTATTTGTCTTAAAGCGGTCTTACATGAATGTATGGAGAGAAAGACATGGGAATGGTATACAGAGGACGGGAGGGGGCAAATCAGTGGATATGCTTTCCCAAACATGATACGCAACGTGCGCCCGCCTACTAACAGCCACATCAGAAGCCACTTCCTATTCTCCGGCATAATCACCACAAAAGGCGCATTGCCTAGCCCCGCCCGCTATAAATGATTTCTCTGTTTGGAATTTTCCTTAACCATGCGCTATCCGCACGTTAAGTGCTTATGCATTAATCAAGATACGATTTCTAATTAAACAAGCCCGACACTAACAAGTGAGAAAGATTTTTTCACAGGTAATTCCCAGACTGATAACAATTCGTGTTCGCGTACACAGAAAGCATATATTTAATGCCTTATGTCCATTGCTCTCGTTGATTCAATGCGCAGGAGCACCCTGCGCCAAGTTACGATAGTATTAGTTACACAAACCGCGAGAACGTGAGCCGAGACCCATAACCGACAAATCCAGCAATGCGTGTTTGTCTAAACCACAGAAGCCTTTAAAGAGAAAAGTTTATCAAAAGTTGCGAGGGCAAAATCCAGGCCACCTACGAGGGGCAGTTGCCACGCAAGTTGCGTGTACACACCTCGCATGTTGCACCCAAATCAGTTTTGTTGCTGCAAACTTTGTTTCCTGCAGCCACTTTTCCCACACCTTCCTTCCCTTCGGTCTCTCCTGTTCGATTCCTCCACCGCGTCTGCACCGAGAGAAGGCGCAGCAGCGAAAGAGTGAGCGTTGTTTTATTTATCACGCTTGTCTGCTCACGGCGCACTGTGGCGCTCTGTTCCTCCGAAATGCCGACACGTGTCAACGCTAGGGCGGCGCCGCTGTAGTCGATAAATAATGGCCTGTTAATCAGCTTAATGGAAAGGCCCGTCCTCGTGACCACAGAAGGAAGCAACCCACGTCCGCGCGATGAACATGGACGCCTCGTTTTCTCTCTGCCTCTTTTGTCTTTGAATCAGGTGTGTCGCCAGCGCCACCTAACCAAAGCAGTGGAGCAGTGGAAACGAAAGAAAGAAAGAAAGAAAGAAAGAAAGAAAGAAAGAAAGAAAGAAAGAAAGAAAGAAAGAAAGAAAGAAAGAAAGAAAGAAAGAAAGAAAGAAAGAAAGAAAGAACTTGGCACAAGGGTATGTCGCCGGAGATTGCGTCAGCTTTGCGTGAGTTGGTTCTCGCGTATCCTCTTAACCGAAGTCCTGACACCTATTGCGGCACTTATCTGCTTGTCAGACAAAAGAAATAACTTTTTCTGATTGGTTCGTTCTGCTTATGTCACTGCTGAAACGTCACTCCGTCGAGCAAGACACGCCACGTTTAAACGGCTCGATGAGGCACGACAGCCTATCAAAAAAAAAAAAAAAAAGAAACACTTCGGCCGGATAAACCCTGCCGAAGTTGCGGAACTTTACCCGGTGTTCTGTAATGAGTGACAAGAATGTCTTTTATAGAACAAAGTGTCCGGCCGAAGCTGAAGTGTCCGGCAGAACTGTGGCTCTGAGATTACTTCGCTACAGTGTCAGTAGCAGACACGGCGTGCCGAATTTTTCCAATCACCATGTACCCATCGTGAAAGCGTTCTCGTGAGGCCATTGGTTAGGCGTTGTAACTACCCGAGAAACGATGGCTTTTTCGACGCAAGAATAAATGCGACCACACTCTGGCGACTCGTTTAACCGTTGGCAATGGCTATACATTCGACGTCTTACGCCGCACCCGAAACGTAGCTCAGGCTGACATGAGGTGATTCCGCGTTTTCGTACGCACACAAACACGGGACCTTCAATACTGACTTCTATTAATTCAAAGAAGTCATTGCTACCTTTTGCGAAAAGAACGAATATATTCGTTTTGCTGCAACAGCTAGTGTGCACGAAACGGTCGTCCAACGACGGAGGAAAAGGTCAAGCGTTGTTTCTCTTTTTTTTTCTTTCGCACTCCGTAAAGTGTAAATATTTGCTGTTGTTATTGTTGTTATGTGGGGTTTAACGTCCCAAAACCAGCATTGATTATGAGAGACGCCGTAGTGAAGGGCTCCGGAAATTTTGACCACCTGGGGTTCTTTAACGTGCACTGACATCGCACAGCACACGGGCCTCAACATTTCGCCTCCATCGAAATGCAGCCGCCGCAGCCGGGATTCGATCACGCGCGACCCTCGGATCAGCAGCCGAGTGTCACAGCCACTAGACCACCGTGGCGGGGCTGTAAATATTTGCACTTAACTAAGATCTTCATTGTAAATCAATCTATAACGAAGACGATCATATTGCTCCAATTGCTCAAATTGCTGTCACGAGTACGCACTAAAGCATCAGTGCGTAGTTCACACCAATCCACTCGTTGCGACCCATTGTCACGCTGGTTTAAACACCTGCTTACGCTTCGCGCACAAGCCCAATCACAAAAGAGGCTGGAGTGAAAAAATTACACCATCTCCCGCTAAAGGGGACCATGAGGCGATGCGAAGCAGCACGGGGGGCGCACAACGCGTTTGCATCGGTTTGACTAGGTGTCGCGTTTGCATCGGTTTGACGCTAGCAGACGCTGCCTGCGTCAGCGTTGTCTCTCGAGGGCGAGGGCGCGTTCTCGTTCCTTGCGAGCTGGGAAAGCGCTCATCGAAGATTTCCGTCAGGCGGCAGCTGCGGGCGCTGCGGCGAGCGCGCGGCAGGCGAGGGAGAGAGTGACGTCAGCGCGCACTGCGAGGGGAGCGTGACGTCAACGCGCAGCTGCGGCGTGACCTACTTGGCACCGCTCCAACACCTGCGGCGAGGGGAGCGCGTTGCGGCGCGTTCGTACGGACGGAAGGACAGCGTTACACAGGCTAGTCAAAGAGCTGCTTCGCATCTAAAACAATGAGAAGTGGCTCACATTATTATGTCAGTTACTACGAACAAGTGGACCTAGGCAAGAAGCGTAATGAGGATGACAAGCAACCGTTTACAACCTAACCGTGAGAACGGCAGAATGGATACCAATAGAAGGAAAACATAGCAGAAGCATGCAAGCGTATATTTGGGGCGATAATGTCAAGGAATACGCACGCATAAAGTGTAATCAACTCGCCCAGGAGAAGGCGAATTGGAAGTCGATGGGAGAAGCTTTTGCCTTGCGGTGGACTTAAAGCAGTCTGAAGATCGTGATGACGAGTTTTCGTATTTTATTCTATGGTGTAGCGGTGAACCCGACCCATTTACTTTAGCGGCCAGTCAGTTATCGCTAATTATCATGCGTTATGTGGCCCAAGGTAAAAAAGCCCCGCCACGGTGGCTATGACATTGGTCGCGGAATCGAATCCCGGCCGTGGAGGCTGCATTATGACGCGGGCGAAATGTTGAGGCCCGTGTGCTGTGCGATGTCAGTGCACGTTAAAAGAACCCCAGGTGGTCGAAATTTCCGGAGAATTCGACAACAACAGCTCTCATAATCATATCGGGGTTTTGAGACGTAAAACCCCAGAGATTATTTAACGAACGCCAGGTACAACAGAAAATGTTTACAGAATCACGTAATTTGTACTTTGTGCAACATTATGTGGAGCAGGATTACTGCATGGATTCTAAAGGGGTACCACGGCATTATTTTTAGGAAAACAATATCCGCATATATGTTATCCATACACAGAACAATATTACCTCGAACAAGCTGTCTAGAATTTTTTGTTTCAGCGCATGCACCATCATGCTGCATTAATGTTTCATCCTAGGATGCTTCTTACGAGGAACCTTTTTTTTTTGCATGATTCTGCAACTTGAAAATTCTGTTCGTATTCTTTCTTTCTTTATTTCTGTCTGTTCTTTACCGATGGGGACGTCCATTGAAATCTGTGTTACAAATACAGCGCGAAGTCTGTTCATAATGCCGCGTGAACGACGAAAGTGCAGAAGCAACTTTCTTCCTCAACGTAACTTGAACAACCGTTGTTGCGCCGAAAACATGACTAAAATGTTTATTCTCACAACAGCGCCCCCAGGGACACCAACGGCTGCGAATCGCGATTTCGGTACTGAACATTTTTTTTTGCCGTCGCTGGTCTTGATTTCTCTAAGGAACGCGTCATCATCTGCGTACATCTCGGCTTAAGAAATGGAGGCACGAAGACCGGGGTACGGTGCTTCATTAAGGATTCTGGAAAACTCAGCGAAAAGCTCGTGTATGCGGGCAACTGCGAGGCTTGTTCCGACGCTTGCTTGGCTACGTTTCCTTTGCTCGCACGCACGAGTTCTTCGCGATATGCGTGTGTACTCCCCCGAAAAGCTCAAGGTTTGCATACATTATTTCGTCCCGGTGTTGCTTTCCGCAAACCATAGTCCCGCTCCCCTTGACGACTGGATCTTCGTAGAAGGTGCACTTCCTTTATCGCCACCGCTTTACTTGTTTCTTGTGTTTCGATAGCGTTTCACTCGTTTCAAACAGAAATTTCCGACCACTCACTTGTTCCAGTGTGGCAAATGATGCACCGTCTCGTCAGCACAGAAGTAGCAAGTGTTATCACAGCAGCGGTTTGATGACCTAGAAAAGAAAACAAAAATATTTGTTTTACAAAACAGCAGTTTGCATGAAGCTCCAAATGAGAACCCCAACGGGGTATCTCAGAGATGAAGCGCCCTTGTTCAAGGAAAGCTTCGTACACTTCCGGGAATGAAACTGGCATTCCAATTCATACGCATGGTAACAGCTTTCTGGTTCGCTTAGCCTACGACTAGTAAATGCAGCGACGAACGCTTTCCTGGGTAGTTCATTCTACTGCCGAAGCTATAGACATGCATACAGAGAATAGCAGCGCGAAAAAAGGCGGCAGGACTAATAAAGGTAGAATACAAGTGTCTTTTCCTCGTCGTTAATGCATAGTCCTTTCATATTTTTCTGCCCCGTCATGGTGGTCTAGTGGCCATGGTACTCGGCTGCTGATCGGAGGGTCGCAGGCTCGAATCCCGGTGGCGGAGGCTGCATTTGGATGAAAGCGAAATGTTGAGGCCCGTGTACCGTGCGATGTCAGTGCACGTTAAAGAACCCCAGGGGGTCGAAATTTTCGGAGCCCTCCACTACGGCGTCTGTCGTAATAAGATATAGGTTTTGGGGCATAAAACCCCAGAAATCAATCTACGGTATTGTTCTCCCTTCGATACAATACGCGGCGAAATTATATAGGAGGGCTCCATTGCTTCTTCCCTTGCTCAACGTCTGGCTTATCATTATGCTCTTGCTATATTGAATACACAGTGTAGCAAGAGAGGGGCTACACAGTGGGCTGAATAGACGCGCACTACCCCGCCTGAACCACAATCCGATAAGGCAAAGCAGGTCGCGTGGCAACAATTACAATCACTGTGCTTTCCAATTCCTTGTGTCGTGTCCAAGGTAGGTCCTTCGTCGCACAATACGCAGCGTAAATTGGGTCCCCAGCCCACCACGTTATTCCACATAACCTGACCATGCCACTCGAATTTGACTATGTCGGCAAAACAAACTGTAGTCGACATAGAAGCGACCCAGTCCAGCTCGCTCCCAGCACTGTAACAAGTCCTGGTCAACCGAGCCAGGAGGTCAGCAGTGATCTTCCAGAACGGTAGGTCCAACCACTAACGGTTCAACCGCTAACGGTTCTTAACTTGTCACTGCTAAATGTTTTATCCTGTCTCTCGTATAGAATGTTGCAGCGTGAAAAGAGACGGCAAGGCTAATGAAGGACGAAGGCAAGCATATTTCCTCATCCTTAATGCGTAGTCCTAGTATTACTCTGCTTTCGCTACAATACTATGATTAACTTAAAAGAAAAACTGTGATCGTCTAATCGTGGACCGTGGAATGTTTTCTTTTTCTTTTTTTATCGGAGCTGAAACGTCCCGTACAGTGAAACACTATAGCTACGCCAAACGGCTACCCTTTCGAGCTAACTATACGGGGCCCGCTTATCCCAAGCCAGTGGCAAATGAACAATTCAGCTGAACGAACCCATTATCTGCGAGAAATTGCGCGACCGTGGCAGCCGCTTTATATTTGGCGATAATATTTGATTCACATGTTCACAAGAGCCTTAACGACTTATCGGAATCGTTTTATGACCTTGTTCAAAAAGTGTTGGAGGACCCCTTTGAAATTTCACAAGCGCGAAACGTCACACTCATAGGTTTTGTCCACTGCAATTTGTCACACAATTACAACCCGACAGATGAATACTGTGAAAGACAACAGGAAATATCGATAGTATTACCCCCGTGTTTTCATCACTCTGTGCAACATGCATCAGAACTAAGCACTTTCCGTTCATCTATCGACTAACCTCTTGATAAGATGGAGCACACTGTTCAAGAGTAGCTCAGTAACACGCCAAATGCCATTTTATTCTGCTCCAATCTGCACGAAGCTATGAGAAAGGATGTAGAGAGAAATTCTGTAATGCCCTAAATCCAGTGGGTTGATTAGGAGATCGAGGAGGTTGCCATGACGACAAAAGGTGTACTCATACACCGGACGACGACCAAAGCAAACGCAGTTTCTGATCTTTCAGTTGCTACCCTATTAATTAGTCCGGCGTGATGAGCAGTTGCGTGTGTTGCTTTACCTAACGCAACAAGCTGACAGCGCATTGCGTGTACTGCTCGTCTTACTTCAGGATATATAACTGTTTCGTAGTAACACAAACGTAACTGTTTGGTAAAGTTTCTCAAAGCATACTTCCAAGAAAAATACTTCGACAACTTTTGCGGAGCCTTTGTGGAGGGCTTACGTGTTTCTTCCCTAACGACGTGCCAGCACAATCTGTTTTACCATCATTACATCTTGCTTCAAGAGCTACCGAGAAATTTATGACAGCTCTCAGAACAACCCGCATTCTGGAGGACGCTTCAAATCAGGTTTTAAGAGCGGCACGCTACAGCCCCATTCGGCACCGTTAGCATCGCAATTGAACAAAACCTTCGTTAGAATTTATTTATTTATTTGTCTGTTTGCCGATACATTACTCTCGTTGTACAAGAGACTAGAGGTGATGTTAAGAATCACCTGACTAAACATCCAGCAATACAATGTACAGTCAACAGGAAAAGCTTGTTGGATCCGAAGGTTCGGAAAAACCTATATTACCGCTTAGCCTCGAAACACAGCCTCGAATTAAACGTTTCAGTGGGTAGAGGTTCTTGCGGCGTACAGGCTGTAGCACTTAATCCGAAGCTTTGTTCACAAGCTAAGTGTTAATATAGGTTTCTTTTCCCGAAGCTTCGGATGCCGCAAACTTTTGCTGTTGACACTGTATACATTCCTCACACAGCACTTTTTCATAAAATGCTGTAATTATTCGAGCTCCCTAGTAATAATTTTTTTTCTCGTGCAGTCAAATTACATTCGGACCTGCTATGTGTGTGTTATCTAAGTCGTGGCTTAAAATTTTTCTCCCGGATATTTTACTTTTAGAAATTCAATCTTGTTCATTAAAGTAGCTGCGCCATCTCGAACGGCTGTCGTCGTCGGGCGGTCCGGGAACCGGTAGTATAGTGTAGATCGAAACGATTATATTTTCCTTGGACCCTTGCGCCGTTTCCGGACGTTTATTCTGGACGCTTACCGCTGATGCCCACGCTGAATATAACGCTATAGCGTTCAAAATTCACGCCCACTAGCGTTCCCACTAGGCTTCATTCTCAACGCTTTCAAATCCAGACGGCGGCGATGCCTCGGGCTCCGAGCTGTAGCGCTTGTTTACATCTTGAAGGAGAGCCGACGCTTCTTTTGAATCATTCAAGCTAACTCTAGCTCCATAGCTTTGCGAGGCGTTGCCGAGGCAACGTGCGTAGTCTATATACCGGTACAGAAAATATCCAAGTTCGTTTCGGGACGCAGACTTGTAGCACGAAGTTTCCGTTTAACACCTCATGCCTTTCGATGTCTAGGGGATGTAATCGCGCCTACGCAGTTTGCACGTACCACTGCGTGTTGTTTTCTCCCCGTTTCCTGGATTTTAAAGATTCTTCAGGGAAGTGCACCCATATATAAAAGGGTGTTTCGAAGCACCGACTTGCGGTTAAGTACAAACAGCCAGAAGTGCTGGAGAATGCCGCGGGTGTTTTGCAGAGTGCAGGTTAGATTTCGAGCGTTGTAGCGTTTCACTTTTAATGGAGACCTCGGGGAAAAGGTGCCGCCCACGCAAAGTGAGTTGCTCGGAACGGGCGGTGCGCTTCCTAGCGCTGCGAGACCTCCAGTGAACTTTGCAAAGCGCGCCGACAAAAACCATCTTAGCTCTTCTTGCTTCTTGGGATAGCGCCCCCACAAATTCTCAGTGTGGTATATTCTGCATGTGAAAAAAGAGATGCTGGTGTCACTCAGGATGATGCTATGAGCGTTAGGCTGCAAACTTCGTCAAATTGCGTCAGCTTAAGCTCTTCCGATGTTAACGAATTGCTCACTATCGAAAACCGCACGTTTATTGTGTGCGCGTGTTCATGTGTGCGTGTGTGTGTGTGTGTGTGTGTCATAAAACACAGAAGGTCCCGTTGATCTGACTTAATAAGGCACGAAGCTCTACATTCATAGCTAGCAAATTTCATGTTTTTATTGTTGATCTCATACCACTTTTTTTTTTCAAGTGTTTATCATTCACATGGAGCAAATCAGAATTTTTACTCACACCGGCCCATGACGATGATTGTAGCTCGGTTATGGAAAAGACGCTAATTTCTGCAGCCCATGTCGGGAGCACGGCTAAGTGTCTGCAGGGGAAAGGGACCGAAAGAGATAGGAAGGAGCGAAAAGCGGTAGTGGAGGGCTCCGGAAATTTTGACCACCTGGGGTTCTTTAACTCAACTAGCGCCGTTCGCTCTCTCTCTCGACAGCAGACTATGCTGCGCCGTGAACACAGACAACGGAGAACTTGGACAGATGGATGGACGGACGGACAAGCTTCGACCGTAAGGTGCTTCGCCCCTAAAATGAAATATTCATAAGAATGTAGAAATGGTTCCAGTTGACCGGTGTATGTAAATTTAGATGATGAAACGGAGCCATGAAAAAGGTTTAGTTAGCCGGTAATAATTGCTATAGGTAATTAGAACGCCTTGGCGTGGACTAAGATAACGCACCACACGGGTACGCGCAGTTCACGAAACACTATTCACAACATAGTCCGAATATGCTAGCCGCAAGTATTCTCATCATTATTTTACCCGTGACTAGATAAAACAGGCTCGGCTGTTGAACTGAAGGGCGCCTGTTCGATCCCGGCCTCAGCACTCGCATTTTCAACGGATGCGACAATGTCACAAGTCCGTGTGCAGAATGTTTTCAGCGCACTTTAAGGACCTTAACCTCAGGTGGTGAGAATTCCCGGGTCCCTCTACTACATCGTGCCTCAGAATCATGTCGTTGGTTTAGCACGTAAAATACCAGCAAAAATTATACGTAAAGGAAGTGCGAAAGAGGTGCAGGGG
This sequence comes from Hyalomma asiaticum, assembly GCA_013339685.2. Classification (NCBI taxonomy): domain Eukaryota; kingdom Metazoa; phylum Arthropoda; class Arachnida; order Ixodida; family Ixodidae; genus Hyalomma; species Hyalomma asiaticum. The sequence goes on along the minus strand of CM023488.1, from coordinate 18,788,372 downwards.
AAATCGACGACTATATTAGCGTACCTCAGTCAACTTAGTTATTACTCGAACTCGTGAAGAAGATAAACGATCTCTAATGAGGCCCATAGTAAAACGAATGAACGAACACAACAACCGAGAACTCGAACTCTAAAACTGAATTACAGAGAAAATATTTCTCCCCGAAGGTACTGCGTCATCAGACGAGCAACGAAACTATCGAAAATACGTCGTACATCAAGAAAATGAAAAACCATACGCGACCACCACCACAAAAAGATCTGCAAAGATGCGACGATGAAGGCCCTACAAACATAAAAAAGAAATAAAAATAGGACGCCACAGGCTCACCGATGGCAAGACCTCCCAAGCGGGCAATCTGAGCGCGCGACGCACTTCGGGCCACTAAGCGGTTTGGCCACTGTCTTTAGTGCGTGCTTAAGTGCTTTATTACCTTATTTTTGCTGCTCTTTTTGTTTCTCACAGACTTCCTACACACTTTCGAAGTCTACCTAGCCTACCAAACTGAAAGGCCGCTCCTGACACTTCTGACTACGCATCGTTCGTCACAATTAGTATATGCGAACCGGCTGCTTCTTCGAAGAGCTCTTATGTGGAAACGCTCCTCCGGTGGAGCCATTCCGGTGCCTTCCTACGAGGAACTAAGTAGGCCTCGGGGGTTCATTTATTCACTGTTATGGTTATCGCAGTCGAGGAACCCTCTTCCCTGCCTCCCAGGTCCCTTCTGAATCAATTTGAACGTACCATCTGTGGAGCTTGGAGTGACCATATGTTGTCACTTTTGGGTCGTTCAGAATGCCGGAAAAGGAAAAGAAAAAATAACCCTTGGTGATAATGGACGAGCCGTCGTATGGTACTCCTTTAAAAAGCACACCATCGTCAGCTGCCCTTAAAATTCTGTCTACAGCAGATATTTTGTTTCCTGTCTATCTGCTAATATCTCTTCCCGACATACATTCGAACGAAATGCGGAAGGACTCGTCAAGATGGTTTTTTCTTCCTCGCTCAAGGCAATTTATATATCTACTTTCTTCGAATTTCTATGTTTTAATAATGTGATTTGATTCGGCTTGAGGTTGCAATGGTAAGGAAATGGTAAGCAGAACCATCAATCTAACTGAAATATACCTTTCGTACGTTCGCGTCCTTATAGGCATGGCACATGATAGTTTACGGTTCCCATCTATATTGCATTCTATTTTAGAAATATGTCGTTATTTGCTATTTCCTCGGATCTGTCTCTGTGCTTTTGCTAGAGCATTCGTTAAACATCGTAGTAAATTATGAATGATAAAGACTTGGGCCTGATCGTAGGTCCTATTAAGTGTAACGAAAGCGCAAGGCGCAAAGACACAGGGACACATACAGTGTTGCTGACCTTGAACAGCTCAATTACGAAGCGAAGCTCATCTACATATGGTGAGGAGGCATACGTTGAAGAACGGACGGTTATGGAACCATATCGATGACTACAGAAATAAGAGATTTGTTTTTTTGTAGCCTTCCATGCATTTCCGATAGCAGCCGCTATTTAACAGCGTACTTGCCTAAGCCCGGAGAAACACCGTTATGCACGAATAGAAATGATCATCGTTAGAAAATAAGTGCACGTGCACTTATGTGAAATGCCCAATGTATGGCATTTTTGCGCTCACTTCTTTCTTCTCTTGCGCTCATGGCTTCGTCCCACTAGTACGCAGCACAGAAAGTCGGCATGTGCTAAGCATATAATAGCATAGTATGGCCATGCACACTATAGTATAGCAAAGGGATGGGAAAGAGAACTGGGGATGAGGAGGAAGAAACGTAGGCGAGAGTGTAATATCTAATGAGGTAAAGAAAGAAAGATGACAGAGAGAAGATGTAAAACGAGGTAAGCTATCATCGCAAAGTGGTGGCGCTCTGTTTGCCAGCTACGCTGTTTACTCACATCGCACGGGCCTGGAATATGGCTTCAATTTTTTTTTCCACTCAAGCCTTTGTAATGTACTTGTTCAAGATCAGTGCTATGTGTATGTGTTCTTCCACTATAGTTACATTTGAATACACGAGCAGTTGTGAGACTACTGCCCAGCGACGACTATTTTTTACGTGTATGTTTTCTTGCCTTTAGCAGCATGGCTCAGGAACCTCTGTGCGTCAGAGCACGTCTCACGACCCAGTAATCAGAAGACTTTACCAAATATATTGAGGCCATCGCTTGCTAATGCTAGATGTATATACGTTTTTTGTTTTGTCAGGTTAATTTCTTTCTTTGCTAATTTCGCTACTCGCAAATATTTTGTTATTGTCATAGTGAAGTGCGTTTAAGTGCAACGCATTTAACCTTCATGGCTGTCCAAGTGCCTCCGAGCTAGCTTTGAAGAACTTCACCTCGGCATCTGCTGAAAGTTGCTAGTGGTTTTGCGTTACCCATGACCTTATACACCTCGCTGCTGTTGCACGGGCGACAGGCTTTTCAGTGACGCAAACAGCGGGTGGATGCCGGCCCACACGTTCGGTTTGGAGCGGCATTCTAAAGCCTAACAACGTGGCACCGAACAGACACCTCTCTACAGCACCATGGACTAAACTAAATGGCAGATACGCACATACGTTTAAAACTGCAAGGCTTATCCCCAATTCTATCACTCGTAGGTTGTGCGTGTGGGCGAGTGCTGAAGCTCGCGTTGCAAGACTAAGGCGCGACAAGCGCGAGCATGAAACACAGCCAACTTGCAAAGTCGGTAAGACTGTTCCACTTTCGCTCTTCGGTTTTCAGCTCAGGGCGTTATTCCCATGCCATAGAAAAATATCCCGACGCCTTCCGTTGCGCCGGGTCGGTACCGTAGCTAAGCACAGACCATGGGACGGTGGGCGTACAAGGATGCATTATCTACGCTTGGGTAATGTTAAAAGGCGATCAAGTAAAGCTCCCTAAATGCTCAGCTCTAGTGGCAACGTCGGCAGCTATCACCAACTTTGGATGAGCTTTGGATGTGCCTAGCAACATGGCCGTTGAAACAGTATAAGCCATTTATGAAATGCTAGGCTGAAAGTCATGTAAATAGCTGTAAACTATAACCATCGGAGGATGGTCAAGTTTTGTTTTAGTCACTGGTGGCGTTCTTACTTGACACGTAGCTCGAAGGCTCTCTATGTGGAATTTAAACTAGGAGAGAAGCTCAGGGGAAGATGGAGGCTTGAATCGATGAACAGATCGCTAAAAAACGACTGCAGAACAGGGAATGTCGCTGGAGCCTAACGTTCTTGACAAGTGGACTTGTATTCGTCAGAGCAGTAACTACGTTATAATTTAGTTATTCAACATGTTATCCGCGTTAAATCCTTCCGAATGAAAATAAAACAAGATATGGTGGTCAAAAACACATTCATGGAGCCCTATTACTCGAGCGAAAAGATCAAGCATCATCAGACCCGGCCAACTTGACCAGCAACAAAATCCCTGGGAGGATGAACAAGGAGGACACACGGGTTTCCTTGTTACACAGAAAGATCACAAGAATAAGTGAGTTGTTACCGAGTGTAGTATTCCGATGACGTCGTCAAACTGCCTGCAAGGCCAGTATGTCATAGCCCAGTGCAATAATACTCAATCCGTAACAACTATCCTCCTTTTCCCGCTTAACACTTCTATTTTAAGTCGTTCAGCAATTCTGTCTACAAAATGTGGCTTGCAATGGTTTCTGTACAGTTAATGCTTCGGAGTAGTGGAGGTGGTGAACATTTACTTAAAAGAAGGACAGGAAGTATGCAGGGACCAGCCCTTAAAAAGACCATTCCTTACAAAAACCAGATGGCAGTCCTTGTTTCAGAACACCAGTGCCGGTGGTCGCCGCCCAGGCGCACCTGAGTGAGCATTCTTTGGCCTTAAAGCCGTGGCAACCGAGCAAGGTTGCCATGGGTTGAGATGTGGAGAATGGCAGTGTTGGGGGCTGGGCTAGTTGGAATGTAGACTTGTAGTGCGTTTCCAGCGCTAACGAAAGAAAAAGAAAGAAGATAGGCGAGAGGGCAGCAGATAGGCAGAACCAGCGTTATGCCTGCTGTCCTCTCATCTACCTCCTTTATTTCTTTCTTTCGTTTTGGTAGCGCTGCAAAGGCGTTGAAAATATTGGAGAGGAAAGCCCAAACCATGTGGTAGGTGTCTGAAGACACCGCACTAGGGTGCGGCCAGCTTCCTCTGATGGAGGGGTCAAAACACTTTAGAGATGCCGGACACAGCAATGTATTGGTGAGAAGCTGCTTTCACAAGGTGAATTTTGTAGTGTACGAACACTGAAAAACCCCGACCCAGTGTGATGCCGATTGGGCGGATGCATAATGCCATTAGATAAAAAAAAGTCCATTACGCCATTACCCAGTAGAATTACCTCAACGCGACCTGCAGTGATAGCTTAGCGGTTAGGTGTTCCCTTGTCAAGCTCGAGGTTCGCGGGTTCGAATCCCGTCCATGGCGGCCGGATTTCGAAGGGTGCACAATGCAAAAGACACCCCTGCACTTAGATTTAGGGTTCACGTTAAAGAATACGAGGTGGTGAAACTTATCCCCGGAGTCCTCCACCGGGGACGTGCCTCAAGATCACAGCTGGTCTTGGCACGTGAAACCCTATCAATTATCATTATTAAAAAGCCCGAGCTAACCGACTCTAACAAAGGATCTTGCACACCCTACCAGTGTATGCACCTACTGCCTGCTTTCCTTGTTATTGTTTACAAGTGCTCCTTTCGCTTCTTAACCCCATGAATTGTTCACCTTAGCTTCACCTCATCCTGAAGCTAAGGCCGTGCAGATCGCGCAACATCGTCCTAGCGACTTTTACTCTTTTAGCGGTGCTGTACACTGCACAATGTATTGCGCAGTTTTCGACCAATTAATACGCGACGAATAATGTAGGAGCGGCAGAAAATTTACATTTAGATGAGGTTTTTCACTGAAAGCCTTACGCTAAACAAGAAACGGCATTCATATAAACATATATTCGACAACGTTCCGCTTTAAGAAATAGCACACTGCGTGGAAGTTTTTGTCAACTTTTCTACTTGTTTCAAAATTGTGTCACAACCAGCTTGCGACAGGAAGCAGACCTGACACCAGCACATGGCTAACTACGACGGCCGGGAACATGCGTGTGTGCACAGCAACAGTAATAAAAGAAACGTAATAGAACGCGGTGTTACCGAAAGAATACAGGAAAGGTTTTCGAGGTTTGATGCTAACCGTTCCCAGAGCCCAGCCGTCTGTTTCTATCATTTTGTTTCCCGCAAAAAAAAAAAGAAGAAGAAAGGAAGCAATTCTCGGAAGTGCGTTCCTTAACGTCAAACTGCTCTGAGCTCGGGAGAAAACGTTTCCACCAGAAGGCCCGCTTTCTTTGACCGCCATTCAACCCCGAAGCTTTACGCTGGTAGAAAGCCGTGAAAGCAAATGGCTTTGTTGTTCGGTGCGGCGAACAATGCGGCCTCCATGTAATGGTATCCAACTTTTGCCATAAGAAAAGCCTTATCGGCAAGAAAGGTCAGGAGGGCGAAGGAGATACCGAGCTGAATGATCTTACATTAAGATAACTTGCATACTCATTACAAAAACGGCGTGATGGGGGTGGAGGGGGTACACATTATCTTGTTTCTTTGATCGTGGTACAAGCTTTCTTGACCCGAGATTGTTGCTCGGCGAAACGTTTGCCCGCCTTTGTTTCGGACTGTTAGATGGAACGTACGTCGTATTCAAATAAAGTCTCTTGTATCGGGCTCGGAACCATTCGTAACACGGTTTTCTTCGCAACGATTTTCGAGCGGCCCAAAATGGATGTCGTTCCAGTCTTGGTAGGAACATCTGTCACTACTTCCACGCGTGAAGTCTGCTTCCATTCAAAATGATTCAGCGGAGATAACGACACAATTTTTCGAGGTATCGTCGACTGATAACATGATAAAGAAGTAGGGATCATATTCTCCCCAAATTAGGAATATCAAGGGAATTGTTATGGGGATCTACTTACAAAACTGATCGTTTAATTGGCGTAGGAATGCATACACTGATGAATCAATTGGCCTATCGATCAATCGATCGAGTGAGTGAGTGAGTGAGTGAGTGAGTGAGTGAGTGAGTGAGTGAGTGAGTGAGTGAGTGAGTGAGTGAGTGAGTGAGTGAGTGAGTGAGTGAGTGAGTGAGTGAGTGAGTGAGTGAGTGAGTGAGTGAGTGAGTGAGTGATCAATTATGCGTTCGAGAGAGCATGTGTACGGTCTCAACCAGCAACCTGAATATTTGAGATGTCCTCTGTTGTGGTTCGATGAAACACTAAGAACCTCTGGTCAAATATGATCCACCAAAGTAGTTGCGCCCAAGCACATTTGCAGCGCAACAGTCAGCAAAGTTAGCCAAGACATATTCCCTTACACTCATCCAAACGTGGCTTTTTTTTTACATTTCACTTCACCACCTTGTATAAGTAATAAAGCAGCCTAATTCATTAAGTTTATGTGCCGCTTAATTACCTCTAGTACAGGAACCAGGACCTTGACAGAATTATCCAGTAAAGCTTCTCCCCAGATCTTGAACGTTACGGCTCTCCTTAACGAGCAAGACTAGTCCGAAAGTACTGCATAATTTAAAGCCTACGTACGCGCTGCTCTATCATGCATGTTCAGAACCTTTATTACTAGTCTAGGATGCTGAGGCTTGAATAATTTGCCGACTCGTAATTAAGTCGGTCGTCGTATGCTCGCACTTGGCATTATTAACTGTAAAAAAATCAAGCTTGTTCTTGGGGCCTGATTGGTGTTTCTCGCGTGGTTGAGGAAGGGCAAAGCGTGCCACTTAAACTTTTAGCCTCTAACTAATCTCCTTGATTATCAAAGCCAGGTTATGAAAGAATAGGGATCTCTCCCCTTTTCGTTCTTACCGCTTGGTAACGTACTCTGGCACAGCCGGTTCCTAATTCACAAACAAAATGCATGTATCATAAAGCTGTTCTTTTGCAAAGTAGTTACTGACGGTGAAGAAGATCTTTCTGTTAAAGACGTGTGTAAGTGGTGTTTGCCATCGTGTGTGATGTCCCCATTCAATCTTACACAGGCTACCACAACACAGCAAATATAGTCCAGCTCCGTGCAGCTCCTGTCTGCTGTCTTGTGTGAGAGAGAGAGAGAGAGCGAAAGGCGCGCGTTGACTATGGAAACGCTCTTTCTTCGATGAACGCGCTACCAGCTCGCAAAGGAGAACGCGCCCTCACCCGCGAGAGACAAGCTTGACGCAGGCAGCGTCTTCTAGCGAGTTTCTTGATTGAAAAATACCGACTGCTCGCGCTGGAGAACCGTTCATCGGCCCCATATATATATATATATATATATATATATATATATATATTATATATATATATATATATATATATATATATATATATATATATATATATATATATATATATATAGGCACTGGATCTTGACTTGCAATGAAGTGCCGGTGGGAGATTTCACTTGTGCGTAGTTGAACCATAAGGATTCGTAGCGTGCGCGTTAACTAAATTAATCCGGAACTCGGCACGATCTACGATGAACCTCCGGAGCTTCGCCCACTCATCATCATTCACTCCGTGGATATGCGTGGATTGTTTTCCTTACATTCATACACAAACTGACACCTAGAAAAAATATTAAAAAGGGGAGTGTGGGGAGGTGAGTTAATAAGCTTTGGTTAAAGCGTTAAAGAGTTAGAGGATAATAAACAGATAAACGAGTATCTGTTGTAGACAAAGGCTGAACGTTTCTACAGTCTGACATAGTTTTCAGCATAGCAGCTGCTATAGTCGGATACAACTCAAGTCTGCAGTGAAGCCCCACCCACGCCCTTATAACCGCCAGCCGCTGCACCTCCGCGAAGCCTCACATAGTTCCCTCTTTAAACTTTCCACGTTACCAAAATAAAGCGAGGGTGGCAACGGCAATGGATTAATGCATAAAGTTTCTGTCTTCATTCGTTTATTAGAGTGGAACATGGAAAGAATAACTTTTTATTCAGCTCAAATGAAGCGCTTGCCATGCAAGAACCCGGCGCCACGCAATCGCCGCCACCAAAGTCTTTCAACTCAGTTCATTGAAGCTTTACGAGTAAAACAGCCTTGGATGCGAAACGAGCTACGCCGCGGCCTTTTTCAGATAGAAACGCTGAGACTCCACACTTTAGAAAGACTGAGACTCCACACATTTTGTCCATGCTTCTCGATCACATCATGGCTTATAGCGATGAAAGGGCTCCAGAACAGCAGACGCTCCGCAGGTACCAAAGGCATAAACACGGCGCCATTTTGAAAAAGTCGCATTCCGACGATTTCGTTTGCTTCTGTGGTTGGCTGGCGGAGTAACACCGACGCGCGCGGTCCATCGGCCCTTCTTGCGAACTGCTGCTTCTTTTTTTAAGTTGCATACTTGTAGACCGGTTTAACCTGATTATCACTATCTGCCACCACAGTCTGTCGTAGAAGCTCAATTTGCATGGAGTCATACTACCAGGCCACCCCATGGCGGACAGGTACCACGGTACTCATGGTACCTTCAAAAGCACAAGCGGACGAATATCATGGTGTTCAACTTATTAATCAAATTCTTAACGACCGGCCAACTGTATTACTGACTCCGAGAAGTGATATCACCACAACTTGTCAGCTCCTCTCGACGAAGCTCAACGCCTTCCTGCTTCCGCGGAGTCATACCGCAGAGCTACCGCCTAATGTACAGGTAACACGTACACCTGTGGTACTCAGAGAGGTACACATTGAAGCATGTTTCGTATTTTTAGCATGAATTCTTTATGACAAACTAAAGTATTTGCTGACCCATGAAGCTAAATCCTCACTTGGTAACCGTGCTTGCGAGGAACGCTATGTGTAAGCAAACTGGAAAGTTTTCCTGTTACGATATTACCTGAAACACGTAACTAATAACCAAATACCTATCTCCGCTCTACAGATTTTAGAGAAGGGCCCTCGACTTTTCTATTTAGGAATGGAGAAAAGAGGGCAAAAGAAACCCGAACGGAGAAAGACGTATATTGTCTACACTCGCCTGCATGAAGCACGACATAATTGGCCTGAGCCGAGGTGCTCCAGCAAATATTTGCATTCTTGTGAGCCTTCGCCCTTAATTAGTTCCATATAGCAGAGCCTACTGTAAACGCCATGAAGCAAGTAAAAGCTGTAGAGTTATTTCTTTTCTTGTCATAAACTTTATAAATCGATCCTGTGAACGCGTTAGCATAGCCTCTAGAAAGTGGGACACACAAGCCTAATTTGCACTGCTAGAGCAATGTAAATGTAAGCAGTGTTTTCTTTTCATTTCATTCCTTTTCTATGGAGTACGGTGTTACATAACACTCCATGTTTATATTTCCACTGTCTGCTAAAGAGAGGTGAGAGCTTGCCTCAGTTCCCTCAATATTTATATTTTCGTTAAAGCGTGCTTGTTTTATGAAACAAAGTGTATCATGTGAAAAGTAAAATATGAAACGTGCGTAGTGCATTGGGGTACGCCTTATCGACGACCGTCTCCTCCTGTCGCGTGCTCCTGCTTCCGGCCGATACCAGGGTCGACTGCGCGAGGGAGAGCGATTGTTCCTCCCACGGCGCTTCGGTGGCGCACAACGAGAATCGCTGGGTTGCCCGAGATTTTTTTTAGCAGTCCCCTCTCTCACGCATCGACGGCGGCGGCAATCTTTCCCTCGTACTGTGCTCCTCTCGCGCTGTATGCTCACCGTGTCTGTGGCGACAGTTCCAAGTCGTTGCCAGCCCAGCTGTGCGAGTACCTTTTGAATGACAGCTCTTAAAACTCGCTTTTTGCTTCGCACAAAAGACGAAATACACAAAGCAAAGAAAGCCCGTTTCTGTAGTTTATTGTGCACAGATTATCAGTTGGTGCCTTCCTCTCATGCGAATCGAGGCTTTCTTGCTGCCGAAATCAGACGTGCGGAAATGTTATCGCTATTCTCATCTCTGTCATCATCACTGCCACAAGCATGTAAGGGTGGTCACTCGCTCAGTTGTTGTCAGGTGTCGAGTTCTATGGATGTCCCCCTAGAGAGTACTAATAAGACACCTTCGCTTGCAGAGGATGCACCGAGGAGCTACTCGCATTGTTCACCCGAATCATTATTAGTCTCGGGGGTTTTACGTCCACAAACCACGATATGCGTATGACAGCTGCCGTAATTGGCGGCTTAGGAAATTTCTATTAACTTGCATTGACAACGCGCTAGTACACGGGCCTCTAGTATCTCGCCTCCATCGAAATACGGGAGCCGCGGCCGTGTTGCAAGTGCAGTACAGGCTGATGCGTGTTTACCAAGTAAGTCCTCGCAGTAGAAACTGCTGAGTATTGCTGTTGCGTGTCCTGCGGTATCGCACGCTGACCTACACATCGGAGGCCGCGATCATTGAAGTGTTCTATCGGACAGGGTCGGCGGTTAATCCCACATAAAGATCACGCACACCCTCAGTGACGGGCAGGAGTAAATTACCGCCTCCAGGATCTCCTTGGGCCTTGTTCTACAAACGGCTGGACACTAACTTGCCTTTTCCTAAATTACCGCTTCTTACAATGACAATATACATGTAGTACATTTCACGTGGCGCGCTGTTACGGCGGATCAAAACATATTCATTCCCGAACGCATATTTCTGTGCGCTTATATATAACTCGGCATAATTGACCCGCGTTATTCACATCTGTACATATTCTCTGGGACTGCATGGGAGATATCCCCCCTCTCCCAAACTCCTAGGCAGTCCCTTATTTGAAGGGTGCGAGTAGGTTCTGAAACCCATCAGCCTGGGTCCGGCCCCAGGCCGTAGAGAGGCCCAAGAAGGTGTACAGTAAGCTCGACGTGGTGGGCCACGTACTTTCGTAGGCTAAACAGAATAAAGCTGTTTCACCCTCTCAACAAAAACAAAAGCTCTAACATGTTAGGAAAGGAAAGCAAATGGGCTATAATGTAGAGGAACGTGTACTCTGTACCTCGACAGTTGCAACTTCCCTTCTGACCCACACATGTCTCCGACCCCACTTCCTTCCCCCAGCGCACTGCTAAATGGTAGTGGCAGTGACAATGATAGTGCTACATGGCAGTGATATAATCATATTGATATCATGAGTGTTATTGAACGCACAGGTAGTGTATAGAAAAGACGAAAAAGAAGCTGGTGGCACCGCGACGACACCAGCTTAGCTGCTAGACCAGTCTTCGCGATGTTAGGTCAGTGAAACCGCTTCACATTTTTTTTCTTTTGATTTCTTCGTCCCTCTCTTCCCGAGCAGGCTAGCAAACTGGACGTGCGTGTCAATGGCCTCCTTCACCTTTTCCTCATCCTCTCTTAAAAATAACGGCAATCTTCGCAGCTAAAGCAGGACGTGCTCGCCGAGCGAATGTCGTGCTCCATTGCCAGCCCGACGTGCTTTTAGCCGTGTCACCATGTCCAGCTAATGAGGAATCGTGCTCAGAGTGCTAAGCACCATAAAAGTTCAGCAACAGGATTGGCCATCGTCGCCTGCACGGCATTTCGGCGCAAACGAGACGCCGTGAGTCGCAACAGCCCCAGCGTAGCAGCATGTGCAAGTGGACGCAGCCTAATTTCCACACTTCAGAGGATCCACTTGCTATTCCGCTCCTGGCTTTCTAGCTGAGAGCGCTGTTTTGCGCATACCACGAAAGCAGGGCCATTCAAACTTGGGGGACACCAATGTTCAGTTGCCGGCACTTATCCTCTGTGACCGACCCGTTCCTTCTCTGGCTGGTCGGTGTGTCAGCCAGTCTGTCGGTTGGTTGGTTATAGTGAATTCCACTGGCGGATCTAGAGCGGTGTGCCTAACCGACGACGGAGCAACAAAATCCGTCGCGGAGAGATCCGATCCCCATCGGCCAGCGGAAAACAAACTCGCTCCGGCAGGGATTACAGCGGAAGTTGTCGCACGCATCCGGTTGCCCCTGTTGCCAACCTTACGTTGGACTACGTTAGCCCTCGCACAAAAGTATGCATACCTCTTCCTCTGAGTACGCGTGTACTACTTCTTCGACGTAGCCGAGCATTTTGGGGCGTTTGCAAGGACTCTTGAAACAGTTCCTTAAATGACGTTTCGTACAGCACGTACGACTCTTCTTCCCTGCTGCCGCTTCCCGACGTAGAACTCTTGCTGTCGCTCAGAGCGAGGAGCAGTCCCCTGTAGGGTCGAACGACGCCATTCCAAAATATGTAAACAAACGCCCATGGTTATCAGACAGCGCCTAAACAAACGCTGAAAAAAAAATCGCCGTGCTCGGCTGATCCGGAAATGACGACACCATATAGCTGGAGTTCCGGCAGAATCCGGCTCTACGAGATGGATCAACGCGGAGCGCTCCGTCCCGGAGCAAGTTGCCCCAAATCGCCCAGTGGAACATGCAAACTTGCTCCGGATCCGCCAGTGGAATTCAAATTCTCGGCCGCGGAGCAAAAAAACTTGCTCCAGATCCGCCAGTGGAATTCGCCATTAGTCTCCCACTTTGTTGGTCATTCGGTTAGTCCGTCAATCTCTCCGACAATGTTCTAGATTGCATTTATTTATTTATTTATTTATTTATTTATTTATTTATTTATTTATTTATTTATTTATTTTGGTTGTTTATTTAGGTGTACATATCGGTAAGTCTGTTGGTAGGCGATACAGAAGTACGTGTATCTTTTGCAATTTCTTGAGACATGATGCTTGGTTGTGGTGAAGGCCATATCCACGAAGGCCATGTGACTTTGTGCCCTGCATAAATTAGGGGCGTCGTTTGTCGAATAAACAGTTCGTAGTAGTCCAGCGTCTATCTTGACTTCTTTTTCTTGTTTGCGTCCGTTTTGTTTGGCTTTATGCCAAAATGCAATAAACCAACTAGCCCAAAAGCGTGTCTTACTTGTAATATAGACTGTTGATCAACCGATGGGCTAAAACGGGCGGATGAATGGATGGCATTGAATGTGAAATAATGGAGCGTAGACATCATGACTGCCCTCTTTAAATAATGATTCCGGAACATGTCGCCCCACCCGTCCCATTTACCCTGATCTCGTGCCAATTTGCGGCCTTAATCATGGCTCCAAATAGCGCCAACTTTTTTTCGTACAGCGCTCATCTGAAACTGGAAATAGAATGGAATGTCGGAAACCAACGGGAACTTTAGACGATTCGAGTATCATTTTTCCCTACGTAAACGAGCGACATGCGGCACTAAAATGTCATTGCGCACTAATTATTCCCAGTGACATTCCTTCTTCGACCGCCTTACCAGAGAGATCCTTCTTATGTAGTCAGACCCTGCTTGAAAATTTTACCAATTTAATTTCATACATGTACGACATATTACTGCTACACACTATATACAGGCGTCACTTGTTAGCTTGCTTCCTCTATGTATTGCAATGCCTTTCGACGGCTTTCAGTATCTCTAGTGACACTTTGCATATTGTAAGTTGCGTCTGGCTCGCCTCAGTATCCAAGAAAGCTCATCCCAGCCATAATATGGTGGGCGCTTCTGTGGGCACCTTCATTATGCCGCTATTTTCAGCGAAGTTCTCGCTCGCCGTTAGGGTTGGCCAGTAAGCGTGGTAGACTTCCCACATATAGCGCATGTCTTGTAAATGAGCTACCTTTCCGGAGACCGCAGACAAAAAGATTTCTTTTCCGCCATTTTCATAGCCAGAAGCCACGAGAAAGAAGCCGATGCGTGCTTTTTTCTTTTTCTTTAATTACACTGACACGCGCGTTTTCGCACTGTAACATTCACGCTTGCTGGTCTATAGGGTTCAATACCTAACGTATAACGTATCTCGAAACAGTAATTTTAGAACATTTGCTTTGCCCCACGAAGCTTTTATGTGTAAAAGATCCAGCCTTAAGCGCACCATTGAGTTGTTTTACTGAACTTACGGTAAGTTTACTAGACAAGCACTTTGAATCCTGCAGGAAGTCGGAACCGTGTAGATGTGGAGCGTACTGCAACAATAGATTAATGAACATGACGACCTGAGAAAAGAATATAGTCTGAGAAGAGAATATAGTCTACCTCTAGCAGCGCGAAAACATTGGTCATTATGTTTTTTTGTAGCCAACACTCACAGAGCAACTGAAAAAGATAGATAGATAGATAGATAGATAGATAGATAGATAGATAGATAGATAGATAGATAGATAGATAGATAGATAGATAGATAGATAGATAGATAGATAGATAGATAGCAGGTAAACAGCATGACTCTGCCTCCGGTTGTAGACGGAGGCCTAACCCTAACTCTGTTCTCACTCGTTCCCAGCAGGCACCGACCTACTTCGCTTTGCGAGAAAGGTACCTTTCCTAACAAAAACAAAAAGGGAGATATTTATAAACACACACGCATGGAAGCCCATATGGGCGTCAGGAACACGTTCTTGGATGTCCTGGCTAAGCTCGCCCGCGCTATAGAGCACCTCGCAAGAACACGACGAAGCAGCAACAGCAGCACTTTAGCTCGCAGCTGGCCCTGCGCATATCAGAAAGCGTGGCTGCGGTAGTTCGCGTTTCTTTATTTTATCTCGGCTCGCTGTTAGGGGCCGATATAGGAGTAAGTTACCAGAAACGGCCCACAAGGAAGAGGCGGCCTTGGCCAATCGATGGAACGCAGACGCCTTGTTATATATCGTTCGCGGCGGTCCAAACACGTGAGCACGATCGCCGACTCGGTTTATGCGCCTTTCCAAGCATCGTAACGTTTGTTCTCTTTTTTTTTTGCGCTTTCCTTAGATTTGTTGATTTTCTCGTCATGTTATAGCTTAGTTTGGTGGTTACAGACAGTACATAACGTGTCCTTGCATTGAGTGTATGCTGAGTGGAAGCTCATTTAATGACGCTTCTTAAATTACGACGCGTTACTATTCAGCCCCCAGAGTTTTAAACAGAAACAGTTGCCTGTGCGGATCCCCAGGTACGAAAAAGAGAGGAAATAAGATTTTCAGTCATAGCATCTGCACAACAGATTTACGTAGGATCAGAGAGGATTGTTCGCTTCCGCCTGTGGCTTGTAGTATCGTTTACAAACAGCCTTGCTTGCCACTGTGAAGGCCGGCTGCGACCTTCACAGTAGCTAGGAAAAAATCACGCACACCCACTGTGTCAATCAACTCACTACAATTACTAACGATTTGTGTATCGCAGCAGAACTTTGGATGCCTGGAGTACCAACCACTGTACGAGCAAACCGTCTCAAAATGACGAAGCAATCTAGCCTCAAATCAAAATTCTCACTATCCAAAAGAGTTAGCTGCTGGCCCCATTTCGCATAACATTACAATTTATTGCTATCGCATTCATTGCTTCGCCCTTGCGGCGAAACTGTGACGTTTTATAATGTTATGACTAGATTCAAGACTGTCCCTTGGTGGTGCCCCCTCCTAGCCTTTCTATTTCTCCGCGTCAATAAGTGTACGTAGGCTTAGCGCGAAGTCATTCAGACTGAATGACTAAATGCACTGCATTGTTTTAAGAGGCTGCTGCCAGTTCAGCCGCTATAGAAACGCCAGCAATTTCGCGGCAGTCGCGAGTAGGGCTCTCATGGAGCGATGAGTTTTGAAGAAAAGTTCTGATTACCACAGTTATGAAACGCCATTATCATCTGCGGCGTACTAGTCTTCGGAGTAATCGATTTCGTGACACCGCTAAGAGATTGTTATGTAAAGCCGCGCAATCATCTTGAGTGTGCCATATCTCTCTGTTCAGATGCAGTTACCGAACAGAAGACACTGCAAAATGCCCACTTGCCAGGCCAGCCCGGCCAGCCCATTTCTAGCAGAAATGACGAGTAAACAAAGATAAAACAGCATGTTTCACAACGACTATATTTTGTCTCCAGCACTCCCGGCACTTTTCCTTCCTTCCTTCCTTCCTTCCTTCCTTCCTTTCTTCCTTCCTTCCTTCCATCCTTCCTTCCTGTCTTTCTTCCTTTCTTTCTTTCATTCTTTCTTTCTTTCTGTCAGTCTTTCTTTCTTTCATTGCGTCCAACATCTTCCGAGTTTATTCGAGAAATAAATCGCCCCTATCAATAAACTTCTTTCCTGTATTTTCCCTGCACCTTGTTTTATTTTTACCTTTTATGTTTCAGCTGTCCGATTTAAGGAAGCACCTTACGCTTAACGTCTCTAAAAAAACTGTGCCATTTTCTGGGTCCATACAATCGTACGATAGAAACCACTCACTATATTTCTCCTTTGGGGTGGGATCTGGACTCTCGAAGCACTAGCAACTGCAAACCACTAGAGCAGCAACCATAATAGAATGGAGTTTCGATCAGTGAGATTGCTCTCTGTGATTTCATCTAATGTAATGTCGTAGCTTGTGCCTCCCACACAGATCTGGAAAAGCGATGCCTTTTGATAGCGTTGCGTCGAGCTTACAGTAACCTATTGTCTGGTTAATTGCTACGTAGAGCTAACGGACCGATGAGGCTTGTTATTTTCTCTTCTGTCATTCGTTCACTTGATAGTCCGCTGAGTATAAATACGTGTCTGTAGCCGTGCGCTTTGACGTCAGTGAAATAACGTGGAGTACGTCGTCACAAAACGCGGAAAGAATTCTCTACTGCTGAGAATTCAAGGTCGATTGGTGATTGTGAAAGTGGATTATGGATGGCGCAGCTTTCCCCCCTATAATCTAGATTTGACAACGCAGCAGGTGCTTGTCGTCGTCGTCGTCGTCGTTCTCGTTGTGTAGGAGGCTGCCGTCGTGGTGATGATGCGTGAGCTGTGCACAACTTCAACCAATATACTTAGCGCGCCATTTTATTAGCCTTTTACATCTTTTTTTCAGCAAGAAAGGCAATGAATATATGTGACCATATAGGATTACCGTACGTACTGGCTTATTATCAACAGTGGTTGCCAATATCTGCTCAGTGATGATGAGCATTCGTTATCGTTAGTTCAATTAAATACAGCCACAACATTCATTATTTAGACCAGAACAATACCGGCCTGCTACTAGTGCTGGTGCGTAATTAGATACTGGTAAGTGTTGGATGTTTTTAAGTAAGTATAGTCATGGCAGTCGTCGTATTGGCCAGGCAAATATTCGCATATTCTATTAGCTCATTCTTGCTGTAGCATCACCAATGTTGGCTGAATTGTCTGATTATTGAGAACTGTGAGGTAAATCATCGCTGATGCTTGCCATCCATTGTCGCAACAGCAACGTTGTATTTATTCAACCTCAGTCAGGCAGCGGAGTTTTCAAGCAGTCTTCCTTTCTGGAAAGTTGTATTTATTATGAACGCGGCGTTCTGTCTGTCATCGTTTTATATCGAGGATTTATAGCATGCACGCAAGTTATTAAATATTGTTGCACAGAATCACAAGGCAAAAGTAGATGATATACTGCACCTATAGTGCTCAGCAATCGTTTTCAATTTTCTTGCTCCCCAACTATATATAAAGTGTGACATATTTCCTTTGGTTCACATGAAAGTGTTTCTTCCGTGAATATTCGTCGCGTAAGCAACTAAAGATTCTCTATCGGAGCAGCCACGTCTCGGCAAAGTAAGTTACGAAAAAATATGGCGAGATAATGCTTTTTACCCGACGCTTTCCTAAGTAGCACGCCGTGCGGGAAATCTCGTTAATCTCAATTCTCTCGGTGTCGCTGGCCGGAATATGGGATTGTGCCTTTCGCTTGCGTTATGCACCTCACTGCGACTGTGCTGACTTTCGAAAAAAAAAGAGAGAGAGAGAATCTGCCGCTTCTTTATTGTAAGTGACCTCTCAAATCCACCGAATTGCGGGCTTACGCATTCTTCTTCTTCATCATCTTTTTCCTCATTCTCCTCATCATCTTCGTCTTCTGCTCCATCATCATCCATCCTCACCTGATGATGATACTGATAATGATGAATGCACATGGCGCTCACCCACTGAGAGGGAGAGAGGCCAAGAGTTAATTTCAGTGCTGTGTTTTCTTTTGAAACGTGTGATACGAACACGTACAAAAATGAGGATTTCAATAGAATTTAAGTACTGGAGTTGTGCACTTTCACTATTCAAACCACCCAGATAAGTCACGAAACCTGTACGGAAAAACAACCTCACTATGTTTCAACACAGGGACGAAAAGAGCAGTCCACCTTTAAGCGCTGATTTTCTGCAAAAGTAATAAATAGAATCCTACACGGTTTGTCATTCCATCTCCTTCTTCACCTACTCCCTTTTCTTCCTTCCTTCTTTAGCTTGCTCTTGTCTTTATTGTCTGTTCCTCATCTTATCTCACGCCTGCTCCTCCTGTTCACTGTGTCTTTCTCACCTCCGCTCTTCTTCCACTGCTTCTCCTCCTACTTCTGCCCCACCTCCTGCTCTTCTTCTACTTCTACCTCTTCACGCGCACCTTCCCCACGCCCGTAGTCGGTACCCTGTGTGTCGCCTTCACTACCACTACAAATGGGAAACCTACGCACCTGAACCAAAATATTTGATGCAGCGTTTTTACAGCAACAACACCGAAGCTTTACTTCGGGCGACTTGGGTGTCGACAGTCAAGTCTGCTATTGTGTTTCCTCGCAAATAAAATCACCAAATAGTATATTTGATTTGTTCATATCAGAAAGCTCGTCGTATGCATTCAAAAATATGCTAGCAGGTAAACAAACCACACACCTCCTTCAACACCAAGACATGCTATGTAGCTTAGGATTATGGGGCACGATGCTGCACATCTTTTTGGCGAACTGTTACTGATCGAACTCTTTCTTTTATCACGATCGCTTTTACTAAGCATACGCTTCAAAAAGAGGCTTCTTCGCGTCATGGTGGGACTCAAAGGGCTACATTTTACACGCCTTTGAAATGATGAAGATGTGTGTCCAGGAATCGCGGACGGATCTTCACATGTCGTCGAATACAGTGCCCAAGACAACCAAGCTAAGTTAATGCCAGTGACTCGATGGCAGTGTTACGCCCGGGTCTATCGGAAAAGCGTTGCATTAAACACTCATTTCAGCCGTCCAGTTCCTGACATAGAAAGGGTCACGTCCTGGTAATGGAACCGTTTGCTGCTATCATGAAGAAGGCACAAACAATGCAGACTCTGAGAAAGCTCATTGCTGAAGCCTCTTTTCCCAGCAACAAGTATTAGCGCACGAAATGCTGACCTGCGTTTCCCGAACCGGGACTATAACAACAATTTTTTTTTATCTTGCTAGTCTGCCTGAGGCAGAGTAGCCAAGCATTTCACGAATGCGAATTCTTGCGATGTCTTATAGTGGACGTCGGAATCGCTCGCGAAATGCAGGACAATCGAAACAGAAACGATCCCTTTTATTTTTCTTTGCCACGAGAAGACTTCCAAGTTTAAGCAGAATGTGTCCAGGGAAAGGAAATTGGACCGAATTTCTCTGAAAGGAACGGACGTCTTCCCAATGACTGAAGCCCAATAGACGGCTTACCTTTAACTCAATATATATCGAGACCCTAGCTTCCGCACTGTCCTGATATACGTGACCTGAATCCTGGTATCCGCATCTCTATTCTGGTTTTCTGGATTCCTTCAGAAGCGTTCTCCAGCTACTACAGGCAGCCTCCTTTGTAAAACTTCTATCCACCGATTTGGCGGTCACATTTCTTTTTCGCCTTTAAAAGCAAGACATCCGAAAGCTATGTACGGGAAGGATGCAAGCATGGCAGGCCGGTGGCATGAACAAAAAATTACTTCTATTGAGAGTCAAGAATTTGAAATAGCGCAGGCTTTCCCTGCAACGCTTCGCTTGATTTTGGGTTTTTTGAAGCTGTTTATTCTGTCCCTCGGCAGGTTTATGCTTTGGTAAAGCAGGCCGGATTTGGTAGATTGTTCGAAGGCATGGTTTTGGGGCCATGCAATAAAAGAACAGACACACACAACGAGAAGAAACAAAGCACCGGCTTCATGCCGGTTGTATCATTCCGTTTTGCCTGCTTTAGGCTGCCCCAGAACCATAAATTGAAGGTAATAATCCGTATAGACCCACGTCGCATTTTCCTGGACGGCGAATTCCATGCGCACCTTCTCTGAATTGTCCAAATTTGACCGATCGTAAAGTAGGGTGAGAGTACGAAGCGCCACGGGAGGACGCTGGAGAACCTGACGAACCAGGGCCGGGATTTCGGGCTCTCTGACAGCAACAATTTCTTTTTATATTTTTTTTCTTTGCTTTTGTTTTTCTCAGCCACTCGGGCACAGCGAGAATGTTAGTTCGCTAACAATACGCGAGGGACGGGTGATGACATCCGAAGGCATTCACAGTAAGTACGATGTATTCAAGGTAAAGTAGGCCCCGCCATGGTGGTCGAGTGGCTATGGTACTCGGCTGCTGATCCGAAGGCTTAGTAGAACTTTTCGATGGTTCATGCTTGGTTCATGCTTAAGAGTTGGTTCATGCTTAAGAAGGAAAAAACGGGGCGCTAAAAAAGGACCCACAAACAAGGAGGCTACACACAGGACTGGCGCTCAACTTTCACCTAACGTTTATTGAAGCAACATCGAATTTATGCACGCAGCCGCCAAAGGCAATCTCTGTCAAGATAGGACCTTCTGAAAAACCGCCACACCACCCCCATAATCTCCGCATCATGCCCACGTGCCCGTACATATACAAGTCGCAATGCCACAGAAGGCGAGGGAGATAGCCAGAACCTCGCGCAACCACATTTCACAACCTCATGTTTGGCAGTGGATAATAAAACTATATCACTTACGAACAATCCTGAATCGTCCAAAGAAAAAAAAAACCATTCTCAAGTTTCCGAGAAAGCGTGTCAGCGCGCCCTCTGTCGCACTTACTGAGAAGGAAGTAGCTCTTCCGGAAGGTTATGTGTGGGGTCTTTCTACAATCTTAGGGTTTTTTTGTACTTTAAGCTTTTAGTTTTTAATTGCTTTTATCTTTCTTCACGAGGAATTTCGCTCTCCTTCCATTGTTTCTCATTGCTCATTTTGCTTTTCACACTTCGTTTCTTTCTTGTTTTCTGACGCTGCGCTTTGCAGTTTAGGCATTGTCATGGTTTTTTATCGCTTGCTTTTACTCTTGTTTATGACGCAGCTTCTTTGTTGTGTAATGGAGAAGAAGATGAGGAAGGCAAGCAAGCAAGGCGACAGTCTCGTGCCTCGAGCGAGCGCTTGCCCGGATTGTGCCTGCTTGACGCTCGCCGTTTGTCGGAGCTCGCCTTTGCCGTTCCTCGACGTCTAGACGTCAATAAGCCACGTCGCAGTTGTTTTAAGAAATTTTTAGTGGTTTATATGTTTTTTTTTCGACGATTCAGGATTGTTCGTACGTGATATAGTTTTATTATCCACTGCCAAACATGAGATTGTGAAATGTGGTTGCGCGAGGTCCTGTCTATCTCCCTCGCCTTCTGTGGCATTGCTACTTGTATATGCCCGGGCACGTGGGCATGATGCGGAGATTATGGGGGTGGTGTGGCGGTTTTTCAGAAGATTCTATCTTGACAGAGATTATCCTTGGCGGCTGTGTGCATAAATTCGATGTTGCTTCAATAAACGTCAGTTGAAAGTTGAGCGCCAGTCCTGTGTGTAGCCTCCTTCTTTGTGTGTCGGTTTCTAGGGCTCCGTTTTTTCCTTCCGAATCCGTAGGTTCCGGGTTCAAATCACGGCCGTGGCGGCTGCATTTCGATGGAGACACAATGTTGAGGCCCGTGTGCTGTGCGATGTCAGTGCACGTTAAAGAACCCCAGGTGGTCTAAATTTCCGGAGCCCTCCACTACGGCGTCTCTCATAATCAAAAGTGGTTTTG
This sequence comes from Hyalomma asiaticum, assembly GCA_013339685.2. Lineage (NCBI taxonomy): Eukaryota > Metazoa > Arthropoda > Arachnida > Ixodida > Ixodidae > Hyalomma > Hyalomma asiaticum. The sequence continues at coordinate 18,766,575 of CM023488.1, read as the reverse complement.
GGGCGTTCAACCCCAGAAATCAAAGGAAAGTAGACCGAAGTTCCACAACCGGTTTAGCGTAATCTAAATGTTTCGCAAGCTATTATTGCAAAAACAATATATATATATTGTAGTGGGGAGGAACGAACCCACAAAATATAGTGGGATGCTGGCTAGCCAAGAGGTGCGAGCGCCGAGCGCGAGCTGTTGGTGCCGAGACTGACCGCTGCTACCGGACGCTACTACTGGATGCGCTATTAACCGCTGCTACCGGACGCCAATAAAACCCATTCCAATATATATATATATATATATATATATATATATATATATATATACTGCGGTGAAAACTACGGCACGAAATGTCAGGCAACGCCTGCAATAAAGACATAGGTACTGGAAACTTACACGCATTTCGAAATATGTATACAGCTTGCGAGAAGCGTACATTTGCGCAATACGAACAGTGGTTAAATTTTCCCAGCCTTATATTTTCCGAACGTGAAGGCCGTTCGTATTGCTCGGTTCTGTTCATCTCGTCTCCATATCTGCTCCGCGCCTTGCTTCCTTCCGCAATCTGGGTAGCGCGCTTTCTGGTTATTATCGGCTCCTTATCTCAGAACCCGGTAAACGCGCATGATAACGCGTTTGCAGCCACGTTCGAGAATGCTAATCGTGATTTCACGTTGGCCTAAAGCACGTACCAAGGGATGGATTCTCCACAACGTAAGAGATCGTGTTTCGAAATAGTTCCGGAAATCCCGAACCGAATTAACATCACCTAATTAACCGGGCTTCCGCCCTCGATGTTGATACAAGGGTAGAGTACAACCAACATAGCCCGCTAGGCCCTAAACCAGCGGCGGTCGGCGAAGCAGTCGATGTAATCTTATTACTGGATAACGCAATTGTCGCGCCGACGCCTTCCGATGCATGGAACTCGGCATGCGCAAAGTCCCTAGATTTTTCTTTTATTGCCTGTTTAGGCTGGGCAAGTCTAAGGACTTTAGGCGTGCTCGTGACACCATTAAAAAGTTTAGGGACGCTTTAGCTTCATCTTTAACAGTGATGACTGACGATGATTGTGATATTATTGTGGTTCGGTTAAGGAAAGGACGTTAATTTCTGCAGTCCATGCCGGGAGCACGGCTAAGCGTCCGTGGGGGTGGGTGAAAGCGAGCGAAAGAGATAGCAAGGACACGAAGGCCGTAGTTGGGGGGGCTGCGGAAATTTTGACCACATGGGGTTCTTTAACGTGCACCGACAACACACAGTGCAACGCTATAGCGCGACCAGGCACCGTTCGAATCACCTTCTCATAGAACATTCATTAAAATTAACATATTCTTCCATGAAACACAGGGATTACTTGAGTTTCCTCGTAACTCGAATTACGTTTTCTCGTACAGTCAAATTAGCACTCCGAGCTATCATGTGTGTAGGTTTCAGTTCGGCCTAGTTTATGAAGTTTCTCCTTGATTTCACTTTGAGAAATTCTATTATGTTTACTAAACCAGCCTGCGCCTTGACAAGTGCCCCGCCACGGTGGTCTAGTGCCTATGGCACTCGGCTGCTGATCTGAAGGTCGTGGGATCGAATCCCGGCCGCGGCGACTGCATTTCGATGGATGCGAAATGTTGAGGCCCGTGTGCTATGCGATGTCAGCACACGTTAAAGAACCCCAAGTGGTCGAAATTTCCGGAGGCCTCCACTACGCCGTCTCTCATAATCATAACTGGTTTTGGGACGTTAAACCCCACAAATCAAACCATCAGTGCGCCGTGACAAGGGCTTCCGTGGTCGGGTAGTCCGGGAAACGGTGAGGCTTCAGAACGAGCATCTCTGTCGTGGACGCCTGTGCCGACATTGACGCCACACAAGAGCTCCTAACGCTATCGTGATAGTACGTGCACTGCCCTGCGTATGTGCTGGGACATGACGCAAGCCGTGCGCGAGGTCTAGACTGGTCAGCAAACACCGGAATTCCCGGTGCTCATATCCCACGGCGCGGAACTTCCGGTTGCGTCATTGCTATATTCCTTGGCTATCTGGACGTATGCAGTGAAGAGGCTGGGTTTCGAAAGAAGGGCCTCCCTGAAGGGCTATCTCCATTCTAGGTCCTAGCGATCGATACCCGTCTTTCTTTCCTTCCTTTATTTTTTTTTTGTTTCTCTATTTTCTATTCGCTCCCAGTAGATACGTGTACTAGCAGACCGTGGTTAAATCTGACTGTTAATACCTCATGTCGGCTTGCGCTGTCTCTTCTTTGGTCTTGAGTGTGGTCAGGGTATGGAGAAGTGCTACTAGGAAACCATAGAAGAGGTTTCGCAGCTTTCCATATTGTCTTGGAGGTACTGCGCAGGATTTCAAAAAAAAAGCTTCTCTTGATTTCACTTAACCTTCCCTTGGAGTGTGGCTAGTTTAAACTAAACTGTTCTATTAACGTTCTTTATAGGTTCGCTCAGAGTGGATCACGTGATGCTAGCCACCAGTTAAGTGGAGCTAAATTTAATTTTAGCCAAAGCAGGAAGGTAACACGCACAGGATGGTTAGGTGGTACTATGGTGGTCACAGAAAGAACGTGTAGAAGAGCTCGAAGGACTTTAAATAAGTACCTCATTGGCGTTCGTACAGTCATTATGGGAACAGAAGTACGTAGTGACTCAGCGGTACTTCACAATTAAAGCGCACCAGCGATCACTAAGACTGCCAGATGTTCAGAAGAACGCTTCTGAATGAGGCACAGTGGAGAGGTGCGGAAATTTAGACCACCTGGGGTTCTTTAACGTGCACTGACAACGCACAGTACACGGGCCTCTGGCATTTTCGCCTCCATCGAAAATGCGACATCCGCGGCCGGCATCCAACCCGGGCATTTCTGTTGGGAAGCCAATCACCGTAATCGCAACAACACCGTGGCCGACCATGAACATCGCCATCAAGCAAATGAACAAGCAACGATCTACGACCGCAACATCACCAGGGCCCACATAGTTCAGAGCTTTAGCAGTACATACACACACACACACACACACACACACACACACACACACACAAAGATTGTTGTGGTCGCGACGTAATTCCTACCTGATGTTCATAAGCTTGCGTCAAGCGGAGTGACGAGGCACACCTTTAAATAAGATCACGTGAGAACACTCCCAAGAATCAATTACTCAACCGAGCTTTAAACGCTTTCGACGTTCCTCACTCTTACATAAGCCAAGCCAGTTTCAAACTTCAGTGGTGTGTCCTGCGTGTCTCTCAGAGTGCTTTTCTTTCTGTCGCTCGTTCGGTTCCTTCGTTACATTACCGTTTTTGCCCAACGCAGAAACCAGTCTGCGGCTGCATAATTAATCTTTCGCCTTCTCTTCCTGGGCTGCCGCCCGTGGCCGCACTTCGCGGTTTTGGCACGTACTACATTCTCTCGAGGATCGAAACTTATAAACAAGCGCAAAATAACACGACGCCCGTTGGCTACACCTCATTTGGGGATAACCTTAATCAAAAACTCATTACATGGTACTTCCTAGTTCCTTTTTGCCAAAAAAAAATACTGGCACTCATTACTGTCAGAGCACTTGGAGGCCAGTCACGAAATTCGCCAGCTCTGTAAATGTAGGCTTTCTACCGAGAAAAAAAAACTGCACATGTTTTATTTTTATATTTTCTAGGCAGCGAACTGATCAGGGAGCATGAAGGGGAGAACATGCGGAAGTATGGCATGGCGAAGAGATTTCACCCTTGGTGCAATACCCAAAGCTCGACCCCTAGGACAAATAAATTAAATGAATCTTGCAGGTTGTTATAGGCTTCATGTAATATGTCATCTTCAGGTGCGTATGTGCGTGCGTGTGTGTGCGTGTGTGTGTGTGTGTGTGTTGCGCGCCTACAAAGTGACACTCACTAACAAAGAGCAGCATCATAAACCTTTCACGATCATGAAACTTGTCAAATGTACTATGTACTGAACTTGTTTCGCATGTTATGTTCCTCTGATTTAGCGTGTGGGCCAATAAAACCACCTTACAATGCACGTATAAAGCGATAAACTACAGAGAAGATGAACGTCTTTCAAGCTAACTCATTCGATCACGGCGCGGGAAAGGAATCGGCCACGACAATTTCCCGCGGAGAAAAGAAGAAGCAGTTGCATTATACACGAGGTTTCGCGGTACATCCCGCCGCCGGTGGCACAGCGCACTCCAAAAGAAAAAGAAAATAGAAAAAAATATCAGATGTCTCGTTCTGTCGCGGTCCCCGGGGACAAAACAAACCGTCGCGCTTGTAGCTGTTTGCGAGAAGAAAGAAATCAACGTAAGTAAGACAAATGACGAGTACAAAAACGAAGGGGAACAAATGCACGCATATGTCGATAAAGAGATCGAGCTTTCGCGACAGCCCCCGGCGAAAGGAAAGAAGTAATGTCTTTCGGGTTCCCGGGATTGATGTTGTCTTACGCGCGACTCCACACCGCTAAGCCAAACCGTGCTTGCCAAACATCCTCGAGGATACATTTTGTATCGTTCCCGCAAGCCTTGCCACGTTATTCGAGGCGACGTGGTCGTGTACGTATGCGACGCTTTATCGTCTCCGTCATTGTCGTGATTTAGATAGGGAGAGTGCGATAGACGATAAGGATTAAACACTGATAGCGATGACGACATTGTCCTCGATGTCGTATAGCCCCGCCGTGGAAGCTCACCGGTTAGATGTTGGCTTGCAAACCTGGAGGTCGCGGGTACGAATCCCGGCCACTGCTTTCGCGTTAAGACGGGTGCAAAATGCAAAAAAAAAAAACAAGAAAACACATGTGCACATCGATTATGGTGCATGTTAAAGAACGCCATGTGGATAAAATTACTCCAGAGCCCTCCACTAGGAGGTGTGCCTCGCGATGATGACATGGTGTTCGCACATAATGCCCCATCAATTATATTATTCGAACCTCATAAAAAATTTTCTAATATGCTCGAGCTGGTGCAGAACCACGCAGCCAACTTTGTTAGTAGTAATTATGACTTTACTTCTAGTGTTACTGCAATTAAGGATAGGCTTCGCTAGGAATTATTAAGAACACGTAGAAAAAAACATAAGGTTAGAAGTGGTTTTCAAAATCGTTTACGGCACGGTTAAAATAACTAAAGACTCGTACCTCTTACCTCCGCATTTCTTATCTGAAAGAAGCGATTACTCTTTAAAAATAAAATATTTTTTTGTGGGACAGACGTGTTCCAACACTCCTTTTTTTTTTCATACGATCTCCCAATGCAATCAGCTTCCGCAGAAATTGCTGATTGTCGCACAGAAGCATCGTTCAGAGCACTACTACAGAACTTATAGTGTTCCTCTTCTCATTATTCTGCTTTTCTTTTATTCTTGTTTGCCCAGTTGTCCCTTTTCTGTACATATGTAGCCCTGTGTCGTCGTCCCCCCCCCCCCCCCCTTCAATAATGCCTTCTGGAGCGTCGGGTATCTTGAATAAATGAAGAAATAAATAAAACCACCTCCGAGGGCTCCACCTGCTGAGAAGGCAACGCTCCTCATAAACCACTAGCTAATTCTGGTTAGAATTCATGGCTGTGCGCTGCGTCCAGCAGCTGTCACCTTTGCTGAACTACCCACGGTGTTCGAAGCAGCGCGGTAACATCACTAACATCGACATGAGTGCGAAGTCGCAGTGCACAGTAGGAAGCTTAACAGTCCACGGAGATTTCAACACCATAGAAAACTTGAAGTTCCCTGTGAGTAAAACGTTCCTAAAGCCACCGTCACAACACATTGCTGACCCCTGCTATGCATTCGGCCGTGGCGAGACGCGTTAGGCTCTGGTCTATAGTGTAAACACAAATTTATATCAGCCGCGCTGCAAGCAAGAAAAAAGAATGTGAAAGAGTCGCAAGAACAAGCTTGAGGTAAAGCATAACCAACAAGAAGTTGAACAAAAATTCTTTGATTTCTTTCGCGCGCTTAGCGAAAGCCTCTCCACGTTTGTCGTAAAGATTATTTTACATGGGTTGCCATTATTAATTCCTAAATTCACCTGACGCCACCTCACTGTAATTTAGCATACTGTCTAATTTCATGTGGCGTTACCTGAAACGCAATTCAACAAAGACTGCAACTGTTAACATTCGAATCATACGTGGTGCGTAGCCGTATATCCCTGGCCGAGCATAGCTCCGCACGTAGTTTTATTATCGTTAATTGTTACGTGAATGACAAGCACGTTATGTAATTGCCGTCACGACTCATCAATCACTTCAGTCATGCATTCGCGCCCTCCCAAGTCAATTTTCGTAGATCCCCAGGGGAATGCACGACCACGTTTGACGTCATGTAATCTTTGGTATACCACTCGTGCCAACGCCAACGACGCCATACCGTCTCGCGTTTCGTGAGACCTTGCTTCGACATGGCTTCGACATTGCTTCGACATCAGTAGAAGCAATGTCGAAGCAACGTACAGAGGCACTCGGTAAACATATGCTTATGTATACACCGCAGGGGGCATTAAAATTCAGGGAGATTGACACATAGAATGACGTAATATTGGCAAACGCGAAAAGTCTCGGTGAGATCAGAACATATTTGAAAGAAGTATCGCAGCGAGAGAGATGATAGGATGTTGCCTACGTTTGCGATGTGTAACGCGAGAGTTTCCGATAATGTTCTTGCTGGTGTGGATTTGATAGAACGAGGTCCCAGCTCTGTGTGAGATCCTCGCATATATGAGCGATGCCGAGCAGAATTCGGTTAGGCGACCGCCATGCATAATGTGAAGTGACGTCCGAGATTTTCGGCAACATGTTCTTGTTGCTGTTTCTAGGGCAATGTGCCTGCGTTCCAGGCAACGCCCACACGTAGTCGAGCAACCACGGCCTCCGCGACATGGCGCCATAGCGCTGACAAATATAGACGACGGAATTTGGGAGTCAATATACACTACGCCGTCCTACCGTTACACCGAAGGACGAACCCTAAGAAGATTACATGCAGAATCAATCAACACTGTTTGCGAACGCCAGCGAAAATCCCAGCGCTTCGAGATGGCACTTTGCCTAAATAAACTAATCATGAGAACGCAATCGCATGACGCGTGTTTGTTGAAGAGAGAAGAGCTAAGTAGCGCTTGTGATTCGATTACGCGACTTCGCTGATAAAGCAGCGGCAGCATAGGTAGTGGTGCTTGTACTGGACGCTGCCCCTGCTGTGTCGACACATATCAGTAAAACACCCCCATTAAAATACATCTAAGTCAATCCGTAATATATATATATATATATATATATATATATATATATATATATATATATATATATATATATATATATATATGTGTGTGTGTGTGTGTGTGTGTGTGTGTGTGTGTGTGTGTGTACGCGCCTATACACATGCGCCCGTATAAAGAATCCATGAGTCTTTAGTAAAATTTAAAGCAGCTTTCACTGACAGGTGCAAGGATGTCAAGTCCACTATCCTGTAGAACTATCAGTATCGCTATCACTATCGCTAACAGTGGGGCTGGAGGCGAGGGCGTGGGGAATGCGTTGAGGGTAAGAGCGGGTCCACTTTTCCCTTCTGTGCAACCCGAGGCATTTCTTTCTTCTTTTCATTTCCTTCCCTGCTTCCTTCTTTCTTTATCTTTTTCCTATATTGGATTTGCATGACCACTACAATGTAGTAGTGTGGGCAGTGGGTCAAGGCCAAGAGTCCTCCCGTTCTGCGTGAGAGCTACGCGGTTATGAACTTACGCTCCTCACAGCAAGTTCCCTATAAACGGTTGCGCTCTTTCCGTTTATTCTGCCTCTTATTTCCTGTGTACGTCCGTTGAATGCGCAACGACACCCAACAAGTTCCCTTGACATTACCTATACTGGGCGTGTGAACCATGCTGCTATCTTCCGCCCCCAAAGAGGTCACAAAGGGACAATATGGCAATGTAAACACGTGTGGTCGCAGTGTAGGCAGTAAGAAACACTGTCGTCGATATCAATTTTAAAAATTTTGGGGCCCTTAAGCTTCGCCTTAAGAGTTCACTGATTGATTGATTTGTGGAGTTTAACGTCCCAAAACCAGCTCTAATTATGAGAGACGCCGTAGTGGAGGGCTCCGGAAATTTCGACCACCTGGGGTTCTTTAACGCCCACTGATATCGCACAGTATACACGGGCCTCGACATTTCGTCTCCATCGAAATGCAGCCCGCCGTGGTCGGGACTCGATCCCGCGACCTTCGGATCAGCAGCCGAGTACGGTAGCCACTAGACCACTGCGGCGGGGCTTAAGAGTTGAACGCGATAGCGGTGCCTGGTCCCATTCTCGTCGCGCTCTCCAGTAGTGGCTTATTAATAGGCGGATCATCAATCGAGCAACCAGTGTCATGAATTGACTGGTACCAGAGGAGGGGGAGGCACGAGGGAGGGGAGAGGAATTCGCAGGGACCATCGATGTTTAACAAAACATGATATTGCATCACTCTGAAGGCCACCGTAGACAATTTTGCCACGGTCATACTGCTTTTTTCCTATTATGGTAGCGCGCTTTGATAGGCACACCTCGACCTCAATCTTTTCTTGTCCCATTTAAGACAATCCAATAATGAATGGGTTCTCAAAGTGGGTTCCGCGGAAATCTCACCGATGTATTTTCTCTGGTTACGTGTTCGCTAAATGGCTTAGACGGTGGCCAAAAGGCACTAGATTTAAACGCCCTTCCTTACGTACCCGAGTGAAAAGAAAAATGTGCACAGTGCACCCTAGAAGCTGACCAGCTGACCTGAAGCTGGCCCTCATTGTGACAGCCACACATTGATTTCTTGGTGTAGAAAAAGCAACCTTCGCTGTTTACTTCGAGTGCATGTGCCCTCCATTTAAATAAATTTCTTCTTTGTGCTCTTGCTGCTGCCCGAGTGCCCGTGGCGCCAGGCAGACGCCGCTAGAAAGCCCGCAGCACTCTCAGACACGTCAACCTCCTCGTCGAGACGTGGGAGGCCATAACCTGGACCCGGGTCTTGGAAGACCAAAGACGCCTCGTCAGCAGAGCCCGGGATACGATTGCGGTCAGAGGGTTCCTCGAATAAAGGACCCGCCCAGCAGGAGTGGCTCTGAGCTTGCACGCTCAGAACACTGTCTCGGAAATAAACGTTTATTTCATTCATTCATTCATTCATTCATTCATTCATTCATTCATTCATTCATTCATTCATTCATTCATTTATTACACCGTTGCTTTTTTGGAATCACCGCCGCACGGAGGTGGCACAGATGACAAGATAACAGTGCCCACGGAGACGGGAGAGGCAAGGTTCCCGGGACAAAGTTGATTGAGAAGCCATACTGCAACGCACTGTTTGGTTCAAGGTCACCTGTGTAAGCAATCGAACTCAACAAGAAAACAACAACTAGGGAAAACCCAAGGCACCAGCAACTCGTGCACACTTCTAGGTCCTCTTTTTTTTACGCAATTCGTAGCTCTACTATTTGTTTGCTCGCGTCAAGCTAGCATGAAAGCTTAATCAAGCCAACACCACCTCCGCATGCCATGATACTAGCACCGATGCTTTCATTTCTCTGTTCCATTTTTTTGTTTTCTTTACATAAAGCAGTCGTCGGTGTATTTGCTGTATACAGCTCCTCGAATGCGTCGCTGAAATATTCAGCCAACACCGGCGGCCCGCTGCAAACCCTCTCTAGCGCGAAGAAACACACTTTCGCACTAGAACAAATCGATAGCCACACTAAACTGAATTTTGGATGCGCGTGGCGTTTTAGACGACGCCTCCAGGCCTGTATCCTGCATCCGAGAACTCTTTGCCAAAGAGAGGCTCAACCGAACTCGTGGGGAGACAAACAAAACTGAAAAAGCAGGCGTGAAAGGTGTAGCGGTAAAGCCATTCCCGCAGGAGTGCGACGTGCCCCGCTTAAGTGCGCAGGTATACGCCCCGAGCGTGTGAAGTTAAAATACCACGCCGGTGCACGCCTATAAGTTTTGTGCTCGTACTGCGGGTGTTCGATATTCGTGTCAGTGAATGCACATAGAGGCGTTCGAAGTTCTCAACCTCGTCAGTAACGATACTGGTGCAAGCGTGCGCGAAATGCTTGACAGACTACACCCTAAAACATTTAACACCTTTTAGGGTGTAAATTACGGAAGTATACGGTGTATACTTATACACCTTAGGGTGTACAGCTAAATTCGAAAGCAAAAAGTTTGATAAACTGCGCCCCATAAACTTTAACAACTTTAAGGTGTATAGCTACACCCTAAGGCAAGGGGCTTAGCTATACACCCTCCTCCTTGGGGTGTATATATAGAAACAAAGCGCGGGCTGTGCTTTGCCATCAGACTGTAGGTGGAACAGCGTTCTCTTTCATATACGCTTATTGTCGCACGTTACAGACTGACATTGCTGACATGACATTGCAGGAAGGAGGCACATGCACACGCCAGCATGCACTCAGGCATATCCAACAACGTTTGCCTTTCACAACTTCACACCGACAATCCCGTATATACAGTCCAGATGTTGACCTGACATGCCGTGCCAGTGGGTAAATTATTGTTCAGAGCAATTTGAAATAAATATTCATGGGACACGTACTAATTAAGGCCTGTTAACTGGTAGCCCTGCATCACACGCATCTGTTAATCTAAGCCGGAATAATATTCCACGCCTAACTTGCGAAACGTCATCACACAACTCTACCTTTCTCACTTACACCATTAAGATAAGAGAGAGAGGGATGAAGAGGCAAGGCAGGGAGGTTAACCAGATATTAGTCTCCGCTTTGCTACCCTACACTGGAGAGAAGGCCGCCAAGTTATGTCGAGCTCGAAAGCTCCAAAACGTTGCTGAAACTATTAGGTCTTACGTTTATGCTAGGGAAACAATAGAAGAGTTGTTTTTGAGCACAAAAATAAGAAGCACTGTCGTGAAACCATTTTTAAAGCAAACATGTCTCATGACTGCTATCCCAACATCATGAAGTTTAATTTCAAAAAATAAACACAGACCAAAAGACACCACTAGAAAGAATAAAAGCAAAAGAAAAGAAAAATAGAATGAGCATGTACAAACTACGTACAAGCATAATGGCTGGCGTATCAGGAACGCCTCTGAAGACAGAGTCCAACACATACAGCGTGGACACACGGATTACCGGTGGCACAAAAATATGGCATAAAAAACAGAAAGCTAGCATCTCGTCCATCAGATGCACACGAAAATTGGCATGGATGTGTACGAGTGGGTAACTGACATGAGTGATGAGTCGTGATAGCAATAACAAGATATACTCGTCACGTGTGTCACGACAAGTGACAATAAGCTGCACTTGTGTCTAAGACCCAGATTGGATTTGCGTGCATGAGCTGAAAGTGCTCGAATACTAACTGTTCGAGCCTATGCCAAATTACATTCACTTAATGTTAGACGCCGTAGTGTTCCGGGTTCGAGCCCCCTTAGGTCCCATGTCCAAATACTTGTCTCGACTCGGCTTTGGTCTGTACTCCTCTTAAGCGATATAGCTAAGCCTCGCTCGGCCTTTTTTTTCCATTTTGCTCGCTGATAACAGACCCAATGAAGGAAGTGCCTTGACCTGCTTTTCAAAACCGTAGTCGAACGTCAAAATCGTAGCCATAGCAATAAAAGTTTCACTGTTTTCGTTTCTCTAGAGGACGTCACCAGTCCCATAATGGGTCTAGGCGTCAACAAAAGAGCTTGAGTGCTTGAGTGTTTGAGCCATCGCCGATTTTTCTTTCTTTTCTTCTTTTATTCTCATTGTTTCACTCAGCGAAAGTTCCACTTTTGCTTCTAATGGAAATAGCGCAACTTTATTTTTTCGCACAGTTCACCTGAGAATAGCGTTTGTAGCCTTGTTCTAGCTCCTTGAAACGTGTGGCCATTGGAAAAGTACGGGGAGCTGTTTCTATAGATTGCTGGATTTTGACAGACGGAATCGATAGAGGTGAACGATGCTTTTGGAGGAGATGAAATATGCGGTTAGACAGGAAAACGAAGGCCACAGAGATGTAGCGAAGGAAACAAATAATTACTGCAAATAATTAGCCACCCTTTAAAAAGCACGCACCGAAAAATAGTTAAATGGTAACTGAGCTACAGGTTTAGTACCTGATCCTAGCTATAAAATATGGAAATGGGCCAAAGGAAATGAGAAAGATGTGGAAGGATACAAAGAAAAGATATGTGGCTGATTCCTCTGTGACAGAACTCGGTATAATATGAAAGTCGAGTGTGTCTTCACATGAGCAGTTGAATATGTATAGTACATCGACGCAAACTTGCCAATCTTTATCGATATTTGGCTTGCAGAGCACCGTTTCACGTAGATGAACCCACGTTCACGCATTAGCTTCATAATGTACGTCCATGACCAACCCCTAGTTGTAAATGAAGTAGTTTACGTAATAACTGGATACAGTCGATTGTAAATGCCACACGACAAAGGAATGAATCATCTTTACTTGCGCCACATTGACGTGTCAATTTCGTTGCCGGTGGGCTCGTGCGTCTCGAGTGCGGTTCCAAAGTGCGGTCGAGGCGCACTTTGGAACGTGCCTGCGATGTGCCGCCATCTAGGAGAGGCGAGGGCAGCACGGCCAAAAAAGCGCGCGCGCCTCTCCAGACAGCGCGCCCTTGGATCCAATCCGGCCGCCACCGTTCCAGGCACGATAGTAAGCAACGGCCGTCCTCCAGTCCGACCGTCACCGTTCGAAGCACGTTTCGAAGTCACGGCCTGACTGGAGCCAGGCGCGCGCTGTCTGGAGAGGTGCGAGCGCTTTATTCCGTGTACTCAAGTCCGGCAATGATTTCAGTAAAGTGCCTAACGGTGTCGCCATGCAGGAGAGGCGAAGTTAAGCTGCAGTGCTTCACTTCGCCTCTCCGGGAGGGAAAGGGAAAGAAGCGAGATAAGAAATACTATAAGCCGCGTTAGTAAAGCTTCCAGCGTGTGAGCCGACAGCGCAGTGGTAGAGAACCGGTGGTACTAGTTGTACCAGAGAACCAGTGGTAGAGAACAAAAGAACCAAGAGCACCAATATGATGAATGAATGAATGAATGAATGAATGAATGAATGAATGAATGAATGAACCAATCAATCAATCAATCAATCAAATAAGTTAGCAGGTGATGGGTCGATAACTTTAATGTACGAAGAAGAGCCGCGAGGCGTAGGTACGTGTCGTAATTTCGTGATCGCGCTGGAAAAGTGCGACTACTTTTTTGCCGACCTGACAGCCACGTGAGCAGCCAGCAGTAATGTAGTCTGGACTGAGCTCAGGGAGAAGAGGAGCAAAGAGCAGCGCAGAAAACGAAGAAGCACAAAAAAAAAATGTAAGCGATGCCTGGAAGGCAACTGACCATCAAAGACCGCTAGTGTGCGGTGAGCGCAGTCAATCAAGAACCAACAGGAACGCCGTTCCGGAAAGCTCCGAATACCTAGCTGTGTGTGCGCCCTGAGAGTCTTGCCATAACGACGTCGTCGCGGACGATGTGTGCGGCTCATCTAGACAGGAAGTGCTCAGATGATTGACTGCCTCGAGGCAATCTCCGCTTTGGAGTGGCTTTCTTGCTTTCCCCCTTTTTTTTGTTTTCTGCTTGGCCCTCATCGCGAAAGGGATCAATGGAGACATCTGAAGTGCTCCGTTATGCGAGCTTTAGTGCCGACGAAAGGGTTACTGCTTGAGTGTGATAGAGACCACTGTAACATGCTTCCTCGGTGACACCGATGCAGCCAGTATAAGCTTCCTTATATGTGTCAGCGTTCTATGACTAGGTGTCCAGGGAAAAGCAAGTGTGTGTGTGTGTGTGTGTGTGTGTGTGTGTGTGTGTGTGTGTGTGTGTGTGTGTGTGTGTGTGTGTGTGTGTGTGAGAGAGAGAGAGAGAGAGAGAGACAGCGAGAGAGCTACGAGCGCAAATGTAATCAACAACAGCTCGCGCAGACAACACGTCCGCCACCACAGATACCGCTGGCAGAAACCATAACACTCAGCACAGAAAGAAACAATTAAGAGACTGTTTGTTGTGGTAATCATACCATACGGTCGGTGCAACAAGTAGTCGCAACACAAAGTAGACCACGAAAGATAGATGGAGAGTACGATTGCCTCGGTACTTACTGCGCAATGCACACTGCGACACAACTATATAAGACACATTCAGCGCAGAAAGAAAGCAGGTAAGTATACAATAACTGCAAAAGTAGCCGTAGCATAGTAACGGTGCAGAGAAAAGTAGGTCACCGCAGCTCCCGCAACAGGTAACGATAATCGCCACACAAACACTGCGTATGTACTTTCCGATGTCTCCGCAAGCGTACCCCTAATTTAATTGCGCTATTTCTCAGTAACCTTACAGGTTAATACTCACTACATGTTGCGTAATGCCGGCTACAATTAGCAATATAAACGCTATGATGATTAATGATAAGTGGTGTTGCCAGATGTCTCCGAGTGTTCCATATGTTAGAGAGTTTCTGCTGCAATTTTAACGCGATAGCGTTAGAGAGCTCGTTTCGCAGAAATACCGCCGTCGGTGTCGGCGTCTCTCCGTGAGCGAAAAATCGCCCGTGACCGAAATATCGACAAAGATGCAAATAAAATAAACAATATAAATCTTCGGTGCCATTGAGGATCGAACTCGGGCCGTTTTCGTGGAAAGCAGGTATCCTACCACAAAGCCACGATGTTACTTGGACCTGCCTCGGTGTCACGAAGAAAATGAGCCCATTAGGCGATTTGTAGGCTCATTCGGCGATTTGTTGGAGGAATAAACTTTATTGAGCATATCAAGCAAACAACAAACATTTGATTATGTGCTGCCATCTGTGAGACATTGTGAAAAACATGTCTCGACTACCATGGCCTCCGAGACGGCGGCCGCGCCCGCCATCTCGGAGGCCATGCGACTACAGCAGAGCCTATATGGTTCCGCCGTTCTAGGACAAGGAACATATCATATCAAGCAAACAGCAAACATTACATAATGTGTTGTTTGCCATTTCACCGACCATAAGGCGATGCTTGTTGCGGTTGGCCGGAAGAGGTCTCCAGAAGAACAAATCGAACAGCTGCCAGATAGCGCAAGAAGGACGACAGAAGGTGACCGACCATTTACGAATGAAAGTGCTATTAAATAGATCGAAAACCGCTACCATTACTATAGATACGTCGCGCGCGTGTGTGTGTCTGTGTCTGTGCGTGTGTGTATGTGTAACAACACGCATTAATAAGTATGCACTGAGTGGTTGAAGTGCACACTAGGGGCAGGATTTCGCTATCGCGCTCAACTCTTAAAGGCGAAGCTTAAGGGTCCCCCAATTTTTTTTAATGCTTAGGCTCACTGAAACGCATCAAACGACGACCTACCTGGGCTGAGTGTTGCACTGCCAGATAGAAGGGACCCGCACTTAGACGCATCTCAGATATTACGGTCAGCACAGATACATCGTTAAGAAGCGCACATAGGTGGTTTGTGTCATTTAAGGATTGATCTAGTTGTGGGGTTTTACCAAAACTAGCTATGATTATGAGAGACGTCGTACTCGAGGGCTCTGGAAATTTTTTACCATTGTAGTGGTTTAACGTGCATTGACAGCGCACGGTACACTATCTGTGGTTTTTTCGCCTTCATCGACAATGCGGTCATCACACCATCTTTCGGTTCATCACTCTAGCATCATAAATAATGTACCACCACGGCGTCCTTTTCCTTTCCTTTATTTCTGAAATATTGGTGAGTCGTTATGACACACAACTTTCCCGTACAAACAACGGCCCCCAGGTTGATAATTAAAACACTAATTGACACAGTTTTGTAGGTAGGCCAATAAACCATTGGTGCTGCAAAACGTTCCCGTCTCACCATAGGGATTGTCAACGAAGCCATGTGCATTACTGTTACATTTTTCTCTCTCTCTCTCTTAATTCTGTTCTGTCTGCCCCGCGACGGCGACTATGGCGCTCGGCTGCCGATCCAAAGGTCGCGGGATCGAATCCTGGTGGCGGCGATGGAGGCTGCATTTTGATGGAGGCGAAATGTTGAAGCCCGTGTACTGGGCGATGTCAGCGCACGTTAAAGAACCCCACGTGGCCCAAGTTTCCGGAGCCCTCCACTGTGACGTCTCCCATAATCAAATCGTGGTTTCGAGATGTAAAACCCCAGAAATAAAACTCTACGCGTCATCCGCATACTCGGTTCCTACCGAAGGAAGATGTGGTTTTCGTCCTCTTTAATTCATTTCCATTTATTCGACGATTGCTGTACTACAGTTGAAAACGGCAATAATTTCCCCTACGCTTTCATTGGGTCGTTTCTAAATAAACGAGCCATTGACACAGTTCCTTTTTTTTCGTTACAGATTTCTTCTAGATTTCGATAGTACACATTGGTGGATGCTAATATTCACTTTTACAGTACTTTTACAGTTATTATGCTACGTACTGTTTTCTCTAGTGTGGTTTGTGAATTGTTCTTTGCTTTGTAGAAATCGCAAAGTCTCAATATCATTTTGGCTAACTTTGTATCCATGTCCATCGCTTTATTATGTACTATATTTTTGCGTCTGTTTGTTCTATCTCGTGCTTTCGATATGTTTTGCTATCACCTGCCGCTTGCCTGACCTGTATTTACTCAGTACAGTAATGACACGGGGTCTACCTAACAGTGTTTACTTTGGGACCTGTCAATGGCGAAGACAAGTCCAGTTGTCGAAACGTTTGCTCCGGCGGCATTCCTTGTTCTCCATCGTTTTTAGCGATCTGTTCATCGACTCAAGCCTCTGTCTTCCCCTGAGCTTCTCTTCTAGTTTACGTGCTGATTATGTCGCTTGTATTCTTGTGATGAAAGAAATAGACTTCAAACTTCAAACATGGAGCGTCAGTATAGTTATCATCGTTTACATTTTTTTTTTTTCGCATACAAGTGCGGCTGAAGTGTACAAAGGAACACAACATCGATAAGGCCGCTCTCCAGCCTGGAAGTGAACGCTGTATCGTTCAAATATATACACCGCACACAACTTTATCACGCTAAAACACAGCCAGAGTTTCGGGTCCGAGGCACGCGCAGCTTTCGACCGCAAAACCGCCACCTGCGGTTTGTTTAAAAATTAATCTTGATAGTTAGCGACGTCTAAAGCATGCCCGGCCGACCACGCTCGCGGTATCTAAATACACCCCGCTTTCAGAGCTCAATTATTCGAGGTTAGGTTTAATTTTAACAGCCACAATATATCGCCTTAAATCTCTTGTGCCGGCAAACAACGGTCTCTGCATCGCGAGCTAAAGGGTAGTGTTCAAAACCTGTCAAATGAGCATGCTAAGCCAACGCGATGTTATCCGGGCGTCGGCTAGGCTTACCATTTCTGTAGTTATTTCTTGCATATATTCAGTTAGTTTTGAATAGCTCCCAGGAACAGCTCCTCATTTTTGTGACCTTTTCCTTTTGTTCCTTGTGTTCATCTACAGTTGAAATGATTTAGGCCCCTCAAAGTGCTGCGCAGTTAGGACTGCCTTTCTTCATTTCTTCGCTGCTATCCAAATTTTACCGTAGTACTGCGGGACATCCGTGGTTTAGTATTGTTCCGGAAGGACCTCGATGACCGCAAGTGCCGCTGGTTAACTTCCCCTGTTTATTCTTGCGCACGCGCAAAAGATATGCAACGAAAATTGTAGGAAACACCATCACCCCGGGTTATAGTTCGCGTATAGGTGTTTGTGTACGCATGTATGCACCTTTTTTATCAACTTATTTACTGCTCATGAAGTCTACGTCATCAAGGCACACGAGAGCTATACCGGGCTAAAATCGCCGCCGGACCATGCAGCAACCACTGGTCACGGTTAGGACTGCGTGCGTGCATCCGAAGTCTATGTAGAACACCGTCACTATATAGCAAGAAATAGGTATTTTGAAAACGACCGCTGACCACCACGTGCAACAGTGATAAGTGTTATCTGAAAATACGTTTCTTTTCCTACAAGGCTATCCAATATGCAGGTTCCCTGTTGTAGAAATCACAGGCACATACGCGCGCACACATACCCCGTTGTAGGATTAAGTACGTTATTATGCTCATACATACATACATACATACATACATACATACATACATACATACATACATACATACATACATACATACATACATACATACATACATACATACATACATACATACATACATACATATCCACGCTTACGCGCGTAAAACTTCATCCCATTTCCTTATAAACGTTGTTTCTGTCAAAACTAGTCGGACTTGAATAGGAATCAATTGATTTGTGGGGTTTAACGTCCCAAAATCAGCTCCGATTATGAGAGACGCCGTAGTGGAGGGCTCCGGAAATTTCGACCACCTGGGGTTCTTTAACGTGCACTGACATCGCACAGCACGTGGGCCTAAACATTTCGCCTCCATATTGAATAGCAATCCAAGCATTCAATAAAACCGCATGAAAAAGAAGGTGCGATAGGGCAACCTCTCGCACGGACCGCGCTGAACCTGAAGAATGTACGCGCATATAACCTCGTCGTAGGTGGCACTCGCCTCGTGAGAATAACTCGGACACATCGCACGCACCACACACCTGCCGACAAAGTGCTCTTCTTTGTGTGTGTGTGTGTGTGTGTGTGTGTGTGTGTGTGTGTGTGTGCGTGTGTGTGCGTGTGTGCGCGTGTGTGCGTGTGTGTGCTGTGTGTGTGTGTGTGTGTGTGTGTGTGTGTGTGTGTGTGTGTGTGTGTGTGTGTGTGTGTGTGTGTGTGTGTGTGTGTGTGTGTGTGTGTGTGTGTGTGTGTGTGTGTGTGTGTGTGTGTGTGTGTGTGTGTGTGTGTGTGTGTGTGTGTGTGTGTGTGTGTGTGTGTGTGTGTGTGTCTTGTCTAAAGGCCCACAACTTTCGCAATCTACTTTATTCCTAAAGTATTGTTCAAAAAAGAAACGGCTCGAAAGGATCCCTTCCCTTTCTGACGAGAAGCCAGGAGCGCACAGTTCTGGGCGTTCGAAGCGCAGGTGTTTGAAATTTCATTTCGTCTATTTGGACATTTCACAATGCCCGCAAAGGAGGGAAAGAAGACACTGTTCGTCTCCTGACTTAGCCCATTCTTCGTGGGACTCCTTGGGTAGGTACGACAGCGCAGAACAGAAAAGAAAAACACGCAATAATCATGCGCAAGCAAATCGAAAATTTCAAAAAAAATGAGTCAAAACATAAGTTGCGTGCACTGCTGGCCGAACAGGCCCTTAGCAATCGACTGAAAAGCTTAGGATCTTTTATTTTTCTTTTTTTTTCTCGCTTTAGTTATCTTCTGCGTACACTCGAAACCATGTCTATGTCGGCCTCAATCTTCATTCCTCCGAATGTCTGCTCAGCTTGTTCATCGAAACACACTGTTCCCGCTTAAGATTCAAACCAATAAAATTAAGGGAACGGTCGAACTGTCTAGTCTTTTCGATGTGCCTAGTCTCATTTCTTTTTGATGATAGGTATGATTATGACCAGCCTGATAAGCGTCATAGTATATTCAACGCGGAAAAATAAAGTACCGGGCAAAGAATGCATCTAAAATAATCCAACGAGTTGGATAACAAGCTAGGCTGAAGGAGAGAGAGAGCTCTTTATTGAAAGGCAGATAATTTAGCCTGCGTTGAAATATCACTGACATGCTACGCTAAGGGAACGGTTTGAGAAGCTATACAGCTATGTTTAAGCTCTTAAAACACGGACGGAAGCCACAAGGAAATTCAGCCATTCGAGCTATTATAATCATGTTCTTCGAGCTGTCAATCAAATTGCCCTCGTTTTGCCAAACGCTAGCTTCCCTGCTAGCTGGAATCGTAGAGTGGCCGCCCCGGGTAGGCGTTGGTCCCGGACGAATTTTCCGGAGCAGGACGAATTTTCCGTTGACTAAGGCATTTATTCTGAAAAATCTGAATTTGCTGCGGACTGTCTTATTTCAACACCTTCGTTATTCCTTGCATAGCCAGAAAATGGTGCTGATCAGTCGTGGAGGTCTTGGTAACGCGTGAGAGTTTCATTATGGCAGTGGACGCACCAAAAAGGACAAAAAAAAAAGCACGGAGAAAAATTTCCGTTGGTGCATTCAAAAACGAACTACAGCCCTCTCGTTCCACAATGGAAGGTGGCTGGTGCCCTACAACTGCGTTATTGGCGCACATGATCAAAGCTGTACGTACGGGCCTTATATTCTTATCTCGCTTCTTCCTAATGTGGCTAATTGGGCGTGTTGGTACATCATTAACTACAACCTGCAGCGCAAAAAAGAAGACAAGGACGACGACATGAACCACACGAGACAAGCGCTGGACAAGCGCTTGTCCCGTGTGGTTCATGTCGTCGTCCTTGTCTTCTTTTTTGCGCTGCAGGTTGTAGTTATCGCTTCTTCCAGTCTTCCTCGACGTTCAGCGCGCTCCTCGATGCGTATCGAAGGTGTACGAACGCGCCTTGCAGTCCTTCTTATCTCACTTCTTTCCCTCTTCCTCGATGCTCTCGTGAGGCTCCGCGCAGAGCCGCACGAGAGCATCGAGGAAGAGGGAAAGAAGTGAGACAAAGAATACAAGACGCGTTCGTACAAGCTCCGAACATGTGTGCCGATAGCGTAACGGTAGCTTACCAGCCACCTTTCGTCGTGGATGGCGTTTCGCCACCAGCTACTCTTCGAGTGCGATGGCAACCAGGAAACCGCTGCGTCAAACATCCAAGTACGGCAACGACGTTGATGGGTCAATGTGGGGCCACTAAATATAATAGATGCCTTTGTCGCGAGGCATTTACTATCGACTGTGTCCTGCTCTTACGTAAACTACTTCACTTACCACGAGGCGTTGGTCGCGGTCATGGATGTTGTGAGGTGATGCGTGAACGTTCGTTCATCCACGTCAAACGGTGTCGTACCAGCGAAAGATCGATAAAAATGGGCACGTTCACTTCGATGTGCAATAAACATTATACTGCTGATGTGAAGAGACATTTCCCTTTCGTGTTATACCTATTGCTCTGACAGAAGGATTTTTTTAATTTCACCTCTATGAAGACCGCCGCCGTGGCCGGTATTCAATCCCGCGAAGGCTATCTTCGCAATCCAACAACCATCCGTTAAGCTATCACGGTGGGTGTGGAAACGAGAGAAAAGAGTAGGAAGATGAGGGAAGCCGTAGTTGAGAGCCAGGGAAATGGTGATCACCTAGGGTTATTTAACGTGCATTGACATCACGCGGTACACCGAACCCCAGCATTCTGCCTCCATCAAAAATTTGACCTCCGGGGCCTGGATCGAACTGGCGTCCGTTGGATCCTCAGCTAAGCACCAGAACCGCTAGACCACCGCGGCGCGCAGAGGTTCTTTCCTTTCGAGTTGTTCAAGAGAAAGAAGGAAGCTTCTTTCTGTTTCCATCTTTCCATGCCTCTTTCACCCTCCTGTGCACCAGCCCTAACAGGAGAAATTTACGGTACAGCAGAGTAGACCACGCAAACAGCACAACGACCACCTGTTCGCCGAGGTGTAGCCTTCCACAATGCTGCACCGTTTTTATGTGAACGGATCGCAGAGTCAACGTACTCGCTGCTACTTTTTTCTATGCAGCGCTGCTGACGGCGCAATCGCTGAGAACTGCACTCGTACATGTGCACGTACAGACAGACGGCTCTCGCTTCTATGATGGGCGTAGCGACGCATTAGTTTGATGAAGATGCTGCATTTTTTTTTCCTGGTGGAAGAGCCACGTGCCAGCGTAGGATGAACGCGGAGGCGTCCGCTGGCTGTTGTTATAACGTATGCATGGCGTCATCCAAGGGACACAGAAGCAGCGTTGCCGGAACCGGAGCAGCCGGAGGTGAGCCATAGAAGGGCGCAGTAAAGTAGAAACAAAAGATGTATGCCACTGAAACCAGAGAGGAGAAACCTTTATGATTTAGCGGAGCTGAAGGGTGCATGTTGTGACCAGTTTCAGGCTCGCTTCTCTTGTGCTTTCACACAATCTGATTGTTTTGGAAGTAGCTTCTCGAGTAGTGTTTCACGTGATCACTTCTGCAGTTGCTTTGTTGGTTGCTGAAGTTTACACAACGCAAGAAAAAAGAAGGGCAGACCATTCCTCGGTAAGATTTACAACTGCAGCGTTTATGGTCTGCGACCTGAGCATCGTAGGTGATGCCTCCTCTTAAACTTACGTGGCTGGTGTTTTATTTACTTTTTGTGTGCTCTGTGTTTGTTTGAGACAAGCCAGATACGGGCTGTTAAATGTGCTATGTATTATGCCAGGAGCCGGAGTTGTTGGTCTCTTGGGGGCTCTTTTTAAAGACTATGCTAGTGATTTATGGTTATATTTATGTTCATAGCCCAGCATACGGCGGGAAAACACGTAGCAACTGAGACCAACCGTGGCCTCCCACGCCGTGCTATGCGGCGGATTACACAACAATGCACAGGAAGATCGATGCGCAATAAAGGTGCGTACTGTGCAATACTAGGTGAGTGAAAGTGACACACATTACACCTACAGTTATAAAGTACTATGGCCTGTTAAAGGTTGTGGCCCCTTCCCACTCTAATACGCTTCACCGCATGACACGGCAACAAAGCTGGCTTCGCCGTGTTGTAATAGTGTCATGCGAAAAAGGCCCACTGCAACAAAGTTAGCTTCGCCGTGGCACATTAGGTCATGCGGCGAAGTCAACTTAGTAAACTGGTCTCAATAAAAAAAAACGCTTTTTTGGTGGTCACAAGTGTAGCGGGCTCCCAACTGAGAAGCGCTCCTCTACGGCTCTCCTGAAATCTGAGAACGGCTTAACTTTTCGCAAGTTTCGCTGATGTCTGAATGCGGCCGCCCTCACCAGGAATTGAACCCGCGTCCCAGAGATCAGTTTGCAAGGCCACTGTCGTAAAGCCACCAGGGATATTTAAGGGAACATTAAATTGAAAGAACAATTTTTCTCGTATTAACTAAATTACGTCACCCATGGAGAGGAAGCTTGGCAGGCCAGAAAATGTACAATAAGAAGATGCATGTGGCCACGCTGTTGCGAGGTTCCAGCGCTAGTACGCCTGACGTTATGCATATTAGGCGGCGTCTACTAAGCGCGACATAGTTATTTTTGGATAAGGTAGATATACATTGCGTTCCCAGGAAGCCTGACAACTTATCATAACGGGTGTAACGCAGTTTGAATGAACCAGTGTAGCTAGAATACAAAATAAAGGCATTAGGTGTCTGTGACATCATCACCTTAAAGTGCCAGCACGGAATTCAAAGATGAAACTTTCATCTGCATTTTTTCTTACAATATTGAACATACAATGGCGAAATTGGCGAGAATAGAGTTTCTGAAGAATAATTTATGAGTCTCAGTCACTTTAGTTTTCCACCTCAGTGTCCCTTTAATGCAGTACCTATGGTGTTACGACTTCAATTATAAGTGATAACCTATTAACACTGCGTAATTTAATATTTGACGTAAATGAGATTAACTATTCAAGGCCACAGCCATGTCAGCGAAGTGGGTTGATATGTTTCATTGTGTAGTAGTGTTTTCCACATGGACAGTTATCGTTACCATAAGAAGTGATAACACAGTAACAGTGCAGGAAATATTTGCCATTGCGTCTGCTTTCTGGAGGACTTCGTCGCCAGGAGTAAGCATTACCAGCACATTACGGTAATACCTCGCCATGAAACCTATCATAATTATTCAGCAGTAACCCGCGCTTCATAATCACTCAGCCCCGCCACGGTGTTCTAGTGGCTACAGCCCTCGGCCGCTGATCCGAAGGTCGCAGGATCGAATCCCGGCCGCGACGGCTGCATTTCGGTGGAGGAGGAAAGTTATTAAGTCCCGTGTGCTATGGTGATGTCAGTGCGCGTTATAAAGAACCTCAGGTGGTCGAAATTTCCGGAGACCTCCACTACGGCGTCTCTCATAATCATATCGTGGTTCTGGGACGTCAAACCACTAAGATTATTGTCACTAAGACCGCCGCGTTGTTACTACGGTTATAGTGCTGGGCTGCTCACCCGAAAGACACAAGTTAGGTCATGGCCGGTCGCATTTCAATGAAATACTACAGGCTCGCCTATTTTGAGATGCACGTTGATGAACCCCAGGTGGTAAAAATTTCCGGAGCTCTCGACTACGGTATTCCCGATAATATTATCTTTGTTTTCTCAAGTAAAACCCCAGGGATTCATAGTCAAAAGAAGAGGCGTGCAAGACACGGACACAAGGGGCGAAGTGAACAACACGAACGCCGTCATAGCAATTAAAGAGGCTAAAGAAGCAGGATTGCGCAGATAAGTAGAAGAACACGGAAAAGGGCTCAGTGTACTAGAAATGAAGCTCAAAAGGAGAGAAAGTTGAGCGAGTTGGTAAGGATCCATAGTCAAAAGAAGAGGCGTGCAAGACACGGACACAAGGGGAGAAGTGAACAACACGTGTTCGTGTTGTTCACTTCTCGTTCGTGTTGTTCACTTCGGCGTTCGTGTTGTTCACTTCTCCCATTGTGTCCGTGTCTTGCACGCCTCTTCTTTTGACTATGGATCCTTACCAACTCGCTCAACTTTCTGTCCTTTGGACCCCAGGGGTTATTGCTATTATTACCGCTTAGCTGGCCGTGAGCAACTGTGGGGTCTCAAAGTCTTGTGCGTGGCGTACCTTTTATGCAACGCTCAAGAGCTCTTTGCGGATAATGCGCAGAGCTCTACCAAGAAGGCAGAGCTCTTTAACTAATGTTTAACTAAAAGGCCCACTACAATTTCACTGTATCCTTCGCCCATAATACCCAAGATTGGTGTGACATTTTCGTTGTATGGGGTTGCGCGTACACTGTGATATGCAATGACAGGTCCAGGCGTTGTGCATCAGCTCAGCGATAGATTATTATTGATATTTTACTACTCGCCTTTGCAAGTGGAAGAGAGTCGCCGCACTTCTTTTTGCCGTTATTCGACGCACACGTGCTTGTCATATATCGTGCTGTCTTTGCCAGTATATATTTCAGCAAAGTAGTGTCAGATTAGTTAACAAGCAGCAGCAGCAGCAGCAGCAGCGACAAGAACAACGAATACGGTAATTATGAGTTATATAGCGACACGACATCTTAACGGTAACTTGATAGTTACCATTAGGAAAATAAAATTACCGTGCGCCTTCCTAATATTACAGATTGGTTCAGTCTAACTAAGTAGTGTGGGAGATAGTTTGACAGAACCACTTGGTAACGCATCGTGACATGCGCCTGAGGTGCTCGCTGTTTTATCGCAGTAATGTCATGTGACCTTTTCTAGGGAATTTATTGCTTCGATGGCTTCTTTTTGTTTCTTTGAATACAGGACAAATCATGTTACGCTGTTTCCCTTGACATAGCGAAAACTATATTACTATTAACGCTTGCGACATGCTGGTTCTCCATCGTTCACCAATTTCAAAATGACTCGCCATTATTTTTTCTTTCATAAGCGCCAGCCACGCTGCACACTAATCGGATGTGCAGTGTACGGAGATTGTTAAGCATTGCAAGCAAGACACAAGGATTGTGAAAGTTAGACGGGTCGCATGCATATATGATTGCTCGAAGTCGGGAAAATGCCCGCATGCATCGTGACGCAGGCCGCAGTGTAACATTAAAAGGGATTGCTTCGTAACTTAGGGAAAGACCAAAGATTCACGGTTCATCCGTATTTGTATGCGAAAAAAAGAAAGAACTAAACGCAGAAAAATGAGTCAGGAAAAGCAAAAGCCTCATCTCTCGATCAGCTCGCACGTATTGGGGAAAAAAAATCCACAGCATACCCACGGAGCGCATGATGATGAGTGGGCGAAGCTCCGGAGGTTTATCGCAGATCGTGCCGAGTTCCGGATTACGGATTAATTTAGTTAACGCGCACGCTACGAATCCTTATGGTTCAACTATGCACAAGTGAAATCTCCCACCGGCACTCCATTGCAAGTAAAGATCCAGTGCCTATATACACACATATATATATATATATATATATATATATATATATATATATATATATATATATATATATATATATATATATATGGGTGGCCGGTGCACGGTTGTCCAGCGCGAGCAGTCGGTATTTCTCAATCAAGAAAATCGCTAGAAGACGCTGCCTGCGCCAACTTTGTCTCTCGCGGGTGAGGGCGCGTTCTCCTTCTTTGCGAGCTGGTACAGCGTTCATCGAAGAAAGAGCGTTTCCATAGTCAACGCGCGTCTTTCGCTCTCTCTCTCTGTCTCTCTCTCTCTCTCTCTCTCTCACAAGACAGCAGATGGAAGAGTGAGAGAGCTCGCGCACCGGGAGGCACGCGCCGAGGGCGAGCGCGAGCCTCCCGGCGGCGCCAGGTGGCTACATACATACTACTACTACTACTACAGAGGAGGGAACGCCTAAGGAGCCTCGCCCCTAAAAATTTGGTACATGCAAAACGAAACGATGTATTTTTCTTTTTAGTGTACAGCGGACAAATTAATATAACACGGAACGTGACGTCACAGCTAGTGACGTGATATGTTCCCGCCAAAACCATGTAACAGCGCTCTCTCTTTTATGAGCGTGTTTGTGCGACTGTGCATTTCCCATTGAAGAAGAAATGCTTTTTATCTTTGGAAACGTGTAGCACTGCATTTCTTACTGATTTAATGATGTGTATAATAATTTCTCATGAACTACGCTGTACACTTTTTTTTCATGTATTCTCTGGTCTTTATTACTGTGGTTTTCTCTAATATTGACTTTGGACCTGTTTGGGTTGCTAAATGCCCTCGTGGGCATAAATAAATAAATAAATAAGTAAATAAATGAAAGCGTGAAGGCGAAACAAATACTAGTGCGCAACAAGCACCTATACACGCGTACAAACTGTCAGAAGGGCGCATTACAATTCGAAGAGAGGTTTGTTTTACGAAATGGTGAGAGTGAATGAGCTGATGTGATACAGCGAAACCATTCCGTCCAAACCGCTCTAGTTCTAACCTGACAATGCCGCGATGTGACTATAAGCGACCCTGTGTTTCGCCACCGGGAAGTTTCTTTCCCTAACTCGCTCATCAGTGCAAGTATACGGGCTTCTTTCCTACGCCGTCCTCAACAAAACACAGGGTATCTAACACGCACCCACGAGCTTAGAAACGCCGCGCCTTGGTCGTCCATAGGGGCTTAGGACGATACACGTATGATCAAGAGCAATATGAAAGGGAATACAGGAACGCGTGGCAAAGAGCTTCGGAATCGAGTCAGCGATGCACGGATGGCGCTGTGAGAACCAAATGGAAAGGAGGGCGCTCTTCCCCTAAATGTATGCACTCCTACCATGCTGGCGTTTCTACATAACAGCAACTTACGCCATTTCTCCGATAACACGGTATCGTCCGATATCGATAAGACCCGGTGATTGTCGAGGTGACATGCAGCGATTCGTTTCATTTTTCATTCTTTCTTTTTTCCTTCTTTTTTTCTTCCTACAAGCGCTTGGTGCAATGCCACCTCCGGCACTTTGTACAAACAAACGCACGGCAGGAGTGCCAACAGTTCCTAGAACAGCCCCTCCCCACTATGTTGCCGACGGCCGCCGCCACGTATCACCGATACCTGAGCTTCAGGCTGTTTGCCACGCGTTCCTGTGTTCCCTTTCATATTGCTCACGATAGTACAGTCGACCATTTGCTTAACCTGAATGAGCGAGCACCGACCGCTGAGCTGATAAGTGCCGATAAAAGGAAAGCAACAACGAAATAAACGAGAATAAGCACGTGAGCGCAGTGATGAGTGTTGTGCAGCTTTCGGCTGACGGGCTGTTAAGCAAAACGGACCCATTTCCACTAGCTTT
This sequence comes from Hyalomma asiaticum, assembly GCA_013339685.2. NCBI lineage: Eukaryota > Metazoa > Arthropoda > Arachnida > Ixodida > Ixodidae > Hyalomma > Hyalomma asiaticum. Next base: position 18,738,738 of record CM023488.1, on the reverse strand, counting down.
TTTGCCCGTTATCGCGTCTGTTCTGTTTTCTGAACACCGATTAGAAAAGATTTTAAAAATTCACCGTGCAAGCGCCAACTTCACATTTTCTTTATAACTTGATGGCAGCGTTTAAGGGGAAAAAATAAAGCGATGACGATAACGGTGCTCAAAGAAGTGGGGGTGGTGTCCGGTTCCCGGAAGAGCGTAGCAGAAGCCAGCTGCCGAAGACTACTCACCGCATGTTCACGCATATTCTCGTTCATATTGTTGCTGCGCTCCTTTTTCCGGCGTTTTTCTGCTCGGCGGTCGACGCCCGCCCGTTCAGGTTTAAAAAAAAATCGGGCGACTCTACTTTCCTCGGCGGGACAGTTTGAGATGCACTATCTTAATAAAAGTAGATGCAAATTCAAAAATAGACGCAAAATCTATCTCGCGTATATTTCTCTTATTTTTTAACAAAACACGTTGCTGGGCTAGTCGGTCACACATGTTGCTTGAAATATTCAGCGCTACTTTTTAGACGCGGACACTACAGTAGGTGTATGTAGGTGTTTGTAGGTGTATGCACCGAGCAGGGATGTTTGATCAGTTCGTCAATGGAGCACATGAGCAATGTATTTAAAAGCTACGCACTGGTGCTGGCGCTGCGATTAAAAGCCCACAGGTTTCCAGTCTATTGCATTTTCATTGCGAATTGTGCCAATATATTGCCTTTTCATCTACCCATGTGTTTGTTGCTTTCCTTTGCCTTGTCTTCGTTTTCGCCTTTTTTATACGTTTGTTGACACTTTCGTCACCGCTCACAATTACTTTGTTACTGAATTTCTTAACGATTTTCTTCAGTTTTTTATACTCACAACTTTTGTAACTAATCACCTTATTTCTGTTGCTGATTGCAACGGCGCGATGTTTCGCAAGGATCACTTAACGAGAATCAAACAGCGTCAGTTGGGCCGTACCATAATCGCATCGAATGTATCGAATTACGATAGAATTACAGCGTAATACCAATTAGCTGCCGCGTTACGTAAATTAATACCTTGCCCTCCTTGCAAGTCGTGTGTTTGCATTATTTCTGCTTAAGCGTAAGAAGATGTCTTGCAACATAGTGTGCTGTTAGTATACCTTAACTGCCTCGTTTACTAATGATGCAAACCCACGCTAATACTACCACTCCAGTAAATCTGATAACAGCACTTTACCGCTCACTGGGTGTTTCTGTATCAGACGTTCGTTCCTTTTGTAGACTATTGTTTTTTTTTTCGCTATAATCGTACGTTAAGAAGTTTTACTAACCAAACGTTAAACAATGTTATTAAGGTGCTGCGCTTGCAACATGCCGTTCCTGCACGGGTGACGGTTTCCAGACTGTAGCAGCTAATATCTTCTTTGAACTGAGCAGCATCATTACGTAGTCATCGAAACGAAGAGTGGCCTTGCGAAAGCTCTCACGGTGCTCCAGCATACTCCATGAAATTGAGAATAAGGTACTTTAGTGCGCTATGACGTAGAACCCTCACGAGCTTAACTTCAAGAGGGTTAAGTTACGGCTGAAAGTACAGAAAAAGTACACCATGGATATGAAATGCAGTTGCCGGTGTTTTACGTCACAAAATTGCGTTACGATCACGAGAGACACCGTAGTGGAGGGCTCCCGAAATTACGACCACCTGGGCTTCGTTAACATGCATTGACATCGCACAGCGCCCCAATATTTCGCCTCCATCGAGACGCATCGCAATGTATCGACTCCGTTTCGATCCCGCGAACTTCGGACCAACAGGCGAGTGACATAACCACTAGGCCCCCACAGCGGCAGGTCAAGGTGATATGAAAGAAACACTCAAAGAAATTATTGAATGAAACACGCGCAGTACCATCCAGTTGAAGAGAACACTCCATTGAGCGCATTTCTTATTTAGGCCTCCCATCTGCCAGTTGCTATGGAAACGGCGTCCGTGCACGTCACAGGTGTGTGTCAGAGGGAACCAGAACAACGAATCATACAGAGGCCATTCCGGGAACGCCATTGTTCCGCTTAACAGTGGACCCGTCTGTACATCATGGCTATACATTGAGAAATGGAGATGACAAGGCAAGCCTTGCATCTCCTGCGTAACGCACGTGTAAAGTGGCGGTGTTTGATGGCGCAGAATATTGTGCAAATAGCAATAAAATAAAGCTAATGCTGCGTTACCTGAAATTGCATTACATGAAGTTACAAGAAGAATAGCTGCCCGAGTACGACAAGGGAAGATGATGAGATAACCATGTAATTACTGTGCAAATAAGCACACGCATTTCAGCGTTTAAAGCTAGCAGGCATCTGAACTACATCCCAACTGCTGGTTATCTCATCGGTCGTCAGACATTGGGATAACTTTTACCGAAACGAAGCCTTATCATATCACCGGGCACTGTAATCTTGTGCTGTAATACGCAAAACGATTGTCGTACAAAATTACGCAAATTTTCGTTAAGGTGCCCTTCAGCATTTCTTCCACGTGGTCAGAAAACGGCTCCGGCCAGTCCAGGGGACTCCTGTGAACGCGGCAGCCGTATATTATTGCACGGCACGCCACGCACCAGGGAATGAGTAGTTCGGTTTGAAACCCAGCTGGACAGCGCCCGCTCTGCTTTCAGCATACAACGTCAACGTTCCGATTTTCGCCATATTATCACTGTCGAAGGATACGTTTTCTCCGCGCGAGAAGTTGAAATAACACGGCAGCTTAATTGAGCGTTTACTCAGTGTTGTGCAGTCGCTCTAGGGCTGCTTTTGTTGCGACAGGAATTATATGGACAGTATCGATAGTTTTTGCCGTTGCCGTCATGTTCCGTATAAATTCCCAATTGATAACAACCCCCCACGTATTGTACCTTCCGCCAGCGGGTAATAAGGGGACGAACACGGCTGAAGCAGCGATGAAACGAGCCCGGCCCACCTCCCTCGCTCGGAGCGCGCATGCGATAAGATCACACCGCTCGGAAGGCCTGCGTCGAAGCGGAGGGAAAACGCCCCAGTCGTTTTTAACGAACGTCAAAGACGCGATAGGGTGTGTGTGTGTGTGTGTGTGTGTGTGTGTGTGTGTGTGTGTGTGTGTGTGTGTGGTGTGGTGTGTGCTCGAGCAATAACTGTGCACTTTGCGCGGTCTCCATCACTGGCGCGCACTATCTCGCAGCCATCAGACGTGCAGCGTACCGTGTAGCAGCGCCTTGGTCGCGTTCTCCATTCCAGGCGCCTCGCATATAATAGCAAGGACGGCAGTGCCCTCGCCGGAAGGAACGTGCTCGCTTGATGCCGCTGTGCTGGGCCAAGTTTCTCGATGGTGCGAAGTGCACGCCGCTTAGCGCTGTTGCGCGGTGTAAAGCGCGGGCCGGAAGGCATCAAAACAACATGACTTTGCTCGCAGCTCCGCTGGGCCATTGTCTCTGCAGATCGACCATCACGTGGTACTTTACGCAACTACATGCTTACTTAATAAGCCCACCCACGTTCACTACAATTCAGATTGCCCCTTAAGATGCAACTCTTGCTTCGTATATTATATCATGCACTCCTGTCGCATTCATTGCTTCGCCCTTCTGGCGAAGTTGATTTTTTCTTATGGCGGCTTACATATAAAACTCGCACACCAAATCCCTGAAGGTATTGCACGTGCCACATCGATGCCGTGCTTTTCTCTTTTGTATTGTAGCCGTCAAATAATATTGCATTTGCTTTTTATTTTGTCATGGATCAACTAGCCACATCGGCTATGGATCGAAGTGCTATCACAGTCATCCTGCATGCAATTTGCACAATAAAACTCACTATTCCTCACCACGAGTGCCCACTGTACAACGGATACACTTCCTTGATAACCGACTAGCCCTGTCTAACTTGCGTTTTAGCCCTCTTTTTCAACCTCTTGTCCCTCCTTCAGTTATGGGTAATTAAACCAAACGTGCGTCGGGTGGCATCCACCAGAACTTTGCATTTTGTGGAAGTAAAGCTGTGTGTTCTATAACCGCCTCGCTTTTCCTTGTCACCTTCTCCATCTCCTGTTCAAAAAGCACATACTACGCAACCACCTTTGACCGTTCTCCTCGTAACGCCTCGGCTCTCGCCATCGCCGCTCCCACGACGACAACACGACAACTACAGGTTCAGAGCGTAATCTTATTTCCGGTAACAACTTCCGGGCTACTGACAACGCCCCGAGTCTCAGTATAAGGGAGATGGCCCTAGATTCGCCGAGATTCGGCGTCGCAACATTCGGGGTCCGCCGCCTGCACTCGCGAAGTAAGGGAGCCCAAAGCAATCACTGCAGCTCGGTACATGCACGCATCCCCGAATCTTCGTCGGTGATGCGGAAGTCATATAACGAGATATACAGAGGAGAGCGACCCGTCGTGTAAGATGAAAGAGATAAAACTAATCGCGATGCCGGAGCTCAAATAGCAGCGAGAAAAGAAAAAAGCATTTGGCGACGAAAAAAAGATACCTCGTTAATCTCAATCGGCCACCCTTATGGCTTCCTTGGTGCCATACTTTTATTCAGCTTCGAGGTTCGAGGGGATATATAACTCGGCTGTCAGAAGAAGGTGGAAAGAAAATATGGACTGCCCCCCGCCCCCCACGGAGGTTTGTCAAAGTCGCTGGCCATTTCCTCGTTCAGTGTGTCGACTGGCAAGTCTCTATCTTTTATTTTGATCTTGCTTCCAGCTATCTGAGTTCGTTAATGCGACACATTCAATATGCGAAGCGAACTGCACTTTCAGAAGAAATCCTTGGGCCAGCAGTTTGAAAATAATACTGCTCTTTAATTATAACTATGCGCAACACACCCTCTGTTATGCGAAACAGGACACCGCTGCCAGATAATATCATCAGAATGACAAAACGTACTGTGGAAGAATATAATCCTTTGCGAAAGCGAATAGCTGAGGTCTAACGTACGTATTCTAGTCATACCATAGCTGGCTAATATTCGCGAGACCTGTCAAGCGGGAGCCATCTGTTAGTTTATCTTGACTAAACAATGGTTTATTCCCGTTGATCGTTACCTGACGCTGACTAAGCAGAGTAACGTTGAGCGAGCTAGTGCATAGCGCAAAACTGAACGAAGCAACATATACTATCCTGCCTTCTCTCGTTTATTGCTTCTTCAGTATTAGAGCCACGATTAAACCATTCCCAAGCTCACGCTGACTATTTGCATACCTTTAAAAGATCGTTAGATGGTGGCCCATGACATCAAGTGATGGCGAACTCATGGCAAACGTCAGCTGGTGTTCGCTGTCATCGGCTAGTGTTGCTACTGATGCCAGGTTCCGCAATATCTAGGCTAAACCCTGCTGAAACGTCCCGTAGGACCGTTCGAATAATTCCATATGTTTCCCTAAGACTCATAGGAAGGTATATGGCAAATATACGACAAATGTATGGAAAATGTAGGGACGTCACACGGAATAATATCGAATTATTGCTATGCGGAACGTAGCGTTTCAGTAGGGAAGAATGACGTCATAAGTAAAGTTAATGCGCTATATGACAATTACTACCAAGTACAGCGTTTCTCTTTGAACCTTTTTATCTTGTCGTTTTGCTTCGGCTGCAAATATGCTCCTCCTATTCCGCTTCGCAAGTCTATGGAAGCATATATGCGCAGTAAAGTGACAGTCAGAAGAAACTGATGGAAAATTTCGTCCAACAGGAAACTTCGCTAGGGACTTGACGAAACGCTGGGCTCTACCAACGTGCTCTGTTCGACGATCGTTAGAAGCCGCCCATCTTCCCTTGAACTTCTCATCGTTGTTTGGACTCACAGGGAAGGCTCACATGCCTTTTCTACGTCAATGTTTCTCTTTTCCTGCCATTTCATATCCTGGCTATTTCCCCAGTGCCATAACGTACACAACTGTCAATTCGCAAGTATCAGTTTTTGTAATTTATCATAACAACAAATAATAGAGAATTTTAGTTCGCCCGTAAACTTCATTACGTTACGGATACCGGTCTACCGGAGGAGTTTACGGCAGAAACAGAACTGCTAGCGACATCTAGCCGCGGTTTGTCTAACTCCAATGTATTCCATTATCTTTTCAGTCGCGTGAGCGTTCTCGTTAAAAAAAAGCAGTGAGAGTACTGTGAGCTAATTATTATCTCACGACCAATTGCTTAAGACTAACTGCCCAGCAAAACACGCCAGCCAAGGTAATAACAGTTTACTGTGTCTCCGGTTAGGCTTCGCATCATCAGGTGTTGCTACCAGCGCTGCTGGCCACGTACACTTTCACGATAAACCGGTATCCGTAAACGTGAAGATGTCTACGGCCCGAATAAAATTCCCTAATAATTGATCGGACTTCAGTTGCCAAAACCAGGAATGATTATGGGGCACGTACGCCCCGTGGAGCCGGGCTCCAGCGTAATTTTTGTTCACATAGAGTTCTTCACCTTGAACCTAAACCTAAGTACGCGGGTGTTTTATTATGTTTCGCTCCCATCGAAATACGGCCACTGTGGACGGGATTCGATCCCGAGACCTCCAACTTCTCAAGCCAACACATAGCCTCTATACTACTAAGGCGGGTTGCTTTAACTCACGTACAGACGAATTCACTCTTACAGGGAACGCACACTTGTGCCGGTCGGGACCAGATTTGCCTTTCTCACAAGTGCACTAAAAGCTGCAGCAGATAACTTGCGGTTAGTAATCGTCACCCCTTTGGGCACGTCTATGCAGTGCACGGACACCGCAGCACAGCCACTTGCTTGCTGGGGTGCTGGCTATGCTGAAGTCCATAGATATTTTGTTAAAAAGCGACAAGAAATCCAGAGACTGTAGGCTATGCCAGGGGTGCCAGAAAGAATGTTCCTTTTAACAATGGGACGCACTGTGCCTATATGGAGCTTTGGAGGAGCCATAAATCAAAGGGCTTAGGTCGAGAACAAGAACCTTACTTTCGTTTTCTTGGAAGCACAGGAATCCCATTCTCGAGGAATGACCATAAAACGTATTTCAGGGTATCGACGAGCGCCTTCAAAACCTTTGTCTGCAAGTGTGTGCGTGTGTGTGTGTCTGTGTTCGTGTGTGTGTGTGCCATTATTCCAACCACTCTGTAGTCCTGGTTGCATTCCTTTTAGTTACATGAAATTCGCGGCGTGCTTCATACACTTACAATTATGTGTGATTAGTACCACCTTAGCCAATCCTCGCCAAGCGTGGGTCTTGTCGAGGGTGACGTCGTTTCCAAGCCGTGTTTTACCATGACGGACCGTGCATTTCTGTATGTTCAGCTTTTTCCTTTGCGCCCACTCCATCCTCCTGCCGCGAAAAGAGGGATAAGCGTTCTGTTTCATTTGAACTCGAAGCGAATGACGACGAGTCTTCTTTATGAATTAAATTAACTGTTCGCCTGACGCTGGAAGCTACGCATAACGCTGTTAAAGTAAGTCCGTTACCCCATAATATCTTTAAGGAGAATGTCATAAATCGACTTGCTTCGTGTGCTACGTGCCGTACATTTTTCGTATCCTACACTGTTTAACCTATCTTTACCTCTCTACCATTTCCTTCCTTCCTTCTTTCCTTGCTTCCTTCCTTCCTTCCTCGCCACCTAGCGCGAGAAGAAATGACGGTTCTTAGGGAACCTGCCACACTGCATATTTAGCGCGTAGCGTACGCGCGCATTTAATGCGTGCCCCCTTATCTCTACATAGTATTCACATTTTCGTTAATCTTCCTTGATGCGAGACGAACCAACATATCTAGGCAGTGCCTCACACTTAAGGCGAACTGTCAGCTCGCGCCGACGCTGAATGCCATTAGCAAAAGGACCACTCGGACCGTAACACGGTCCTAGTGGCCTTTATGAGTGAGGTACGGGGACAGGGGAGTATTAAAGCAGGCCGGCGTGGCCGGCATGCCTCCTTGGGGGGCGTCCGCCGGTGTTCCCCATACGACGCGATAGACCAAGTGGGTTTCACCCGTACAGTCATCGCTGTCGTTCACTCGGCAGGTGCGACTTACAGCGAAACCTCCCGTCAGGGGAAGTCGCTCTGTTGGCCGAGCTTTCGCGAGATTGCGCCCGACACGCCTCATGGGATGGCTAATGTGCACCAAAAGGACATATGTGCGAGCGATGCATCATTTCTGTTTTCTAAGGTATATTGAGCGTTGTTAAAGGGCACGTCCCACGGACACCATTTGGTAAAACTGAGTAATAATGATTTGGGGGGGGGGGGGGGTTACTTCACAAAATCAGGATATAATGATGAGACACGTCGTGGTGGGGGGTTCCGGAAATTTTGACCTCGTGGGGTTCTTTAAGGTGCACTGACATCGCACAGCACACGGGCCTCAACATTTCGCCTCCATCGAAATGCAGCCGCCGCGGCCGAAATCTGATGCCGAGACCTCCAGGTGAGCCGCCGAGTGCCATGGCCACTAGACCACCGTGGCGGAGCTCGGAAAACGGAATGTTTTGGCATATCGAGAGTATTTTACCTGCACTCTGAAGCATAGGTTATTTCACAGTGTTTTCTAATGCGTTAGTAGTTATTTGGGCGGCCCAAGCGCCTTTTCGTCGTAGGCGTCAACGTCATCGTGACGTCCCGTGAATGTATAGATAAATCCCAAGAAAGAAAACTCCAAGACATTAGTGAGTTTTAGTATATCGGACAGCAGCAAACGCAAAGATTTAGCGTTAAGGTTAACGTTACCGTGGAACACACCGCGCATGCGCAGAACGTTAACGTATACGATACCCTTACGTGCCTACGCTATTTTCGGAAGATATCGTGCAACGCTAACGCTCGCGAAGGGACCCGTACGGCTGCCAAGATGGCAGCGTCATTCGAAGTGAGACCACTCGCTTCAGATCTGTCGGGACATCGGCCTGCATTGTTAAGCTCATTCATTACCCGCTCATGTTCGTATTTGCCTTAGGATTGGCTAATTAAGCTTCGCCAGCCGTGTATTGGTGACAACGTGTCGCCGTTTTCAGGATACGCTCTCAGTAAGCGGCGCACAAGGCTTAAAATGTGAGTGCACTCGCTTTCACGGCCTTCGAGATTGCGCGCGCCGGGGCCCGGATCTCAAGAGGCCATGTCGCTTTGCTCACGTTTACGGTAGTGTCGTCGAGATGGCGGCACTACCACCGGGGCGTTTTTGTGCATCGGCTGTTTCAAGTTACAGCCAATTAAAGTAAAGCCGAGACGAGTAGTGTGGTGCATTACTGTATTTATAATGCTTGAAAGGACAGCAGTGTCTGGCGAAGTATTCTTTCAGTCACAAAGCGACTTGGATAAGCCAGCCTTCGCAAGCACATGCACAGAGATGCCCACTCCCTGGGCACTGGAGAAATGTTGCGGAAGCTCCGGGGCACTGATGACAAGTGGAAAATTCGCCTTCTCAAAGCGGAAATGTCGGCGATATGTCTCGTATAGGGCATAGCCTCGACGTTAAGGAGGCCTCCCCTCGACGACATAGACTGCCTGCGTTGCTGCTCTGGTTTCCAAAGTATAAATTAAGCGCTCCTATGTCATCGCAACTTCGAAATGACAGGCACTACGGGTCAGAAAGGAGACTCGATGGCGGCATTTTGAAACGAAGCGAGCACTACTGGCTCAACGATTTTGTGGCGCACTTAGGGATTTAATAAGAGTTGTTTTAACGTGTAGGTGTCGCCGTGTATGCCTTTGCGTTAGCTTTGGCGTTTCGCTCTCTTCCGCTATACTAAAAGTCTAGTTTGTGCCGCTAAGTGCACCCAGCTTTACCGTAACGCTAACGTTAAATCTTTACGTTTGCTGCTTTCCGATATGCTAAAACTCACTATTGTCTACGAAGCACGCAATGGGTAAAGCGCCTTTCACAACGGAGATGGAACAGTCGAAGCATGTTTTCGTCATATTGCGAGCTTGACAGAGAATAAATTACAACGACACAAAGACAACATGCACAGGCGCTCACCTCCAGCTGTCTCGCAAGGCGAGACAGCTGGAGGTGAGCGTCTTGCCTTTTCGCCGTCGGCGTTGGCGTCGTTCTGATGTCCCGTAAACATGTGGATAAACTGGAAAGAGTAAAGCCCTAAAGAAAATGTCGTCGGGGGCCTGCAATCACCCTATATAACGCAGCCACTAGAACACACTGGTCTATAACAATGGCGACCTACTTATAGATACCCTTTAGATTTGGCGACCTTCCAGCTTCGCTGAATGGCTATGGCGTGGCTGAGGCTTGTTGACTAATTCTTCGCGAAATGGTGAAGTTCGCGCCGCATGATTGACGCTGGGTCGCTATCTCTACAGCCCAGCAGCACGTCCTGGGAAGTGGTAGCACTTCTGCAGTGTATCTTGTTCTTGCCCCAAGCTTTTTATCGCTCTTACATTGCCAAAATTAATAAGCAGCTAGCTCTATAACCCACCCTCCTTTTAAGAGGTATCATTTACTTCTTCTACGAATCCATTATTCAGCGGCAGATTAATGAAATGCAAGGGGGGGGGGGGGGGTTTGCTTAGTTCATTGATGTATTGATTGATCATGAATCAAATAATTGTGTGTCTGATTAATTATTTAATTGGTATACGCACGTTACAAAGCTCAGGTGCCCCGGCGGTAACTTCCAGGAAATGTACACAGAGCTGCAGCTCTCTGTACATTTTATGAACATAGGAATATGGGAGAAGAAAAACGTTGGCAAGCACAGAATGGCGAATCAATTTTAAATGCACAACTGGTTAATTATCGGTAGCATTAAAGAAAATGTGCTAAAGAAGACGTCAATATTTGGAGTCATGCAGCATAAGGAAAGTCCTATAGCACTGGCACTCCGTTGAATGCCTTGGCGAACTTGCACAGTACATTACTGCGAGAAGGAATAAAGAAGACGGAGGATGGACACTCGCTGTCAGAGTTTATCGTAGTGTGATTGTCTGGCGAACCTGAAATGTTTTCCAAACGGCGAAACACATTGGGTGGACGGGTAGGAGCCTGAGTGAGTGAAATCGAATACTTTTTTTTTTCTCATGTCTTATTACGGTTTGTTAGATAGGCAAAATGCACAGAGATCTAAGCACATGGGCAAGCTAGTACACAGGCGCTGACTTTAAATGGTTCTGCTCGAACTTGCTGTAGTTAGCAGGGGTATATTTGTGCAAAGTTTTCCACGAATAGGAGTTGCGGGACGGTGCCTTCTTGATTTCATGAGGAATGTTGCTCAAAAGAGCAACAGCCATTCAACTCCCACTAATACATCGCTACCGGCACCTAAGCCTGTAACTGTAATGTGGCCTGTAGACCTGTAATCTGTCATTAATAAGCCAATGGTACACCTACCTAAAGCTTGGATAAATGAATATAACGTGCACTTCAAATGGCGAAGAGCTAGCAAAGAGAATAACTCAGCCTCGCGCTGCCATCTGTTGGTGCTCCGCTTCTCCTAATGCAGCCTCCGAGATGTCCGACTCGGATGAAATGGATGCTTGCGCCACGCAAGCAGTGCGGTCTCGAAGGCCATCAAAAGAAAATGCTGCAGTTTTGATTCCTTGCTAGAACAAAGGACAGGCCGAAATTTCTCGGTAATGCGTTCACAACGTCAAGTAAACACTAACAAGCTTGCCCGCGGTGCAGGTGTGTACTGTGGCAAAGCGGCCAAGGGTTACGGGAAGAAAGCTGTATTCAAGTGAAATATGAACACCATTTCATCACTGACCGGTTCAAAACAGAGAAACAATGTACCTTACAACTAGTGAATCACATTACAAGGAGTACCAATCGCAAGAAAGGTGACCTGGCATGAAAATTTGCATATCATTGCCTAATTATTTCCTTTCATTTGATAGTAAATTTAGCGTGCTGCATTGACACGATAGCCAAGCTGCAGTGGATAGGCGGTGAAGTCGGACTGTTAGCAACGAAAACCACCTTTTTTTTCTTTCTTTTGTTCCTTCCTAAATATTAACTGCGTTTTTTGGTTAGCAAGCCTAAGGACTTGGACGCGCTCCTTGATTTCACATTCGCGTGCGCAGCTTCTTTCGTCACAGCTCATCAGCCATTTCACATAAACACGCTCACATTCGTGTATCGTTTCACAGGCCGTCACAGTACAAGCGCTAATAAGATGTCCCAAGATTTTATTTTGGGGTTCGCTTATGCGATTCCTTGACTAAGTGTAAAGGCGAAAGCGTTTGTAGCCGCCTCATATTGCATCGAAGTGTTTATTGTGCACAAATAATGGTGCACAATTAGTGCACTAATTAGTACACTAAAACATTTCCATATCTAAGCATTAATTAATTGATGTACTAATTAGTGTAATTATTACACTAAATAATTAATGCTTAAACACGGAAATGTATATCAATGCCTGCACCACAAACTACGTGTGGCGCGTACTCGCGTGGAGCAGTGACCTTGAAGACGTCAAATAAATAGTGGCTAAGCAATTTTAATCAACGCCGTTTTCACTCCGACAACCATGAATTCTTCTACATACATAGCGATGCTATGACTTGCCTATGGGCGTCCTACGGTCCCGCGACATTTTCTGTGCCATTCGCGGCGACGCCGGGTTTTCGACAAGGTCGTCGCCAATTCTTTCAAGGTCACGTCCGCCATGAGACAAAAGATTTTCGCATTCATAAAAAATGCCGAAGGAATTTCTCTGCCTAAAATGCATTTCTTTTTTCATTAGTAGTGTGAACTGCTAGCTTGAAAAGGACCCATCTATATATAGACCATTTCCAAGTTGTAAAGTGACCTTTCCTGCCACGCGACTTCTTCCACTGACGGCGGCACAGCGACCTCCACAAACAGAGTGTGCAAGTGCAGTCTGTCAGCTCGGTCACGTGGTAAATGCAGATCCAGAACTCGCAGTATAAACGCACACACGTGGACTTATCTTCGTCAGGACAGTGACCTGTCCTGACGAAGACAAGTCCACTTGTCGAAACGTTGCCTCCAGCAAAATTTATTGTTCTACTTCGTTTTTAGCGATCTGTTTTCTGAATGATATGGCATTGTCGGTCACCTCATTCGCATGTACAGAGGGCAAAAGAATTTGTCGAGATGGTTTACGTCTGGAAATTGATTACGTACTCGTTTGTGGTATGATATTTAGATCAATAACGATGAGAGACGCTTCATTTCATGCTTCAGTATCGGCATCTTCTCTGTTCACTTTTCGCGATGTAAATCCCACACCAGAAACGGGCACCTACCGAACGAAAGGTAAAACCAAGCAGTAATCTCTCACCTGGTTATCGTACAACGTGCACTGTTGTGACGACATCGCTGCAAACGGTGTCCTGCAACAATGCTACACAGAACCAAATTTCTGGGGGGCGGTAACGAACACCATAGGAAATGAGTGACATATGCGCTTCCGACCTTGGCATGTTGTGGCTTCCAGCGTAACTTATGGCTAAACTTCCTTCTCGTCTTGGTAAGGCATTGTGACTTGAAATGAACAGTTATTTACGCAGAATTACTCATTTTTAAAGGAGCAAATTTGCTATTATAATGCACGTGCGTCGATAATTATTGCTTTCACAAGTTTACAAAAATTCTACCGCTGAGAAATCGAGGAAGATGGTGCAGCGATGCCGATTTCACCTCATCTAGCGCCTAGGGTTAGCATAACTTATGAAGATATGCCACTCACACGTTAGCAGTTTTAATTCGAAGCTCTTATTTTTCTCACTAATGTGGCAATTTATAAATGCTTTCAGTTAAGCAGAACAGCCGATTCGCCACCTATGTAAATAATCGGCGATCGCTGGTTCCCTTCAGTGCAAGCTATTTACTCCACTGAATTTTAACACACTGTGCTCGAAAGCACTGGAAAGGCAGTGTTACTGACCGCTTCACCGAGGGTCTCCCTTAGAAACGTAATGTTAAAGTGCAATGATATTTTATCCTCATACCGCTATGGAAACTTTGTCTCAAACTCACTCTCTGTGTGTCATCTGCGAGGGCATCTGCTTGTCCTTCAGTTGTCGCCTGCTAGTAGCGATAAGCCGGTCCCTTCTAAGGTGCCTAAGCTCAGCGTTGAAGAAATTCCGAATGTTGTCTCACAGTTTCTGTCCAGTTCGATTTAAGAAAAAAAAATACTGCAGAAGGCCACCGCTCAGCCTCGTGAAAAATTAGGAGACATCTGTAATGTTCGGCCCAACCACATTACATATAAGTTGTGTGTCATTGAATCGAACTTCACAAGAATCGGGCAAACGAAACTACGAGTCACCCATGCTGTTGACCGCAGTGAAGGGGAGAGGCCGACGCTGTACAACGGTTCAGTCGCTGCCTTCGTCGCGACATCGCAGAGATCAGCAATCGCACTTGAGTCAGTAAAGCTTGAAAACGGTAAAAAAAAACTAACAAGGCCACCATAACGTCTCAAGTCGCAAGGACGAGTACAAGAGAAATCCGTGCACTAACATTTTTTTCTCATATTTCCTGAAGGACGGGAGCGCTTGCTTTTTTTAATTATTTTAGGACACTCCATGAACGACACCACTGCAGATGGCGCGATGTAATAAAACTAAACCTCACCAAGCATTCGTGGGCGGTCAGAATATCCAACAAATAATGGTCAGTACTCAAACGTAATTGTATCCCCGTAACATTCTGAATTCCTAGGCAGCCGTATGGCTTCCCAGACAAAGCAAAGCAATGACGAATTGAGGCGCTTTGCATTGAATATTTTAATTGCTCTGATATCGCCTAAAACCCGTCGGAATCACGAAGAAAGTTTAGGAGAATTCACCTATACTCCATTGCTCCCACACAAAGTGGAATGCTAAAATTGCAGCTCCTTCGCGGACAAGCACGATGTCTCACTGCAGAATTCTTTCGTAAAATGATCCGTGTGTAGCTGTACATTGCAGCTTTAGATCGAGTTGTACGTGCCGTTGCTCCTATATAAGCCATTGCAGCGATCACGTATGAAGACGCGCGAAGAGTCCATCAGTGAAGACAAACACAGTAAACACCTGTTTCGTTAAGGTCTCTCAGGATATTTATTTTACACATGAAAGAAAAACAACAAAAAAAAACTCTGGGGGTCTCACACACAACATTCAACATTTCGACTCGCCACTCGACTCTCTCTCAACCATAATGATTATGTCAACACCGCGACACATGACAAGGCGTTGAGCTTGAAACGAAGCGGCATTGCACAACCCGTGCAACCCATTCGTGGGTTGTAAGAAACCCACGCACACCCTGCAACCCAATGTGTGGGTCGAAAGTAATCCATGCGCACTTTGCAAACCTCAGTGTGTGGGTCGCGAGCAAACGCCGCGCTCTCACAGGGTGCCTTAACGTTGGTGACAACGACGAGAATTGTTCGGTTAAGCGTAGAGAGAGGGCAACCATGACTTAGGAAAAACAGCGAGAGCTTCTATACGCTAACATCGTTGGTGTAAATAATGTCTGATATTCGCATTCACATATTTCACACTTACGACTAGACATCAGAACTAAAGTTTTTCTCACAAGTGGTTAAAAAAAGCGAGAAGAAAGATAACTGTAGCGTATGTTTAAGCACACAGTGGTTAGGGAATATAAAAGTACAAAAAGCTCACGTGAAACAGCAATAGAAAATGTTGCTCAAGTGTCTTTGATACACCTTGAAAAGCGCGAAAGGCTTAGCAAAAGTTCGCACGACACCTGCACTACGTAACGCCAAAGAGCATTCTTGTGAGATTTACACCTACTATTGAATGCGGAATAAGAAATGAACAGCACTTGTTGCGAACAGGTGACTACACACTTGGGGGCACATGCAAGAACGTATCTCTAAAGGCGAGGACTCTGTAATGCAGTCGAAAGTATACGTAATAGCTATGTACACTATATAGAACAAACGAATACATACACTTCATCCATTTACATTTCACTCCTTCGTCCTATGTACAAATGTTATGTATATATTTATATGTAACTCACAACGGTAACTCACAGACACTTCTTAGGATTCACTGCTACGTAATTTACAGTAATTAATGACAAATTAACCAGCTCAGTTAAGCAAGACACATATCCCTGTTTGTGGTGCGTTGTTAACCAAGCTGCCACAATTCAGACAACTTTGTTCAGACATTCAGCACTAAGAGATGCTGCAATGACCCATTCGTGCATTACTAAACATACAGCCGTACGCCTTTTTGGAAAGTTGAACGAAGACAAACATGTTACAACTTCCATAGCTCTGGGTCAAACTAGTATGTGCTAAATGTACTTTACTCCGCATGCTTACAGTAATTCCGAGTGCTATTGTGAACTTGGAGTCATTTCAGGACTGCTTACATCCTTCGGGCTTGAAAGTTCTCTTGGAGCTTCTATTAATAAATTGGCATTAATAATTGGCTTGGATAAAATTAGTAGCTTTCCACTAGCATGGGCGACACTGAGAACGAACAAATAACGATGAATAACAAAGTGAGCTCCCAAATATGTGCTACAAGATGTTAAAAGAAACAATGTAATCCTAAGAATCAAATAAAATGTTAAGAGTTACACGATAAGAAAGGAGTCTGTTTAGAATGAAAGCGTACAAGTTAAGAAAAATCAGTGCTAATAGGTCATACACAAACGAGGTGGTTTTGCCAAACTCTCAAGCATAGTACAAAAAAGTCAGTTATAGAGGCCAAATTCCTATGCACTGCTACGCTTATCTTTATAGAACGAAAAAAAGCGACCACAGTATCAAAGACAAAGGTAAAATGGAACAAGGCAACACGCACAAATCTTATGAAATTATGGTTTCACTCTGATGAGTATGAACACTGCAATGAGTTTAATTTCGATGTCTTCCTTTATGTCCTAGTTGAGAGCACCGTTATGACGTGCGTGGTTGCTATGGTCGCGTAGTTCTCGTTGGCATCAGGAATATTGGGCACTATGATATTGCAAAGACGATGTTACAGGGTGTTCTACAGAACTAGCATAGAACATAGGAAACACTGGGGGCAGTTTTGTGGACAATATTTAGATGATTCTAGAGGCGACTTTCATTGGTCATTCTGTCATTGACAAATACTTCGATCACGTCCAGGTGTCTGCGAATTTTTTTTTAGTTTCGTATTAAACAGTAACAATTGTCACACCCATCAGTTCTACGCCAACGTCATAGAAAAGCATTTTAGAGGGGCAGAAAGGTAGTAATTAACGCCTAGAATCTTGTCAATAAAAACCACAGTGCTAGATCCTTTCTACTGTGAAGATTTGTGAATCATCTGGGTAACGTTTTGAACACTATAATTTTACAAAATGTTTGATGGGAAAGCGTCACTAACCACAGTAAGTGATTACACCTACACCTCGTCAGCACCTAATCACTTTTTAGGCGCAAACGTATTTTGGATGATAATGGTTATTTACAGGATTCGGTAAGGAAATTTCTCCGCAGAACAGTCCTGCATATTAACGAAAGGAGGAGGTGAATGATAACCACAGTGACGTACTCCTAGCTCGATGCAAACTTTCGAAAGTTTGCAGGACATCTAGAGAGATATTTTTTTTCGCTATGTCCCTCCTTAACGTATTGTCTTTTCGAAACACACAACCAATTCATTCACGGGCACTCAAATCTACGCATAAGTACATTCAATGTTACTTTTTTACACGCTAGTTTTCTTCACAAGTATGCGGGCCACACCGAACTAACCAAGCCGAAACTGGGTCACATGATGTCATTTCTGTAGCTATGTGTGACACTGTAGCACATACCATATTCCTTCTATTGGTTAAAAATACGAATACTTATATTTAAGGGAGAGATAATAGAATGGCTTGCTAAGCTATTAAGAAAACTAACAACTAAGTACTAAAAATCCCTGATTGATAGTGTCTAGCAATCACAAATATTCACTGTCGCTGGATTCAAAAAATTTTTGTTTGTTCCATCTTATATATGCTGCGCTTCATAGTCCCTCATAAGTAAGCAGCTATTGCACATGCGAGCTCATTTGATATGACATGATAGTTTCTATGCATCTTTCCTAAGAACGTGTGAATGATGCATCAAAATCAAAATTTCCTTACCGACTATCTTAGAAGAACCTGCAAGTGTTTTGATGCTATATAAAGCAATTAAACTGATGGCTGCACCAATTACTGATGGTTCCACGTCAGAAAAAATTAGGATCGACAAGCTGGCCCAGATGACAACGATCTGATCAAGACGATGATGTCACTTCCGAAAGAAAATGTCACCCCACCAGTTTCCCTTGACCACTTAGTTCAGCGTAGTACACTTGATAATGCCACGCTATGACACCAGGGTCAGTAATAAAGCCTTGAACAACAAAATCAGCAATATCGCCCTTGGCCACCTCGCATGAGACCCTAGCTAGCTTTCAAACCTGTGGCAAATGCTACAATGTATTCGTCGGGTGATGAGGAAAGTATCTTACGACATCATGGCTGAGCCACCTATATAACCGCATCAAAACGCTAGTCAAAAGCGTTAACTCGCCCCCCCTTTTGACAGAAATCGCAATGCTAGCACCGACAAACGCCACAATGAAAAATGCTCAGCAGCTCATTATTTTGCAAGCACTACGCAGATCGTGGGAGCCGGCTCGACATTGCCAGTCCAACTAAACCTCAGCAACCCAGAGCTCTCGCCAAGAGGAATTTTCTGGCTTAAAAGCTACTGACAAACTTATCAGATCAGCACTGACAGTCACCAAGAAATTTGAAAGCTCTTGAACAAACGAAGCACAAAATAGTTCGTAGCAGATTTACAGACAAGTTGTCATGACCAACCTAAGCGCTCTTCTTCTTGTCGTGCCAAGAACCATGGTGCTCATGGTCCCGCTCTCGTGACAGAAACCACAACGTCAGCTACTGAGTTCACCACTCAAAGTAAGGGCCAAACACAGTGATCGATTCTGTGTGGACAATACACAGAAACAGATGAGCACATAATTATGAATAAAGTCTCATGGCTGCACCAAGCACTTCTCAACAGTTCAAGGTGAGAGTCACTCCTGTAGTAATAACAAAAACTGCTAAGTCCACGCTGGCTACTGAGCTTGAATAAAATCGAATCCTGTGTGAACGAAACGCAGTTACAGATGGGACAAGCAAACTGCTAGACCGGCCACTGACGACAGCGCGCTACTGTGGTACAAGGCGCGCAAAGAACGCAGACGACCGACGATAAGCGCATGCCCACAACCAACTTCTTCCTGATCACGTGACAGTGTAGAAGGTAAACTGTTGATGTAGGCCTGCTGCTGACAAGTGTCTCAGTGACCATCAATTTCACCAACCGACGAAGAAGTTGCAATAATGCTGAAAATGCTAAAGCATCCATGAATAGAAATGGTTTGTAATTTAGAACGGCTGCTTGGTTTTATACGCAGCGTACTTTTTGTCTCCTCGCTATGAGTATAAAACTTAGCGCTTATCTTGTGTCGTACGCATCTTTTCACTGCGTCACTTGTACATCGGTGTCGCCCTGCCACCTGTAGCCATGAATAGCCTATAGCCCCAATCTCATCTGTGCTAGACTAGGTCTCATGACTTTAGCTTTCGGGCCACTATGCGATCCCGCGAGGTGTCGTGCAAGGCCGTCCCGTTGACGATCACATGGTGCCCGTTCTCGGCCAATAGGGAGGCGGAGTTGCTTGCGGCCGGGCTGCTGCCGCGGCGTCGGTTGCGCCGCGTCTTGGAGAACTCGTCGCCGAACACGTCACCCGTGCGCAGCGCTGATATGAGGTCGTCGAATTCTCCCTTGTCCGTCGTCGCCGTACCGTTCAGGGCGGCTGGACCGCCGGCCTTGAGGCTGTTGATGGAGCCGTTGAGCGTCGCCGAGCCGTTGGCTCGGAGTGCGGCCAGGCCTCGGAGGGTGCCGTCCCTGCGTTCTCGCTTCTGCGAGGTCAAAACGGAGGAGCAGAAATCGATGTTAGGGTCGTTGAATCAACAAAATATCATTAAGAGAAAAAACTACGACTTGGTGGACCTTTCAGTTATCAGATTCAGGTCTAAGGAATCTATTGCCCAGTGTTCACTTTCAAGGAAACTGAAGATGTTCATGTTGCGTTGCGCGCGGAGAATGACTACAGAAGAAAATAAATCCACTTGCACGCCTGTGAAATCTCAGTAGTAAACAGTGGACCTGGAACAAAGGTGTCACCTACGCTATTACTATCGTGTAACACTGTCATTATCACTACCACTACAATGCTACAATGCAGCACTACCACTACAATGCAGCAGCGGGCTGAAACTAAGGAAGTAGTGAATCGAAGGCAACTCATCATCATCATCAGCAGCCTGTCTACGCTCACTGCAGGCCAAAGGCCTCTCCCATAGATCTCCAATTATCCCGGTCTGGTGCTAACTGTGACCAATTTATCCCCGCATAGTTCTTGATCTCACCTGCCCACCTAACTTTCTTCTGTCCCCTACACGCTTGCCCTCTCTAGGGATCCACTCTGTTGCCCTTATTGCCCAACGGTTGTCTTGCCTTCGCATTACATACCAAAGAAGGCAAGTAAGGGCTCGTTTTTTCATTCGTGCGCAAACCTGCACCGTTCTTTTTCTTTCTTCTTTCTTCTTTCTTTCTTTCTTTCTTTCTTTACTATATTACTATCATGTAGAACTGTCACTGTGGGCTTAGGGCAATAGTGTGGTTAGTGGGCCGAGGTCAAGTGCAGATCCACGTTTCGCTTCTGTACAACCAGATAACTTCTTTTTTCTTTCTTACTTTCTTTATTTCATTCTGTATTGTCCTTCACATAAGCACCATCATGAAGCAGTGTGGGTATAGTGCGTAAAGGACAATATCCGGTCCGCTTTTCCCTTGTGAGTGACAGCTCCACTGTTCATTGTGAACTCCACTGCGCACGGTATCCCGTCCACAGTAAACAGCTCCCTATTGAAATGAGGAGCCCTTCCCCTATCGGATAAATGGAGGCAGACAAAGCTTCGCATGCGCGTGCCTTACACACCACTTGTCCTTCACTCTACATGCCTTTCTCCCTTTCTTGAGTTTCTTCTGTCTCTCTGAACCAATAAGCCATAATACATACTAAACTGAAGGTAAGTGAATGTTATTCCAAAGCAATTTACTCGCGTATACACTAATGACAAAATAAGCTTCATAGTATCAATTCAAACCTCTGGCAAAGCGTGGCGCACAATTGGAGGGACGTCACATCCCACATCATTACAGTATCCACCATGAATATGCAGCGCAATATATCAAAAAGTGATTATGGGGAAAGTTTCAATGCGGTGTCGGCTTACCATTTATACATTCCTTGAAAAGTACCTTACATGCCCAAGGGCATCGGAGTAAAGGAGGGGCGGGAAGGGGGGTACAGTAAAGTTACAGAACTTGCAGGAACATGACTGCATTGCAAGTGATTATAAATAAAGGTATACGGCGCAATAAACTAACAGTACCGTGATTTAGCGATTTTAGACATCACTTAAAACACCACGTCGCAGAACTTTAAAAGAAAAGTAAAACGAAACACATCGGCAAGTGCCCGTCATTGTTGCTTAGTGTCCGACCACTGACGGTTAGCGTTGGCGAATATCGGCAACGTCGTTTAATATGCACTATCCCCTGGCATAACAGCAACAGCGTGTTCATTTTCGCGTCAACGATGCTCCCTGATGTACACATACAGAACAGCCTCACTCGGTTGTCCCTGATTTCTTACGCAGGTCTCAATAGACATTGGCTGATGTCGAGAACAACGACTGTGTCTCATCGCCGACGTTCGTCTTGTCCTCACCTCGGCCTCTTGCCTGCTGCGTCGCTCCTCGTCCTCCTTCTTCCGCCTAAAGTTCTCGTTGTCGTTCTTGGCCTCGTTGAACGAGACCAGGAACGAGTCGAAGATACTGAAGAACTCGTCGGGAGGCATCTGCACCGGGTCCTCGCCGAACCTTCGAGCTGTCTTTTCATACTGCTGGAAAAAAAAAAGTCCGAGGCTTTAAAACAGAATCACAACAGACCTTCGTATCAGCCATTGCACACCTAAAACGGAACGGCTGTTGTGTCTCTCAAACTGTGGGACAGTATATCCTGGGCGACATTGCCTTTAGGTGACCTAGCTCTACTAAATCGTTCAGTCGCTTATTTTAATAATGACACATTTCCGTAGAAAGTCTGTATGGTTTCCATAAATTTGTCTTACATCCGCTATATATTCCATGTGAACCTTACGGAGGCGTACGGAATAATTAGAACGGCCATGCGGAGCGTTTTAGTAGAGCTGTACCTCTTCGACACATTCTGCCTATTTAAGCAGCATGTAGTACGGCCTGTACAGCTTCGAATGGTACCACGATGGCCTACTTGTGGACACTATCTTTGCAGAGGGCCTGCACCTTGCACAGAGTTGCAAGGAATTGCTGTGAAAATTGACGGGCATGTTCGCCGCTGTTACGCATACGGGCTTTATGCAGAACTCCACGGTTGTCACATTGCAGAAAAACTTCAAACAAGTGTCCTCACCCTAGATTTCATGTCGAGAAAACTGTCCTCCAATTCGGAGAACTTGTACGTGGCACCGGTGATGAACTCCTTCATGACGAGCACAAACTTGTCCCCGGGCTGGGCCGGTTGTCCTCGCAGAAAGTCGAGTTCCTTCTGAACCTCGTTGAGGCCGGTCTTGAGATCCCTGATCTCTCTCTCGAGCTCGCCCAGGCTGAGAAAGGAGTAGTTTGGAGCAACGTTAGCATTGTTCCAGTAACGGGTATTAGTTCCCAGTGCCCATGAACTGCCATCCCGTCGATGACATTCGAGTGCCGAACGTAGAAGAATGTCGAATGTGGTTAAGATGCACATGTAGCTACTGACCACTACTCATTTGCTTGTAGAAATAATTCATGGTTTCATTTGTATAAAAGCGAAATCCACAAATCGGGAATGATCTAAATTTCAACGCATCGGGAAGAATGTCCCGATTTGTTTCATCTAAAAAGCAATTCCAATAAGAAATGGTTGACAATGCAAGAGAAATGTCATTAATAAGTTAGTATAAGAAAATATGAGTCAAATGTCTGACATGTTTGAATCGAAATGCGCCAGATTCGTTGTTGGGTGCGCTCCACGCATACCACATGCCCCATCTCATTTCACCATGCGGGCTACTGGCAATATTACTCTTCCTACAACGGATGGTACTGAAGAACGACGTTCATGCGTTTAATTTCGTTTCAGTACATTACGAAGCTGTTCATGCAATGTCCTTTAGACTTTTGTTGGAGTAAAACACAAGCGAACCTGATACTTCGAATCAGAATCAGCCAAATCCAACATTTGCCTCTGAATGTCGGCTGTAGTGGGTTACCCACATTTTAACTGCAAGTCTGGGGCACTTAGGTGACATGAACTCACTGACAAATAATTCTTGGAGCAGGCTAGATCATATTGCCTATAACAGTTACCTTCGTTTTTTTCTCGATATTGCTTAAACTGGAGCTGGCTCTTTTTAGAAAAGGCCTAATTCCTGTTTCGGTAAACCCTAAATTCTGCCTGAATAATATTTTTTTATGTTATCAGTCCGAAGCCTAATTTTGTCAGCTTTTCCATAGTACAGGAAAAACTGTCATGAGGCTCTTCATTATAACATAACCATAACTGCATCTAAGTTATTCAACATTCCTACATATTTCTTAAAGACAAGAACAACGTGGCAAGCAAACTTGGTCACAAAATATTACGAGGCCTTTCAGATACCAAGATATCTTCATAAAACAAAGATATGATATCCTCCATTACTCACTTCACTTTCGCTGCTTTCTTGACATGTGGGATGTCCTCTTCCAGTTTGAGCGTGTCTTTGAACTGCAAATTTGTAAGAAAAAAGATTGAATGACACTGATGTATTGTACATAAATTTCTCAAAGATAGCCGGAAGCCCATGGCGTAAGTGCTACAGAAACCAGCTTTCTGAGTGAACTCCATCAGTGGTAAATGAATACTCAAAGTGCTCATCTTTACTTTCGCATATGTTCATGTTAAGTTCCAACTTGGACGACAAGTATCACGCAGGGAGGCACAAGATACACAGTTGGAGACACAGCATACGGGGTTTGTACTGAGAATGTTGAGTGAATGACCATACAAGTAGCAGACAAGTTCCTTCTGGCATGAAGTGCAGTGACTCGTCACTGGCTGCCATCGCTCCCATGCGGCGCCTCTTCCTCGTAACACTGCGAGCTAGTGAAGGTAATTGACTTTATATTTACTACAAATTCTGCGAGCTCCTCTAGACGTTTCATTATCACCTAGAAAATACATTCTAACCATCATGCGATCGGGCGACCTCGTTTCCATTTGCCCTACACGTTAGCAAGCATCGACTATTGCTCCAATAAACGCGTCGGCCCTCATGACGTGCCCAAATTAACTGCGTTTTAGTTCGCCCCCAATTGCCATTCGAAACTCATCTCTCCTCTTGCATATTTTTGCCTTTTCCAGTACAGGGGATACTGAAAACTGTACGCCATCACCACATTCAGAAAAACCTCACTGTCAATTTTCGTTCATGTGACCGCAGCTGCCCTAAACATATCCCTACATCACCACAGCCAAATATAGGAATGTTAAGAATATATAAAAGCGTTTTTTTTTCTTCTTTTTCCTGTAACAAATGCCTAAATACCTTCCTCAAAATTTTTGCTTTGATAACTCACCTTCTTTTCGAGGGTCTCAATTAAGTAGTGAAGCAGCGTGTAGTTTCTGTTCGTGCTTGACTTGGTGTCTGCTAGGTGGTTGAGACTGGACAGCTTGAAACCCACAGCGTTCCCCCGCTGACCGCGGTTCATGTAGTTCCCGAAGGCTAGCACAACCTCCAGGAGTTTCTTCAACCGCTTGCTGCGTTGTACCTCCTTTGAAGCTTCCAGAACAGCTGAAACATGAGGTGATCCAGAAAAGAAAAGCACCAAACGTTAGAATTTCAAGAGTAAACGTTAAAACTTCTACCATGTCCCAAAAATGGTAAGCAACAGACAGCCATAAAACAGTGGTACATAATGGCACATGGATGTTGCTGCCACTGTGAACACAAGAACGTTGTGAGGATGAATCATCACATAATTTACCTTGTGGCAATATATCAGTACAGGTCCCTACAATCATAACGTGTCTCTCATATATAAGAGGACACCCGGTTGAACGAAAACAAAATAAAAATGAGGCTCGTATGCAGCTCATCACAAACATAACTTCAGCAGCATTGTCGTAGTGCACAAACAAAAAGCACTGTCTTGATTCATAGACTGCACTAAGACCCACACGACTGCAGCATCGCTACTGAACTAAACAATCTTCAGGCATCATCCGGCAGAAAGGAAAAATATGCCTCAAAAGATCAGAATCAGAATCAGAATCAGAAATGTTTTTATTTTCCAACGAAACTGTTGGGGTCCTTCAGGCGAAAAGCTGCACTATACAGCTTGAATGTGCCTGAAGGCCCTCACATGGCAGCAGTAACACCTACAAGCAGCATACACGCACATGTTCACCATGTGCGTGTATGCATGCTTGCTTATTCGGTAGAGCACTAGATGAAAGAGAAAAGAACAACTCTTCTTGGTCGAGTTTAAACAGCTGTTCTCCCACATGGCCCCCCACACATGATAAGCCGTAGTCTGCGCAGTCCACGCTCTCGGAAATTATGTAGACTAATTGCCCATATCCTGGCTTGTGTGAAGTATGAAGTAAGTGATATGCAAGTCTAAATATCAGGTTGTCTTTCGCAAACTGTATCTTTAATGCATGCCTTTAAGGAAAGGCTGGCTCCTATGAGTGATGCCGGACAACAGTACTATCACAATATCTGAAGCGACCGCAACAAGTTACAGCAAAATAAACTACATTGTAATTATGTAAGTGCATATATTTATTCCTGATGAAGTGTACATTAGGATAAGCAGAAATAATTAAAACGTCGTTCTATAGCGAAGTTAAGGAGGCAGACCACGTAAAGGTGAAACAATTTTTCGATTCCATTATTGCACTGCAATATGGCACAAGCATATTTAATTTGAAATAGCTGTGTGGGATGGTAATTAGTGGTAAAGCATTGCGATATCACATAACAGTGCAAGTATACGTTTCAGAAAATACTGCGGCGAACGCTGGAAAAACCTTCGTCCAGTCAAATTCCTTTTATGGAACTTAATTCGTAAGCACCTTATCACAAACGGCAATATTTCACGTGTGTTAGACATACTGCCGAAAGTCATGCGCAAAACTCACCGACGATCTTGGGCTTACAGTCGGAAACCCTTTCCTGGAACTTTTTCTTGTAGTAGAGAGTTCGCAACCGCTGTTCATAGTGAATTATTCTGAAAAACAACAACAATACAAGTCTGTTTTTGTCTGTGTGCCAGCATGCAAATTTCAGTGTGACTTAGCAAAAAAAGACAGGTTTGCAGCCAGAGATGCGAGTCCCTGGAAGCCTCGTAATGTGTTTTTCCAATGCTATCATAAATAATGATTGCAGTGGTAAACAGTAGCAGATAACTCTAATGAAATACTAGACCAGCGTTGTTAAAATTTAATGCAGCATGAAAACGAAAACAGCTGCCTCTAACAGCTTCCGGTGAAAATAAAAGTTATTTCCTCATCATCGTCATCTAGAGAAGATACGCTTATATTGCTGTCTGTCCGTCCACTGTTAGAGCAGCTCTGGGTGGCGCCACATTGCGACGACTCACTGAACTAAGTCGTACCAGCGTCTCCCATCGAGAAGCGGGTGTTTACGGTGACACGGATCGTTTTTAAGGCGGTTTCTAGATCGCCATGATAGCAGCAAGCGTACGACCCCAAGAAGCTTCCGGTTACGTGATTTGTTAGTTTACTTCACCAGAGACAAAAGGCGTGTTTTCTTTAACACTTTAAGATAAAACAAAGGTGCGTTGTATCCTACGTCTCATATATTTAGGTTGCTTAGACCTTACTTCACTGCTTCCTTCCTGAAGTTATGACACGCGAAAAGGTGTTGAAAATGTGAGGGCTTCCTCTAACCGCACTCCTACTTGCCGTGTTGTTATTTTTGCTGAATTTATCGACCTGCGCCAGCGTTGTTCGCAAGGTCGTTTCGCTCGCCTTCTTACCGTTGCAGGTGCCTTCTGCCTATGGCGCAACCGCTGCGCGGCGGTTGCAGCCGGCCATCACCGCCACGCTCTACTTCCCATTATAGCGCGACTTTATTCATAGTTTCTGTCTGTCCTGTCGGATGAACTGTTCTTTTACGGTGACGAGGAATTCCATTGGCATTGGCCTTGCCCCGTTGTGTCGGTCTGCGATAAACCTGTTAAGCTCGTCTTTCGGCCTGCCTGGTATTGGCAGGCTGGCGCATCGTTTGTCGTCGGCAGCAACGTAATGTAGGCTCCTGTGTACACACACTCGCGCATTTTTGGTGTTTTTGTGCAACTAACTTGTTTGCATATGTGTGTGAATCCGTAGAACGTCCTGTTATACACGCTGCATTCCTGTGTTGCAGGCAGGTTTCTCTTTTCGTCCACTTTAATTCCTTTCTACTTTCTTTAAAATTACAATACCACAAGTAACTTCCCCTATGCTTTCCTAGGCGTCATTGTCTGTTTGCTCATTAAGTTGTTTCTAACAAATAAATAGCGAGCCCATGACCCCTTCCCTTTCGTTATTTCATAGCTTGGGCCTCGTTGCGGCAGACTTGGTGCCTTAGGTAGCATGCGAGGGCTTATTGGGCAGCAGCCATCTCATCTAAGTTCACGTTCTACGTGACGCCTCCTGGCAAGAAAGTGTGTTCCACACACGCCGCCTTGGCCCCGAGTGGCGCTGCCTAACACTCCCAGGATAATACTTACATAAATACACAATAAAGTGGACGGGGGGACGACCGCCTTCGTAGCTCAGTTGGTAGAGCATCGGACGCGACATCCGAAGGTCGTGGGTTCGGTTCGCACCGAAGGCAGGTTTGTCTTTTCGTCCACTTTAATTCCTTTCTACTTTCTCCAAAATTACAATACCACAAGTAACTTCCCCTATGCTTTCCTAGGCTTCATTGTCTGCTTGCTCATTAAGTTGTTTCTAACGAATAAAGAACGAGCCCATTACCCCTGAACCTTGTGATGTGATACTGGTAACTTGATGTATTTCATGAGAACGTTGCGGTGTAATGTTCGCGATGTTAATCGTATGTAATATGACAAATTTTTCTAAACACAACCGGAATCTACTCGGGGTGCAGGTTTGCAAACATTGAAAGGAGGCGCTGGTGAGAGGGAACACGCGATCGCGTAGCTGCGCTCCGCGGAGTGCCAGTGTATCCAACGCGCGGCCGCGCCGAGCAAAGGCGAGTCCATGATGTCCGCTGTGGCCTTGCGCTCTCACGCTGTAGCGGACGGCACGAGACACCTCCCCTGAGTCTTTGCTTGCCTGCGCCGCTTCGGTTCGATACGCGTTCGCGTGTTCCCTCTAAAAGTGGGACCGTACCGTAGATTAACAAAAAACAGTTCTCCGCTATCATAACCCAGCAGAGTCGCCGCTTGTTACCTGCCCGAGAACGTGGCGGGAGCGTGGGACGGTGTTTCACGTGGTGAGGCTCTAGGGGAGAGACCTTTGTCTCATTATTTAACTATAGCGGTAGCCGAAGTTGGCGATAAGGTGGACGACAGTTGTAAACTAAGCTTGATGCTTGCTTGCGTAACAACTACGCTACATGTAAAGTACGCAATAAATTGAGCCAGAATAGGGGTGAATGGGAGGCGTTAGTGCATAGGCCAGCGTATCGTGGACCAATCAGGAAGGGGGAGAGGGGACGGGATGTACGCTACCATAAATGACGCCCTTGCAACGCAGTACAGAACACGTTGATAGCTTTTGAAATTCTTACCTGCTGATCTCGTACAGAAATCTGTCAGCTTTGGCCATGCTCTCCATCTCACTGCTATGCTCCTCCAACAAAACTTTTTCTTCGGGGCTTGGAAGGAACTTGAGTAGCTGTTGCAAAAAGAAAGCGATCGAGTACTTCAGTTTGAATGCCACATTCTCAGGAACTTTCAATTCGAAATGCAGTAGCAACAAAAGAGTGTGCAGGTCCTATTAGGCTCCAGGAGCGTCAACCTATCAATATACGCACAAAAAGATGAAGCTGTTTGTTTATATTTAACTAAGCCCTTTAAGACATGTCTAATTTGACGCGTATATAACGTGTGCCGCAGGAAATTACGCCCGCAGTAACTCTTATTAATGACTGCGCCAACTCCGCCTCTCTAATTAGTCGCGCAGTGAACATCGCTTCACACCGTTTCACATATTTCTCCGAGCAGATTTCCTTGTACTTCAGATGCCACGAAATCGATGCCTTACATTATGAACTATTCCTACTAAGTTACTGTGCTCGATTCTGTACAGAAATTAAACCTTCACGATACAAACAACAGAAATATTTATTAAGGCTGTATGTCTCCGGACTATATGACTGACAATGCGGA
Organism: Hyalomma asiaticum; assembly: GCA_013339685.2. Classification (NCBI taxonomy): domain Eukaryota; kingdom Metazoa; phylum Arthropoda; class Arachnida; order Ixodida; family Ixodidae; genus Hyalomma; species Hyalomma asiaticum. The sequence goes on along the minus strand of CM023488.1, from coordinate 18,709,306 downwards.
GCAGCGCGCACAACTTTAGTAAATTAACGACAGACCAGAAGTGCGGTAGGTGGCTAAAGATTGCGGGGTTGAGCGTCTTGTAGGTAGCCTTAATACATATACAAAAACAGTATATTCGTACAAAAGAAAGTAAATCGGAACCTTCATAAAGGCACTCTGTACCACTGTGGCAGTAAAATATTCTTATTCAGCACATTTAACCAACACATAGTCCAGACCTAAACTGTGAGTGTAGTTTCGGCAATAGAGGGCAAATTCTGCGACAATCCTTCCGGAAGGCTACATGGTGCTCACATTTGACTACCATGCGAGAACTGCAGTTTGGAAACTCTTACAATACACTTGTTCCCTGCAACGTCCAGCTTATTTCACAACTCCATGTTGAAATGCCCAATGATTCAACTTGTAAACACTACTCATCAAGCTTGTATGTGTGCCTCACTGTGCCTAAGTTGTAGTTAATCTCTTCGGTGGTCAATCATGGCAGTTGCCTTCCTGCTTATATGATATTTCGCCTTCTGCTTGACATGATGAATTAAGTTTTCCTTCTAAATAGCTTTCGAATGTGCATACAATGTTTGCGTGTGTACGCACCATCGTGCCTTTATAACCACGGGTAGCAACGCCAGTCTGTGGTCAACGCCTTGGCAGTGCCTTTATTTTTATGTTTTGCCTTCTCAAACATTTAAAGTCACGGCCAAATGGCCGTATGAAGCATGAAAATGGCACTGCAATGTGTAATACGCTTCGCGAGTGAATACTCGAAAGCACAATTTAAGCCGCTACAGTCCTGCGGTTGCCAAAAATGTCTCAGGCCTATAATCAAGCGTGCAAATCGAGATCACGCTGACATAGGCGTACTAAATGGAGATAAGGCCGAAAGAATGCGTTTTGCTTATCCCTGATTTGTCTACCTTCAGTTGTCCATGACTGCATTAATGTACGCACGTCGGCATGCAAAATGTTACAGAAGCACTTAAGTCTCTCTACGTGCAATGAATGCTAAAACCTATAAAAGCTTTCGCCAGTGAGTTCTGCGGAAGCCCGCAAGCTACAAGAAAATCCGCACGGATTTTCTTGCAACTTTGTGGTACTAATGGATGGACAATAATTTTCCCTTTCATAAATGCTATTCCACCTTGGACGTTTCCGAAGAACTCATTCGCCATATTCAGGCCCATGTGCTTCCAGTTTTCGATGGATTCACCCTCGCGCTGTCGATTGCTAGCCTCCTGGACAGCTCTGTTGGCAGAGCGAACACCCGAAACAGGCGTTGGTCCCGAGTTCGAACCCCGAACCAGCGCGAATTTTTCGTCAGCTAAGAAGCTTTCCTTTTCTGAAAAATCCGTATGGATTTCCTCGCAGCTGTGCTCCACAAACGGGCGGATGCTAACTTTCCTTTTCAAATACAAAGACGTTGAGTGTCGGTGTGTCACGGCTATGTAAATGTACGCGCTATTCCGACGTCCATCAGGAAGTACGCTATTCCAACATACATATCATGTGATATCCCAACAACTCTAAATCATCGACGTTGCCATATTGTCACGTGGTTGTGACACGTGGCGACGGGGTAATAATGCCATAACGAGCATTTGCATAGAGATGCCATCGTGACATTATTTCATAACCACCGTGGATAACGACGGCTGTTTGGTGCGAAGGAACATCTAATGTTTTCGCAGCAATAAGGACTCATACCTGTTCCACCATGTCCTTCGGCAACTGGTCCTTGGAGTCCATGGAAAGGATGGCCCTGCAGATCTCATCGTTTGTCAGTCTCAGCTTCGACAACAGGATGGTGCAGTTCTGGGCCCGGCGGCCATCGATGAGCGAGAGCTCCCGGACCCGAGGGCTTCGGCACGTCAGCGCGGGGATGTCTTCCAGCGAACCGTTGGTCTGCAAAAGATGCACATTGCGGCAATCTCTACTCCCATGCTTAGATTGACGTGGGGTATAAAGGCAGCGTTACCATTAGTTACCAAGGAAATATGCATTAGTTACCAAGGAAATAGGCACGTTTCTGCAATGCGATCGGGCATACAGATGCTTTCCGCTTACAACAATGAATGTCTCGTCCAACATAAACATGTTTCCACATGGCAGCCACTGTGTGGAACAGAGTAGCAGTACACGCTTACAAGGCTACAGAGACATATTAATCAGTTGCAAGGTTACACCCCCGGGAACATTCGAATTACCTACTAGCCACAGAGCCCCCATGAAGAATAAATCGTTTATCCTTATCACGAAACATTATTCTGCCATTTTAAACCCCTGGTTGAGAACATCTCATCTCACACTTCTCAGTAATGCGAAACCGTTCTTCCCTTGGAGAACCTAACCGGCTGCAGGAGCTTGTCGGGTGAGCTCTGGTATCAGAGGAAATCATGAGGGTGGGACGAGCAAGATTTTCCGCCAGTCGGACTCGTAAGCCTTCTTATGCAAAAGTATTTTCAATTAATCAATCGCCAAGGCGTCGCCATTTCGGGATAGTGGCCGCACCGTCAATGCGCTGTACAAACAAAGAGCTGTTAGAAACGGTGTGCTATAGGTTATTTCTTGTCTTTACTTTTAAATTCGGGAACAATTACCATGCACCTTTGAAAGACAATTTACTTACCCCGCACCCCTGCTGCTTCTGGTACGCTGAGAACGTCCTGTCAATGTCGGCTAGGTCAATGTCTTTGTACAGCTTCGTGTCATCCAGTTCAGTCCACACGGTGCCGTCGACCCTGGCCTGCACGATAGAAACGAAGGTTAGAACCGACATTCTCACACAGCTTGACGTGTTTTGTAATGCTGATCATCGGTAATACTACTACATCATGATGTACAATGCTCGCATCAAATCGCAGGAAGGCAATGCCTCGGCAAGATATTCAAAACAAGAATGTGAGTCGCCATAAAACAATGTCTTCCTTTAGAAATTACTTAAAGGCCACCAAGGTAGTGTCCCCATTGTGGCCTCTGGGATGGCCGCAACATAGGCAATCGCGTAGTTCACTATTAAAGCTCCCAGAACTGGCATAAGCCTTTTGTGCGCACGCCAATACACTCTAAAAACAAAGGGAGTGCTGGGCACTCACTTTGGGGGAGTACTTTCGTGTCTCAAATTTAACTCCTTTTTTCAGAGTAGATCAACCCCATTGCAGGGTACCGGTACTCTCGCCAAGAGAGAGTAGTAGGACGCCTCCGAAGGGGATTCGAACACTCTTTTGAAGGGAGCTCTACTACCCCACCAAGCGGGGTGCTAGTACTCCCAGAGGGAGTAGCAGAGACAAAAAAAAAAGAAAAAGGCAACCACTGCGTTTTTCGACCATTTTACAATTAGCAGGCATTTAATTACATCACACTGACCATAGAACATACAGGCTGACATGACACGAACGCACATACACGCCAATAACACAACCACAGCAAAGCACAAAGTCCACAACACACTCGCGATGTACCGTCTTACACTGAAGTCCCGTATATATAAGCCGTATACTTGACCTGCTATGTAGCGCCAGTGGTAAAGTAATGTTCTGCGTAATTAAACAAAAAGTATGCAAAGAACAGGTGTATATTCAGCGTTGCCTCATAGGTAGCCGCTCGCCACACAGATCTGTTAATCTAAACGCGCGGAACATATACAATGTCTTTTAGATTAACGCATTCCTATCATGAGCTGGCATTCCGTTTTACAGGCAAACTCGAGTTCGCAGTCTGGTTCGCGATGTAAAATGCCCCTGAGGAAGCGAGTACGAACATAATAGCGGCTGAATTTCATCAACGCCAGCGAAGAAAAGCGGCACCCGGGTGCTCCGCGACCACCCGCTTCATTCCGACGGCGTCCCCTTTCGAGTCCGTCGAGCACGTCTGTACGGCGAACAACCGCTGGCGATCACAAAATACGTACTCCTCGTTCCTCGTTATTCTGCACACAGATGAAATATAGCCTCTGCCATCAGAAGTGTCTAGGGTACTATGCTGTACTTACCAGACTTGCGAACGGGACGGATCGTAGTCACGGTATTTTCACCGCGACGCGCTCATGGCCGTCATACGGCTCGATGCCGAAGTCGTGGCGAAGCCTTTTTCTTTACATGTATGAGTTATATCCTGTGAGTCTTCGGAGACTAGCCGTCGACGATCACAACAGCTTACTGTGTCGCTGGAATTGTATTCCTCTTCGTTTCCCACACGTAAGCGAAGAATCCGAGGCGTGTAGGCTGGCCTGTTTCACTAGCACGGGTACGGCCGTTCGATCGGGGAAAAACACAGGAAAGGCAGCTCGCTATGACTCCCGTCGGTTGAGGCTCGTAGTCGAGGAAGGCACCGTTCATTAAACGTACACTGCACGCGTTTGTACGCGGAAGCTTGTACGTGGAAGTCGTAGGAATGTCGCTGCTATAGTTCCATCGAAAAACCCTTCACAAAGCGGCTGTTGTCTTCTTCAATCGTCCGCTCCCACCCCAGCCGCCATGTTTCCGGATGCGAATGCGAGCATCACATGTGTGTGGCAGAAGTGAAATTGCGTTTTACTCTCTCATGCCGCAAGAGACATGGACATTTCACTCCATCCAACGTTTTGCTAGAGTAGAACGATGCCATAAAGAGTAGCTCGGTCGTTTCACTCCTGCGAAACCGGCTTCAGTTTTTTAGAGTGTAGAAGAACAACACATTCCTTGCTAGTTGCAGTGCGTATGCAGTACTCTGGAGCGTACGTTTTAAGGCCTCCTTAGTACTCTAAAGAAAACAGCAGATTGTGCATGCCATTTTACGGCGGCAATTCATTCCTACGAGTCGTAGCGGGAGGATTCTGGTTAGCTTCAAGCGCATGGGTATAGCGTGACCCTTACATCTGAGTAGTATGTGTTTCGGGACCTAGAATAGTCGCGAGGCACCGTATCCTTTAAGAGTAATTTCAATTTAGGGGGACGATACTTACTTCAGGCAACTTGCACCAGTTGAAAGACTTGAGTGGATTCGTTGGCTGGGGAATGTTCTTGATCCTCGGTGCCCGTGTCGAGGGTGGAGGACACGGTGGTGGCGGTGGTGCCATGCCTAATTAAAAAAAATCAATATAAGCCATTCAGTAAGAAATTATTATTTATACGGTAGATATGTGCATCAAACTGAAATTATTTCACATGATAAAGCTGTGCACACTGTATTGAAGAATATGTCATTATAATTAACGGTGTATTAAGTGCCAAAACTAGGATAGAATAATGAGGTATGACCGGTAGTGTAGGGCTCCGGAGTAGTTTTTAGCACACGGGGTTCTTTCACGTGCACCTAAATTTACAGTGGCTATGACAGAACATACACGGGAAAATAGGCAATAGCTGCGATCAAATGACGCAGTGCTGCGCGAATTGCACGACAGTGCACAGGAATAGGAATTAATAAGAGCAACTCATTGCTCAACACTTCTGCTCGACAGTGCCACAGCTGCAGTTATGGCGCACTGTGGGCCGCGACAGCTTGTCGCCCCTACAACTCTTAGTACGCTTCACAACGTGACACTAACGTACTGCGGCAAAGCAAGCTTCGCCGCCACACATTTCCGCCATGCGGCAAAGCCATACTGCAGCAATGTTGCCTTCGCCACGGCTCAGTAGTGTAATGTGGCCAAGTCAACGTAGTAAATGCCCTCAACAACGATATGTGTGTGCGTTTGGTCGTGGGTGTCGTGGGCCCTACAAAGTGATCCCCACTTGAGGCACATGGTTGCCTCAAATAACCTCCCTAACGCCACGATATGAGGAAACACAGCTGGCCATTAAAAGGTGTCCCCACACTTATTAGGGTCATTATATGGATCTTCTTAAACGGACGTTTGCGCGAAAGAACATGATTCCCACTTGTTATGCGACACTCATTGTGTAATTGAGGGCTATTATCTCCGAAAAAGGGATTTCTTTTCCGTTAAACATGAATAAAAAATAAAAAAGTATGAAAACAATGTGCTCACCAGCTCGGATAGTCGGTTGAAAGAATAATCATGCTGACGATGCTGGTGGAATGATAATGATAATGATGGTTGAAGCGACTCGTCTTCGAGCGCCATTTCGCGTCAACAAACACTTCACTATGTGCTAGAACGTCTCAGAACACACATCAGCACCGAAGACGTGCCCATTATGCATTGCCGCAATCCATCATTTTTGAAGGTGTTCGTCTATCAGCGTGGTGGGTATTGTAGTGGGTATAATGGACACGATAGACCGTCTTCTCTGGCTCGCTAAAGGCGCCTACCGAGTGTATCCCTTGATGTGATTTGCTGTTCTCTCAGTGCCAGTCCAAGGCAGCCAAGTGTACACAAAAGCACAGGTTCCTCAGACACATCATCCACCATTTCTCCATCATGTCGAGTACAGCTTCAATAGGTCATGATGGATAAATTCCAACACAATGCTACATTATGGCAATGGCTGATGGACATATTTTCAGCAGAGAGATCTCTTAGTCTGGCGTCTACTACTTTATCATGCCACATAATCAGATTGTTCCCTGAGGCATCTAGGAAAGGTGTATCGTCACCTGGGAGTGGGGGTGGAGCCGGCGGTGCCCCCGTCGATGGCATTGGCGGCGGGGGTGGCGGAGGTGTGCTCATCGAGCCGGTGGAGTGTATGGGCAGGCTTCCGCGGTGAATGGAGAGCCGAGAATCATCGGGTAGGCCGTTCCTCACCGAGCTCTCGGCGTAGCTCCTCTCCCGCCGCTCGGAGTCCAGCTGGACAAGTATCAGCAGTGGTATGGTAAACGTTTTCGAACAAAGGATGGCAAGCGTTCATTCTTTATCTGATGCATTTCGACGCTTGTAGTCTACACACGATGCTTAAAGACAGGCCAAATGATGGCCGTAGACGCTTCCCACATAATTCAATGATAGTGTAGTAGACCAAGCACCCCAACTAACGCTTTAGCCCGGCTCTCACAGCCATTACATGTTTATATACACCGCAACAAAAAATATTTATTCCCCAAGGTTGCTCAACACAAAATATTTTTATACTTTTAAGGAACGAGAAAGCTAAAAATAAAAGGAGCAACAGCATAATTTAATATAGCTACTCATGCACAGCATGACCTGCATGACAGCGACCAGTAGACAGGTGGCAGTCTTCCAAAGTAGACTGTCAAAAAGTTGAATGACGTGCCCGTGACGTTCCCGTGCGCAGACGTCATCTTGCCCTTCATGTTTTGACACTAGCGAAACTATAATCTGCGTCGTCATAACTGCCGAATATTAATAGATCGGATCGTTCATTACATTTCATTATGAAAAGTTCTGACTGTGCAAAGTGTATATGGGATATAGACGATTTTGTATCAGGCTTGTAGATGGCGCCATCTCGGTCTTTTAAACGAATGATTTCCCAGTTTAGTGGGCTGTGACTGTGACCCCATACTAAGAAGGTCGTGACACGTCAAGTAAATAGGTCGAGTTCTTTTCATGTGCATTAGTCTATTAGTCACCACTCATTTAGCTACTGCAGGTACAAAAAGGCAACGTCAACAGCCGAAGATGGTGGTGCTGAAACGGGTGCGCCAAATGGTCTATATAGCCCAATGCAAAACTGGGCATGTATGTCTGGCAATATTTTTACGAAATTACATACCATTTACATGATTAGAGTATAGTCTATGGAAATAAAGCCATTAAGCTTCATAGATCAAAGCGAATATAAGTGTGCGGCGTATGCAGACACACTGAAGAACATAGCGTTCGCGGTGGTATGCCGTGTATCTATAGTGGATGCTTAGGCAAATTGGTGCAAAAATCGTAACGGCGTTGCCTCTGTACCTTCTGCGTGTGGTATCCCTTCGTGTACGCTGTCTATTTGCACTGGCTATACGACTTGCTTCTCATGTTCGTTCAATGCACAGTACCCAAAGGCCATGGACAAATGCTCACTTTTTGCGTCATTTCCCGTATCCTGTACTCCAGTTCTTCAATTTTCTGCTTGTCCTCCAAGTGGCTCACCGTCTCTCGTTCCAACTTGTCCTTTGTTTTCGCTAATGCACTTTGCAGGTCCTCCTGAACAAGGAATTCACGTGCGGCTGACATTTAAAAGCAAATAGAAGATAACGCGGCCAGAATTCACCATTAACATTTGCTGGCAGCTCAGTCACATTAACCAAGGTGGGCTAGTCATATAAGGTTTACACTTCATATGTACGCTAAAGTGTTGAACAGTTCCGTTCAAATTTTTGAATATAGTGATTTGCTTAACAAAAGTAAATCATGGATAAAATTAGCCAAACTAGAAGAAAGAAAACCATCTTGATAAGTAAAGCGCATTCACATGATCTACAGAAGTATTCCATCATTAAATGAAAATATACAGACCATCTATATGAACCTACAGGTTGAAGTACCACATCCGGGTAGACGTTGTAGTTCAACAGAGCAGTGATACAGCCAGACAAAAGGTAACCGTGCTTACGACGTCACAGAATGATTTTTCTCACTAGCTATGGGACGCTTCGATCCCACTGAAGAATCTTGAACGGCTGAAAACGATGAATATTTCGTGCAAAAGGGGTTTGTCATTAACGAAAAAGCATCTCGATGCCGTTAACCTGTCATTTTGTCATAAAACTTTCGCCGCCATCATAAAGTCTATCTTGACAGTCCTATTTCAAGCCACTCTCCTATGATACTACTACTGCACATTCATTTTTGTGACTCTGGAATTAAGGTGGGTCACATCACCACCCATTTATCAGATCTCCATTTTGTGCCCTTACTACGCAGGACCACATATGACGAGAGCCCCACATATTATCACTTGTACCATTTCAACCGTCGGTACGAAGCCAGTTGTCAATGCTGAAATGCTGTCAATTTGAATGCATTCAGAAATCTGGCCATTAACTATTTGTCGTACGCATACCATGTTGTAATCCTGACGTATTTGACGTCTTGCATATTTACTAACATTTCCGTGTGCCGTTCCGGCGTTTATATCAAGCGCATGAAGATTCACTAGCATCCCGCAGCTGCACTAATGCAGTGTGTATTTGCTTCCTGTCATGCCTATGACCACCACTTAAAACAAAAATATTCCAGGTGCCACCATTTTAATCGCCTACGCCACTAAACTGATCGATGCCTAACGCAATGTCAATTTCTAGAGGACCATTGTTTACTGACTTATAGAAATCTTGTGCCGCCACACTCGGAAAATACGGTCTGTTTTACAAATAGGTGCCCATTTCTCCTAGTAACATAATTGCAGTTAGATGAAGGAATAATACCAAAAAAATCAGTCACGCCAGCCTTGTGTTCCTCACCTTTTCTTGGGTACTCTGTTCGAGTTCCTGTTCTTTTTTGACTATTTGTGTAGCGAGTTCGATGTTTTCCTTCTCGAACTTCTCAGCATTCTCTTTCGCGATCCTTAGTTCCTCCTCGGTGGCAAGCCTAAGAGAAGGCAACGACGCAATTTGTCAAATACGAAAACCAAAAACGTGGGTGCCTCGTCCTCCAGGAGTAACAGCACATATTAAATATAGCAAACAACCCAAACATGTCTTGCTCCGCATTCCAGCTTGAATTACAGCATTTAAAGAAGATTTCTTTATCTTTAATGATGAACGACTACCACCAGCAAGTCCGGCAAGCGTCACAGTCAAAAATCACACGGTTTATTTTTAACGTGTCCTCCGATTTGTAGCACAGCTTTCGACAAAGCGTGAGAAGGAACACCAGAACAATAAATAAGTAAATAAATGAATAAATATTTCAGGAAAGCAACTCCTCAGTTACCAGGTGCCTTCAGAGCTAAATCACTGACGTGCCTTTCTCGAAGACATCGCTGATGTCTCAACCAAATTGTACAGAGAGCTGTTCACATTGCACATAACATTAAGCTTGTTTACTTGGACTTGCTGTGTGTACATTGTCATTGCTTTGTTTCGTTTTGTGCTCAAATTATTTGCTTGAAGGTATGTGTGCATTAAGTGCATTAGCTTGTAGCTTGTATTATTTGTACATATTTCCCGTTCATTTTTTTACATGACTGGCAATAACATGTATCTGCACGTTCTCGTTGACTTCGATGTCTCCATGACTCGTGCGCAGCAGCGCAGCTCCAGCGTGCGGAGTTTTTAAGAGAGCTTTTGATAGCTAGGCCACATGACTTTAGATCCTGCTTCCTTTCTGTTGGAACAAATCAATAGATTATGTTCTCTTCTATTTTGATAACTTTGCTATCGTTTTAGCTACACTCCTTTAGTACATAGCAGTGATACGGTTTGTTTTAGTGGAGTAATATTATCGCCCACTTCTCGTCGGATTTCAATTCTTTGCACAGGCGATTTCGGCACGCACATATATTGGTAAGTAGCTCAAATACGTCACTATTTCTGTACAATACGCTCCTGCAGCACTCATTGTAAATATTTGTTTGTTTTATCGCACATACGCTCACTTTCTGGAGTTTCATTTATTGCCCTGTAGTGCTTCTTCTGTTGAACGTGAAAACCAGCCTGACGAACTTGCCCAGATTTCAACACTTACAATGCTTCTTCTGCCTGTACCTAACCAGGCCTGGCCTGCCGTATTTATTCTTAGATAACTAAAAGATGAATGGCATTATCACCTGATGGTCAATAATTCTACGGCCATAGTCACGAACTTGCGCAAAAAAAATGCGATGCATTTAGTTCTGTTTAAAGGGAACCTTCAACAGCTTTTGAATAAAGTCAGAAAGTGTTGCCGATCCATCGTGGAGAGAGAGAGAGAATAAACATTTTTATTACATAATATATAGTAAGCATGCGGGAAAGGACCCTAGCCCGAGGTCCTTAAGGGGGGGTTCCTATGAACGTGTAAACAAAATATTGTTGCACTTTACGCACCAGGGGAATTCGCAATTAAGTTTCAAACAACGCTGGAAAGCGCCCGCCTCTTCTTTCAACTTATGACGTCACATGTGGAGCTGGTTAGGTCGCTTAAGTCAGAAATAGCACTTAATGAACTCATGATCGCGGAAAGATCATCAGCTACCCTTTATTCGTTCATTTCGAAACTCAGCAAATAAAGAAAAATTCGCGTATCTCTCTTGAAGAGAAACAAAAAAAATGCCAAGCGACTTAGTTGGCACCACGTGTGACGTCATTTGTTGAAAAAAAGAGCGGGTGCTTTCTAGGTGTGTATCAACCGGAACTGCGACTTCCCTGGAGCGCGAAATGCAGTAATACTTAGCTCACAAATTCACAGGGGCCTCCGAAACTCATAGGCACCGTTTCCTTTGTTCAAAAAGTGCTCCAGGTTCCCCTTTAAGTGTCGATGCTTACTGAGAAATCAGCGCAACAAAGTAGCATATGACGTGCGTTCTCAGCGTGAAATTTCTCAACGTTCTCAGCGTGCGGCTCAAAGCCTAAATGTAGTGATAACTTCAGTGAATATTGGCGTTGCATAGCAGCAACCTCACTTACTCTTTGAGTATTTTCTTGACGTTGATCTCGATCGGGGTGATATCGTAGTTCTCTCCGTTTTCCCCTTGAACGACTATCTGCTGGACGATTCTGTCGAACAGGATCCAGTGTTCTGCAGAACCGCCGATATCTAGGTGCAAGAGAAGACAATCAAATGTGAAGACTCACAGCATTCCAGGGCCAACACGGCTATGTACCAAATGCATGAGCCGTACTGCTTCTTCGGGAATGAAGCCGAATGTACGATGCTGCGACTGCGCCGTCATGCGCGCTGTTACCCTTAGCATATCAGCAAAACAGCAAAGCAAGAACCATAGGCGACTCATGTGGAGTGCCAAACACGCTTAAACATCTTGGTAATGTCAAACGCGAGAGCACAAAGATCACGCTGCGGTGCTCTGTATTTGACATACCCGTATCCACGTTCTAGTGCCTGGGTTACAATACGCAGTAGGACAGCTTTCCAAGGAGCACATACATTTAACTACTCCATAGGAGAGCAAACTGGTCGGCTTAGTAACTGCTCGTGATGATTTGTGGGGTTTTATGTCCCAAAACCAGCTGTGCTTATGAGAGACGCCGTAGTGGAGGGCTCCGGAAGTTTCGACCACCTAGGGTTCTTTAACGTGCACTGACATCGCACGGTAGATGGGCCTCAACATTTCGCCTCCATCGAAATGCAGCCGTCGCGGCCAGGATTCGATCCCGCGACCCTCGGATCAGCAGCCGAGTGCCATAGCCGCTGGACCACCGTGGCGAGACGGTAACTGTTTATTTTTAGCGATAGTAGTGAGAGGAAGGATTTACTGTACACGTAACTTATACATAAGCTTCTCAGCGCGAAAAAAAAAACAAAAAACGAATATGCTTTTCACAGATGAACAATGACACACTAAAAAAATCCACGCATATCCACGGAGTGAATGATGATGAGTGGGCGAAGCTCCGGAAGTTCATCCGTAAAAACCGTGAATCTTCCGTGAATCTTGCCCAGTACATCATCAAAGACGTGACAAACACTGTGTCGCCATCTAGCGCTCTCCTATCCCACTAGAGCACGCAGCGAGCGCCTCCGCACCATCTATTGATCAATTCACGTACTAGCTAAGCAGCACCGCAGCGCTCGGACGGACAGACAGACAGACAGACAGACGGACAGACGGACACAGACAGACAGACAGACAGACAGACGGACTCCCATACTACACGTTCCCATACATCTGAATGAAGCGAGCACCGCAGCGCCATCACGCCATCTAGTGAGCACTTCACGAACTAGAGGTGGCTACTACAAGCGGAGGATGGACAGACCCACGACATAAGGAGCTTCGCCCCTAAAAGTGTGTATTGCCCATGAATTTTTCCTAATTACACTAAGTAATAGAACATATTCTCCAAATACTAACGTTGGTTACAAACACACATTAGAGGGTGGTAAATATGTTTAGAACAAATGTAAACGATTTAGGCCAATAATACACTCTAATACAGGGAGAGCCAGAAATGAAGCCGGGTGCTAGATAGGGTGAAAATAAGAGCCTCAGCCAGTTCCACTACAATGCAAGATGTACAAAGTGCGGAGCAGCGACTCACCTGCGTTTCCCGTGTGCTCCAGTTGTGTTTACAGTCGGCATTTTCTATTATTTTTCAATCAATTTGACATCATTATGCGGTTAACTGCCCTTAATATGCACCTTTTATTTCATTCTTCTAATCTCATTTATCTTCACCATTCTTAATATGGGTTCACTTAGCTTATTTTTAACCACCACTGGGCACTTTTACGGAAACTCATCGGGTATATAGACTTGTGCTTCTGCGGCGCACCGATTTGCCTGTATTTCTCTTTATGTTTCTCGTCGGCTCTTCCGAATAATTTGTTTAGATTGACTTCATTACACAATTAATTGCACTCAATATGTATTTTTTATATAATTCTATTAATATGGTTTAGTTTAACCATTATTATGTATCCTTTTTGACGTTTTTTTCGGTTACTAGAACTGCTCTTTTCTGAGAAAGAGGACGACATGAGCACACGCCGACAGCCCGGGCTCATATAAAGCGCTCCGCGCTCAAAATACTAAAGATAAACATTTATCCTTACAATGTAAAACCTAGTTATAACGATGTGGCCACAGGACCACAGATTACCTCCTTATACCCGATATTCATTGGAATTGAATACATAAAAATTGGCTCTAACACACGCAATCCGAAATATGACGACTGATTATACTGGGCTTCAACCCCAGCGTACAAACGAGGTAATCGTTACGTGCCTCTCTGTTGCATTTCAAACTAGACAGATAAAAAAATGAGAAGGTGAAATTAAAACAGAACAGTTCGCTTTACGAAATAGGCCTGCGTTGACTTTATTTGAAGAATGATGTGGCCTTTATATGGTGGCTTTCCCCGACAGCACAGCACATAAAAAACTTTTTACACAGTGTCTGCGCAAGAGAGGGTATTTTCTGCTCCAGCATTTTTGGTGGTGGCTGTGAAATTCCTTCTTTACAGCCGATATTACGGCGGCTGTCACGTTTGCGGTTTTGCTATAGAAAGGGAATGTAACTGAGATGAAGCATGATTAATCAAAGTACGCATTTATAACCAATACTTCGCTATTTCAGTGTCGGTTGTGACGAGGCTCGAGCGTAGGATAAACATGAAAGACCCTAAAGAGAACACTCATTTTTGTCAAAGGCTCCAGATAAGGATAGTGTGCCCCAACTACAGTGTTAGGTGTCCCAACTATCTGCTGAAGACAGGTAAAGCACAAAAACTAGGAAGAAAATGTACTCTGTCGTCAGTTTCATGGTAGGCTAAATGAACTTTCGAGCGAGTTTTAGTTAAATGTGAAGTGGACAGTATAGTTCAATTCAGCCCAATTATCTTGAGTAAAGAAATCTTCAGCAGGTCTTCCAACTGCTATTCAAGACTTTCTTTCAAGACGGCGTAGGCGAAATATCAATAAACAAATAATCGACTGGAAATTGCTGCTGCAGTTACATGTGCCAGACCAGCAAAGCAGGTGAAAAAACTGGAACAACTGCGAAGGTCATAACTACATGAACAAAATAATGAAATGGTGCTAGGGTGCTACTCACAAGGTATGAGCAGTGCATGGTGGAGCAGAGACAGGAAGTGTGGATATGCTGGCGTCAAGGAAAGCTTCTTTTTGATGGCTTCAACCATCGCTGTACAGCTTTTAGTGTCTATGTGGGCCTGGAAAACGTCCACATACACGGTTGTGAATCAGGCGGAATGTATCGCAGAGAGACTTCCTATCTGCAGGCGTTAGCATCGTGCCTTGCACGTTTACAAATCAGTCACTCACCATGTCAAACTTTCGTGCAAGCTCCTTTTCATCTTCGATCCGCACCATGTCAAAGATGTCAAGATGCCTGCAAATAATTTTTGTTTCTTGTATACATAAATTTAGGTAGATCGGTCGTGTTTGAAACTATATTTTGGATTATCCGTAGACAAAGGATGACTTCCCCCATTGGAAAACGGTAACGTACAGGCTTTCTGCATGGAACTAGCACAGCATGAAATCACCCATCCCACTCGGGTACTTCGGTCAAGGCTACTTCCCTTTCGAAAACACTTATCAAATTTGTGTGACCGTGCTTGACTACACGCTTCAGGTATTTTCTATCCTTAACTGTAACGAAAAATGGTTTTA
Organism: Hyalomma asiaticum; assembly: GCA_013339685.2. Taxonomy (NCBI): domain Eukaryota; kingdom Metazoa; phylum Arthropoda; class Arachnida; order Ixodida; family Ixodidae; genus Hyalomma; species Hyalomma asiaticum. Next base: position 18,694,179 of record CM023488.1, on the reverse strand, counting down.
TGACGCCCTGACCTTTGTTTCTGCATTGCATTTTGCTTTTGATTTGTTGTCTCGGCCGATCCTTTGTGTTTTACGTTTCGTTTCAATGACATGCGTTGCCTTATTATCTTTATGTTTATGAAAGGGAAAATTAGCATCCACCCGTATTGTAGCACAAGGGTACAAGGAAATCCATACGGATTTCTCGTAAATGAACGCTTCCTAGTTGCGGAAAAATTCGTCCTGGTCCGGGTTTCGAACCCGGGACCAACGCCTATCCGGGGCGCTCGCTCTGCCAACTGAGCTAACCCGGACCAGGACGAATTTTTCGGCGACTAGGAAGCGTTCATTTACGAGAAATCCGTATGGATTTCATTGTAGCCTTGTGCTACAATATGGGTGGATGCTAATTTTCCCTTTCATAAACGTTACTCCACCTTGCGGGTTTCCGCAGAACTCATTTGACATACCTTTATGTTGTTGTAAACTGTGCATATTATGCACTTCTTTTGTAGTTTCTGCCGGTTATGCTTTGCCCTTTTTTGTGTGATGTAAACACTGGATGTAGAGCTAAGTAAATAAACAAGATTGAAATAAAATATTGGGATACAGTAGTCCAACGCAGGCCACCTTACCTATCCAGCGTAGCGTTCTCATGTCCCCTCAGTTTTTCGATGATTGGCTGGATGCCGAGCATGAGAAACTCGTAGCGCAGGTGCAGCCGGAACTCCAAGTGTTCCTGCCCAGGACCGTAGTTCAGGATGGCGTTCACGAAAGACATGATGGCCGTCTTCAGGTTCACCTCATCCTTGTACACGCCTGTGCTCCGGTCCAGATCATTGAGCACGGTCTGCGCACCAGCAGAAGCGTGCGCATTGATAGCCGTAGCGACGTGTTAATAAAAAATGGACATCCAATCAAAATGAATAACATATTATGCTGAACTATTTATTCGGTTAATTGTTAGAATGACGTAGAAATTAGTGGCGGGACTATGACGTTTACGATGTCTTTCCTTTCTCCAGTAGGAAGAGAGAGCCGGTCCAGCTCTCTGCCTAGCTTTTCCACCCCTCTTAATGCATCGACGACAGAAATAAAGTTCAGCTTTTTCCAATCCTCCTCTGTTGTGGTTGTTTTGTGGGGTTTAGCGTCCTTAAACCAGCTCTGATTATGAGAGACGCCGTAGTGGAGGTCTCCGGAAATTTCTACCCCCGGGGGTTCTTTAACGTGCGCTGACACCGCGCAGCACACCGTCCTCAACATTTTGCCTCCATCGAAATGCAGCCGCCACGGCCGCGATTCGATCCCGCGAACCTTGGATCAGCAGCCGAGTGCCATAACCATTAGACCACCGGGGCGGGGCCATCCTCCTCTCACATAATAGTGGTTTGCTTGGTTTCGTTTATTAATTTTAATGTATCCACGTGACTAAGCGTCTCACTTTTCTGCGTGCTCAGTGCGTTTGGTGTGTGAGCCTACAAGGCCGTGTACACTTGCCGTCCATGCATCCGAGATCTTTGTGTCTAAATAAACAGTAATTCGTGGAGTCGCAAATGTGAGTGCTGGCGGCTCACCTGGAATCGTGTGCGTTCGTAGGCGTGCTTCTGGAAGTGCAGCATGGCCTCGAGGACTTTCCTGTGGCCTCCGGGCACGAGACACATGGCACCCAGGATCTCGAGGACAGCGATCTTGGTCTTGATGTTCTCCGTGCTCAGGCTCTGCGCTATGGTGTTGATGGCTGTTGGATGGGCCAGTACGTGGGCCCGACCATTCTGCAAGGAGCAAGAGTGAAGAGATGGTAAATGAAGCCAAAAAGAAAAAGTGCAGTCCATTTCCGGGTGTTAGGTTCGAATCCCACCGCTGCCACAAGTTGTTGACCTCTCAAAGGGGCCCAAAAGTTTCATCTCACTATTTTCAGACGAAGCAGTCTCTCGGAACTTCCTCTCAAAGTAGCAAATAAAAACACATTTACTTGATATTTACTGCACAAACTTGAAGTTTTTAGAGTTAAACACTCAGATATACCAACTGTGTTAACTATGTATTTTTTGTTTTCGGCTATAAGCATGTCTTACATAAATTTATAGGACCTTAACGAAGAGACTCTAGAATCAAGCTCGGGAGTTTGAAATTAGCAATAAAAGGTGAATAGCAATTTTTGCAATTGCACGCTTTGAAATTAGCCATAAAATTGTAGCAGCAATTTTCCAAATTGTACTAATTGTCAACTACAATACCGTGGAATGTAATACAATTACAGTGCTGTAAGATTGCTTTGTCTATAAGGCTTCGGTAGAACCCTCGCAAACGCTTTGACTATGCCATGCAAGCTGAGAACACCTGTAATTAAATTTGTCCAGCATAGATTTTCCCTGAAGAACAGTTTACAGTGACATTTGTCTTGCATACAGTTACAGACAATTATTTCACCGTGTTTTTGAACTTCGTCCTCTTTTCTAAGGCGTCCGAGGTGATCGAATGAAACTTGGCCTTCTAGTGCAGGCAACGTTACCTTTCTCTTCTGAACTGAAAACTTTTCCCCTTCAGATCAGAGACGATGCTTTCAAAAGGCAGAGTTTCTGCCCTTCTGATGTATTTGAACCATAAAGTCCAAGTTCGCTTTAAGTAAATGCTGCTGGTCTTTTCCTCTCTGGCAGCGCCGAAAAATATCCCATCTAAAATTAAATAAATGCGGCACAATAGTGTGACAGATTGTGTAATATTGCCAAGTGACATCAGTGTGTCATAAAAAAAAATGCGCTAGCTTTGTGCCTCTTTATTATCATCACCAAGTTGGCTAATACCCGCCTCCGCCGTAGATACCCCGTATCCGTAGAAACAGCGACATTCTTAAAATAATCGCGCAGTTGTGACTCACGCGTCCGTCGATTACCCTCAAATAGAAAAGTATTTTTTCAGGTCACTTTTTACGATAAGAGTTTCTGCGAGTCACGTGCATTTTAATTGCGATACCAGAGTTGGCCTTGGGCTACTACTGCTGAGCTACTCCCCTGGTGGTGGAGAGTGCCGAGAATCACGCTTGCGATGAGACAAATTAGGCGCAGTAGATGGTTGTGCTCGTACCGAATTGTTCATGAGTGCCTTGACGCAGCCGATGAGGGACGTGTGGATCGGACTTTGAGCCGTGTTGTAGTCCATTCCGACAAGGAAATTCAAGAGGCAGATGAGGCCGTCTTGGTCCAGGAAACGAGTCACGAAGCTGCAAAAACGAAAGGCTGTGTTGAAGAAAACAAGCAATACCAGAGCAACGACACTTTTGGGCACACTTAATATTTCCTTCTCGTACACTGTACTCTAGTGCGAGAGCCAGATATGTGGAATACTATTTCAACCAAAATTTGATGCTGTTCATTAGACATGGCAGAAAGAACTGTCTTTCCAAACGCATATTGTATCGTTTTAGAACAGAGCAAACGCCGCCCGATGTGGAACCAATTCGTTTCGCTGATGTGTGCAAATTGCATTTTCGAGAAAGACTCAGAAATGCATTTCGACAAGTGGACTTGTCTTCTTCAGGACTTGTCTTCTCCACTTGCCGTCCTGACGAAGACAAACACACTTGTCGAAACGTTGGCTCCAGCGACATTCCCTGTTCTCCATCGTTTTTAGCGATCAGTTGATCGATTCAAGCCTCCCCTTCCCCTGAGCTTCTCTTCTACTTTGGATAATAACACAATGCAATTCAGTTTAACGAGCGGAATATTATGTGGGCCCAAGCAGGTGCCTTAACGATCTGTCACGTCACAGCGAGTTGGTGCGGGAAACTCAAAAATGGTGTCGCCACCAATATTTTTTGTGCGTTTTTTTTTTCACTTGCCAAGATCGTTGTCGCTCTTGGCAAACGAAAAAAAAAAGATTGTTTTGCTCTTCAGTGTTCCTTTAAATGAGAAACACACCTTCCGGCTTCGCCTGCGCACTCACCTATTGGGTTGAGTGCGAAGTGCAGTTTTGAGGTTATCCAGAAGTTTGGCACGGGTGTTGACTTCCTCCTCTTCACGAGGGAACAGGAGCTACCATGATGAAAACAAACGAGTAAGTTTTGTGCAAATTGATTAGGCAAAAACGTGGGCATGTTGACCGCTAAAATATCAGGGATCACGCCCACGATTTCAATGCTACATTCCTCTGTAGAATGTTGAGGAGGACTGCTACCTGATATCCTTCATTTATATAGAAAATAAGGTGCCGTGACGGTTAGCAATTGTACACGTACTTCAGGTGCAAGAATTACTGAGAACATAAGGCAAATAGAAATGTGAAACGCCATGCAATAAGCAAAACAAATTGAGGAATGCGCTTAACGTTAAACAGAAATGCTGCATAAATTCGGAGAGGAAGGGGAATTTCTTTGTGAAATGGTGTCAAATCGTCGAGAAATCTTAGAAATATTATTTATCGTTTTGACATATAGACACTGCTAGTAGCTGTTTTTAACATCTGCTTGTCCCCCATATGCCTATGACACATTAGCAATGTGCACCTAGACAAGCTACTCACGGAGTCAGAGAGCTTTCGAATGTACTTGACTTTATTTCTGTGGATAGGCTTGGCCACACACCACAGATAGTTACAGCCTTCCGATAGGCTTGGCTAAGTGCAAACGACTTCTGGTGATCACCATGACTAAGTATAAGAAACAGTTTCAATTTTTTTATAAGGCTGCTATATGTCGTAGCCTAGCTGTTGGAATGACGAGGGCGACGCTCTCTCCATAAATATTACCATTAACATTTTAGATGTGCTGGAGTGCTGCAAATATGTTTCAGCAGTGCGGAAGCAGCACTTTTGCTTCGGTGAAGTTTACAGCATTTCAAACTTTATCGCATGAAATTCGGGTCATTAACACTCACCACACTGAACAAAGCAACTAGTACTGCCACCCTTCAGTTATTTCGACTATAACCGCTTAACCTCTGCCCAGTTCATACTATGCAATATCGATTACTTACTATTAGTCAATCCTTCTGACATGAACATCAGTAGTGGAAGTCCTTTAGTGGAAGGTTATTAAAAAAATTTTTAATGTTCTATTTAGCAGGGTCAATAAGTAATTACGGTATCACATGACACGTTTTGAACTTACCATGGACATGGCATTCACTCGTTCAATGTAATAATCCGGAAAATGAGATGAGGTTGTGTCGTGCTGTTCCTGCGATTGGAAGTCGAAAGAACATATGCATGGCAAGTATATCTAGAAGTATGTTATCAACTTATTTTTGCTTTTCAAGGAACTCCTACTACACTCAACTACCACGTTCGCGATACAGCCAAGTCTGGCAGTATAACTCGACAAATAAAAACATGGATACGTTCTAATAGGAACAAAATAACCTGGAGGACTGCCGACAGGGCCTTATTTGTTGGCAACCTCCGAGATATCTAGATAATGAAACACTCAAGACAGCCGAAACGATTAGCAGAAACGTTTACGCATATACCATGCAGTGGACAAGAAAGGCATTTTTACTGTAGAACAGCCGAATCCTCTGCATTCTGCAACATCACGAATGATTGGTCCATTGTCATCAATGACCCCTAAAGATATTTTCGCTTTCAAAGGGCTCCTTGTAGAAATTTGAAGTAATCTTACTCTGGTCGAGTTCATTGTATGCCATCAGACTTGCTATAAGCCTAGAACACTGCCTTGAGCTCAGAATTCCACAAATGCATTTAGTTCCTATGACAACCATTCCACTATGCTAATGACCGACCGTCTGTCGGTCGTACGCTTGTACGACGCGCCCAACTTCGTGACCTCTGCGATATAAGGTAGAACACTAAGTAGGATAACTTCTACTATCCGTCAACTAACGTTATAATGGCCTCACGCTAGAGAGACCTAACAGTAGCTCCTCAGAATGCAATAAAGTTCATTGTCTGTCTCTCTGTCAATCCGTCAACTAGAGTACGAGCTACAACCCTTTGCTCTGGTATTAATCCTGCGATCTACCCTACTTAAGTCACCACTGTAAATAGTCAACTGTAGATCCAACATGAGCACTTCACAGAAGTGTATATAGTGATAAGCAATATATTAAGTGACAAAAGACGGGAACCAAACAGTTAACTGTAAGAAGCACCTTTATTTTAGAAATTAAAGGAGTACTGACACGAATTTTTGGCATTCTCGTATTGTTGCTGTAAGTGAAAGCACCAGCGGGGAGAACCCCAAAAAGAGTATCATGGTGCCTCGCAACGCAATGAATGTATCTTTCATACGACTCCTTTAAAAGCCCACTTTCGGTTTCGATTTCGAGGGGGCGGTTTCCTAGTGACGTGTCAACAGAGTCGTACATGCGTTTAAGCCACGTAGAGACAGCAATTCGTGATAGCGTCGCTGCAACCCTGTCGTCTGTGGTCAATTACACGTGGCGAACGCAAACAACGATAATTTCACGGTCGTCCAGCGGCTCTGACAGCAATTTCAGCGATTTTTAAGACTGTGCTCATACGTCATCGTAGTGTCCATAGCGCTGGGGCTGGCTTGCAGTGCTGTTCGACGAAAACTTAAAACCAAACTAAAATATTTTGTACGTGATTCCTGGCTTCCGCGTGCGGAGGGCGTTAACAATACATCACTAGAAAACGAAAGATGTATATTTTGAGCCGCCAAAAAATCGTGTCAGTACTCCTTTAAAAGGCGATGCTTGGCGACAGACATGGTACCTTTTTCATGGTTGCTTAGAAGCACCAATGAGAGCGAAATATATGCACAGTGGTCAGTGCGGGCAACCATGAAGAAGGCCATGTATAAACTACACTTTCCGTCACGTTTTCGTGCGACCGATACATTCCACGTTATTGTATTACTGTATTGACTTTTTTTCATTTCACATTGCAATTCGAGTCGTTGTTGATGTTCTCATTTTGCAAGCTCCAGAACCAGTCAGCAAGCTACTCTCTCCTTTAGTTTTGGCTAGTCTGCGATACAGTGTATTCTATGAACAATTCAATAAATCTTCAATTTCTGAACAAAAAATTATCAGAATGACATCTCTGGCCAAACTACGTATCCTGGATTGTCTTCGAGACATTCAGTTGATCCGAGAAGGCCGGCAAATGACATGAGCAATCTCTCACCGTTTTCTTGCTGAGGTAAAGCTGCCACTTCTTCTCCGAAGGCAAGTTGAACATGACTTCCTTCTTTGCCGCCGTGAGGTCAAGTTCGTCCTGAAATGTAGACGACGTGCCATGTTACAACTGTTCATTGCTACTGTTACAGTGTAAGTAAACAAAACCCTAACAACATCAATGTATGCTAATACGTTTCACCCTCGCAGCAATGGCGTAAGTCATGTCGTTAATACGGTTTTTTAGAGCAATGCTGCATATGACTAGGTTCTTGCGGATCGCGTGCCAAAACCAAACAACGCGAGAACGCCAATTTTACAACAGTGGGTCGATATTGGAGGCAGTGCAGAGCGTGCAAACAGGGGCTCAAATGTGAGTTAAAAGAACCTAAGGGAGGATTAAAGGTGATCAAAGGTACATTAAGATAACTGTCACCGATCGCGAGCTGTGAGGCACGGGTAGCAATCGCCAGAAAAGATCCCAAGGACCGACATAACAATCCCCCGGAAATTATCCCACGAAAGCTTGGACCAATTAGGTTTTGGTCCCCTTCGGCGTACTAACAAAACGCCAACAGTGGTTCAAAGATCCAGTCCGAGCCACGGGGGATCAAACAAAATAAATATATTCTTATCAAACAGGCAGTTACACAACTGGCAAGCTCGTACTGGTTGAACATTTTGGTAATACAGCTCAAATCGGAAACCAGAAAAGAAAAGCAAAGAAGGAAGCGCCGTCCTGTGCCCTTTTTTTCGTTTTCCCATTTCCGCTGTGTTACCGAAATACTTGACAACTCTGCCACCTTACTAAGTTGCGACTCAGAATCGAAGCTCTATATTCCATGCAACCACGTACCACCAATTCGGCGAACTTGGCGTTGAGCTCGGCCTCATCCGGCATTGGGTGAGTCGGCGTGAGCAGCGGGGGCGGCGGCAGGGTGACCACGCCGTTCTCGACCACGTGGTAGGTGATCTCGGGAGGCTCGTCGGGTGCCGACGAGAAGCAGGAGCACAGGCTCGACGCCGCGCCGCCATTCGCCTTCGCTACTCCGGCTGCGCCAGCACCGCTCGCCCGATTGCCGGCGACCCCCCGCCGGCGTCGGGCGGGCATGGCCGGCAGTCCTCCGGGAAGCGAGAGTACTAGTTGCTGCAACCGAGAAGGACACAAAGAAGAAGGTGAGGAAAGCAGTGGCCATTCACAATGTTGTATTGTTGTTCGGGTGATTGCAACGCTTAATACTTTTGGGACTCTGGCTTGTTGGTAGCGATGCACTTGCTAAACAATGCAAAAGAGAGGCACGCAAGAACAAGATACAAGAACATGGACGCTGACTTCCAACAATTAAAATTTTATTGCGAGAGCGCTATACGTAGGAGAAACAACGTGACACAGAGGAGATTAGGAATACAGGTTAGAAGTGATCTGTTAATCATGCAGAAGAATAACCATGCCTGGTAACTTGACGGACCACAAAATGATAAAAGGACTGCGTTTAAGAAATGGTGTACGCATCTATAATTGAGGGAAGCAATTTCCCTAGAGGAGGCAAGTCCTGACAAAGGTAAGGCGCATTTACATCAGGGCAACAACTGTCTAGACGCAGATACGTCCTTTGACCGAAATATTGCCTCCATTGAAAGGCTGAAGTGCTGAGAAATTAGTGAACAGGTAAATCCACTGGAGCACACATTTTGGTGACACCACTTCTGAAAGGCAAAAGTGGCATCTTCCCGCTTGCTGCACAAAGTCACGAAGAAAAAAATCCGTGCGGATTTTCTTGTGGCTATATTCAGTGGCTTGTGTTTAACGTTGCCTATCAATTCGCCCTCGTGCTGTCGGTTGATAGCCTCCAACTTAGCTGAATCAGTAGAACGACCACCCGGACAAGCGATGGTCCATGGTTCGAACCCCGGACAAAAACTAATTTTTCGTCAACAAAGACTCTCTCGCTTCCGAGAATCACTACGAATTTCCTTGTGGCTTTGCGCTACAAATGAGTGCTAATTTTCCCTCTCATAATCGTTACTCCACCTTGCGGTATTCCACACAATTCATTGTACCCCAACACGACTTATCTTCGTCAGTGCGAACAACTGCCCTGGCGTAGTCAAGTCCGCTAAGTGAAACATTGGTTCCCAACGTCATCCCTGCTGATACGTTTCTCAAGAACTAAACAAGTGGCAACACAAGGAAAGCAACCTGGAATGATCGAAATATTTGCACGTACCCCTAGGATTCACTCGAGCTTACTCAGACTTAAACTCACGGGTCATCTCTTGAGTGCACTCATGCGTGGGCCAGACGACCTATGCTCTTTGGAGACCTTCTATTCTTAATGTTTTGCACAATTCCCGTTGCCCATCCGTCACATTCGACGACGACCCACAGAGCCAAAGTGCACCTCCTACCTAGGAGGCTTTCTTTACTTTCTTTTCAATCTGGAAATCCCTGCGGTTATTCCGGCTTTACGCGACCAAGCTGCTTCGTATACCCTCGAGGCATTTGTAGGCAAATCTGCACTTTAGGTTAAGGAGTGATCGAAATTCGTCCCCGGCGGTGCGTAAATTGTACCGGAGGAAAGGCAAAGCTGAATCCCGCAGCGAGTCATGGCATATGGCAACAAGCGCACCGTGCACCACTAGCACACTTATCCCCATTTTTGTCATTTACTCCACCACGTAAAAGAAAAAAACATGTGATCATATCAGTTGAAGGATCGGTTCTCTTTCACGTTACATAGATCTTCTTGTATTCGAAATGTCCTTAAGTGTTGCTTCCTTCGACTAACTTTCCGGTCAGCAGGCATCAAACCGGTGCTACTTCTTTGTGGTCGTTCATTTCCGTAGTTGCATCAAACCAGCAATAACAGCCACGGTTGAACGCGGCATGTAGCGCATTTTCAGTCACTGTAATCAAAACTGATGTTGTCGCCGCCGTAAGTAACTATGCTACCACGTCCCTGAAAGCTACAACTAGATCACGTGTTTTCCCATATTTCACGACACCAACTGTATTCCCCTTATGTTATCCTGCAATATGTTGTCAACAATTTACAGATCATATCTGAATCAGTCGTTACTTGAACATCGCCTAAGATACGAAACCAGCTCCATTAGCAACGCTTCACTCCTAATTCCGCTCTTAGGCGTTGCCAGGCGAGCGAAGGTAATTCCGATTACGATTCATAGCGCCTGACGTCAATTAGAAGTCTTGTGAGCGGAAAGCTTGAAGCACTAACGCGGGTACATTGCGACCATTTCCGCGCAAACATACTGAAGTTTACCGGATGTTTTTGGACTCTCACATAAAATTTTCTTTCCTAGTTTTCAAATCGGCTACTAATGCGAGATAGTTTAGCTGATAACCTCTAGATCAGCTGACAAGCAATCGGGCAGCACGCCCTAGCTACCGCAAGGAAACTATATGCTTCAGGAATAGACAAAGAACAACGGTTGCGTAATCGTGATAATCAAGCGCTTGATTTTTGGTAAAGCTGCTTACGTAAGCCGCTTCGTAAGTTTATTGATTATGTTTATTGCATCTCTGGCCACTGCTATGAGGCATAGAACTCTGCGGCCTAGCACCGCCTCCATTACTCACGTGGGCTTTCAAAAAGTGACTAAAATCAGCGTAAAGGCAATCGAGCAGTGGCACTTGCGGCATCCAAACTAAAGCGGCCGTTAACCGTACTCGATTAACACTGTCCAAGATGTCGGCCCAGCCAGCCGGACCAGACTGCTCCCTAAACATCGTTCAGTGAAGTGTCCAATGAAGGCCTGTCTTTAGCGCTGCCTGCACTGGGCGTGTCTTTGCCTGTAGTGACTGACTGACCAAACATTTTACCTCTAGCGAGGGGTCCTCGACGTCCGTCCCGGACAATGTGCTCGCCACAACCCCACATCTGTTCACCATCGCGTTAATTCGAAATCGTCGCAGCACATCACTACACACCACGGCGCATCACACCAGGAGCGACTCCGTCACGGATGACTTGAAAGCCGTGAGCCAGAATGTGGAACGTCGACGGATGAAAGCCCGCACACTGAACATAGCGTCGCCAGACTTCTCTATGAAACTTTAATTCTGATGACTCAATTCCTTCGGTGAGCTCTGCTTACTCCATTCACTAGGCGAACATTGACAGTCAAGCTTCTTCCATCGAAACGGTGCACGAAAATCCAAAGAAGCCAGCAGTTTGAGCACGGGGTGAGCCTTCCGCCTTGTGCGAGGCAAAAAGATCGCGAGCCTTGCAGGCGGAAAGGCACATGTTGCAAAAATGCCGAGGAATCTGGCAACACGTGACTGTTGACGCCCCCGTTGATCGCTCTTAAAGATAACGGCGCTGCCGTGGTTTGGCGTTGTGCTGAAGCCGCCGCCACCGCTCTGCTTTGATAAGGGAATAGCCGGTGGTACAGAGGTTAAGATGCTCGACTGCCGATCCAGCAGACGCGGGTGCGACTCCAGGCGTGGCGATAGTATTTGGATGGCGGAGAAATGCGAGAGTACCGCGTACATACGTGCGATGTCACTGAACGTTAAACAACACCAGGTGGCCAAATTTTCCTGAGCGCCAGGCCGTCAATTTGCTGGATAATCAATAAAGTTGTTTCACTCACTCACATAATTATAGCGTGCCTCATAAACACCGCGTGGTTTTGGCACGTATAATAACCTGTTGTTGTTTTCTGGCATTTTACGTTCCAAAAACAGTCATGATTTTGAGAGACGCCGTAGTGGAGGGCTCCGGGATTTTCGACCACTTGGGGATCTTTAACGTGCACTGACATCGCACGGTACATGGGCCTTAACATTTTGCCTCCATCGAAATGCCAGCCGCCACGGCAGGGATGATGCCTAATAACCTAGTATTGGCTATTATCGAATCTCTTGGCGCAAACTGGACATTCATTCTTCCCTTCAACAGCAACCTCTGTTCGTGAACCGGGAAGCTGTTATGGCAACTCGTACGTTGGCTTAAGAAGCGTTTCGCTGTCTTCGTCTGATTAAAGATTGTTATCAATGTATGCAAGCACGTTAATAATACGGAGGAATCCCAATCAGCACGCTAATTCTGCATGCCCCCGACCCGACAATTCGTGATCATTATCGGAGCACGATCCTGCTTCCGTTCACATCTGGATGTCCGTGTCCCGAAACCCACAAAACCTCATCGTTCCTCCAAGAGGTGATCAGCGCGGTCGTTGCACGACTTATACAATGTAAACCACTAAACGCACTGCTATCCTGATGGACGCTGTTTTGCAACGCGACTGACCTGCACTGGGTCGGGGGATGATCGGGGCGCAGTTACGTTCAGTAAAACTGCTATACCGCACGAAGATGGGGGTCATAGAAAGTAGCGACACCGTTGTCCTCTCATCCCGGAAGTTTGCGACTGCGACCGCGTCTAACAGTGGCAGAAGAAATGACGCACGTGGCGAAGCACTCGAAGGGTTCTGCACTTATCGGCATGCGGTCTACTCCACGACTTCGAGTAGTGGTTAACTGGCACAGGCCGTTCACTGACATATTTGAAAGCATGCCACTGTATACTTTCGCTTCTCCGTCTAGTTTATCCTGTGCCATCAAGAGCTCCGAGGTTCTTCCACAATTTTGGGCTGTCCAGGGAGCCCACTATACGGCGGCGTGGCTTGGCCTCCCTGTCCTCACGTGGGAGCGGCCCGCAGAGCATGCTCTAAGGGTGGCGCTTCTCAGGACCTTAACAAACTTCCTTTTCTGTCTGTCTGTCTGTCTGCAGTTCGGAGTCATCCAGCAGACACGTGTAGTGACAGGAGCCAATGGACCCCTGATATAACAACTCCCCACCACCAGGAAAATGCCCCATTCTGTCTTATATATTTTCTCTCTCTCTAGCTGTGACTCCTGCAACTGCGAAGACATTAGGGATACGTCGTGTGTGTGTGCGTGCGTGCGTGCGTGCGTGCGAGTGTTTGTGCGTGTTGTCGCCGGCCAGCACACCACCGCGGGAATTGCTCATCAAAATCGACCGGTTTTAGTGATCGACTGTCGGCGTGTAATGGACGGCCGCACATGCTCCGCCCCGATAGCACCTTCATCCCTCTTTTTTGTTCCAGTTCATCTTTTATTCCTTGTTCCCCAAGTAGGGTAGCAAGCCGTCCTAATGCACCCCCCACCCTCCTCGTTTTCTGGGTTCCTTTTACCTTCCTGCTTTCTTCTGGCGTAGATACATGCTCACACGATGAAAAAAAAAAAGAAATAAATAAATGTGTACATCCTCGGTATTGCCGCACATACGTATTGTCCTGGCCTGCAACGTGTGCGTCAAACCACGGGCTGGACAGTGGACACCGCGCGCCTATCGCCAGACGCCAGCCGTCGACACGTAGTACATACATAAGAGGCACGAGCCTGCGCCTTGAGCGCCGCACTTGTTTCGTCGCACCCTGTTGTTCGGCGAGACGTTTCGGCAGCGACGCGTGCTCGAGCCTTTCTCTCGTTTGGCCGCGGGACCGCCGGTCGAAAGGGGTCAACGGCCATCGCCTGGCGCGTTTCGCCAGTCGATCACGCGTATAGAAGACAGTCCCATTGTTTGAGTCCGGTCGGCTCGCACGCCTGGGCGGCAACTCGAAAAGCCTGTCCGGAGGAAGTAACAAAACGATGAGCGTATGGCAGGAAATAAAGAGAGATAAAATTGAAATAAAACGGAAACGAGATGCTCTTGAGAGCGCGTGCGCAGAAACAATCCAATAGCGACACCGAAATCGCGGAGAAAGGAAGGAACTCTACGCAAGTGCGCCAAGAAAGAGAATGAAAGGCAAGAGTGTACGACACTGCGCAGCGAGGTTGTTCGCCGGAAGGCCGCTACATTATGTTACCGCGTCAATGCGATAGGTGTCGCAACGTGCCGTCCACACCGTGCGGGCGGCCTCCTGCTCTTCAGTCGTGTCTCAAGCAGGTATTATTACGCTGCCCGCTGCTATTGCGTGTGTGTAATGCACGGCAGCGCAGGAATCTTGCGGTAGTATGGAAGCACTCCCCCGAAGCGCAGCGGTATATCGCTTGCAGCAAAAGGCCACCGGCACAACCGGTACGGGCACGATGGACGAGGAATTCCGCGGTGGTGCTTGCACACAGAAGGATGATGTACCTCGCGTTGCATGTCTGCAACGGCATAAGTTAGTTTATAAGCATTCGCTTGGCTTATCAAGGATCTCGCTGAGGTTGTAATGGATTTATGAGGTCATTACCTGAGACGCGTGCGCGCTTGTGTGTGTGTGTGTGGGAGTATCTGAGTGCGTATGGCGCCTCCAGCTGTACGTGGAGTCTTTACGAGGTGCTTCCAGGAGCGCTGTTGCAGCTTCGAGGCTTCTGGAGGCAGCCTTGCGAGATTGTAATTTCATGGCTCGAGAGATGATATCTTTTGAACGACTTCGTTGCAGCGAGAGCGAAAGAAACGATTAGGATCTGTGCGCTGCAGCTCTAGGTGTGATTAAGGGGAGGCACAGCGGGTCAGGCTTTCAATTTGTCGGGATGTAGAGTTTGGAATGTTGACGCGTGCCGGTGCGCTGCAGTCTAGTATCGCGAAAGACGTCCAGTTCTTCCGTCGCTGAAAGCGTACCTTCGTCTATACTGGTTTGCATGATTAACTGTCGTTATTGCGAAAGTCACTATTTTCATAACTCACGCACAGTATAACAAGCGTAACCTTTCTGAACTTTTGAAGTCTTACGTGTTTTTACGTTTGTCTTTGTTTTTGTTTTTTCTGGAAAGAAGCGAAGCACGAGTTCAGACATTACGATACATTGACAAGATATATGTAGTTGGTTCGTAAAACGAACCGAATCACAATTTGCAAGACCGGTGAACACACCACCCAAATGTCTGTCTTGCATACACACATACAAGTACGCCCGTACGAATGTGTCTCCCTATGTGTGTCTTCTTGTGTGATGTAGTTTCCCCAGTTTTTGTGCACGTTCAGCAATCACGTAGTATAAGGCAGCCAATTAAAACACAATTGCATCATTTGAAAATTGATTTCCGTTCCACCTGCAAATACTGGAATTCGCTACTCGATTTCAAGCTGCTTATTTCTGCCATTATTCGGCGCATTATCTGGGAGAAGCTCAATCCAACAGTCTTCCTGTGGGACCTCCTTTCTATACTAGTGGTACATTGAACATGTGACTCGCGTTGCAACCTAGCTAGCACCGATAACGTCGATTTCACGACCCATTACATGACATGCGCTGATGTATAAGTGCATTTGACGAATATGTAGCAAAGACACGACAACGGTCGCCACGGGACATGCGCTTTGGTGATGTTATGCCCTTCTTATTACATTGGATAAGAATTTCGCATATTTTCTCGTTATAACGCGCAACCAACACGAAGGATTCTCCTGCGTAGCGTTAAACCTACACAGGCTCCAGCTTCATAGTTTCCCTTTCGAACTCTCCCGTAGCCCTTCAATTTTCTTGTTGCTCTAACGCTTCTCGACAATGCGTTTTATTTGTATATATACTTCTACGTTCATGGACTCTTTTTCTTTTTATATGCATGTGGCGGCAGGCCTCCGGTAAGCCAGTGTCTTAATAGTTATGCATCGGTATCAAGATCATTTTTTAGTTTCTTGTCTGTCCCAGCGGTCTAGTGACTATGGCAGATGAATAGTAGTAATGGAGGCCCCGGCTGCGGCGGGCCGCGTTTCGATGTAGGCGGAATGTTAGAGGCCCGTGTACAGTGCGCTATCGGTACACGTTAAAGAACCTGACGGTGGTCGAAATTCCCGAAGCTCTCACCTACAGCGCCTCTCATATCGTGATTTTGAGACGTAAAACCCCAGAAACTTACTTTTTTAGGTTCTTTCTGTTTGTTTCCTGTCCTACCGTGCCGTTTCCTTCTTTTGATTGTACCCATTTTTTCTCTTCCCTCTTTGTTTTCTTGCGTGTGTATTCTTTATCCTTTTTTACACCTTTACAGTTTTTTACGTTTACATATACCGTTTTACGAGAGCCGTTGACAGCATCAGCAGAGCGGGTAAGGACATCTTGTGGCGCTTTGCCTAACTACAATGCATTTTCAATTGTAGTCTGTCTTCTCATCATCACTGACAACCCTTCACACCGGCAGCTAAGTAAAATGTGCAAATCGCAGCAATATTTGTTCTGTGCGATTCCAGCTACTACTTGCGCAAGCAGGCTGCACTACCAGTGCAGCCGATCACGTACACATTTCGTAAGCTTAAAGAAGTCTATGGACCAACTAAAATCTTCTAGTATATCCGAAACATCTCCGCATACACTGCCAGAATGTTCAAGAAGATCTTAGTTTGTCCGTGTACTTCATTACGTTTACGGATATCGACCCACCAAACCAAAAACGCTTACAGCAGTAGCACAATTGCTAGCTACACCTAGTGGTGGTTTGCATAACCATAATGCGTTCGATTTTCTTCTTTAGTCGCGTAAGTGTTCTCGTGGAAAAGAAATAATAAAAGTACTGTGGTTTACTTGTTATCTGACGGCCAGTTTTTACACTAGCAGTCAAGCAAAACGTGCAAGCTACAGTAATATTAGCTTTGCATGTGTCTCCGGTTAGGCCTCGCATTATCATCTGTCCCCACAAGCTTTGCCGATTAAGTACGCTTTCGCGGTAAACCAGTATCCGTAAAAGTGGTCTACGGACAGCCTAAAATCGTCTATTTCTGAGCACTTTGTCCCGCTCGACCTCAGTTCCTTCTAACGACGGACTAGAAACTCTAATGAGCAGTTCCAGGAATCGGGAACACGAAGAGCACTTCCTCTGACGATCGTGTGGTCTGTATGAAACCAATGCTGTCGGCCTCCAAATGAGCACGCAAAGCGAGGTAAAAAAATAAGAACTGCGGAAGTTCTCTTCTCTGATGCGCTGCTTCTTTGCTTCTGTCTCGTGCACGAGTCCGAATTTGTCTCTAGCCGTGTTTTCCTAATGTTCAGCTACACGGAAAACGAGCCTCGACTAGACGACGCGTCGGTCGTTGAGTTGAACATTCCTACACGTGACCGAACAGCCAGGTGATCGAGACCGTCGCGCTTGAAGAAGAAGCACGCCGCCTGATGACACTGCCAGCTTCCAGGCGTCGCAAACGTTACGTTAGCGCCGACTTTGGAACAGCTGCTAAGCGAGAGTGCGGCAAGCGATTGCAGGGGAAAGCGGCCATTCTTGTAGTTTGCTGAGGATGAGCCGATTCGCGACTGATAGCAGATGAAATGACGCACTTTTATGTAATAAAAATATTTTTAAAAAACGTTCTGCGTTATCGATTCTAACACTAAGAGGTAATGCTGGCATCAAGGAAAGAAGCTATAGGAGGCGGTGTCAGGTGATTCCGCTAGCCTCGGCAAGACAGTCTCCTTGAATGCTTTCTGTGCGGTGCCACTTGGTTCGCATTCATCATCATCATCATCATCATCATCATCTTTTATGCCCCCTGCAGGACGAAGGCCTTTCCCAATGCTCTGCATCTTTTCCTGTACAAGCCCATATACATATAACTGCCGGACGACTCGATGTCGCTTGGTTCGCGGAGACATTTAGTGGCCCTTGAGCATGCGTGAATCTACCGCTTGCTTACCATGTGGCCATAATATTTTATAAATAGGCTTCAAGAGTGTCATGCGACGCCCTCTCAGCTCATTCCTTCCTTCACGAATGCTGGTCTTGAAGACTCGTAGCAAGCCGCACATGCGTATGCGGCATATAATACAATGTACAGGTGTGTGTACGTGTGTGTGTGCGTGTGCGGGGGGGGGGGAGGGGGGGTTAATACTTGAAGCAGAACACGGGGCACCAACAGATCAAGAAATTTGTTCGTGTGATTTCAGATGCAAGGTGGTGCTTGAGATTAATAAAGGTTCGCTTAAGAAGCGGTTTCTGGCATAGGACTTCCACTTAGGTGTATACATTCGAAAATTACTAAGGGGTGTCACGACATCCTGACCCCCCCCCCCCCCCCCCTTGGATCAGCCACTGCATAAACACGCTGTAAGGAAGGCGCCCGCGGCACCCGACGATGGCGTCCACTTGCTGAAACGTTGGCTCTCTAGCGATGTTCTTCCCTGTCCACTGACTTTTACATCACTACAAGAGGAGTAAAGCGCACCAACAAGCTCGCTTCGCTTCCCTAGTCCACAGGTTCGCTGACCCCCGGACACAGCGCCTCAAAGTGACGACGAAATGGGATTGCCAATGAGCCTGCCTGCTGCGATACCTCCTGCCATCTTCGCTATTATCGCATGCGGAGTGCCGGCTCGCATACCGGCCAGGCTCTTCGTTGTGTCTCATACTCATTGTCGCCTAGCGCATAACTTTGCGAGGGGGTGCCTAGAAAGGGAGAGAAAGGGTCGCCAGAGGTCACGTTCATTCGCCGTCGGCGAAAGTGCTTCCGACTCCCCCCCCCTCTCGTCAACTGATGACCGGTCATCCGTGACCAGTTGCCAGGAACGCGGCCGTCGTGTCGGCCGATGCGCTCAGTCGACCGACCATCACACGACGGACGATATGGGCACGCTACTTCCGACGGCTTCGCAGACGGCGCCTGGAACTATCTACGCGTGCGTGCGTGCGTGTTTCGTGTGGCTGTGTTTATTTTGTGTACGGCGTCGTCGCTGTGACGACCGATGTCCGGAATGGACGCGTGCCGGAGAGTGGCGACATTGTCCTCTCTGGCCTTGTCGGGAGTGTCTCCGATGAAGCGTGCATGGCGAGAAGGGGGGAAAGAGAGGGGACGTTCAAGCAGTCCCTATGCACGCTATGGATATGTCTAGCGCTTACGTTTGGAGGCCTTCATGAAGTAAGAAGCATGGTACCACCAGGCGTCGCCTGCGAGAGGAGAAGCTCACTTCCTGTTCAGGGCACAGTTAATGGATAGCAATTTTAAATCTGCAATAACTTAAGGATTTAATGCCTACCACCAGTAGAAACAAACAAGTACGTGCTCTAGAAGTAATAGTGGGCTAGTTGAGTGATCATTGTGACATACGACAGTGCCCCAAGGGTGACAGGACGACACGAACACGAAAATACATGGATGACAAGCACAAGCGCTGAACTCTAAATCAGCTCAGTGAGTTGCTGTTCGGCGCTTGTGCTTGTTATTCATGTGTTTTCCAGTTCGTGTCGTCCTGTCACCCGTTGTGCGCTGTCATGTGTTGTAAAACAAGGACGCTTCGGCCAAAGCGCTGGGGTACCCGTACGGGTGTCGGAACGTCAATTTCGTAGTTTGTTCCTCGGTGACAAGATTTGTGATTTGCTATAAGGTGACTCGACTTGGCCAGATGGTTCGCCGTCATAACCTTGATTAATTCACTCTACGTACGGCCACATTAGTGAACGGATACGTCATTGAAATGCGCATCATTACCGAGTGAGAAGTAAAAGCGAAACAAATGTGCTCAAATGACGTTCTGTCCAAGTGTAAATGAGTGAAACAGCCATTTCAGTTACGCAGCATCAGTTGATGATAATCAATGTTTTCGTGATACGTACAAGCCAGCATTGTACAAATATTAGCTTCTCCTGAATTGTTTCATTGTTACTATTTACTCGCCTCATAGAGTACTCATATGCTTCTTGTTGTCCGCTTCCTATAATTGCGCTCACAGAATGATATCTCTATTCCCCATTGCAACACTTAAACAAATTATTCTTCGACACAGGTTCCACAACGTAACATGAAGATACTCGGAAGAACGTTCCGCTCATATCATGTAACTCATCTTGCACCAAATTAAGAAGTACAGAGACATTCGAACCCGATACTTCGCGACGGTTGTCTAGAAGCTATATGACGCTCGGTTGAGTAAAGTCGAGGCCCGTGTGCTGTGCGATGTCAGCGCACGCTAAAGATCCCCAGATGGTCGAAATTTCCGGAGCTCTTTACTACGGCGTCTCTCATAAACAGGTCGGGGTTTTGGGACGTGAAACCCCAGAAATCAATCACTCAATAATCAAGCCCAGTGAACTCTTTGCAACCTTCAAGGCAAGACCGCTTAACAGTGACGTCATCACGGCCCCCCAGTCATCGCAATCGCGCACTGGAGGCAGTGGGGAAAACACAGATCGATACCGCCTTGGTCGCCTCCTTCTCTCGGTGCTAGGAGGCAATGCCAAAACGGCGCGAAGCCTTTTTCACGAGAAGGAAACCAAAACGTAGTGAGAGGGACTGTGTTTTTGTTTCTTTTCTTGTTTCTCGTCGACGGGATAAGCAGCGGTAGTGACTCGGTCGTATTTCCTGTTGGTCGCGGCAGCACGGACCCAAGTGGGGGGATTTTCTTCGCTTCGCTTAGGGGCTTCAACCCGCACCGGATAATCCCTAGCCAAGTGCGAGCTACACAACACCAGTTTGTGCCAGACAACTCTAGTTTGGGTTTTCACTAAGCCTTTGGGACTTAACCCTGCGGGGGAAAAGCAAATGCCGAAGGAAGAACAACTACACCTCCTGGATTACGAGAGAAGATTGGCCAACGTGATAGGCTTAATCGGTTAATTGCACGAGTTGCTGGGAAGGCGTAGTTGTATCGTGGGAATTGTGCCCGAGTAGATGGAACAAGAACAACGGTACTGGTATAAGGAGTGACCTAGGTTACGGTCGACCTCTACGGAATTAAACGAATTGTATAAATCTCACTCATTCTCTTGTATAAATCTCTTGTAGCTGAAACACAACACCGCAGCGCGAAAAGAGACGGACGAAGAAAGGTACGCAGGAGGGGCGCAAACTTCGAACTCATTTTTAGAATGCCAAAGCAGGTCTATATGAACACACATCATTTGCACACTCACCCCCAGAAAAGATACATAACCAAAGGTTTTTTTGTCACTATCAAAGCGAAGTACATTAGAGCTTGCCGAATACATCTCAAGCATGCGCGGAAGTAAACAGGTAATGTAAAAAATGGGTGACAGATGAACAACAAATCAACAGAGCATAATGAAAGGAACATCTCGAATACCATCTCGAACGCGTTTGTTTTTCTTTTCCTTTCTTTTCTTTTCTGACAGTGTGTCAGGGCTGCAGGGGTTACCCCATTTAGGCTACCCTGCATCCGCCACAGGGAAGGGCCAATACCACTTTCTCCTTTGTTCGTTTGTTAGAGAAGGTGTGCTGTGTCTGTCTACCGTGTTCGCCCGCTTGTTTAGCTCAACCAGGACTGCTTATGCTATCAAACCGTAGCCCGCAAAAGCAATGAATAAACAACTCGCGGGCATAACACACTTTCCATGACATCTTCCTCAAACATAAAAAAAGCGGCCCCCAACTATTCCTAGATATATTTCTTTATTTTCGCCTCCACGTGCAGCTCTGTTCGCGACAAGTTGCGCAATTATTTTCTCTTTCTCTCCACTCGGGCAAAAAAGAATCACCACATGGAAGAGTTCTGTCACACTTGACGTACATGACCGATACGCAATGCGTCTGCGACTTCCTCAGTTCCAGCAAACTGTTCGCGGCACAAGACCCCTGCCATTCTGAGCAAAATTAACTTCGTACGATGTTGAAGTCACGTAGCTGTCATTCGAAAGAGTTTACCGTGTCATCAGCGAGGCCTGAGTTTAGCCTTTGGCTACGCAGTGCGGCTTGTCGCGTTTTCTGCACTTATGTCGAGAGGCCCAATCACCATCGTCCATCACTGAAGGCTCACTTATACGCACGGTTCGTGAATCGTCTGTCCCACACGACGTCGTCTGTATGCGCAGACGGAAATTTCCGGTGCGCGAGACGTCCATCCTTCAACGCGGGAAATATTTGTCTGCAGTCCGCAATGTATCCCATCTTCGCCAGGGCCTCTTATTTCCGGTCATGCACAAGCGCACGTTGTTTCGCTGTACTGAGCTAGCGCACGCTGGGTGCTAACGTGATCTTCGCGCTTGGGCCCGGAAACTTCCTGCCTACCTTGTCTCGCGGCTGCGGAGATGACGCGGAAGTTGCCTTCCAGCTCCCACCTCCCGTACCTACCACGTATATACGCTTGCGTTAGGCTAACTTCCGGGCACAGTTCCGGTGGGTGCTTTGCTCTTGACTGCACGGCATTCTTCGCAGGTATCAAGGTCAAAGGTCGCACCTGCGAGCCTATTGGTTTGCAAAGCACGTTCTCTTGGGCTTCAAGTAACGGATTGTTAAGTGACCTCTTCACAGATGGGGTTCGCGCGAAGTGATGACAGCTGTGGGATCGTGACTTGAAAGACAAGCAGCTCCTGCATTTATTAGTCTGTTATCGTTTGTGTGGGATATTTTTTTTTTGCTTTTCCTGTGCTATAGAACGGCGCAGTGCGTTCCCTACTAAGCTAGCGCCGCGGCTATGCTTCTGTTTGCCGCAGTAGTCGCCAGCAGCACCATCTTCCTCAGCTTCCACTCGAGTGCAGATGTGAGGAAATTTCGCCCATGCCACACCAAGCCAAAGCCGGCGGGCTATAGCTTTCTTGTGTATACAGAGTCCAGATGGTCTTCGAAGCTTTAGAACCAGGTACTGCAGTCGATGTAGATGTGCGCCTTAGAAACTCGGTGCGCTCCATGTGGATCTTTTGGAATCCACGCAATTTTTTGCTTTTGCATCTGTTCTTATATGGGCGCTCAGCTCACAGATAAAGAAGAACGCATCTAGGTTGTATAACAACGTAACAGCAGCACGTGGCTTCGCTACTAGCTTTCGAAGTTTCAGGACAATCGTCGCCGAGTAGACTAGGCTAGCCAATGCGAACAGATAACGTAAGTGTAAGGCGTCTCGATGAGGTCACGCAACGCGAATTCGACTCATTACGCTTTGTTACAACATCGCGGAGAAGAACTGTAATTACGCGCCGAAACGGGAGAGGAGGTGAGCTGAGTGGTACTCCCCGCAGAGTCACGGTCGTTGCTCGGCAATGGTCTGGCGGCTTCCGGTTACTTTCGTTTTTGTTTTGTTTTTTCTTCTATTCCTTATTCGCAGTCGTTTCGCCTTCCTCGTCGCGGTGGGTATACAGCCCTGTCTCCTTATGGTTTCGAGCACTGTTAAGCACAAAGAACTATAGCTTCGTGCGTCGAAGTCGCTACCGAGACGATAAAGTTACAGCCCTATCGTTGAGCCTCTGCCATTTTCTGCGAAGTTCAAAGTTCGGAAAGTGCTGCCCCTAGCGGTCATCTATTGGCGCGTGTCGTCCCGTTCCCTCCATTTGGCACTCTAAGGTTAACAACATGAGGAACGGCACTGCGCGCATTAAGATTGTTGCTTGCTATTTTATGTCGTTCTACCGCGGTAACGTAACGGCATGTACTGTGTCGAAATCCACTCGTTATCGTTTATCGACGTGCGACATAACTATTACTATTCGCCTTTTGAGAAGGAGACAGAGAAAGAAATGTAAGAAGGAAAGGCAAGGAAGGGTAGATGCAGGCACGAGAGTTTCAGTTGAAAGGTCGTGGTGTTGTTTTAATAACTTCACATCTCCCAGTTATTCAAGAGCCGGCACTTCGTACCAGCACCTCCCTTCATCGCATGAATAAATTAAAAAAGGTCTACATCTGAGAAGATGCGGGCATCTACATTGATTGATTGATTGATTGATTGATTGATTGATTGATTGATTGATTGATTGATTGATTGATTGATTGATTGATGTAGTACCGAAGCGAAACCATAAAGAAATTTTAAGGAGATTTTAGGGAAATCGGTGAACCATATAAAGGGTGAACGCTCCAATACTGCATCACCTTCGCAATCTTTCGGCATAATTCAACGAATTCTTGCCGAAGTCTGCCTATCAGGGCACAATGCGTAAACGTTAAGCTGTCTCCCAAATTTTGTTCTCCCGAAACCTAGTGTCTATATGTCCTCACGTGAACGTGGCTAGCACTGCACTAAGGCGACTTCACACGAACAAGCCTCAGTCGCGCACCACGAATGACACTTGTTCATTTGCCATACTCATGAATCATGGCTATGGTGCAATAAAACCGCGTGAGGACTACGGATGAAAAAAAAAGCGAGAAAAGCAAACAAGTCGGTGCAGTTAATGATAGAGAAGCCGAATGCCTGCCGTACAATTGTGTTTCGAACGGGAATGCGCTTTTCGTTTTCAGAAATTTTGTGTGTTTTTGGCCTTCTTGCTCTCTCAAGTCATGGTGAATCGAGTTTAAGGGGCGGAAAACATCGCATTCGAGCACGCAACTTGCAATTTCGCCTCTCCCCGACCGATGTCTCGAAAATGCCGACCGAGCAAGCAGGACGATTGCCGCGAAATTTCTGTCCCGCTCCCTTTGCCGTACGCGGCAAACAGTACACACACTGACGCAGCGACCCGGAATAAAGTGGCTTGTCTAACAAAGCGAAACAAGCACGACGCGCGCCCTCGATCACTACTGGATTTTCCTGAACATAAGCTCTGCCTTTCATTCACTTTTTTTACTGTTATGTTGCATGATGTTCAATATCATTATGCTTAGCTCCCTGTGGTTGTAATTGTGATTTTAAAACGCGCTTTTTGTAATGCCTTGTTTTTCTTTTTTACTTTACATGTTCCCGTTATGCTTAACTACAATTCTTCTTTGGGGAGCTTTAGGATATAGCCCGCAGCAAGCATGTGAGTGCACAGAATACACCTGTATCAGAGGTGGCACAACGGGGATGGCATCCCTGATGCAGAAGCACCCCCGAAATATATTGCCTGTTCCCCACTCCCCAGCCCCATCCCGCGAAAACGCTTATTTGAAGTCGATGTCTCCTGCCCGCTGCCGCCTCCATAGAATTTCTAAAATTTTCACCTGCCTTCTCTTTGCCTCTACAGCCCCCCTCAACCCCTCCACGCCCGAAGGAACCTCACTGTCATGTGTGCACTCCCCCCCCCCCCCCCCTCTTGCCCTGTAACAATACCCCGGCGCCGCCCCTGACTTGCATTTGCCAATTCTTCGCATTATCTTCTACGTATCACTCATTCGTGCTTGTTAAAATCTACATCCCATCTTTCCAAGTCTCTAACATGAACTTTCGGAAATGGCAAATAAAGGAAGCCGGCGGACGTAAAACCAATATCCAGATACTAACTGTCGGGCTGCCCTTTCGCATACGCCCAGCCGATATCGACCGGCAACACTGAGTCACTCTTATTCTAAAGCTCCCTATTTTACGTGCGCGACATCGAAGGGACGGAAGCCGATGAAGCCGCAGGCGTTAAGCCTAAGGTTGCTGAAACACGTGTGACGCTTATATATGAGAAAACGCGGTGTTTCTTTCTCTCGCTCCTATCGTAATTTTGATTCACACACGGTCCAGCTACGCGAATACATGGTTCCCCGGGGACTACAGTGGTGGCACGTATTTGGGGACAGTAATGATTCGGCGGCCATCAATAAAGCACGAGGGCGGGTGTCGGCCTGCCGACAAAGCCTTCAACAATAAATTCTTTTTTCTCAAGAAAGACTAAAAGAGAAAAAACAACGTGACGGCTATAGACACAAACACCAGCTGAGCCCGGGAGGACAACACGAGCGTGGTATCGATCCCGAAACCTCCGTAACCCCGGGAGTTTTCTGTGCGATGCGATGCGGGCGACGCTACTGCGCATGCTCAGATCAATACGTAATGCCTCCTTTCCTTTCCCTATTTTACCATTACTTCCCGTTTTTTTTTCCTTTGTTGGGGGAAAGCTGGAACGCCCATTGAGCAGTCGCAGAGCTGGCCACGTCCAACGTCCCTCCTTTCCACGCGGCTTGGAGTTTGTTCACCTTTTCAGGTACCACGTGGTCCGGGAGGTATGAGGGTCTGTCCAACGGGAAAAGCTTCGTTGCGGGTGTGCTCTCCTACCTTTTACAGACATCCGTAGAGGACTATCCTTAATAAGTGTGTGTGTGTGTGTGTGTGTGTGTGTGTGTGTGTGTGTGTGTGTGTGTGTGTGTGTGTGTGTGTGTGTTGCTTTTTCAGCCAATCAAGAAAGCGGGAACTTCGCCCTCCCGCTAAGATGATTACGGAAGCCGAATGGGTGCCCCGCAAATGAACACGGCCGTCGACTGAATCGTCCCGTGCTGTCCTTTGCTTGGCACGATAAGGGTGCGGGCGAGTTCATTAGATACGGTGAAAGCTGATAGGAATCTACGCGGTGTCTCGATAGTCTTGTTTCTGGCAGTTCAGTGTATCGTTTTCTGGAAAATGATGGTTTCCACAGATTGTGCTTACCAAAGCCGCTGGAGTTTCCTTCGAGTTGAACGTCCTGTCGTGTTATATTAAAGTGATACAAATGGTTTTCTTGTATGCAGCCAATTTCTCAATTTCCTGATTGATGACGTAAGGGTACTATGACAGTATATTTGTTCACCTTTCCCATTATGATAAAGGTTTCACAGTTCAAAACTGTTGTATGAGTTATCACTACGCGAAAGCCACCCTTCAATGATTGTGGGTACATTCTAAAATTTTATCGATCGTTCTGGTCAAACTGCTTGCACAACGCGAATAGTTGATTGATTTGTGGGGTTTAACGTCCCAAAACCAGCTCAGATTATGAGAGACGCCGTAGTGGAGGTCTCCGGAAATTTCGACTACCTGGGGTTCTTTAACGTGCACTGACAACGCACTGCGCACGGGCCTCAACATTTCGCCTCCATCGAAATGCAGCTGCCGCGGCCGGTATTCGATCCCGCGACCTTCGGATCTGCAGCCGAGTGCCATAGCCACTAGGCCACCGTGGCGGGGCCACGCGAATAGTTGAGTACATCCAAGAATATGCACGAGCACTATAAGGTACGGTTGCTTCAACTAAGCACAACGTGACCTTCGTGCACGAAAGTTCCCGAAAAATTGGAAGATGACAACTTCAGTACGTTATGGTAATTATATTGAAACTATTTCCTTTTCGAAGCCCTGCTTTGCCTTTTCAAGTAAAAAACGTACTCACCAATGACCATAAGCCGTGGCGATCCGTTTTGAAACTACACGCATGGAAGCATACTCAGCAGATGGTCTCACGCAAAGATTTATTTAGTAAATGCAAACGCCGGCCATTGTTGTCATTCCTGCTAATCACACGTCCTGCATTATTATGCATATTCTCCCCGACAGTTCTTACGTTGAGGCCTTCTTCTATATTGTATTTATTCTGTAAAAATATCAATCTGCAGCAATAAAAATTTGTTGATTGGCTGGTTATTGATTGATTGATCGATCGATGCCGTTATTTCACTGCCATAAGTTCATGTGCTTTTTCGTTTCCTCTGTTTTCATCACTATGGCATTTTTTTTTTATACTTCAACTGTGCACAATGTTTCCACGACAACCTTCTTTAATTCTGACCGTTGTTGCTCACTCTTTTGGGTAGTTCATGCATTATGCATACCGTGTGCTTCTGTTTGGCCGCGGTGAACCTGTCTTGTGCATGAGGTGGCCGGGTTCCCCTCAAGCTTCCCAATGCGCCTTTTTTGCCTGGTCATCCTCGCAACCTTGTTGCAGGATAAACTCAATCCAATTCAATTTAGTCACCAGCACATCACTACACAATAGCCTCATGCTGCAATTTCTGTTTTCGCAACACTACATGACTGCGGTTCTGCGTATCACACAATACAGCGTAATGAAAGGTGCGTGCGGTTCCTTTGTATACTGGCCGCCAAATCTCAAGGCGCCTGATGTTAGCAGTTGTACACATTATCAAAGAACTAGACTGCGGACAGCAAAGCCGTGGGAATGGCGCGAAATGAAGACGTGCCTTATCGCCGTGTACATACATAGAGTTGTCTATCGCTCACCGTAGAAGCTTTGCTCAATGGGCGAAATACGTACAACCAGAACTCTCCGGTTGCTAATCGGCATAGATAAGCCACGGGTCTGTCACGTTGGTACACGGCTCGTGTACATAGTAATACATAGACAAAAGTGCTGGCAGTGTTACCGGGTACGCCGTTGAGCTACTGCCATTGTTCTTATATACTGGCAGCAGTGCGAATCAACGACATGACACTTACGCATGCTCTAGTTAGAGGCTTCTGTACGCTACGAACAGTCACTTCTGTACGTTACGAACACACATATCCGCCGTTACATCCACATCAAAATTTGTCTTTAAGGACTCCCTCATGCGACTAGCGCGACTATGGAAATGTAAGCATGAACTGCAAACACTAGCTGCAATAGTTATGGCAGTCATTTGTCCAGAGGACTGCGGTTATAATACATATCGCTCTACATATAATACACATCGTACAAGCGTACATATCAATCAATCAATAAAGCGATCAAATCTTTAATACCAACAAGAGCTGGGGGTCCCTCAGGCGAAAAGCGGTTACAAAACCACTTGAAATTGTCTGAGGGCCCACATACGTCACAGCGGTTGCGCAATCGTAATTTCAAGAAACGATAGCACATTTAAAATAACAGCACAGCAGAAGTAAATTAAAAAAAGATTAGAATAAGAGGTTATGCAAATTAAACATTTGAGCACGTGGAACAGAATATATCATACATTGAGGGAAAAAAAACGCATTACAAAAGGCAATGAAGCAGTCTGATATTAGGACAACATACCATAACAAAAAACGTCAGACAAGACTTCAAAAAAATTCACTCATTTATTTCTTTGTGAATACAGCGAGGTTTACGTCTTTTTTTCATATTTATTAAGGGATAGCAGTGTGAATATCATAGACTGTAAAAGAAAGGTCGTGCGTGAGCCTGCAGAGCCTGAATGTATGCACGATGCATATATGCACGCTGTGCATATACATGCTATGTATCGCATGTACAGCGATATGCACTATAACCACAGTCCCTTACATATATGCACATGACATATGCGTGTGCATATGCACAGAGTTATGAATTGTCAACGACGGTGCTCTCACGCCTTTCTTCAGAATAGTCACGTGGCACCAGAGAGCTGGATAGAGTTTGATGTCATTACTGGGTAGCAGTAAGCCGACAGTATGACTAAGCAACACGCCAGTAACTTAAAAGTCAGAGGCTACTGTGTTATCTATGGCCTGCTTGCCTTGGTTCATCGCCACAGGTGTTCACATCACCTTTTCGGAACTATACCCACGACTATACTCAACTATTCCCTAGTTAACGTTATCCACCGACGAGAAAGTGTTCGCGTTCTCACGACACCCCGCTGACCACTCAAGGTGTTAACCAACGCTGCAATTGCGTGGAACCATGCGGCGGCATTCTAGATTTCCACTAGCCAGAAAGTAACAATGGTACGTGCGCGGGGGGGGTTCATGGGGGGCGTTACAAAACGTCGCATTCCTTGTGACACCGCAATGGCGCTGACGTGACCCGCTTGCATCGCTAAAGGTTATCAAGATAACGCAGCAAAGCCGAGACAAAGACAAGTCGGTTTCCCATTGTGGCCCCTAAACTGCGGAGTCTCGTAGGCGAGACACAAAGCGAGAGTGATTTGACGCCCACCATATGATAGTGAGGACTGGTTGAAATAAAAAAGAAATAGCGTTGGCAGAGAGGGGGGGGGGGGGGGGGGTCACGGTTGAAAGCAATGAAACCAGTCTGTAGAGCAGTGGGGGGGAGAAGAAAAGGAGGCGTGGTCGCAGCTGCCATAAACTCGTCACGATGCAAGCGTCTATGGGTGCCATTCATGACCTCACTGCCGAAACCCAATGCCCTGTTGGGCGCAATGCGCTCAGAATATTTCGTAATGCACGGTCTGGCGCAGTACAGCTCTGGGCCAGGCTGTTGCTCAGCGTCGCTTACGCATTTACGGCGAAAAGAATTTGGCGTGAAAAAGAAATAATAAAAAACCAAGGAACTGACGCTTTGAGAAGCAGTTTATTTCGGTCTGCGTCTCGAGAGAACATTTTGCGAGCTAAAATTGGAGGCAACAACGAAACGTCTCCAGCCACGTAATGTGACGTGCTATTCGCAAGTCCTGCCCTGGCTTTTCTACAGACTATACGGAGGAACGTTCAGACGTTCATGGCACTGTTTGCAAAGTAGATTTCTTGTGACACTTCAACCACAAGGAATTCATTATTTCACTTTTTTTACTATTTGTGTTGGCTCCAGACTACTAGCTTTCTATCGCAGTTAAGGTCCCTGAGAACCTCTTTGCTATTGATATTTTGTTATTCAGAAATTGTTCGATCAAAATGAAAAAAAAATTGTCTTCAAAAATGCCACTGAAACAAAACCAGACAACGACTCAAACAGAACGTTGGTAGCCACATGTCTACCAAACAGAGCGTTTGGTAGACACATGTCTACCAAACGCTATATATCAGCGTGACACAAAATATGAACGCACTTTATACTTCTCGGAAGACACTGGCAGTTGTAATCAGTGCTGAGTCCACTACATTGTGTGAGTACTTGTGTCTGCCACACGTTCAGGGACTTTGTTGCTGCCAGAGGGTTTAGTGAGCAACTTTTACTAGCGACAGAAAGACGAAAAAAGCCATAGTGGAGGGCTTCGGAAATATCTACCACCTCGGGTTTTTTTAGCATGCACTGACAACGCGCAGTACTCCGGCATTTTCCCCTGCACCTAAATGGCGACCCCCAGGGCCGGGATCGAACAAGCGTTCTCACCGCTATCGTGTTCAAATCAAAACAGTAAGCTGGCGCTTGTGTCGCCCCGCTCCCCTCCTTTAGTTCTTTTTGCGGTTAGAACTGATAGCTGATTTGATAAATTGCTCTTCTTAGCCGTGCTGATTACGGCGGATATGTTTGGCATGGCTATGTTCATGGATAACATTCTGATGGCTATTCCGATATAATACTCAAATGCTGGCAGTTATCTAATACGGCTAAATGGGCAAAGCGGTACGACTGCGCAAGCTCTAAGCGACAACAGCGTACGAATGAAGGGCTCGAAAATATGGAGTTCAGCTGACCTGACTTCCACGCCGTTTTTCGCAAATGTCCGCAGTCAGAATGCCTTTCGATTCCTGCTGTTCCGTGGTCGACCACGTGTAGTGCCTTAAATCGGCTTCCTTAAGTTTAAGGCGAGAGCCTTAGAGGTAACTTCTCCGATATTATTATTATTATTATTATTATTATTATTATTATTATTATTATTATTATTATTATTATTATTATTATTATTATTATTATTATTATTATTATTATTATTCTTTTCTGCGACACAAGAAGGTTGTATCGCACAAAATTCGACTTCGACGTAGGCGTTCACGGCGGAAATAACGATTTCAAACAACCGCCGTAGCAATCCATAATACCCGACCACGCAAACCCTCAGCCATGACGCGGGTACCTTAGTGAAGGAAATTGGATTTATCAAAGTAAAATCTGCTGGAAAAATTTAAATCCAATTTGTCAGGTCTAGTGGCCCTCGAATGCTGACCTGAAAGTCGCGGGATCGAATACCGCGGCCGAAGAGCGCCCGCAGCCCCACCGCGGTGGTCTATAGTGGCTAAAGTACTCGGCTGCTGATCCGAGGGTCGCGGGATCGAATCAACACCACCGACACGCAAAAGAGCGAACGCGCACACGTTTCATGGCCAATTCCGGTCCCACGCAAACAAAGCAGTCTGTATATTTCCGTTGCTCTCCAAAGCTTACAGTGTAACCCACGTCAAGTACGCACTTTGTTACCCAAGCTAACCTAAAATCGGCTTCGGTTGAAAAAGATACTTTCGCGGAAGGCGTCACGTCATAGTTCTGTTCAAAAACATACAACGAAGATATTTACTTAGTAGAGTCTGACGTAAATCATACAGACGAGGGTATGCGAGTTGTTAGTGCAGGATTAACTAAAGATTGTCCACCAGCATATCTGTATTCATGGTGAGCGTCCATCAACGCGTCTGCAGTACTGGCTCATTGGAAGCCGTGGGAGGTCTTCCGCGACAAGCTTCCGGTTCCGGTCCGGGACGACCCCTCTGCTGCCAATCGAGTCACCAGCGGCCAATCACCATTCGACACGCATCGAACGCCTGCGTTTAATCGTCATTGAAACACTGCACTTTTTCGTGCTTTAACTCTTCAGTTCTATGCAGCACAGCGATGTCTAAGTGGCACCGTCCAAACATAGTGCCGAAAACAAGTCGAGGAGCTAGCCCTTGTCTAAGCTCTCGCATCGTATTCCTGTATGCGTATGACACGTGTCTCGTTGCAACATCATACAGTAATTCTGTTGTTGTTGTTGTTGTTGTTGTTGTTGTTGTTGTTGTTGTTGTTGTTGTTGTTGTTGTTGTTGTTGTTGTTGTTGTTGTTGTTGTTGTTGTTGTTGTTGTATCATATCGAGTGCTTCTCCGTCACATGCATTCTCTTCTATTATCCTTCATGATTCAAAGGAGCCGCACTCTTTCGCAGCGGTGCACGCAAGTAACAAGGGACACCTCGAATGTTTCCCTGCCTATTTCGCAGATTCAACCATATACGCTGTTTCCCGCAGACAATACCAAAGCACCGCACACGCTCTGTCGTTCACTTCCTTGATCCGACAACTCACGGCTGAACCGGGAAGCTTCGACGGCTAAATACTGATGGACACATCCTTATTCCGAGAGACGACCGATTCGGGGGCGATACACGGGTCTCTTCGAATGGGGGAATGGGGTCTCGCAATTATGAGCAATGGCAACTCCGCGGTTGGGCGGATGTTGACGGTTGATTGGCATCCATCTTGTGCGCGTCGAGCTGTCAATGACTCGTTTCCTTTGTTTTCTCTTACAGTGGCAGCTGGAGCGACCATTCTTCATCTACGACAGATATAGATACGCCTTGTCTATATCAGATATCCTCGTGCGAACCCTTGCGAGTTGCGATGGACACAATCTTTCTTGTTTTTTTTGTTGTTGTTAAAATTGAAGCAGTAGTTATATCTACTTTTAACAGCTGAGCTCTTTAGAGTCGTGACTGATCCGCAGTAGTAGCCGTCACCGTCTGTGTAGTTCCCAGTTCCGAGCGTAACGAAAACAAAGTTTCTTGTTGAGCCGGGATTCGAACCCTGGTGTCCACGGCCGGAAGACGTGCGCACCCCTATACACCCGTACTTTCAGAATTCATACATTTCTAGAAACCATACATGATTTCGTTGCGTCTACTATTGCAACACAGCATGCTATGGGTGAGGGAAAGAGAAAATGAGAACAGGAAAGAGAGAAAAAGAGCGCGAGGAAGAAAGACATAGAGCGGTAAAGAAGCAAAAGCATTCTTGTGGCGCCTTCTTTGACTTCTCTCTTACTTTCTCACTTTTTTCTTTCCAAGTCTTGCGCTACAAAATAATGTTACAAAACAAGTAGCACCAGCCCATGAAAAGTTATCACACAAGCCTCGGATAGTGCAGAAGGTACCCACTCTTCCTTTCTTCCCACTACCCACATCCTTGCCCTCAGCCCTCTGGACACGATAATGATAGTGATAGTGACAGTGCCACACGGTAGTGATATTATGAGGAATAGTAGTGGTACAGCTAGGACACAAAGAAGAAAACTAGGTTGGTGGCGAGGTGACGCCACCAGCTCATCCGCTCGACCATATCTTCGCGACGTTCAGGCCAGTGAAGCTGCTCCACTTATGGGTATCGGGGAGTTTCTTTAGAACTAGCAACTTTTGTTGTTTCGAATCGCACGACAAAAACTGTAAATAACTGGTACCTGTCCTTACACGAGGAATACAGTCGCGCTTGTGAGCACACAGACGTGCAAAACAGGAGACCTTGTGTTCGCACCACGGTGGTATTCACTCAGTGAGTTTAAGGCTGGTACACGGACCAATCATTCGTATGTGTGGGAGCACAGGCTTCGTCGACACTACCAACTTCGTTGCGCAAAGAACAATATTTCCCGTGGGAATGAAAAAAAAAAACTGTCACAAATTTAAAGGTTACGTTCAGAAAAACGATGAAGTGTACATACGCCCTTGCGGGGTGATCAGAGAAATTTATGGGTATGGGGATGAAAAGATATTCCATAAGGTTGATTGATTGATTGATTGATTGATTGATTTATTGATTGATTGATTTTTTGGGGTGTTACTTCCCAAAACCAGCTGCTATTATGAGAGACGCTGTAGTGGAGGGCTCCGTAAATTTTGACCACCTGAGATTCTTTAATGTGCAGTGACATATCGCACAACACACGGGCCTCGATCAACATTTCGCCTCCCTCGATATGCAGCCGCCGCGGTTGGGATTCGACCCCGCGTCCTTCGGATCAGCAGCCGAGTACTAGACCACCGTGGCGCGGCGTGCTCCGGAAGGTGTGACTAGTTCTAGATTATGTTAAGAGCATTTCCACATTTCGCATGCACCTGAAGGTCACAGCTTCCGTCAGACCTATACTTCCTCTCTACGCAACGCTCGTATCATTCGATTCCTCGCACTTCTTCCGTTGACGTTTATCTGGGCCGCTTCCCCTTCCCGCCACGAAATTTCAACGCGAAATAAAAGGATACGCATAAAAGCACCAAGAAGACAGTTCAACCAGAACGCAGCGCTTATGAAAGAAAACATCGAAGTTCTCGTGCTGATGTCTTCGAATGTCTAATTAAGAGAGCACGATGATGAAAGAGACCGCGTCTGGCTTTTTTGTTGTTCTTATCCCTTTCGCACTCCCGCCATGTGAGTGTGGCTCATGTTCTGCGGCGGCTCGCCTCAAAAGGTCCTATCGATCAAGCTGCGCTACTTTTTCGACGGCGGCGAGAAGATACTACGTGACATTATAAAAGACGACATTATCAAACGCTCCACTGTAGTTGTTCATTTCGACTAGAGAGTCAGAAATGAGACGTAGTCAGAGCTAGGACGGAGGCAAAGAATCACACACTAATCACCGTTTGCTTCGTTCGCTTGTTAGAAACAGTTAGTTATGAGGTGAAAATAGTCCGAGACGGTGGATCAGAGATGAAGGTGGTGATGTAAAAAGGGAGCGAGAAATATTTTCCTTAACAAAACTACTTAGCTAATTAACACACAATTGAAGGAGGGCGAAAAAGGTGAAATGGAAAGCAATGAGGTTAACGAAGCGAGTGCGAGTTTGTGTACCCTACATTTTGAGGGGGGTCAAGCAGGAATGATATATAAGATAAAGAATAAAGCAAATAAAAATAAAAGAAGGGACAGTTGGTGTGAACGTGCAGCGAACTGACACTCGCTAGCCATTCCCAAACGTTCTTCAAGTCCAGGTGACTCCAGGAAGCACGACAGCGTTTCTATGGCATTGCACGAAGGAAGGCATAGGCCAAGGTTCAAGGATCTATTCTTCCTAAAGGTGTGTTTCTCTTCCTGAACGCATTGCTTGAGTATTGAAGGAATTGTGAAGTGGCAAAGAACGTTTTCAGTTGTCCCATCCAGACTGCAAAATTGGCGTGCCGATACATTTGGCGATTTCTCTGAGAAGCTAGTTCAGCAACAATTGCCGCACGATGCCAGTAGCGCACCCAGGATCTCTGCCAGGGGGGGGTTCAATTTTTCACGAAGGGCCGGGATTGCGATTACAGAGTTGTTGCGTGTAAAAAAAAGTAAATAAAATGCCAAATAATAGTAACATCAATAATGGTGATTATTTTTATTATTTTTTCGGCGTTTTGCAGAGACATTAGCTCCACATTCTTCTAGTACATAGGAGCAGTTACGCAGTGGGATGGGGGTTAGGTCGGCCTCAGGGGGGGGTTACAACACCCGAACCCCCCCCCCCCCGTCGGTGCGTCACTGCACGATGCGCATGCGTCATAACCGCACCGGAAATACATTACCAGAACCAAGCGAGCAGATGCCGGTATCTACAACGGAATACGGTTCCGTCGTGTTTGTTGTTCATCGCTATGCAGAACAAGCAACACTTGTTATGTGTTTCCCCGCTATGTATTCTGCATGCTGGTACTTATACCCACGCTTTCGTCCAGATATTCGCTGACCCGCGGTATCAAGCACAAGCGGAGAAAAAGCCGCCATCACTGGCGTATATGGCGTATAAATAGCATCCGGAGGGGTTTCAAGCGCGGCTTACGAGGGTGCCGACCCTACGTCGCTGCATTCCTTCATAGCCTCACCCCTGGGGCCAAATTAGGGCTCGCCGAGACGAGGGGCCCGACGACAACCCCCGCTCTCTCATCTCTTTCGTATCCGGACTGTACGCATGAGCAACGGTAGAATCTATCGCTGAGACAACGAAAGAATGCGTTACGTTTATGGTAATTAGCAATACCATTGTTCGTACTAGAAGCCGCACTGCAGGGGATTATGCTTATATGAGCAATGGCAAGATGCATTGTTCTTTTTTTTTTTATTAATTTGGAGGCGGGGAGATGGGGACAGCTGCCTTTAGAGAATTTCGGAATTCCAAGCACTTATGTTTTGTCTGCTAAGACAAAGTGCACTGGAGAGACTTGACTTCGACAAAAGGCTGTCGTGGCTGCTTTAAGAAGGCCCAGGGTTCTATACCATGGCAACTTCATTCACAAATGACATACAGTTGTCGGCGCAAGAAATGGAAGAGTGAGCATACAAATACTATATATAGCTGTCCAATGGCACAGTTCAACTTCACAATACTCCATCGTTCCATCGGTGTGGACTAACGTGATACAACAACGAAAGCATAAATTACGCCTCTAGTATTTCTAGTATCCCTGCCCATGGCTTGTTCATGTCCTCGTGTACTTTTTTTGAGTAAAATAAAGTACTTCAACGGCAACGCCCCTCCATTTACAAGGGCACGACTAGCTTCCAGGGAGACAAGTGTATGTCAGAAGGAAAAAATACGAGATATTGCATAGTTGAGCAAAGCTTACCATGACGGTGACTGTTCCTCTTAACATAAACATCGCGGCTGTTACTCATTCGGGCAACGCCTGCCTTTTCTCGTCTCCTGCGCCACTGCAGCATTTCACGGCGAAGACCCTGTCGTAACACATACCTGTCGGGGAGTAGAACTAAAGCATCCTTACGAGGCCTCTGAGAAGCGTATTACGCTGTCTAGCTTGTCAAGAACGCTTGCCTCCGGAACGCCGCGCCCGCCATTACGCAAGTCCTTGCATCTACACTCGCATCTCGCGGGAACAACCGAAATAACATGGACCGTCGCTGTTCGTAGCTTAACTAGACGGTAACTTCCTCAAACGACTGAGGCAAACCTCATTTTGTATGTAGGCGTAAGCGTTAGACCGCTACCTCCTTCTCGGAATAACAAGTGCCGGGGATGGCTGTTGTTCTAACGATCCTTGGAAGGATGTCAGCTTTTGCCGTACGACACTTTATAAGAGATCCGGAGAGACGAAGGTACAGAGGCGGGGAAGTTAACCAAGGACGTGCATACTTGGCTACGGTACACTCGAAGAGGACGAGGAAAGGCAGATAGAACATTCGAGAAAACAGGACAGATGAAAAGAATGGTTGGTCTCTCTTTTGATAGCACTATCAAGTCTATAGTTTCATCGGAACCAGACATGCCGGAGGCAAAGTGAATCACCTTGTTATAACGTAAACCGCACCGAAGGCACTTGCGCTCGTTGTACATTTTGAACCTGCCTCAATCACGTGTCCGTTCGATACGTGTGGGGAACATCACGCTCAACCTGCAATGTCCGTGAGGCAGCGCATGCATACCGAGAAGCTTACGACGTCTACCGAGTGCTGAAACACAACTAACCGCTATCGGCTCACCACTTGGCAAAGAGGAGACTGCGAAGCCAACAAGGACACTAAGCAGGAAATTTAATGGCAGTAGATTGTGCTTTAAGTGGCCATAGTTCTCTAAGACATCGTCAAACGTGTAGCCCAACAGCAAGAAGTATACTTGGTATATAGCGTACTGCAATATAGTACAATGGAAGCAGTTTCATTATAAAATTTGTGACGTGTTACTTGATGTGACGTGTTACTTGATGAGCATCATTGTCTCCTGTAGATTGCAATGAGTCCTTGATCCATTCACCTTTGCTTTACCTTAGTCACTTATGGATCATATCGCTGGCGGCGCAGCCGGGGGCGCCTCGTGTGTACCGGCGTAGGTTGCACCGTGGCCACTCCGACCGATGACGACAACGAGAGAAGCTGAGGAGTTTCGATGCGTGTTCGTGAAACGTGCGTGTGTGCGAGTTGCCTCACGCCGACCGAGTGAAGGCTTGCAATCGCGGTCGCCGTCACTTCAAGGGCGCATTCCTCATGCCGGCCCGATCCTCTTGCGCTGTACAGTCGAACACCTTGAGAGACACCCACGACGCGTACGCTATCTGCGTCTCCTGCCGCATAACTCGTGCCGCGGGTTATTTCTAGATTCACTGAGAAGCGGAGGCATGCGCAAGTAAATACATTCACGCCGATTTGTGCGTGTGTTCGTATGTAACTGTGTGAATCGTTGTGGCGGTAGTATAGTGGTAGAAACAGTAGTAATTGTTGTGGTTTTCACGTGCCAAAACCAGGCATGATTATGAGGCAGGCCCCTTATTAGGGGTCTGTGGAGTACTTTCGACAACCTGGAAACTTTCACGGCTGTTTAATGTATACAGGTGTTTAACGTACGCGGCTGTTTTTGTATTTCGCCATCATCAAAATGCGGCTGCGGTGGCCGGGATACGACGCCGCGATTTCGTGCTTCGCAAGCCAACACACAGGCTGCTAAGCTAAAACGGTGGATGACTAGTAGTAGTAGTAGTAGTAGTAGTAGTAGTAGTAGTAGTAGTAGTAGTAGTAGTAGTAGTAGTAGTAGTAGTAGTAGTAGTAGTAGTAGTAGTAGTAGTAGTAGTAGTAGTAAGAGACGGCGCCGACGTCATCATTTCTCGTATTTATCTTCCGGTTAATCACCTGCTATGTTTTACCCAGTGCACAAACTAAAAAAAAAAGCATGGTGGGCCTTACATTTCAACCTTCCACAGGAGCAAGACCGCCGTTGTCGAGAGTCGAACCTATGACCTCGAGGTAGGCTCAACTACCGAGCCACAGCGCCGGACTATGCCTCGAGATGCACAGAACACGCAACATGGCCCATTGCGTATGCCAAAAACGAAGAGATGTAGACAACGGCACACAGTACTTCGTATCACCGTCGTCCGCTATACATACACATGTACATGCGTGTTCTTATCCACACCCAACTCCCGCTGGGCGACTCCCACGGAAGTCCTCGAACCGCTGCACATAGAAAGATTGCAACCCACACAAACTCGGGCGTCGCTCGCGACCACCGGACTCGCCTAATTCCTTAAAGAAACAGTCTTACTGTGCTCTGGAAGCGGGTTTGCTTGAAGAAAACTGTGTCATCGAAATCCACTCGAAGAGCCTTGAATGCCCAGCACCTCAAAGCTTCGGCCCACATCGGTGCACCTTCAGCACTTCCTTTGGATATACCTCATTGGCAGTGTTTGAGATGTACTTTCACTTTGATCGAAGAGGATGTACTATACTTAGCGAACGTATAGCCGCTCCATAGGGTTTCTCATGTTACTGCTTGCCGCTTTGTTAAGCCATGCCAACTCTTCAGCCCCGTACCTTACCCCGCATCTACTCCCCTGCTGCGCAGCTCGAACACTTAGCGGTTCTGTTTAAACAGTTAGGTGGTGAATGTGTACGCTGTCCTGCTGGGAAGGCCGAGGACTTACTTTCGATAAAGCTTCTTTGATCGTTCCGATTGGACGCTTCGATCAAACAACCGCCTTCTTCTAGCCACACCTAATATGTTTCCGTTAGTTTGCTTTGCGCGTAGATGGGTCTTTGAGTATGTTTACCAACGTCACTCCAATACAAAAGGAAACATACGGAAGCCGCTGGCTACAGGTAGTGAAACTTAATCGGGCAGTTTGACTTTCCGATGTGTGCTACAAGGAGCGAATTGATAAGTGCCTGTAGAATGGCTTGTGTGTCGATCGTAGGGCGCATGGTAACCTGTATGCAGTACAAACTCCTTTCACATAATTTACCAGCAAACATAAGCAACGAGAGGATCCGGCGATTAATGCAACCTGCACAAATTCATATCTACTGACCTTTGAGATGTGGCAAGCCTTCTTTTCGTACTCGACCCCCCGCCTTTTTGTTGTTGTTTGTTTTGTTTTTTGTCTCTATTGATATTCGTGTCACAAAATACTGGCATTTTACAAGGAGCTCGTTACTTTCTTATATTTTGGCTTCAGTTTAAATGTGGGATACATACATCACAAAATGGTGGCGTCGCAACAAAACCCAATAGGTGTTCAGCTCACTCTCAGATGAGAGTCGCATAAAACAAGGTGCCTCACGCAGCCTAACGGACACTTCAGTGTGCGGATCTGACATCGTCGAGGACGGCTTTCTTGATGTATTTGATGACGTAAAGAAGGCCGTCCTTGACAAAGTATTTGAGGGGAGGGGGGGGGGGGGTATCCTTTGCGCATTCGGTGCAGAGGGACGTCTCCCTGTGTGACATTATACGACGTTACTCCACTAACCCTTTAATATAGCACGCCATTGATGCCCAGGCCGGTGTCGACAATGGAAGGTGCACATATCGAAACTTGGGTCATAACTGTTCGAGGCAGTTTCCGTTGCTACCACGTTTATGCCCCTATACATTAACATAAACATTCCTGTTAACGAGGGTTGAAGTTCGTGCTGCATTAACTATATGCAGACGCATATCATGTCGCAGCAACGACATGTGACTCAGCTTTTGGAGTGTTGACATTCCGCCCTGCAGTCCTATAGTTAAGGGTCTCCAGGGTGCCGTGCGACTCACACAGATAGACGCATTCGTAACCTTTCTCCCTCAAACCCCGGCCACCCATGCGCAAAGCAAACACATGAACAGTAATGCATAAAACCGACGTAAACGGCGGTTGAAGGGACGCAGGGCCCCATATGTGAGAAGATAACTCGAGACTCTCATAAAAGCGTATCTGCCAGGGGCCAGCCTAACAATATCCTAGAGGCGCTGGTACGAGAAACAATAACAAACGCGGTCTTATAGTGCAACTGCAAAGCAAACACCGACACTCCCGAGAAGATAAGTAAAAAAAAAAGACAGCAAGGATGCCACGGAGACGACTCCGGAGGTTCTTATCGCACGACGCGGATGAAGGAACATGCCTTGTTTGATTCTTCCTTTTTTTTTTGTCTTTCTTTCTTCCTTTCTGTCTTTACTTATGTATTTATGTATCTCTTTCCGACTCCAGAGAATGGCTCTACGTCAGTGACTTTCTCTCACGCCGTGCACAAAAAACTGGCCTTGTCTGTGCTGCTTAAAGAGGATGCTACGCCGTTGGGAAAGATTCCCATCTCAATCCTTACTTCATTTCCTTTTTTTTGTTTTTTTTTTTCGCTTTGCAATCTCACATCTGCTTCTCGTCTGCTGCCTCTTGATTGATAGATTGCCCTTCTTTCAGATTCCGTTTCGATTTCTTTTTTTTTTCACGAGAAAAGGTTGCGGTAGTCAGAGCTACGTTAAGTGGATAACGTCATTCCTGAGAATTGACCCGGAAACTTTTTTTTTTCATCCGGCGAGGCCACGGTTTGAGAAGCCGACCTAACGTGACGCATGGGATCTGAGAACTGCGTGACCTCTTGGGATGTGCTGTCGCGGCTGTTTCCGTGAAATTATTCATTAAGATAACGTGGGATGGTAACGGTCTGTTTATGACGAGAAGGCTTTTTTTCGCTCACTACTCGACTTAACAAATCTTTCTTCTAGCGTTTCAGGGCTGCGGTAAGATTAATATCGTCCGCACCAGATTTAGGACGGGCCAAGGTGTGTGCTCCGGAGCATTTTTCACCGATGTTGATTTAAGGGCAAGGTTACGAGAACTTCTGAATTATTTACATGAAACTGTGGCAATGTCGCAGCCAATTCGGAGTAATCACGGTAAGCAAAAAACAAGTTTATGCGGATGTAAATAAAACTGCACGGCATTACCACATCAACGGTTCCTCCCCAGGCTCATTCTTTCTTTAGCTTCGACTTGTTCATACTCCTATCTTGATTATCGATTAAGCCGCCGTGGTTGTACAGCGGTCACGTTGTCCAGCTTCTGACCTGAAAGTCGTGTCGTCGATCGCTGCCTCGGCGGTCACATTTAGGTGGAAGCGGAAATGACAAGAGGCCCGTACACTGCGTGATATCTGTGCACGTGAGCAAACTCCATGTGATAACGCTTCGGGAGCCCTGCACTTCGGTGTGCCCCATACTTGCATCGTGGTTACGGTATGCAAAGCCCTAGCAATTATATATATATATATATATATATATATATATATATATATATATATATATATATATATATATATATATATATATATATATATGCGAAAAAACATGGGAAGGTAGGCTACTTCAGAGCCAGTTATCCCAACGTCATCAAATTGATATGAAAAAACGAGAGACATACTAAGAGGAAGAAAAGGAACCAAAGCATAAGCAAGGAAAAAAAAAACTATCACCGGATCACGGGCTCAAAAGAAATCTCTGTGAGCAGAGTCCTGTACATATAAGGTGGTCACCCAGATCACCATGGGTACAGTCTGCACAAAGAATGTTCACGCACTGACAGATGGCACCATTACGATAACCTCAGTTAACATCTTCGCACGGTCAAAGTGAACGATTATATTATGTTTCCCATGAGTGCAGCGCATAAAAAACAAACAAACGAACGAACGAACAACAAAGCGTCAATGGCAATACCACGTGTCTATATGCGCCCACTTCCGTACCGGACGTGTGCAGCGTAAACAACAGTGTTGGTTCCCACTGACCGTGAGACGGGCGAGAACGGATGGGCGCCGCGGCCTGCACGGAGACGGCTCGTATGGGAAGTGAACACGACGGGCTTCCCCACGTGGCTTCAGTGAAAACCGGAGGCACTGTATGCATGGTCGTCGCCGGTTCCCGGGCGAACGTACTACACGAGAGATGCGTCCCGTTTTCGTGCGTGCTCATCGAGGAAGCCGCTGGCTCAGCCACGCACCAGTAGAACGCGTTCAACGAAAGTCTCGAAACACAGACACACAAGAGGAGTTGT
The DNA here is from genome assembly GCA_013339685.2 of Hyalomma asiaticum. NCBI lineage: Eukaryota > Metazoa > Arthropoda > Arachnida > Ixodida > Ixodidae > Hyalomma > Hyalomma asiaticum. The sequence continues at coordinate 18,651,207 of CM023488.1, read as the reverse complement.
TTGTTACTCCCGTTGCCGTTGAGAATTTCTGAGTTCGGCACGCACGGCGAGTCTTCTTCCGGCGCCGTTCTCCGTCACGTCGTCCGCTGCGTCGTGGGCTTCGCTATCGTTGCGCCAAGGGTCGCAGTGACAGCGGAGAAAACTCATGGACCAGAAAACAACCAAAACCATTAGGGAAAGAAAAAAACTGAACAGCGACCCTACGCTCTTCTTTGCCTTTCTATCCTTCTTTGCCTACTGCCTCCATTACTTTTTTTTTTCACGTTCGTACTACGTAAGGCCCCATCTGACAGCTGGTCATCAGGATATAGCAGCAACAGCAGCACTCTATTTGATCAGGCTGAGGGCTTCTCTCCGTGCCTGTTCCAGTTGCCCCATGCTTACACAATTACAAAGTGCAAAAGTAGACGGAGCATTCAATATTACCATCATTACGACAGAAAGAAAGACGCTTATCCTTTTAGTAAGTGGTGCATAGCCAAAACCAAGGGGATAAAATTAATAACCACGAGCACAAAAATAATCGTTATAGGAGACACAAACATGGAGGGAGTCGGCATTCCAAATCGAGGCCGTTCTCGGACTTGCATTTAGCAAAAACGTTTTATTCGCAGAAGCGTTTCGAGCGTCCGCGCAGATCGAGAAACCATGGAGGTCACCAACAGTGGTGCTCTCGGGCAAACATAAGCCGTCAAAATCTTGTGTGACGCTCTACCGGGGCATGTGCCAATAACAACGCTAAAAACATCACATCAAACACATTCACCTTATGACATTAATGCGCCTGTTTTCTTTTCTTTTTGTACTTGCAATGGCATCTGGAATCATCAAATGCACGTGGAGATGGGTAGAGTCAACGCCCTGCAGAAGTACGTAACTTTTTTTGGCGGCCAGCAAACAAAGGCTGCCGTCAGCGCATTGATCTGTCGCTATCGCGATGCCACCTTTGTTAACAGTCGTCAGCCGACAGTGATCTACGCAACCGCTCGAAGGCCGTTGCCAGCCGCCAGTGTTTATATCGACGACCTCGGAGAGTATCAGGACTGTGTCTTATGTTCTGCGCTGTGTGTAATTTTGGCCGGTGACGAATTAAGCCACCCAACAGAGCATGACATTAGTGACACAAAACAATGAAGTCTTCGGACGTACAATATTGCATTTTGCATCCTCAGTTCTTAGGGTTTCACAACAATCTTTGCAATCACAGGGCGCTGTCGGAGCAGACTACATTAGAATGCCGACCAAAAGTGTCGTCGCAGCGGAATTCCGTCCAACTTGCTTTGCTGACGTTTCTCCATGGCACACTGGCCTATTAGGAAGACTGCAATGACGCCGTTATTCCCCCAACCCCCCTTATTTTCTTTCTTTCTCGCTCAGCTCTTCTAACCCTCTCTATTTCCTTTTTCCCATATTCTAGTGCAGGGCAGCAAACCGGAAGTCTATTTCTGGTTAAGCTCCCTTCCTTCCTTTCCTTTTTATATATCTCTATCTCTCTGTTTACGGTCACACATCCACATTGTAAAACTAAAAGCCGTACCTTCGCACTTTTCAGAAGATTCCATATCCATTTCAGTTCATTTCTTACCCTACAGGTCACATTCTGTGTGTTACCTAAGGTGTGGGTGTCATGCATACAGAAGAAAATGCCGATGTGCAGAGGTTACGGCGAAACACACGTAAGTTAAGGAAACATACGTTTCCGTAAGTTCTGAATGGTATGTGACGGCAGCAGCATTGCGGGCCAGGTCGTTTCAGTCCCTAGCAGCCCGTAGGAAAATTGATGCTGTATAAATGTGAGAGTTCGTGTGCAAACACGAGCAACTTCTAGTTCATGGCTGGTGCGCTGCCACATGCCTAAGGATGATGACGTCACATAACGTGCGCGGATTAGTGACTAAATAAATAAGTACTTCTGAACTGTTTCATATAGATTATTTGCATAAATGCAAAATACGTGCGTTGATGGCACGGACAAGATGTCACGAAAGCTTGCAGGGGTAAGCTGTTCGTCCAAATGGAACAGGGTGCCCTGTTCTGGAACAGGTACCCTGTTCGCGCAAATTACCAGCTGTTCATTCTTGCTCAGTATCAAGTATATAGCGAATCAAGTTATCAGGCACTGCGCGACGCTTTCTCCGAGCAAAAAGAACGATATTTAATACAGCGATACTACAGTACCACTATAACCCATACTCTATGAGGCATGGCTCAGCGGGGGACTTCGGGTTAACTTTCATGAAAGTACCCGCTGTTCCTTAATGCAAACTTGTGTATGTAAATGCTCCTTATTCGTATTTCGCCCTGCTCTCATCGAAATCTGGCCGCTGTAACAAGGAATCGAATCTGCAACGTCGAGATTAGCAACATAACCTCTCAACCGCTAAGCCGGCTAAGCTACGACAGGCGCGGCCGTCTGTACGAGTAGACGGAGAAACACCCGTCCTTACCGACGCGGCTGTCGGCAAAGATAGAGCGCTTAATGAGCCATACCTGGCGTCGTGCTGTTCTTTGTTACGTACTAAAAGCCAAATCCGGCACGCTTTCCGCAAACCAAGCGTGGCCGGCCCGCCGCACCCCATTCGGTCTCACGTACATATTCCCCCTATCCTTGCCAAATGACAGGAAGGTCGGCGCCGTACAAGCACTAATTACTAAAAAGAAATGCAAAATGTTCGCGAGGCCCGCTGCACCTAAGTATGGCAGGCTTGCCACGTGGCAGGCCGCACGAGCCGAGCAACGTGTGTAATTGTAACCGAGACGCTGGCAAGGTCGCCAGATGGTGCTGTGCGATGCACCACATCCTGCCACCCTCCCAAGCAACAGCGCTGACCTGTCCTTCTCAACCCACCTCTACTGCGTACACCCCTCCTTCTCACAACGTCATCATTCATCCATTCCCTTTCCCGCCGTACCCATCCCCCTTCCCCAACTCGTTAACGAGTTCAAGATGCGGCATGGCAATGCTTGGAGTGGCAGAAAGGAAATGGGAAAGGGAAGACGGGCGTGTGCAAGGGAGCAGTTCCTTTGTTTTGCAGCAATTGCGGTCGTAAGGTCTTTTTCTTTATCTTTCTTTGCTGCTTTTGTCTTTTTTTTTTCTTTCTTTGTTACCAAGCTGGCCGCGCGCTGCCCCCGCGTCTGTGGCACGCGCACGCTGCAGAGGTCGCGAGTTCCTCGATGGGAAAATAAGTGCTGCGACCAGCTGCGACGGACACGCCGGTGCACGTAACAACCGCTGTGAGAATAGAGACACGTGTTGTTTTGACATATTGCTGCGCTCTTCTCGGAGCTACCGTCCTTGTATAGTTAGTTATATGCCGAAACCTCTTTGGTTGCGTCTGACATTCTGAAGGACCGCACGGATGCTTAATCTGGGCGTCTAGAATACCATTTGCGTGCACGAAATAGGACAGCTTATGGATGCGTAAAGAAAGAAAGAAAGAAAGAAAGAAAGAAAGAAAGAAAGAAAGAAAGAAAGAAAGAAAGAAAGAAAGAAAGAAAGAAAGAAAGAAAGAAAGAAAGAAAGAAAGAAAGAAAGAGAAAGAAGTGGATGGATGGATGGATGGATGGATGGATGGATGGATGGATGGATGGATGGATGGATGGACGGATGGATGTTGTGTTCGGCGCGCAACAGAGCCTGCGAACCTCTACGCAAACTAACGGAGATTATGAACTCGAAAACGCATAATACCTAAACGTAATTAGTGGCTGCCAAAGGCGTACTACCTCTCTCAATGTCAATAAACTAAACGGAGTGTAAACTGGTCAACCCTGCGAGCCCCCCTCCCCGCATTTTCTTTGAACACACAAATTGAGGAGAGCGGATAGGAAGTGCATCCGTTTAGTATGCCTTTGCCATTCACGCTGGAAAAAGCAAACTCTCAAGCTGCAAGTCACAAGAAGTTAATCGCAAATGAAAAAGCCAAGCAAAGTTTAGTTTCGTTACGTCGTGTGACACCGCAGGTTTCGTCACGCTAGTTGTCATGGACACTCGTGTGTTTCTTACGGCTAGAAGCGAGTCCGTGGTCACACGGAAACGTTGACGACAACAACAACAGCAACGGCCTGTAGTCTGTTCCTGTACAAAAACAAATCTTCCGTCGTCTTCGTTCGTCATTTGTAGTACCCACCACGGAGTCTCTCGTCAGGCCGCGCACCTCTCAAAGAGAGTTTTGTGTGACCGTTCCAGCCGGGAGGACGGCCAAGAGTCTCGAAACATTCTTCTCTACCAACCGCAACAGCCCGTGACGTCCCCTTTATGGTTTTTATGGTTTGTCTTTGTTTCTTTTTTTTTTGTTTTTTCTATTACGCGCTTCCTAGAGGGACTCTATGCGTCGTTGCGTTCTGTGCGAGTCAGCGGCGTATCGCTACGCGTTACAATCGCGTATAGCTGACCGTACAAGTGAGAGACGCTCAGCGGGACCTTCGCAGGCAGTCGATGTGGGACACCTCTTGATTGCGGGGTCACCAGCTACGCTGACTTGGAGACGTTTTGCTGGGGAGGGGTACAAGGGGCGAGAGGTCGAACAAAAGGTGAGTGGTCACGTGTCGTATGCACGCATCTGTGACACGCGTCTTATAGCCGGCTCGAAGCTAGGTGTATGCGCGTGGGTACTTCCCAGAAGTTACGGGTAGGCCAAGTGTAGGCAAATGTTTGAGACGGAGACCGTAAACTGCTAACGAGCCAGATTGGTTCATAGCCGATCCGATGAGGGTTAGACGGAAGTAAGGTGTCGCTCGCGTGGCTGCGACACGTGTCTTGGCTGTCTCGGAGAGTCGGAAGCAGTGGCTTCACAAAAGTAAGGCGTAGGCGCAATATAGAAGAGGTTCCTTGAAGGCGCTGCCATTTTAGCTATCACAGCGCCGTCGGTCACATGGCACGTTTCGCTGGCATGTGTGGTAATGACCGTAGCGCAAGACGTTGCGTTTCGCAAGTGTATTGGCGAGGAGCTCCAAACACGCAGGAGACACGTCACAGGATTACTCCTCGCAATGCAGCTGCTGCCGTACACCTCAGCCATCCGTGCATCCTTAGCAGGCATCTTAGGTTAGTAGCACGGTGCAGTATTGACAAGGAACGACGCGAACACAGAAAAAGGTGCAGAGACACAGGATATCACCCTGTCCGCCATGTTTAAGTACTGTCAAGGTGAGAATACGGTTCCGTGATGATGGGCCGTTCGGCCCATCTATAGATGGCGTTCTCACGACGACATGAATGCAGCTTCTCTTTTTGATAGCACCCAGACATGGATAGGCACGGCGACGCCAGCGGGCCTTACGTCACATGCCCTCCATTCAGCATTTTTTTTTATGGTGACCGTTTTGTCGCTTCGTATCAGTTTGTCGGTTTAGTCGTGTTCGTCGTACTGTCACGCTTCTTGTTCTTGCAGATTCTCGGCGTGCTACTACCCGAAGATGGCGATAGCAAGGTATGCCTGTGAGGTACGCCGCAATGAAGGGCTCCGGAAACGTCCACCACCTGAAGTATTTTTTAACGCGCACTGACACTACACGGTCCTCTAGAATTTCCGCCTCAGTCGAAAATATAACCGCCGCGCCGAGATCAAACCCGAGCACTTAAATTCAGCATCAGAGCACCGTAACAACTGTACCACCACGGCGGTTCTTAACGGCAATTAAAACTGTCAACACCATAGATCATCAGATGTATATTTCTGGGCTTATATGCCAAAGCCGCGATGAGGTATTGAAGCGTGAAGTATAGCGGTAGGCTCTGCAATAGTGTTGACTGTTGATGTTGTTATGTGGGGTTTAACGTCCCAAAACCAGCTCTGATTATGAGAGACGCCGTAGTGGAGGGCTCCGGAAATTTCGACCACCTGGGGTTCTTTAACGTGCACTGACATCGCACAGCACACGGGCCTCGACATTTCGCCTCCATGGAAATGCAGCTGCCGCAGTCCGGGATTCGATCCCGCGACCCTCGGATCAGCAGCCGAGTACCATAGCCACTAGACCACCGTGGCGGGGCAATAGTGTTGACTGCCTGGGCCAATTTCAGCGTGCACGCACGTAAAATTAGACGTGCGTTTATGTGCCGTTGCTGGGAATCGCACCCACGTCCTCAGGCTTTGCTGTGCAGCACCGTAATCACTAAGATACAACGGCAAGCGTACGCGCTACATCTTACGACGCAGCGCGATTGTCTCGCGCCGCGGCGTCTCTGTAAATAAAGCGAAGCAATATTATCCGCGTGGATCTCTATGTCATAACAAAAAGGTGGCGAGCTACTGCAACACTGATAGAACCTGACGGGAAGAAGGAAACGGACGACGCAGTTTATTTGAGCCTCTCTTCTCACAAGAGTCGCACCACCGCGTTTGTTCGGGTGACACAACAAAAGATTCCCTCAGCCCCTTTCTTTCTTTCTTTCTTTCTTTCTTTCTTTCTTTCTTTCTTTCTTTCTTCTTTCTTTCTTTCTTTCTTTCTTTCTTTCTTTCTTTCTTTCTTTCATGCGGATGACTACCTGTACCAGGGGCTCTGTTATGGGAAACCTGGAATTCATCGGGAGACACGCTGTCTGACTCGCTTACCTGCCGGGAATACGGTTTCCATTCGTTTCTGTCTATAGTGCATCCGTCTTCGTGTTTCGCTTATTGCGTGTGCCCAGGCATAGCCATGCGAAGTGGTAAGGATTGACAAGAGTGTATGCTTGTCACCGCAACGCGAATCAAATTTGTGTTCTCGGCAGCTAGAAACTTCAAGCATCTGACTGTGCCATAGAATACGAAAAACAAGCATATTAAGACAATGATCCGGATCACTAACGAATTGATGACCCGCTGCGGTTGTTGAGTGGCTATGGAACTTGGCTGCAGACGGGAAGGTACCGGTACCATATCCCAGCTGCTGTGGCCGCTATCCATAAAGAATTAAAAGCGTGAATATTGTCATAAGCTTGCGGACAATGCCTGAGAATGCCAGCTCAAAAACAAAGCTTTGAGGAAAACGTGAGGACATTGAGGTGAGTATCGCGAGGTTTAACGCCTCTTTCTCTCGCTTACTGCAGAGAGAGAGAGAGAGAGAGAAGACAAAGAAAACGAAAGGCAGGGAGGTTAACCAGACGAGCGTCGGGTTTGCTACCCTGCATTGGGGGTAAGGGAATGGGGAATATAGAAAGAGGAGAAAAGAGAGGAGGCGAGCACTGCACGTGCTAAGGAGTCTGACATTGGGAGCTTCAGTGTTTTGGCGCTGCACTGGGAATTCAGTCTTCCTTGCTTTAGTGCGGAAAGATAATCGGCGACCCGTGATAATCACAGCAAGAGTTTGCAATAAGGTTAGGTGAGGAGTGCGGGAAAGAGCCCTACGGCCCATGGGCGCTACGAAATGTTCAGACTTTAGAAGGTTTACTCAAGCAGAGTTAAGAAGGGGCGTGCGCCACTTCAGTTGGAATGAAGGACACCTTCTAATGGAGTGCCTGCCTGATTGTTTCGTTTTTCGCGGTAGGCAGGGTAGGGTCATTCTGGTTTGATACAATCAGATGTCACCGTCCGTTCCATTGTGTCTCAGTCAGAGACGAAGATGTTCGTTAGCAGCCGGGATGTTGTAGGTAGGAGGTGCCCCATGCGTCTATCCGACGGTGCTACGCAGGAGGGGAAGAGTGGACCCCTCTTTCCCTCAGCCCACTTCTGCATGACAATCATTATGTGAAAGCGAACATGTAGAAAGGAAGAAAGATGCACAGGGTGAAAGATCACATACGGTCGTAGATAATGACGAAGGGCAGTATCACTAACAAGCCTGGTGCCTCATGACACCAATCTCTTGACGCGCTTGGCAGATATGTGACTATACTTTCAGTTTTTCTTCTTCCTTATTTTTCTTTTTTCTCTCTTTCTCTCTTTCGACGTGTCCCATATTTACATGAGCAAAGCAAAAGCACGGTTCGGAGCATAGAGTTCGACTGAATACCAGGCTGTAACAAGCAGACAGAACACACACTGGCGCTTCTCTGTGTCCCGTCCGATTTAGCGCCGTAACTGTTCCTTCAAGAAATGAACAAACTAGCTCAATAACATGTCCTTTTGTAACAAGCACCTTACAGAGATCATGGGCAGACGCACCGCGGTTCTGCGTACGACACTGCCAATTTTATAGCGAAAGTCTTGTATATACGTCGCACGTGGCAAAAGATGAGGCCTCCGTCGTTCGCAGCATGGTCATGTGTGGTAGCGAAAGTCATGGTAGTAAATGATCACGTCATCGCGTAACGCCATGTGATTACGTCACATAGGACACACGATGACGTCGTAATTACGCCATGTTTTATAATGTCACCTGCAACGAACGTCGCTGTGATCGTCGCAGTGAGGCGCGCAATACTTTCACAGGCGACGTACTTAAGGAGGACTAAGTGCATCCCGTATTTCTTTTGCAAGTTCTAACCGGCATGCAGCAATGTCTTTATGCTTTTGCGGTTGACATTTTTGTTTCATTTTCGTACCGCGACCGTTTTCCATGGTACAAAAACAAGTGGTGTTGTATTGAGGAAAGTGGTATTAATCAAGGGCTTGTTTCTTTGTTAGGCGGAACCTATGACCTTCGGGTAGCGTGTTCTGTATGCTCCGTAGGGGTAGGCGCGTTTTTTTTTCTTGTCCACTTTATTCATTTCCACTTACGTCATGATAATTACACTCCAGCTAAGGGCTAAAATTATTTTCCCTATGCCTTCCCTGGCCTCCTTCTCTGTTGAGTCAGCTAGGTTGTGCTAACGTGCTGTATAGTAATACAGAGGCGTATTCCTTCTACGTCGCGTCTCTACTGGCAGTTCACCGTCGTCACTTTTGTCTCTCAGTCGTGAGTGTCGCAGGAATCACGCGCTGTCGTTGTTTCTTTCCTCGTGCCTTTCTCGGTTGCCGAACCCTGACCCCGCTGTTGTACGAGACACAAAGAGGGATGTCCGCGGTCGACGTTTCGGAAGATATTTCTCAGCACCTGCTCCCTTTCTCACACGCGGAGAGCACGTGACAGTGAGGCGCCTTTGTTTTCGTGAAATGTCAAGTGCGCCAGCGTGTTCTTTTACTCTTGAAGACGCCGCTGTTGTGCACCTGTGGGTTACTGACACTGATCCCCTGACGAGGGCAACGCTGCAGAAGAGACCCTGTGTGCAAGTGCCGAATAACATGTCTATTATTAAGACGTGTTATACATAATTTCTTTGTTCCACACAAATACAAACTAGAAGAGAGGCTCAGGGGAAGATGGGGGCTTGAATCGATGAACAGATCGCCAAAAACGGTGTAGAACAGCGATTGTCGCAGGAGTGAACGTTTCGACAAATGGATTTGTCTTCGTCAGGGCGGCGACTGCTTTCTGCTAAAACGATAAAACGAACGCCGGAGAAGGCAGTCGCCGTGCTGACGAAGGCAAGTCCACTTGTCGAAATGTTGGTTCTTGCAACATTTGTTGTTCTAGATCGTTTTTAGAGATCTGTTCATTGTTACACACAAGTTTCACTAGGGGGACGTTACACCCTGGTCTATTTAGTTAAGCAGACAAGTCCGCTTGTCGAAACATGGGCTCCAGCGATGTTCTCTGTTCTTCATCGTTTTTACCGATCTGTTAATGAATGTGTGCGGGAATGTTAGACTTACGAAAGCAACTACATGTGATAGGGATACTTTAAGCGTTCGCTCTTTCTCCCGTCGAACGTCTTGTCAATGTGGCCATGTACCACACTTAATTACTTCCACGTAAATTTCACTAAGCAAGCGGTCTATCGTAATCTCCTCACCGCATAGATTCCGTTAATTATGTGCAACAGGAACGCAAGAAAGTGTTCGCCCATTTGTCCGAATTTATATGTAACGCAAATAGGAGGAAGGCATGTCAACGCCAAATTTCTGCATATCAGTGTGATACCGCAAGATGGCGAACACCTCTAATACTTCTCAGCACTTCGCCACTAAAATACTACGGACCTCACGTTTAGCGAGGCAGGCGAAGCGCAAGAAAAATGCGGCCACGGTTCCGTGCTCTCACGCAAAGTAGTGCCTACGCGGAAGGTCGCGGTTGGATTGCGCTCGCCACAGAGACAGACCTAAGTAGCGGGCTGAGCGGGCGCATTACTCCATTTAGTGTGCAGTACACCCCCTGGCACGAAGGCCCGAGTGGTCATTGCCTCCGCAGCAGAGCTGCACAGCGAGACCAGTTGCTTCGCGTGCGGAGTCATACGCATATTCCATCGAACGATCTCCACTGTAAACCTGCGCTCGTTCACTCACAGTAAGAGTTAACGCTCGCGGTGTTATTGCCCTATCCGTGACTCCGAATGCATATGCATAGCTGGCCATTGTTCTCGAGTAAAAGCGGTTAGGGTAAGTATGCACGCTTCAGGGGGCTCATCATGTGAAGAGATGGGCAACAGAAGAACACACGTAGCACCAGCAGTACCCAATAAGTAATACCTTCAAACGTTCATAGATAGATAGATAGATAGATAGATAGATAGATAGATAGATAGATAGATAGATAGATAGATAGATAGATAGATAGATAGATAGATAGATAGATAGATAGATAGATAGATAGATAGATAACAAGGGAAACAATCAAAGAAATATTTATGCATGAAGAAAATGAAAGCCTATTCGCGTGCTGCAAAAAGTAGACGTTAGATCGATAAAAATTGTAACGAGAATGGTCCCAACCAGTTATACTTTACGGTACAGAAACGGTCATCTTCAATATACAAGCAGCATTACGGAGATGCATGCGCAACAGCAGCGTGTGGATCACAACGCAGTACTACTATAGCAGCATACCTAAAGTAATACCGGCTGCATTGGGTCCTTCGTGACTACTACGCACGGTACAACGGCCCCTTTGGTTTTCGCGTAACAACTCGAACGCTTTAAACATAATCAACGATCTCAACAGTTGAGAGGTGATTATGCATTAGTGTTTCACGGATTGAAAAAAAGTTTCGAACACCTATCTCCCTGTTGTCAATCATATACATGTATAAAGTTTCCGGGTATCTAATTCGACGCCAAAAAAAGAACCTTTCCGCGGCAATCGGTTCTTGACCTTACGGATTTCCTGAAAACGTATTAGCGAATAACAATTACAGACAACCATGGCTATCTCATCCTTAGTGATAAAGCTCTCAAATCCCATCTTTCTATGCTATTTCTTTAAAGGGATGTGGTGAAAACCATAATTCGCGGGAGAATACCACTTTCCTTGAACATAGAGGGCTTCCTTGAATAGCTACCGTGCTTACTCGCGTACTACCCAGCCGACTAAACTTGGTTTTATATTAATTTCATTCCATTAGTTTATTCTTTAGTGCTCGCAGGGCATTACAAGGCTAATTTTGTCTAGCGTTGTTCCTAATGTGGCCTAGTGTTGGCGAACTGTTGGCTATTATTACTGAGTCTGTCCGCTTGATTTTGCTAATGTTTGCTTGAACATTTCACTTTTTGTCCAATGACTGAGTCGCCTACCACTTTTTTTTTCATTTTGTTTAATTTTTTGCGCATGTTTTAAATTCGCCGTTGACTTGAAGAGCACTAAAATAGACGAACACGCAGGATTGTAAAAGCCAGACAGGATCAGCGTTAGTGTCAAATACACACACTATTATGTTCCAACTTGAGTGCTGTGGATAGGTTGAGGTACATAACTTCGGCTGCTCCATTCACACATGCAGTTACACATGTCAACAGCGGAGTATAAATTCATACATACTCGCACAAACTTCCGTTCTCGGATGCTCTAAGGCATGACTGTATAATCACGCCCGTTGGCTCTCCTATATCTTAGGTTGCGCTGTCTTTTGTATTCAAGCGTAGTGGGTGGGCTATAGAGACAACCGTACGATTCCGGAACCTTACGGTATATTTAGCACAGTGTCTATACAGCAAAACACTTCGTTTCGCCGCGGTCTGCGGCAACGTGCGACTGTCTATTGTTTCTGGCGCCCTTACGACTATGCCGCATACTGTTAAACGGCAACTTCCTATAAATAAACACTCCACTAAGGGGTACGTCTCCCAAACCGCAAAGGAATCATCGATGCTGCTGAAAGAAGCAACAGGGTGTGTGCGTGTGCGTCTCTGGGAGTGGAAGGGGGAGCGGGGGGGAGAGAAGTTGGGGTGTCGTGGGCACAGGAGACGTCATTTACATTCCGTTCTGCGCGAAGAAGCGGTTTAGGACCGACCGAACGGCCGCTCAATCATGAACGCTCGAACAGAAGAACGCCTTTGGTCCCGTCAGAGAGACCGTTCAGGCCCTTTCCGCTCATTGTCGGAGATCTCCGCAGCCAGGGCGTGCGACCCGCGTTTCCTCTTTCTATATAGGTGCCCATCACGCTTCTAAACTTGGAGACGGGTCGTATACAGAGTCGTGAAAAATAGGAAGGATTCTAAAACACTTTCTGTCGCCGCTTCCCGCCCTGACTGAAGAGTGGAAGACAATGTTCTTAGACCACATCCGGAAATGAAGAAAGGATTTCACCTCGCCGTCGGGAAGCCGCAATGCGAGACATTCGTATACGCCTCCAGAACTGCGGCTTAAACGTCACTGAGAAGCTGAGAAGCTATGTGTCGCTAAACTCATGCGAATAGCGTTCTTGAGCACCTGCTGCGAGTTAGTTGGTGCGAGCGCTGCCCCCTCACGGGCGGTTTCTTGTCGAGGTGGTATGCAAAAGCATTCTAGCAGTTTTGCTGCCGTGTACTTTAAAAGCATTAGGTAGCATTAGGTGATGGTGTAACCGTCTTTAAGTGATCTGCCGCAGGTCACTAATCGGGTCGCACATGCACTTGATAAGTATATGGTCCCAGCTCTGAAGCCTCTTCAGTCTCCTTTGGCGACATTACACATCGTACCTAAGTTCACCGCACTCAATCAAAAGGCAGCATGGGGCGGGCATCTTGGATCGTGGTGGTGCATCCGGCGAGGTCGGTGGGACCTTGTCGATTACCGGCGCGCGCGAGAGGTCTATGCATGATACTCCGTGTACGTACGTACGTGTAAAGCATGACTCATTCTTTGGAAGGCACGGTCGAACAGCACTGCTGTCGGACCAGCGCCTGAATCAACACTGTGTCGTTAAAACCTCATCGTTAACACCGTGTCGCCGACCCATCCATTGATTAAACCGATCCGGGCGTAACAACAGTGACGTAACGGCACGAAGGTGCCATAGCGTCAACCGATGTCGTCGCGCGATCACATATGTCATATCCATCACCCAAACTGTCGAAAATGAAACTGTTCGGGCCCTTTCTCGAGTACAGTTGGGGAAGGGGAGATATGGCCGTCTTGCCCCTTCTTGACCCCTAGCCGTGTGTGCGCCTATAGGTCCAGTGCACCAGAACTTTGTCTTCTGTGAGTGTGCTGTTGTCCAGCTCGCCTAGGGTTTCTGGGAGGCCTTCCTTTCAGTGGCAATGAACAAAGTCAGAAAGAGGCAAACAGAATGTTCCAGACTGCAACAGACGCAGTATTACCTGGTCTGTTACCCACATCCCGAAGACTTCGTAAAAACATGAAAACAATTACTTCAGAGTAAGGCTGCGCGTTTTGCCTTCAACAGTTACAAGCATTTCAAAAGCGTCACTACAATAAAATCCTCGCTGCGTTGCGAACCACTAAACACAAAAAGATTATAACACAAATTCTCCCCCCGCGACCCCTCAGCCCCCCCCCCCTTTTTTTTTTTCATATGATCAAGCAGGTATTGATAACAGTGGCTACTTGGAGGAGCCAACTTATGGCAAGATTAGGCATGGTGGCTCAAAGAAGGTGCGCGAATGCGACTGCGGTGCAAACGGTTTTGCCAGACCTTTCTTTCCACAAATCCAAGCAGGCTGGAACGTGTTGCTGCAAGAAGGCGTGTTAGCGCCTGACAATGCGTACTGTTATTGCCGACTGCGTGCCTGAGTATTTATCACTTCGACTCTTTTCTAGGGTTTAGCGTCCCAAAACAGCGCTCTCATTATGAGAGACGCCATCGAGGAGCGCCTAGGAAATTTTGACGACCTGAGGTTCTTTAACGTGCGCTGACGTCGCACGGCGCACGGCCCTCAACATTTCACCTCCATCAAAATGTAGCCGCCGCGGCATGGCTTCGATTGCGCGATCTTCGGATCAGCAGGCGAGTACCATAGCAACTAGACCACCGTGGCGGGGCTGAGCATGTATTACCACCCCATTTTGTTTGAACTATTCACAACACTTGCTAGTGTTATCCTATCGTTTGTTACCTTGATGTTGTCATTGCTGCTCAGTGAACAATGTCCGGCCTTGGTAGTCTAATGGTCATGGCATTCATCTGCTGATCCGAAGATGGCGGGATCAAATCCCGCCCGCGGCAGCTCGATATCGATGGAGGTGCTATGTTGAGATCCGAGTACTCTGAGACGTCAGTGCACGTTAAATAATCCCATGTCGTCGAAACTTCAGGGAGCCACCCACCACGGCGTCTTTCATAATCAAATAGCGGTTTTGGGACGTACAACCCCAGAAATCAATTCATCAAGAGGAACGCCAGAACTGTCATCATCATCATGAACTGGAATGCGCACGTCCTTAAAATATGTTTGACTTCATAGTCTGGTGAATTTCAGCTTCTAGTGCACGTTATTTTGTTCACAAGCCGATAAGGGCGACTACGTCAAAGACGTTCTCTTCCACCACTCGAAAGGGCCAAAAGCAGGCAAAAAAATAAACAAGAAGCAAGAAAGCTGTCGAGGCAACTCAACAGGGATTTAGGCCCGCAGATGTCCGGTCCAGATGCGGTCTGCGCTGCGCCTTGACGAGAAAATTGCACCGCGCGGTCAAGAGCACCCCGCACTTGTTCCAGAAGAGGCTCTTCGATCGTGTCAAGCAAAAGGCGCGCCCCTATAGCAGATCTTGTTTCCTGCGGACGAGTTTCGGGCGCGTTTTGCGAGCCTGGGTCTTTCAGCATTCCCGCTGTTTCTTTCTTTCCTTCGCCACGTTGTATTTTAAACCGAGCACATGTTCTCCTTTTGAGCGTGAGTTGGAACGTGGCTGCGAAGAATGCCCGCTCGAAGCCAGTCCATCCGGAAAGTTCATCGATCATTTTAAAAAAATATACAAAAAGTTCGAACTGCAAAATTGGCTTGGTGATAGTAGCACGGAGATAAGGAAACAGAAAAAAATGAACGCTGAGTGAGGAATACGGGCCATCGCAGAAGCACTTAGTGAGGCCCGTAAAATTCCTTGAGGATGCAATGGATGGTATGCGCGCAGCTTCACTGGAAGCCTGTTCATAAACATCAAGGAGACGACAGGCGATTTACGTAAACGCTAATAATACGCTATACGCCTATTTTGTACAGGTTTGACTCGCTCGAACTTCAAGGTCGTGGACTCTCTGAAGTCAACGTGCCAGTAGGTGCTGTTGTGTTCTCAATTACTTGATTCTTAACGAAATTGTAAAACGAATCGTTGAACTCAACATTTCTCCCTATTTAAGGGTTGTCATAATTATAACTTAAGCCACTATTCAGTATTCTCTGATGATTAATCAGTAATTATTTCTGTTGTCATCGGCAGTCGTTAATGTTATTAGCACACATAATTTATAACGCTGCAAGAAGTTTACATGTAGTTGCTTAAGAGTTAGTATACACAGCCAAGCCGACCCCAAGTTGTTATTTTTTTATATTTTGGCTTTGAAACTTATTTGTTGGAGTCGAGGAAACGCGAACACCGGGCAAGGTTAGTGTCCATGACAATGGTCAACGCCAGAGTCGACATTCAATCAGCAGCAGACGTGGGCGCAATCTACGGTGGCATTTGCAAGGTCACGTCACTGCACAACAGGACGTCGAAATTAAACGCTATTCTGCAAGGTGCCACTCGCGCAATTGAGCAAATGCGTCAAAGGCATGCGTCATATCTAACAGCCTCGTTCAGCTCAGCATCTCAATCAGGAGGGATAAGTAGCGTAATCCACTCGTCTGTGTGGTGCATGTGCCGGTGCATATCGGTATGTAGCTGTGCATGTGCTGCTACGTCAGCGCACGTCTCGCGTTATCTCTCCTGCCCGCTAAAATGGTGAACAAATCATTCGAAACAATGAAAAACGCTGAATGTTGCTAGATCCAGTGTGTCGACAAGCGAACTTGTATTCGTCAATAGGTTCCCGTTAAAGGTAATACTGTTCCGGCTGGGAAGTGACCAACGCATACACTTCGTTGACATACTAAATTCAACGCGCGTTCGCTTAGCATATGACACCTACCATAACGTGCAACAGAGCAGAATATAAGCGACCTAACACCGACAACGGCTGACGTGACATATAAATCACTGCTAAAATATGTTTTTGAAATCTTACGTGGCTCCTCGCAGCCGTGACGTGTATCTTTGGCACCACCAGCCGTTAAGCTGTCAACTGTCCGTTCCAATGCCCGCATCATAAAGAGACCGGGTCGCTTTCACGACATAAGGAAGGACGCTTCACGAAGGTCTGGGCTACCTTAATGGACAGAAGTGCGCCCACGCATGTGCTGCTAATACGGGGAAGTGTCCTCCATCAATCAAAACCCTTCCACGTTGCACGCATCAAACTTGCCAACCATATACGTCTCCTCTCTCTCTCTTTATACCGTATATATATATATATATATATATATATATATATATATATATATATATATATATATATATATATATATATTCACTGCTTTGTTTTTCATGTGTTCGTCAGCACATAAGTTTAGCTCCGGCTGCCGCTTGCCTTCAATGGTTCGTGTGGGGCGCGTTTCGTAAACACTTCCTCGTCGTCTAAGCCGTGCAGACCACACGTCCGAAATCGTATAGCTTCGGGCACGCGACTTCTTCTCCGCAAGTTTATCCTCCGCAAAATCGCTTCGTTCAAAGACCTGCGTCCAAAACGCGGCCATACCAGACCTTTCCTTACGTTCACTGCCGGCTACCACGAAGGCCTGCTTTATTTTCTCACTCTCCTTTTTTTTTCTGCCAGCAACCCACGCGAACTATCAACAGTGATCTCCTTGACGCGCTGCATTTCCTTTCTTCGCTCGATTTCTCGCAGTTTCCGCGTTTTTTTCGTTTATTTACTTCGAAATACACCCGTTGCGAGTCTTCCGGCATGGCGTTCTGGCAGGGTATCGTGTAGGCAAGCCCCGCAATTGGGTTTACGGTAATATGAGAGGCATAAAATAGGCCCCTTGATATCGGGCACCCTCCCTGTGGCACTTTTAACCCGGTTCTCTATAGCTGGCCGAAATAGCTGCGTACTGCGTCGTTGTTATTTATTGCTGTTTCGTCGTGTTGCGATCTTTTCACGAGCTCCCGCTGTGTACGAAATGGTTTATAGGAAGAATTTCAGTAGTGTTGTTTTTAATTAAAATATACAAGCGTAAAGTAGAACAAATGACGAATGTGAGTGCGAGCGTTGTCGACGCCGAAATCTCTGCCGGCTTCGATAGTGAAGAGCGTGTCCTTTTTCTTAAGTTGTACCTGGCGAGCGCCTTGTACTGCGTCTTTTATTCGCACTGTTCTTACCAGACAGATGCATATCGATTGATACCTTTACATTTGAGTAGCGTGAATATTTATAAACTTAATGTTTCTGTCGTTTCAAACACTGCTCTGAAATATTATTTTGCAGCTTCGAATAAAGTTAACTTGTATCATGCTATGATTATGATATGTGTATAATTGCGTACACTACTATAATTCCGTCATGCAATTTCAACCACCTTCTTGAAAACGTTTCAGCTACGATCATCGCGTGCTTCTTCAAATTACTGTTCTTCGTCTTCATAGCATCCTCTTAACTTACTAAAATAGCAGGCTTATCCACTGTCCTAGATTCCACGTTGCGCACGTGGTCTTAATGGTTTACGTAGACTACAACTGTTCATAGTTACAAGTGCGCTATTGCAGGCAGCAGCTGCCGTCTACACGTTTATGGTACTTTTGTATGCACATATGCTGAAATTATACCGATTCTCTAAAACTATGCCTCCTAACTACTTATCAATGTTACTTGGGACAATCTACATGCTCTAATCCAGCCTCTTATTTCTTGTCTTGGCCTTAGTTCTGTTTCCACAAAACTTCTAACAGCAGCAGCACTAGTAGCAGAAAAAGGACATGAGCGCTTTTGAAACTTGCCAGCTTATCCAAGGAACGAAAATTGCCAAGTTCGCCCTCTATTTTTAAACTGAGAGCCGCTCTGAGTACACTATGCTAGGCCAATCACTTTAGGTTATCTCTTACGAACAAATGTAAGACGTCTTTATGGTAACAGTTATAATCAAACTGGCCGGTACGAGAGCAAAGAGCACTCCTTAACCGCCTAGTCGTTTTGTGCAAGCTGTGCGTAGGGAAGTTTTCGCAAATGTTTGCCACTAAAACGAAATCGCATACCGGGCATATAAACGTAACCAATGTTCATGTGGAATAACGTTCATTTGTGATTCATACAACCGCCTTCAGACTCCGCCGCAACAATGAAAACACATTCATTGAAACATAACATTAATAAACAATGGCTGCAATAACCCAACGTGGGATGCTTTGGATGGAGCAGACATCAAAGCACAGCACCATTTAAGGAAACACAAAGGCTCATTTATGTACCGTCTTACATACACTGCATACGGTCAAGTCTTTATAGCTCCCTTATTAACAAAGGAAAGCGAATATGCCTTTAGAGTTGTCGTATGTATATTTGCTATATTTAACCGAATATGTAAATGCAGTTGGCCACCATATAATGAGGGCAATGGCGGATCAATGCAAAGAGAGTTTACCCTGGTTGTGTCCGTTCGACACAGTCAACGCGCGCTAGATGCCCCGCACCCCGCTTGTATTGTCAAATCTCCATAACCAGTTGGCAGCAATAAATGGAGAATGCACTTCCTTATTTGGCGTATGTAAGCCAGTACGTCCACACAGTTGGCGGCGATAAAATGGGAAGGGTAATGACTAAAGCAGCTCTATCAATATCTGTACTCCGTGCGGACCCTCGTAAGAAGCATTTTAGACGTTTTCCTCGGGCGAAGCAAAAAAAAAAAAAAAGCGCTTAATGAGTGCTCGAGTTAAGCGTTACAGGGACTGTGCCGCATTCCTACAGCCACAGCGTGTTCTATACCAGTGCCATAAATTGAGAAGTGAGTACCTCGCTGTGCCTTCTTCAAGGCAAGCTCGCGCCTGCCCAATGAGGATTAAAGCACATGCTTCGGAACGATCTTTGCTTTACTATCTCTGCCAGTTCATTCTGTATGCATAATGCATGCGCGTGTATCATATTTCAGAAACTAAACGTACCAAGTGTAACGCCCTCCAGTAATGCGACAAACTCGCGCAGCGCGTGCGGATGAGCATTAGCGGCATTTCTCTTTCTAAACTCTTACAACGGGTAATTAACATTTATTTATTTATTCTTTATTTATACAATATTGTAGACCCTAGTTGGGTCCATGCAGGAGGGCAGTACATAAATACATACATTCATTAATAACAGTAAGAAACAAACGAACTAAAAAACACGGCTAAATAAGACAAGTTTAAAAGACACCGAAGAAAATGAATAACAATAACATCAGAAATTACCAACTGTATTCGCAAGTCATTAGTAGTTATGAGTCAGAGATCCCGTTTTGCTTTCTTCGTACCTCCTTACTCCTTTCTGCGAGCGTTGCACGACGAACAAGATGAGTGATTAACTCTCCTTCAACCCCAAATAAGAGACACCTCAGCATCGACTGGCTATATCGTCGAAGTAGCTCTCGCCCCCAAATAATCTAACTCTCCTGATTTCTTAAATAGACAACCGCGAAATAGAAACAACACTAACAACAACCGTAACCAATTACGGAGGCAAGATCCCCTCCGATGATACGTGCTCCATTATAAGTGCAGAGCGGTCCACCCAATAACCACCCTCTTCGCCTCTTCAAAGGTGCGGAGCGCGCTGCCGTTCCCCCCCCCCACCCTCTTCCTAACCCTCATGGGGGCCACCGGCGGTTCAGGACAGGAACCATCACCCCCCTCCCTCTAAACCCCCGGTACTCCACTCCCCGCATCACCTCCCGCTCTGTCGTTCGCCTGCTTTTCGATGGGTCAGTGGGTCAGTGTGTACGCTCGGTCCGCGAAGCCCATCGAGGATCATTGAAAGCGGCCTCGCTCTTCTACGAGCCATCGATGGCGAAATAAGAACAACGCAGCCGTCGTACCCAATGAGGAGAACGTACTACGCAGTGTAGCGGGGCGCTGGCCGTAGCAGCAAGAGCCCGTCTATTACGATACAAAAGGGACGCCTTTAAGACAAGGGACGCCCGCTCCGCACGGTCCACTATGGACAGGCCATCCTTACCCTCTCCACCAGGCCACAACGCAACTCCTGTTTGCAAATGTGTAGCAGCATCTCGGCAATGGATATAGCGGGCCCGCTGGCTTCAACGTCGTGAGGTCGGTCGTTATAGAAGCGGAGCGCTCTGCGTAGCTGCTCGTTCGGAGCGGTCTTCTTTTGATGATCGGGGCTTCGACTTGGCCTGACTGCGTACGGCCGGATTAGCGCGCGATGCACGTTGCAGTGGCTTCGGGCAAGCAATGGCACAGAGGAGCGTTAGAGAGCCCTGGCAGATTCAGTTATATCGAAAGCACTCCTAGCGTACGCGGTTGTTATCGTGCTCCTGGCAGCTGGTCATATTACTGAAGCAGGACGAGCGCTGCTATTACGATGCCGCAAAAAATTATTCGAACCGTCACCACAATTTCTACCGCAGTGAGAGGCAAAGGTACTCTTGAAATGCATCTTTCTTTCTACGGGGCTATAACACGTTTGCTGTTTTGCTATGCTATAGGGCATACCCTCACTTTGACCACTAACGTAGCGCGCAAAATTTCTTCTCTCTCTGATCCGCGCGCCAGTTCGCCCGTGATGTGTTCCAGAGCCATGCAATCAACTAGCCCAGCTGCCTACACTTAACGATGTAGGAGAGAAAGGCGGCATATCGTGAGTGCCAGAACAAAAGACACGCACACATCGCTCTTTTTTTTTTGGCAGCACGCAATCAAAATCTTACAAGTCAACGTACAATTTCATCGAGCCAGTTGGCACACATCCACGGCGGCAGGCATAGAAACTCGACTAGGACACCTCAGACGTCAAGAGCTCGGACAGCTCGGACTAGGACGAAACTCGACCAGGACCGAAGCACGAGCTATGCAAGTGCTTACGATTCCTGTGAGCCGTAAATTTTTCGATAAAGTACGTCCATTATTCTACAGCTGTTATCTGCCTGTATCTTATCTAAATACTTAAGAAGACGCCTTATGTATCTGCTGCGGTGATACATTGGTTTTGAAGCTCGACTGCTGAACCGAAGGACTGGGATTAGACCCTGGCCGCGGCTGTCTCATTTCGTGGTTTTGCCTCATTGAAAGATATCTTGTGTACAGTGAAACAGCCTGGAGACAGCCTTATTTTCCTGGCGTTGCAGCCTCATAAGGCAGTTGACCTACCGCAATTGTCTTGGCTACACATTTCCTATCTACAGTTTGTGCGCCTTGTCAACGTTAATGATAAGATATGCCGGGCAGGAGTTGGTGTCTGGAGTGACGCAGTTTTGCTCTGAGGCCTGGACTGAACTTCCGTGTGGAGTGAACTGTAGGCTCGACGTACAGCACGTGCGAGCTTTTTCTTGTTTGCTTGTACGTATTTTCCCACGTTAAACACAGAGCTCGGCTCTTTATGCAACAGCTAAAAGGCCGCGAAGTGCCGGAAGTATTTCGACAACGGCGCTTAGGGAATGTTAGATACCGCCCATTTTGGACTCTATCGTGAGAACCGTTATCCTTGCTATCACGCCCTTCTTTGGCATTTTATTCATTCATCCATATAAAACTTTTCTGGGTAAATATTGTTATGAAAACGCCCCACGAAAATTACCGGATAAAACAAGAACACAGCACCAAGGCGCACTAGCAAATGAAAGTTGCTAGTGAGCGTACATGCCTAATTCGCATGACCAATTCGCATGGTCATACCAACACGTCCAAACTGTCAGCTTTATTTTCTTTTCTTTTTCAGTAAAGCACGCAGGCTAAAGCAACCAGAGTGCTCCCGCTCCCCTCAATATTTCCGCAGCAAACAATTCACACCACAACCGAACGGGAAACCACACCAGACGATGAGCCCAGATCATTTAAGTGCAATCAAAAACAGATGGAGGTAGCCTTCAATAGTAGCAACCGCGTAAGATAACATCGAAAACACCACACAAGTCTAAATTTCTAATTGGAAGTCAGCGCAGAACGATACGTCGATGAAACGTTACAGCAGCAGGCAGCCTCTACTTGACATATGCATTGATCCCTGTGGTCTATCGCCGCCCTGACAATACTAAACCGTCAAACCGGTTCTGGCTATTGGTTACAGCAGTTGAAGGTGCGCGGGAGCTTCGATTGACGCATCTGCCCGGCTCAATTTTCTTATATGGACGAACAAGACTCGCTCACTCACCTGGCAGGAAAGGGAAGGCGAAGCCGAAGCCATAGCCGAGACGACAGACGAGGACAAACGCGACATTCTTTTGCATCGTGTTACCCCCCGCGTTCCTCTCTGACTGGAGGCGATGTAGCCCTGGGTCTCGGTATGCACTGCGCTTGTGAAGCGGAGATGACGCAAGCATCACGCAAACCTTATAAACGATTGCGGCGCATCTATGTTGGTCGGTTTCTTGATTTTCTTTTCGTCAAGAACAAAGATAGCTCTATGAAACGAGACTGCCTTGAACGAGGCCGAGCAGGACGTGACCGTGGGAAGGCGACGCGTGAGAGACGCGGGTGACACAGCGTTGCCGGCGGTTACGCGGACGACGTTCAGTGAATGGTGTCAATACGGGTGACAATGGTGAAGCGAATGGTGAGGGAAGTTAGCTTGCGGTTTTCCTCGGTCTTCTTGCGCGTTTTGCTTCCTCCGCTTTATATTATTCCTGTGGCGCTTAGGCATGTCCATGTCTGCGTGCGCCTGCGAACGTGCGTTGTTTGTGAGTGTAGGTTGATAGGAGAGGAGAGAGGGGGAGGCAGAGTATGGCTACTGTGTACTGATAGCTGTTGCGGTGATAACTGTTCGGTTCTCATTAGGTTCTCGGCGATACATTTATCGCAACGACATGCGCTACCTATCGACAATAATTTATCTCTAAAATAAAGCACAGAGGAAGGCAGCCCGTGATGATTAGAAATGCTTGGCGATGGAATAACGGGTCACGTTATCCATCGCCAAGCATTCCAAATCATCATCAGAATCTATCTATCTATCTATCTATCTATCTATCTATCTATCTATCTATCTATCTATCTATCTATCTATCTATCTATCTATCTATCTATCTAATGCCGAAGTAGTTATCGTTCTCGGTGTTTTGGAAGCTCAGAAAAATATTTCGCAGTCGCCTGTACTAAGATGACAAAAGATTTCCTGGGGAGGGGGGGCAGAAAAACCTTAAGCAGTTTTACTTTGGCCAGTGTGTAGTGCCCGGCGTTTGTTTCTGCGTTTCACAATGCCAAAATAACATGATTCAAGACAGCCATTATTAATGTACTTTCACGCAGTCGTAATGGCACGCTTAAGAGCAATAGTCACATGTGCTTTTGCATCAACTTTGGACATTGTTCGCCGTAACGAAATCAATATTTTTCTTTTTCTTCTAAACTACCAAACTCCAAGTTCAGAAGCTACATGGGTAAAAAAGGAGGCCTCAAGTATGTCAGAGTTGTATGAATAATGACGACAACCGTGACGTCGACACACGAGACCGCTTTTAGAGAACGACGGCCGAACGGGAGTAGGCGAGACCAAACACCGCGTTTTACGCGAGAATGAACTTGACGTCAATATAGGTCGCCTGCTTCTTGTATACACCATGCACGACTGCGACAGAAGAAAAACAAGAAAGCTTGTCACTGCGCGTTTACACGACCTGACTCGCATGTCAGCCTGCGGCTGGGCCTCGTTCCAGGGCTTCGTTTTGGAAAAGGAGGCCGTCCTATTGAGTTTGCGCTGCGGAGCCGGCGCCTCCGTGCAAGGCCAGTCAACATAAGGTGTGTCCACACACATACGAAACCTATGCGCTACCAACTGGGAAGCCGTGCCCGACCCAGCGAAGTTCGTGATTAGGCAACGAACTGCTGCAAATAATTGCAGAAGTATGTTTAAGTGACGCAGTTAACCACGCTCCATGGAGGAGGAGGAGGAGGAGGAGGAGGAGACACAGGGAGGTTAGCCAGTGCTGAGACCGGCTGGCTACCCTGTGCAGGGGAAAAGGAGTGAAGGGGAATGAAAAATAATAGAAAGGGGACACGACAAGAACAAAGACAAGGTTAGAGAAAGAAAACACGCACAGAAAAAAGAAAGAAACGCGACACTACTTAGAGTCTGTCCTTTAGACCGCTCGTCCTTAAAGATCGTAACAGCGCGTCCAGCGCTTTCCGTGCTGACGATGGTCCTGGCCAGTGTCCCAAAACTCGTTGCTCGGACAAAGGGCGGCTGTCAAGTCTGTCTAGAGCAGCGGTAAGTTCTTTCCTGGGGCCTATGGAAGTTCTATTTCTGTGCACTAGCTCTATTTCAGCGACAAGCTAAAGCAGAAAAGAAGAGTAACTCAGTAATTATCCTCATGACAGGGACAAAAAGGGGAGAGTCTGCCTGCCTGCCTGCCTATCTATCTATCTATCTATCTATCTATCTATCTATCTATCTATCTATCTATCTATCTATCTATCTATCTGTGTACAGTTCTTACATTCACATAAGTCTTCACCATGTGTGTTATTACCATGGAAACTGTTGAATTCTACATGACACAACAAACCATATGGTGCGTACGCACGTACACGCCGTATGTTCAACTACCGCAAATTTCCTCATTAGAAATGCATAGCCGATAATAGCCGGCCGCAGACCTGATTTGCCACGGCTGCGAGATCTTCGGCTTCTGGCAAATCTGGCACAAACCGCCGCCTCTGCCTTGAAATGGCCACTTGGCCCGCGCCTGTACCCATTTCCACCATGACGGCCTTCGAGAAGCGCTCACTTCGAAGCTTGTGGGATGCGTGACGAATGCGACAGGTGCAGGAGAAAGCGCCGGGTTAGCGTAATGGAGATTCGCTAAAGCGTTGTCCACGCTTCGTGAGGCTGTTAGTCACGTGTGGATATTAGTTAAACGTTTGGACGTGCTGTTTCTCTAGTGTTGCCTCCCACGCCATCTGGATGATGTCGAAGGGGAGCCCACTTGTTCAAGGAGGCCTTCATATTGCGAACTTCAATTGGAAATTTCCGAAGGGATTGAACGTATGTTACGCGAAGTTCTGAAACCAAGTGCCAACATCTTTTTTGTGCGATACTATCCATCGCTTCAATCACGATACCCGTCTACTATTGAAAGCTAATGCATCCTCCACTTTCTTTCAGACGCGAGCGCCAAGGACTCCAGCCACTGCAACTAAAATATCGACGGAATCTATCCCCAGAGGCTTAAAAGAACCAGTCTTCTAGATGTCTTCGCCTGTGACATCAAAGAAAACTTAAGCAGCATCGAAACGTAGGAAGACGAGGCTAAGCAAAGGGGAAAATTATGCACCATAGCATGAAGTCAAGGAACCTCGGAGCCGTCCTATAGAACGGCGTTTCAGGTTATAAGTGGGAAATGGATTGCTTCATTCAAATTTGTGGCCAAGATGTAATGCGTAGAAAACGCAGAGAACTTTTTACGCAGCTGATGACAGGCCGCTGATGCACTTGATGACAGAGGGTGATGACATGCATCGTTATGTCGCCGCTATCTCACTGTACCCGAATTTGTTGAGCAAGTTCGATTGCTCACTTTCTATGGTATGTACCTGCGGTTCAGTATTATAAATACCGGCTTGTTCTCTTATTGAACCACCCGGGCATGCAAGCTGTGTGATCAGTGAAAATTTAATGAGCAGCGTTAATGCCTTCAGAAACATTTTAAGAACTGCCATTGTAGCATGACATCTAATGGCATTGGAATACCGTGTGCAGTCAAGACAGTACTCAAAGTATGCAAAGGAGCTGGAGACGGAAGAAGAGAAAGAAGAAGAAGAAGAAGAAGAAGAAGAAGAAGAAGAAGAAGAAGAAGACAGGGAGGTCAACCAGACGCGCGTGCGATTTCCTAGCCTACAGTGGGGGAAATCGATTAAGGGATTAAAAGAGAGAAACATATGGGGTGGTGCGAGTCGCAGAGGGTAGACCAGACGTGCCTGTCTATTGTGAACCTACAGGCGGTCACTCAGCCCGCTTGAATGCAAAAACTGGGGAAACGTCCACGTCGCTTTGCTAGCCTGCGAAGCGTAGGGTCATGGTCCGAGAATTATGTCCTCCGAAAAAGGTCTCTGGTCAAGTCGACTTAAAGCATCGCGAAGAATATCACGTTCGTTGACAAAGCGAGCAGCACAATCACACGGTATGTGCTCTAGTGTCTCTTGAGAGCTGCAAGAGTCGCATGTGCATGTTTTTAACATTCCTATGCGGTATCAGTAGGCTTTTGTAAAAGCCACGCCTGACCACAGGCGGTACAATCAAGTTGTGTCACAGCGGGATAAACTCCATAGAATTTGTAGCTTCCGGAGCGGATCAATTGTTCGGAAAAATATGCAAAGTTGAATGACTGGCATGCTTGGTAAATACGCACCTAATGCACTTGAATGACAATCCGAATATTCAAGTGCGTCGACACTACCTGCAGGTGTACTTGTATGTCGTTCTTGTCTCTCAAGTCCACCTGCTAAGGAACACCCTGTCACTTGCACACATTCTAAATTCCTACAAGAGCACCTAGATAATAGGGTCCTTAATGGTACATTCCGGATGGAAACGTTGCAATGTGGAAGATTTCCTTATATTTGTACAGGAGGAAAACTGTCTCTATCCTTAAACAGATCGCTAGTATGATTCATACTCACAAGCTATTGGCATGTAGGCGAATATGTGAAACATGCTGTCTGCTTTGCAAATCGACCGCGCGAACACGGATAATTTCTACTACATGTTGCATAACCCCCCCCCCCCCCCGGTAAAGCTATAGTTCTACACAAAACTTATCCAACCTTCCTGCAAAAACTACAAGGACACAAGCATACACATCAGGTTTCGCACATGTTTCACATAATTGCTTCAGAAGAGTGTACGAATCGAGACTGTTCGAACATACCGAGGACACCCGACCAGCCTACCCCCAGTAATAATGAATTTGCAGTGTAGTTTCAAATGCAGCTAAAAATCGCTCGCCCTTCTCTCAACAAATGACGTCACAAGGATTCCCGACTACGCTGCTTGACTTTGTTCTCATGTCACACACACACACACACACACACACATAACTATATATATATATATATATATATATATATATATATATATATATATATATATATATATATATATATATATATATATATATATATATATATACACACACTGTATATGCAAAAATAGCTTGGGTTGCCGCTACTTTATAACAGAATTGACGATGCGCCTCTTAGAGAACGACGGTTTATTACATCAACGACGGGCTCCGACCGAAACGTTGATGTAATAAACCGTCGTTCTCTAAGAGGCGCATCGTCAATTCTGTTATCCCACCCACTTATAACAATACCGGTTATAACAATATATTGGTTATAACAATGGTGAGCTGCTGCACCAACAACTTTTGTATGTTTTCTATGGTTCTAACAATGTTCTCATTTCATATTACTGGTTATAACAATGAAGTCTGGCTGCTGGGTGTACCCTGTATTGGTGCCAAGAGGTAATTGAATGTGAAATCTTTGAAAAGAAAACCAACTTTGCCCACTGCACACTTGTTGCTCCACTCTACAAACGGCTGCCTCACTATCATACAGTGGAAACCAGTTCCCAAATTTAGGGCTCACCTTGAAAAAAAGAAAAAATATGGTAGTAGCAAAGGACGCTGGTTCCAAAGCTAATTTTGAGGAACTTCAACTATTTTCCCCAGAAACGCGTCAGGGCTATTTCCTCTGGCTACTAAAGTAAAAGGTGGGGATTAAGATAGCACTGCTGCAGGGAGGGATGGGTAAGGAATGGGGTCCTTTGTGTGCAGCTTAAAGTTGGTTCAGGGACATCTTTGGGCATTGTTACGATGATTGTCATGCTGTGAAGCATGCAGACTATGGGAAATTGTCCCCCCACTCACACATACGCATCCAGCCCTGGGGTCCCCTCATTTAGCTTTTTTCATGCAACCCTGTTATAACAATTATTGGTTATAACAATGTGATTTCCATGGCACTTCAGTATTGTTATAAGTGGGTTGGACTATATATATATATATATATATATATATATATATATATATATATATATATATATATATATATATATATATATATATATCGTTACTCTGACGAAGGCAGGCCCACCTGCCGAAACGTTAGTAAAGAGTTTGTGTTTCGAACGTTTGTCACCCTCTTCCTCAAACACATATTTCACCGGATCCATCGATTTTCATTCGCTCATATATATATATATGTGTGTGTGTGTGTGTGTGTGTGTGTGTGTGTGTGACGTAAGCAGCAATGCCAATTCGGCCTCAAGTGACTTAGCCGGTCCTTCCTGTGACGTCATTTATTGAAAGAAGAGCAGGTGGCTTCCCCATGTGTTAAAAAACCAAACTGCAAATTTCCCGGTCCGTGCACTGCAGTATTTCCCTCGCACTTTCACAGGTGCCTTCACGACATATCGGCACCGTCTTTCTATGACCATAAAACTGCCGCACGGCCTCTTTAAGGAAAAGCACAAGTGGAGTTCTACACAGACGCTCCCGTAGGCCAGAATGCTGGTGTTGTCGCAGAAACAAAAAGGGCGTTCCCTCTTCCTGTTAGTGTAGCGTGTGTAAGGTACACCCACAAAAAAAGAAATGAACTAAGCAGGGAAGAACGAAAGCGATAGGCGCATCGCGCTCCCCGTATTACACGTCATCCGACGTGCCGCCGTCTACATTTAGCAGATGCCCCGTGGGCCACAGACAGCGGCATATGGCGGGCGGTGCCGGTGAGTCGGATTGGAGGCAGCCGCCCGTCTGGTCCCTTGCAGAGAGCTTGGTGCAGCTCTCTCGATAGTTATTACAGCATTCCCCGGTGCTCCTCCGATGAGCCCCCGGCCGATTATTGCTTATCCTCTTATCGCCGCCTTCAGGCACACGAGGAAGGACCACACTAGGACTTGGCGTAGTCCACGTTCGCGAGCCAGGCAAAAATGGAGCTTCGAGTTCCCCGTCTCACGGTTTTTTATCAAGCCCTCCTTGCGCTTGGATATTCGCCGTATTTCGCGTCTCTGTCTATACGTGTCTGAGTGTGCAGTCTCTTTTCCTCGAGCCTCTCGTTTCTTTGCTTGATTGTCGATTGTATACGGTGTACGATTTGCCAGTTTCGGCGTTATCATCCTGCTTTCATTTTCATTCGGTTTCATGCTTATGGTGCTATTTTTCTTGATTTAGTCTTTTTTCGCGTTCATCTGAGAAAGGCAACATTCGCGCCTATCTTGACATCGTGCAGCGCACTTTTCCATCGTCTCTGCTGCTATTCTTTCGCTCTGGCTCGACTGGCATGAGCCACTTTCGTTCCTTTCCGCCTGGTACCCACCGCATTTGAGAAAGGTGCTTACGTATATAGAAAGCAGGGTTCGGCGAGTTATCGAACCGAAATGAAAAGGAAGGAGAAAGTTCCTTTACTCTTCACTGAGCAAACATTTAGCTTAAAGCCGCTTTCTACGTCCTGACAATGCTTGGCCGATGAGTATTACTGTGCAGTAGCATGAACTGTCGCTTGCAGTTCGGTATGAACTGTCAACGCGGCGGTGCAAGAGGGTAAACGCTATGCATACGGCATCCAAGCTGCGGCCTGTCTCCTTTTGTGCATGGAAACTCAGAAGGTGTAAAGAAGACAATGCATGCAATTGCCTTTGTGCTTTAACTTAATGCGTTGATGCTTATTGCCTTAGGGATTTACCTCCTAATTGAATCGCTGCTTCAGAGACCAGTGTAATTGTGATTTCGTCCACTTTATCTCTGCCGTCTTCATCTTCCTCTTATGAAACATATTGTAAAATGTCATATTTGTTCGCAAAGGCCATTCTAAATTTCTCTATTTTTAGCTTGACATCTACTTCCAGCTCTGCTCAGCTTCGCCTGTCCTGAGCGACTAATTTAGCTCTTTTTGTCTACAAGTTAAAAAATCTTCTCGTCCTGAGTAACCTATGATAACTACCATTTGCCTTATCAGCCATTTTTATGCCACTAAACCTAGTGTTACGCAATTTCCAAGGTGCGCATTGGCTATACATTACTTTTGCTCCTTTAGGACTACGAAACGAGCAACAATCGGTAATAGAGGATATCTCCATGTTTTCTCCAAGGATGGCAGCACATCACATCCTTTACACCTTGGCAAAGACACCCGGCCCGTCGTACAATTCGCGCAGGAATTGAAACAACTTGCCGCCGCGTCACAATTTCTTCCCTACAAAACTTGGCGAAATGGTGACTGCGCTAGAAAACACGTAAAAAAGCAAAAAAAAATAACACTTGACTGCTGTCACCGTTATGGTCAAGGTATCGTCAAGTACTTCTTCGGAACGTTTTGCCAAGATTAGACAAGGTCATGCGAAGCGCGGACAAGGTCGGCGTAGTCCGCTTCAGTGCAGCAGGCCTTTCCGGCCTTGAATCATCGACAGCCGAATCATCGATAGCCGCTTCCAATCGGGCGATCGCGGGCTGCAAGTGCTTTGCAGCCGGTGACGTTCGCGTGTGTGTGGTGCATGTCAATGGACCCCTGGTTTCTATTCACGTCCTACATCCTTATTTTTTTTTTATAAGCCACGACTGATGCATGCGCCTGGCCTGTGCACTTTTAATCTCCTGTAGCCTTGAGGAAAACGCTGCCCGAAAACAACTTTCACTGTTTCTGGAATGCTTGCAGCGCACTTGGCATGGCTTCCAGAAAGACCACGACGGCGGCTGTGAACGCCTTATTCTAGAGGAGCCATCGAAGAGGAAAAGTTTAATTTTCGCGATAAACTGCAAGAGAAGCTTCCCAAAACAAAATGTAGAGATCAGTTTATTGAAAAAAAATGTATGTAACTATCCTGCCCAGCATTATTTTAATTATGTTTCACAGTTCTACGACAGGTCTCCTGAAGACTTTTAAAACAATAGCTGCGTATTCATTGCTATTTTCCTCATGTTATTCAGTACTGTGTTACAGAGTATCTCGATTACATGTTACTGAGATTTGTGGAATATATTAGTGGGCTCGCCGATTCTGATCAAATCTCTAGCTTTCATTTCTTTTTTCTGTCTCTCGCTTACTGGCGTGTTTTCACTTAGTGTCCTTATGGCAATAAGTGCACTTCTCTTGCTTTTACTCGCTATCATATTCACTGCTATTTATTTCGCGTTAACTTTTCATTATCAGGCATTTAGTACAGTCGTAGTTTAACCCCCTCTATAAACTGTCAACACTGGTCCTTGGTTTTCAGACGTTGCCCCGGCCGTTGCCGTACATAGTCTACCTTGCAACCAAACGCTGAACGCGCGCTACAAATACGCAATGCGCAATACTCTTTAAACACTCACTGCCTCTTCTTTCTTTCTTTTTTTCAGGAAATCAAGCCTTGCTGCCTTACTGAAGGTGTTTTCCCTATTCCATCTGTGTGGCCATGAAATTTGTTCTGCGATGCTAGATCACCACAGGAAAAGAAAATTACACGCCATTAGCGGTCGCCGAAGTGAATGAACGTGACCGGCAAAATGCTTCACACGTCAAGGTCACAAATGCGGCTGCCTGGAGACGCTGGCTGTGCCAGCGGCGCGCCGGGATCGAGCAGGTTGTGGAACAGTTGCGTCATATTGCACGCGCTGAACGGAGTTGTCTCAGCTTTCGGTGCATGGGAGCAGTGCCCAAGGTCACAACCGAGGAAGCGCTGCGTACGTGTACACAGATTCTCGCACGTAATACACTTGGCTACCGTGTTGCAATGATTTCGTTCGGCGAGCTGAGAGGTGCTCAGTTTTGTATCGTTTCCACAGCTCTCGCTATAAATGATACAGAAATAAGGAGAAGCTTCTTGGTGATGGGCACAGGAAGTCGTGCAGGAAGTCGGTACATTTAGCCGAGGCTTTGGAAGTCAGGAATGTCGTTCTAATGTCACCGTATTTCTTAAATGGACGACCGATTTCGTGCGTCAAGTTCGTGGCCTCGTCGTAAAGGAGTATACTCGTAAAAAAGAATGATGTCACATCAAGATAATGAGCTACGTACGTCATAAATAAAAGAGATAACAGCATTCTCGCCATCCGAGTCTTAATGGGTGTTTTGTTTTGGCGCACGAGCCACTTAGATTTAGGGAAATTAAAAGGAGACACTGCGCGTCTGCAGCAGGAATAGCTGTGAAGCTGGACTGGTCAGTTGACTATGTATTTGTTGTTTAATATTTCTGTAAAAACAGTACAGAGGCGTTTGTCGCTTATTGCAATACCTTCAGCTTATGGACACTTCTTGAAGTAATTCAAGAAAAACTGCGTATCTGCACATAAAGTACAACCGCCGGAGTCTGTGCAGACTGTGATGCATTTGTCATTAACATTGCGTGCTACCATCCGTTAGTTTTCCTTAGCAATTTTCGACAGATTCAACTAAAAATAGCTAAATGTCATTAGAGATCTATTCATGTTCTTGTTTGTCCGGTAAGTGCGCGACCCGTTGATATATGCGTGGAATGAGCATTCGCAGTATTTGATCGCATCTGCTTGAAGTCATCACTTCGACATGTTAACATGCTAGGAAATGCTTTCAGGGGCTTGAAGGTTTTGTCAGATTACAAACTTTAAATAAAAATTTTCAGTCTCAGAAAGCCTTTACTAAGGAAGCGGACAACAATTGTTCCTTTTGGTGCCATTTAAGAAAACTTGGAGCAGTCGATGTTTTCTTATTGTGTCCTCAATGAATTATGGCTGCGACGTCTTAGGTAATCGAAGCCACCCCACCGTGTTCAGCTGCTGGGCAGGTTAGCGGCTGAGCCACTAATTTGGTGTATCGTTTGTGTGTGTGCGTGCGTGCGTGCGTGCGTGCGTGCGTGTGTGTGTGTGTGTGTGTGTGTGTGTGTGTGTGTGTGTGTGTGTGTGTGTGTGTGTGCATACTAAGTGTTTTTATTACATACATCGAAAGGACGAAAGATGTTCTTGTTATTCTTCATTTGATTTGCTTTTGATGTTCTACATTAACTGCCATGCCTTTCTTCTAAAGGGGGCCCGAATCCCTGTCAAGTAAAGAGTGTCTCACTTTCATTACGGGCCTCCTCGCATTTTTCTTTTGTGTGTGTGAGTGTGTATTTCAAGGAAAATGGAATAAAAATTTGATTGAATTGAACTGAATTGAGCCATCAAATAGCTTCGCAATTTTAAGTTTTAGATGTCGCCTATAAACAGTGCTTGTAAAGAGTGAGCATGAACGCAGTAGTATCGTTATGATTATCGTGCTTCACGCAATATCTCTCACACCACTCTAAGGCCTAACCTAAGCAAACTCAACCAGTGTGTGCATGTTAATATATTCGAAGTGTGCACATTACGATTACGATGTGTGTACATTAACGGTATGCTTTGCATTGAATAATGATTACGTGATCTAAATATCATCAATACGAAAAATATCGATAGGCTTCAACATTTCGGTCAATAAAACTTACTGCAGCCAACACCGTGCTACCGCAGCGCTGGGCGTCATGTTACAGCATGAACGCACAGCAACACACCAGGTGAAAATGCGCGCATTGTCTCTCGATGGTTTAATAACGCCGGAAAGAGCTCCAACCTCGATAAAAGAAAGAACATAACATAAATTAGGATAACGAAAAAAAGCAAAACCAAGGTTGCAGTTTGTGCCGGTCAAATTGTTACCTGCAGTATAATTATACCGCGCTGCTTACTCATCAGAACGTGAGAATATGCGTTTTTCACATATATGCGCATCACATATGTTGCATAGCTTTTGAAATCGTGTGTCTGCAGTTGTAATGTGTCTACAGTCAAATATGCGCCCACACTTTTCAAGTTATGTAAAAAACACGCTGCACTCCCTTGACCTACGTGCAAGAACGAAGTCCCAATTGACTATACCGGTGGTCACCAATCTTCACAGTAAAAACCGCAATTTTACGACCTCAGCATGAAGAGTAACGTCGAATTTATTTCAATCCAAGGTCGGCGTAGCACCTGTAGGCACCACCGTTTGAAGAACACGATGACTTGCTCTTACAACACGTAGCAGTGCTAGTTTCATTACTACGTCGATGAATAAAACAAGAGCAGATCGTATTACCGTTGCCGCTTGGTACAAGCTGGTTACGCAAGCACAGGATAACCGGTTCACCGTCCTCTAGCGTGCTCTCTATGACGTCTGGGGAAACCGTAGCAACCTCGTGGCATCCTGATGTCACGAAGGGTCGGCGCTTATAAATAAACATGACCGGAAAAACCATACGCGTACAGCACGCGGACCATCTCTGACGCGTACCATGACCCTGGTTACATTAAAGGGCAAAATCTGGGCCGCAAAGCGAGAGGTTAAGTGTTACATTATGCATAAACAAAATGGTACGACGACAAGGATAACGTCTCGGTGAACTGTGGCCAGGTTGCCAGAGAGCAATGTTATTCAAAGTCATAATTTGGTGCGTTCTCACTGAATGCAGTAAGAGCGGAAGCAGTGAGTTTGTAATCTTGAGCACGAACGTGTTTAGAATGCAGTTCTTTTGGCACACATAGTTCTGTTCTAACTTGATTGCTTAGAGGAGGCTTATGTATATATCATTTCAGCTACATCGTTTCACTGCAGAGAGAGAGAGAAAAAAAAAAGAATACTTGTATCCCTAAAAGGACTAGACACTTAAATAAATCGGGCGGCAAACTTATAGGAAGCACAGTTTACGTAAGTGATCGAACAAGGTCAGACAAAACACTTTCAAGTTTCGGCTATAGCGGCCTTTCACGCTACAAATACTACTTGGACTGTGGGTGATCTGCAGCAAGGGGGCAACGTCGTCTGAAAATACTTTTTTAAAGGAAACGGTACAAGACAAGTGTCTGTGACATACAGTCATGTGCTAGTGACGGACATTATGTGAAGAGACGTATTACCTTGAGCACAAAGAGTAAGAGTGTTCTGAAATGGATACATGATTTTTTCATGAGGGGGGTCAGCCTATGGGAAGTATAATATTGTTACGGGGAGTATTTATTAGGCGAGGTACAGCCTACAGTCGTCCGGACAAAACTGCTCAGAGCGCACCAGCTGTAAGGGCACCTCTAGCCTGTGCCCCACACCAACGTCTTCGTCGTCGTCGTAGCTGTGACATGACCCCCCGCCGGTGGTGCACCGTCCCGGTGCTGGCGTGTCTTAAAATGGCGCATCGGAATTGTATGGCTTGAGGCGCGAAACGTGCACGATGTCACTGCGTGGTGTAGCAGTTGAGGAGGGGGGCGAGACTGGCGAGATCTCATAGGTGACAGGAGACACCTGGCGTAGGACGCGGTAAGGTCCGACGTAGCGTGACATGTGTGGGGCACAATATGTAAAGCTGAACATGAGGACAACAGCAACCAAAGGAATCGGTTCGCATCCTCTCAAATGCAAGACTACACCTCTGACGCTATTAAGTCCTCACTTATGAGGATGATTCTCAAATAGGTCCTCTTCTTCGGTGGCATGTTCAAAAATTAGGAGGGCGGTCAGGACACCCAGATGTCCGTGCTGGAACCGCCACTGAATTCCTGCAAATCATAGCTGAGGTGCAGCCAAATACTCGTGTAGGCGTAGTTGACGTCGATGGCTTCCCATTCAATTAGGCGTAATCAATTACGTATCCAGTACATTATATTCACCGACTGTAATTGTCTAATGCATGCCCATATATGCCTCGCTCCCTTTCAGCGTTATCAAGTTAATCCGCTGCTCCGTTTGTAATAATGACTCGTAATCATGCATGCCTAACCATGATGACGACAAACACCATGTGACTAACCGTAGTCGTCATGTTATTTTAATGCGTATTTACTTTAGTCGCCTTCACAGCAGGTGTTTAGGTACTCTTAGAGTACCAGGAAGTTCGTAACTTCATTGAAATAACTCACTACGGCTGTGTGTTTTGAAGTAATTTAGCCATATTTGGCCACTGCGACACGATATGCTTCCACTTCTTCGAGAATCGTGCTCTTCTTCGAGGACAAATATAGATAGATAGATAGATAGATAGATAGATAGATAGATAGATAGATAGATAGATAGATAGATAGATAGATAGATAGATAGAAAGAAAGAAAGAAAGAAAGAAAGAAAGAAAGAAAGAAAGAAAGAAAGAAAGAAAGAAAGAAAGAAAGAAAGAAAGAAAGAAAGAAAGAAACGGCAACAACGTAATTGAAATCGCTCTTGTCTAAAGTTGTGACATGCGTCCTATATCCTACCCACTACGAAAGCTCTTTTTTCACTTAGAGGATCAGTGGGCGGTAACGAGCCAGTGAAGAGGCAGTCATATCATCTCTTTCTCCCTCTCTCAGCATCCTTATTTCAAGGCTTCTTAAGTTGTGCGCGCACTCCTCCACACAATCTAATGCTGCCGCCGTACCTCTGCGCAACATGACACGACAAATTGTCCTGCCCCTACAGCACACAAGACCTGGAATACCACCGGCAACACTCTCACGTTGATACAAGAACACCATCTCTATCCCCTATGCTCATCACGTCCGCGTGACACGGGCGAACTGTATGCACGCGCAACCACGGCCTTCCATTGGGTTATCTCGGGCTTCAAGGTGGGGCCCCATGCGAAGCGCAAGCCACCTACGCCGCCTTCAACATAAACGCACGACGCTTGCTGTACATGTGTACATGGCACGCGCTCCATACAAAGGCAAGACACGTGCGCGTTCTGTACGCTTATACGCGAATGTGCGCCGCGGTGTATTACAAATACGGGCCTGTTTAGTATTTACATCCAACCTCTACAAGCGGCGCCCTTGACTCTGAAGAAGTGAGCCTAGAAACACAAAGAAGAGGCCTCGACTTTCGCCTCGAGCCACGTCCTGAATTAATCGCGAAGAACTTCGCTTTCAGAAACATCGCGCTCGCTTTATTTTTGTTTTCCAGCGCGGCGGCGAACTCGATTTAGTTGCAAGAATGCTCGCAAGCAGCTGGAGCCGGCACCGAGAGAAGCTGGAATAAATGAGATCTCGCTTACAAAGAAACTCACGCCAGTGGCTCGCTGACAAACTGCCCTGGAACAGAAGCTTCTTGTATGCAGAGTGTATGGAACGCGCCCAAAATTAGCATGCCCTGTTAATCCACAAACTTATTAGTATGTCATAGGCACAAAGTAGGTGATTCACCGTACCTCACGCGGTATCATTTTTCGCACCGCGCAGTGGAAGTTTAGCAGTTAACGTAGCATTCATTTTTGGATCGCCTAACAGACAATGCGAAATACTTAACAGTAGGGTCTAACAGCCAGACTTAGCACTTCACGGGCGAAGGTGTTAGTGGGTGTGACCCGAAATACGCAGGTTTGATAGTGTCCGTTGCTGTCGCGTTTTTCATGGAGGCGAAAATGGCAGAGCGCCTCTTAGTGTGAGGTTTCAGTGCACGTTCAAGAATCCCATGGGGTCAAATTTTCCGAAGTCCTTCACTATGGAGCAGCTCAAAATCATATCGGGGTTTTGCGCACGTAAAACTGCAGAAATTGTTACGTTACTGAGTGTTGGTGTGTGCGGAAAATCTTTGAGTATAAGCGACTACACCGAATGTTGATTCTTGACGTCAGACACCACTGCAATTGACTCGAATGATATTCAAGGAAAGTCGATTAATCATGTTAGTTTAAACGGGGCTCTTTTGTCAGGACATAGATTATCCGAGATAACACACGTCGCAAATATGGTTGTGTAATTGATATATATCTCTCTGTGCTTGCTGCGCTCTAAGTGGTTAGTACAGCCTCGCCAATCGTCTCCAATAAAATTTTGTTCTACGAAAGATATTAAACAGCGATGTAATGTACCCATTCATAGTAGTATCACAGATGGGACACACAAACACATGTAATGATGAATATGCATTGAAGTGCAACAAAACACACAGTTGGGCTGGTTGCCGCATGATTCTAATCTATAGATCATTGCGTGCTCATCATAACTTAAAAAATTTCTGCATCCCTGCACATCATATTACATATCATATCTGAATATGATATTATATTTCATATTCTGCGCTGGTCGATATATGTCGCACGTCACATTCTGCACTATACTTCCATCACATAGCCTGGGCTCAGCTGCAACTGAAGCGGTGTCACACAACAGAATCCGATTAAACTAAGGTTGGTTATTACAACACGTTACCGCCGGAAAGAGCCAGATCAGGTACGAATAACAGGAACTTGTAACTTCCCATATCAGTAAAAATCAATCAAAAACAAATCAGAAGCTCATCTTCGCCACACTGAATAATCCATGAAGCGAAAGATAACGCACGCTCCAATCGATATAAACCGCAAGACACATCTCCACTGCCACGACCACACTTCCTTCGCTAAATCGCTGGCAACAACACCGCGGAACTGTGTCTCACAGCCGCCTGGTTCTGTCCTTCCCTGTGGGCAATCAGAAGCGTGGGTTCAATGTCAAGAACCGCCGCCGTGTTTGCCGTCCCGCGCTTTCGAGGCGGCTTGGCTAATGCGGCGTACGCAAATTAGGCTGCAGCTGTTGCTGCTATTTCACATATAAGCGAGTCCCGCGCTTCGCGCGTGCGCCGTGTGTCGTGACCACGTCCAAACAAGGACCGTGCCGCTCTGCGAAGCCTCGCCGTGCTGCCGCAGCCGCCGCGGTTGTTTCGCTGTCGATGAGCGGAGAGGAGTCCCAAAGCCAACAAGGTCAAGAAACAAAAAGGAAGAAGAAAGGAAAGAGATATAGACATGAAGGTGCGGCGTGAGCAACCACCTCTCCACCGTACCTCTTCCTCATATAGGTCTGAGGAATGTGGGACACACTTCACTCGGCGACAACGGCCATGCGCGGTAGGCCTAGTATGGGGCGACCGTTGGATACTTAAAAACAAAGGCCGGCTGTTCAGTTTAGTTCTTTTTCCAAGCGATGACATTTTGCTAGGAGGAGAACCTTCCTTAAATTCTGCAAAGACTGGCACAACATGTGTAGGATTTTATTGACGGCACAACTTTTGAGGAGACCATTGTAATCCCCCTAGAGGTACCACTGGAATGTCTGCATCCATATTAAGCAGACATAGCTGATAATGTCACTTCGCGTCTTACAGCGATAGCTTCGAAGGTCTCTTGATCATTTCTTACATTGATAGCTACCCTGTTTCAATAAATTGTATGTACAGCTAGTTTATTAATCAGGATAGCACGTCAAGTTAGCCTCGTTCCTTGCAGTGATATCGTTCATAGTGACCCCATGAACTGTCTCTCTCATGCGTATTTGAACAATACCTCACAATGGCCTTGAGCACCTTTCGTCGTAAATAACACAACGGCTCTTCCTTCCGACTGGTCTTTTTCGAAAGGTGTTGTTGTTGTTGTTGTTGTTGTTGTTGTTGTTGTGTTGTTGTTGTTGTTGTTGTTGTTGTTGTTGTTGTTGTTGTTGTTGTTGTTGTTGTTGTTGTTGTTGTTGGTCGCTCCATCCATTTCTCGTTCCGTCTAGTACAATCAGTCTTTGAAATTAACCTTTAATACGCGCGATAATTTCAGAAAGCAACTGGCTTTGCCCGCTGCTGAGTAAAACAACGCTTTCACCTTCTTCCCCGTGCCCTGGTTGATCCACGTTGCTTTCTCTCATCTCTTTCCTTTTTTTCATTTAAATGTGAAAACAAGGGAAAGTAGCCTGCATTACAGCCGGCTATCCCATCATCATGACATTGATATTGAAAACACTAAACACAAATGCAGAAAAAAGGAATCGCAATAAGGAATAAAAGCATAACCTTATTTCTGCCCCTAGGATATACGAGATCCACATTCTCCGGTATCTGTGTCGCCCAGACTGGCCACCTGTCTGCACTGAGAAGCTTCCTGAAGACAGCGAAGCCTCGGTGTAGGCTGGGTGTCAGAACAAGCGAATATGATTCCTCTGTCTCCACTCCTTTCACTCTCCTCCCTCTTTCTTTCTTTTTTCTTCGTTATAACAGTTACTTCGCTATTCACGTTCCCCCTCCTCTCCCATCCATCGTCCCAACTGCGTAAAAACAAACGAGTCAGCAGCCTCTCTTTCCTTTCCCCTGTCTTCGCTACTATTCATTCTTTTCCTCTCTATTTTTTTCGTTATACCGGGTACTTCGTTATTCGCGTTTCGCGTCTGCCCGTCGCCACCCCTGCCCCAGTCCGCGGAGAAGCCATCCGCGATGAGAGGTTTCCCAGAGAAAGAAAGGCGCGTTTCCTCCGCGCTGGTATTTGGAAGCATAACAACGTAAGGCTTCTCGTTTCTCTCTTTATAGTTTCGTTTTCCTGTACCTTTTTTTTTCTCTCTCTTTGCGTTATTACTGTCGCTAAGCTATTCGGGCACTTCATGCCAAGCGTCGTCCTACGCTGCCGTCGGGTGATGACGGCGGGCTTCCTGGGGGAAAACGAGTCTGCCCAGCCACCTTCGCGTTACTTTTTTTTTCTTCGTTCTGCGTTTATTGTCAAAGGAGTATAATGTCGTTGCTGTTTATAGGGCGGCGTCTAGATTGCGTTCCCGCGTCATTTTCTCGCCGGCATAGTTCTGGCACGCTACGTGGAAAATGGAAGGGTAAAACGGTTTGCTCGCTGTGTTTACGAAAGCACTTCCCGGCCAGCTCAACAGCGCGATGGCTTCGCCTGCAATCATTATTATCATTTGGTATGAAGATGAAGCAAATATACAGGCGGAAAGTGCCGCAGAAGTGGCAGAACCGTGAACGGAATGCCGCCGTGCTTTGTCTGCTATGTTTCTGCGGCACATTTCAGTAGTAGACAACGTCTAGAAGACTGCTCCGATGTTGCTTCCAATCTTACGAAAATCTTCAACTGGTTTTCGCACTTCCTTTATTGTGTATCAATGGCTTGCTTATTTACATAATCTGTGGGATACGGCTGTGCATAGATAGATAGATAGATAGATAGATAGATAGATAGATAGATAGATAGATAGATAGATAGATAGATAGATAGATAGATAGATAGATAGATAGATAGATAGATAGATAGATAGATAGATAGATAGATAGGCGACATGGGGGTCTTTTCGAAAGTTGGTTGGCATCCACGGTGTGCTAAACCAAATATGGTTTGTCGCTGGTTATTGTCACTTAATTATGGTTGTTTACTGGATTATTTTTTAAGCCAAGCGTTCGAAAACCGTACGAAAGTTCAACGCTTGGTGTGCATTTCGCTTCCTTTTTCTTGTGCTTGCTCAGTAGCACTAAGTCAGACAGTGCTTACCGTAAATCAAACAGTCCAAATTTTCTGTTCCATCCCGAAATATGTATCTGCCATAATCTTCGTCTATGTATATATTTTTCTGTTAATGTAGCATGGTTCGAACCGCCCTCGAGTGGTTCG
Organism: Hyalomma asiaticum; assembly: GCA_013339685.2. Lineage (NCBI taxonomy): Eukaryota > Metazoa > Arthropoda > Arachnida > Ixodida > Ixodidae > Hyalomma > Hyalomma asiaticum. The sequence continues at coordinate 18,609,545 of CM023488.1, read as the reverse complement.
CAATCAGCACGTGCAGAGTCACCTGCACGACCTTCACACGCACCGCCAGCTGCGCGGAAGTAATACGCGGCTGTTGGCGAAGCCGGAGGAAATATCGCCACAATAAAAAGGGTGGCTTTATGCGCAGCGAACAGCGGCTCCAAGCTTTGTTTGCCATCCACTCCACGCACTCATCTCGTATCGCCGGTTCCACGATGGCCTTGCCACAGGGGTTTTTATATAGGCTAGCTGAGGAAATGCATTGGCCATTCAGCTCTGATAGTTAAGGTTAACCGTCGAAAGGTATTTAATAGGATGTTGCTGTGGTTTCTTTCTTTCTATTCCATTTTTTTTTTGCCCGCCATGGTAGCCTAGCTCAACAGCTCTACAACCGGATATGAATTTATTGAGCCCAACACTGGCGTGCGCAATCATGACATTTCCCAACTTTCAGAGACTGATCCGCCGTGGCATCTTAGCGGCTAGGACTTGCGAAAATCGGGGTCGCAAGATGAATTCCCGGCCACGGCGCAGGCATTTCGATAGCGAAGAAATGCAAAACAAACAGCCGTGTATTTAGATATAAGTAACCCCACGTGACACCTAAATTACTCCTAGAGTCCTCCACTGCGGAGCGTACTTCATCTCAGCTACGGTTTTGGCATGTAAAACGCCGTTAGTGATGATTATTATTATTTTTCTTGTTTTATTACAGTCGACTATCTGTCCGTGTGTTTTCGCAGGAGTCAAGGAACGTTGGACAGTTGCGGGGTCTATCAGAAAAACTGAACCGTCCCTTATTGCACTGTGAAACGACTTGGCAGCGAAAGGTCTTCTGCTATGTCACAAAGATGCTTCGACGACTATTGCTTTAATTTATCTCTAAATATATCTCAACTCATGCAAATGCAAGTTGACATAGCCTCTGCATGGATTAACAGTCCGTCATGTGTGCCACATAGGCACATATTCGCGTATGTGAAGATGAAGGCCACCGAACGAACCTTCAACAGAACCTGATCTGAAAATCTTTTCTATGCTGATAGTATCCCAGAGAAGCTCGCCTACTAGGCATCGCTGTAATCCGGAAAACCTTCAATGATAGCCAATACTGCTCTCAAGGGGATGCGTAAGTTATTTTCGCATGTAGCTGGACTGGCACCCCGACGTAGCTTCCGCATTTTGGCGCTCTCGTAAAAATGAAGTAAAGAAAGCTCTTCGTATTATCGTGCTCAAGTAGCTATGAAAGAGTCAAAATTTACTTGGATCCGCCTACAGCTTTACTTAATAGCCCTTTAGTGCGTTGCTTGGCGAACCAATGAGATGGCATGCTTTTTTCCAAAGGTATAACACGATCTTGATAAAATTTGCCTTGCACTGAAGCTTCGAAAACTTTCCTCCCGTGCCACATAAGCCCCGCGTTCATGGCTTCCCGAGTCGCATTAAAACGTTCTATGGACCATCATGACAGCACTATATGGTGTTGTCGGCTCCATTCCTCGAAGGCGCACTACACCAAGGCAAGTTTCCTGACAACTCTACAAGATAGCGATCGCCCATTTGGACACAACACGACACGCTATAGGGACTACAACTTTCGCGCCCTTCGGCTCTGTAGCTGACCTACTCCACTTTAATTTTTCTTCGGCTCGGATGATCGAGCAAACCTGCGCCACGAAGCACGCGGTGAACATTATCGGCTGTGAACGACAGAACGGCCATTACATAACAGTAGCGACCTTGGCGTCAACGGCAGCCGTTTCGGCACTTTCTCCGCTCGCTTGTCTCGCTTGTCCATTGACATTCCAAACTCACGTGCGAAGGTGTAGGGACAAAAAGCACGGGCAGAAAGAGAAGTTTGGAAATTCACGTTTTCGGTCACGGCACCAGAGCGCCACCTTAGCCCCGCCAGGCGGTTCCGTACGACCACCAGGGGTTACTGAGAGAGACAAAGAAATACCGTGGACGGCTGTGTCCAGTGTTGTGCTCTTCATGCGCACACGACCACTGTCCAGCACCACCGTTGACCTAGACACATACACCGAAGTATACAGCAAGACCCGAGAGGCCAGCGTTCTTACAACCTGCTGACAGAACGGGGTGTCCATTTCAAGACAACACCTCATTCCCTAGCCCTTCGCCTCGACGACGTGCAATCCATATACCGCAGACGGCGTGTCCGCATACCGAACTTCCTGCTGTAAGAGCTGCCTGCAAAAATCGTGTGGCTAAGATTTTGAAGCGAATGAAAAATTTCATGAAAGGCTACTCATCGAACATATGACAGTCTGCGTCCGGTTTAGTTGCTAAATACCTCAACGCTCCTGGAACAACAAGCAGCAAGAATTCCAAATGAAGAAGAATTTTCAGAGATGGTGAAGGCTCTAGGTGGGTCAGAATCAGCGGAACCAGCCTCGTAGAAACCAAACGATAACTTACGCAGAATGTCTCCGCAAAGACGCAAAGAGCTCAGAGAATATGACAGCCAGTGAGGCTGTACGTATGGTGGCAAAGTCAGCAGTGTATAGGACGAGGCGCTGTAAAGAGTGACGCGGTTAGTCGGGCGTTGAGAATGTATGTATGTATGTATGTATGTATGTATGTATGTATGTATGTATGTATGTATGTATGTATGTATGTATGTATGTATGTATGTATGTATGTATGTATGTAGGTGCGTACGTACGTGCATTCGTAACAGCTGTCACCATCTCGCACCCCCCTCGCTTCTGCCCAAGAAAACTAGCAAGTGGTCGTCTTACGAGAGCAAACACGGTACTCCCATTGTGCGCCCAGAGACCTGCTCCGGGGCACACAGCCGAGGAGGTGGTTCGGCTGTGTAATTTGGCAAGCTCCAAATTGTTCTCCGCGACGCGGCAACGTAACGGGTACGCCTCGTTCTCCTCACACAACGTAGACAGACCAAGGCAGGGTAGACCCGTTGCTGCCCGCCTATGCAGCAACAACAAACCCGAGCGTTTCTCGGCGGTCGAGAAGGAAACGCTTCCATTGTTCTGCGAACTCGAGTCGCGCTCAGTCGCCGATGTTTCTTGCTATAGTGCAGCCGCGGCTTAGCAAACAGAAACAAAGGCTCGCCCATAACACACGCCTAGTGATCCTTTCGAATAAATGAAAGGGTTGGGAACCAATGGATCAGCATTATGCATACATTGGAGAGGATACGTGGACGAGGGAGGGGTTGGCTTTTTCCGTCCCGCGGTGCTCCCGAGAGAGACATACTAGGAAGGTCTTTTTATAACAATGGAAATGAAGGCGTTTTACATTCGAAATGAGATCCGAGTTGTATGAGAGGGTGCCAGGATGTAGGTACCTTGTTCACGGTACTGCGTAACCCTGGATCGGCCACAACTAAGGCGTTGCTAGCTTGATAGATCGCGCAAGAGGAAAAGGAGGAACAAGTCCTTATGCATATATATTGCTCCAGATCGTATACGTGTGTGTGCGTGAAACGAATGTCAAAGCTGGGCCTTGCCCTGTGCTTTGTGTTCGATATTATACAGGAACAAAGTGGTTGGCGTTCGATTGTGTTTTGAATGGGCGAACCACTACCAAGAGCAATCTAATCATTACTCCGTTACTTTCTAGGGCACATCAAATTTCCGTATCAGCGAGTATGTTATTGGTGATGTGATGCTGAATGGCGTAAGCAAGATGCTTCTGGAGTAGGTTCCTTATAGACAGCTTTTATTAGAAAACTGCGGTATTCGCGTAGTGGAGCTCACATGGCGACATTTATAAGCTTTCTTGATGTGAAATATAATGGAATTGTCACACTTCAAATTGGATAGTCATTTAAATAACTATTTTGTCATAGAGAATCATTACAATACATCCGAGACGTAAAAGTGTAGAGAGTCATGCGTAACCGCAAATAATTGCTCACATCCTCGTTTACTGGCAGGGTAACGATTTCACCGAATTCCGACGTCGTCAAACGAGTAAAGCAACCGCAGCACTTGCCGAGAAGTCCCCATGTCACATATGACACATACGACAGATATCGATTCATATCTAATATGCGAATGGTGTTTGTGATCACACGTGACTTCGTATACGTTCTCAAGCGATTGCTACGAGATAAGTAGGCATGAGTGTCATATGCGTGCACTATGAGATTCCTTCCATATTACAACTTTAGGAGAAAGATAAGGGCGCTGATAAAGAGGGTGATACTTACTATGAAACGGTTTCAGGTTCCACACAAAACCATTGTACATGTGGTGTTGCACGACGCCTTTCCGATCGCTCTCCTTCGTTTCCATCGGATATATTTACTATAACTCGTAAGAGACAAGATGTTATCGACCGATCAATTATCTGAACCACGGAACTGTGGGACGTCATGTGCGCGGCCAGTACGAATCCTGCACTATAGCCCTATGTCATAACCTAGCAGGTTTGCAAACGATGACAGAGCCACAAAAAAAAAAAAAAGAGAAGAAGCAGAGAAGTAGAACAAGAAGAAGAAGGTGGGGCCTCCCACGGAAGCGCTTTCCAAAGCCGACATGTAGATTCCAACTCGACACCCATCCCAAGATCCGTTTGCATAAGATAACAGTGTTACGTGCACCGCAATCTTGGTCACGGTAACGCCCAGTGTAAACCGAATACACCACTCAGTGCATTTCTTATCCAGGTTCACCGAAGATAAGCGCTTTTTCACATGCAGTTAGTTTCTAGTTGAATTGTTTCAAACTTTCGCTGAAACAAACGTAGTAACTAATGGCACTGGATGAATGTCCCAGCTGCATGCAGCCTGCAGGCGTCGTGCGCGTCCAAATGTAAGCCGACTTGTCGGTGAATCGCTGAGAAGGCGTCGTCACGGTTATTTTTGGGAGGGCTGGTGCAACATCCATCTAGCAGATGCGCATCCGCATGGCTCTCTGTTTCGTAATAGTGCATGTCAAGCAGTGATGGAAAACGAGAGTGGTGAGGGCTGGTTGCATCCCGTTCATTCGGCAACGTATTCTAATTTGCCCCAAGCCCCAACCCAGTGCTGCCGGGTCGGAAAATCCCAGGCAAGCTCGCTGTTTCTAAAGCTGTGTCTTATTCTCACTTACACTCTGACGTAGCTTCAAGAACAGACTAGAAAAAACCGGGGAACTCAGCACAAGCTCGAGCCACCTCTGCGCTGGTGCGTGTGTTAACACCTTTTGCTTGTGCGTGTGTCTTCCTTGTCTCTGTTCATTCCGTGCGATTCTTCATTGTCATGGATTACCAACTGGCCCAGCGTTCAATCCTTCTAAATACCTCGGTGCACCTTGCCTATATACCTTACGAGAATCACGCCAGCTTGTCTAGGAGTACCAATTTTTGCGCTAATTGGTTCGCTTCGTAAGAAACCATAGGGCCAAAGTTACAAGGACAAGGAAGACAACAGGATAGCGCATGTCCTGTCGTCTTCCTTGTCCTTGACACTTCGGTGCTGTGATTTCTTGTAATTAAGTCTCTTCGAAGCTTGAAAGGGGTCATTCAACACTTCTCGAGAATAGTCACCGAACAGTGCTAATCAGTCGCGGAGGCTACTTTGAACATGCGAGTCAAGTATGATTGCACTGGACGCACCAGATAATTCACAATAAGCTTTCAAATGTAGCCGGAAGTCGCCCCCTCTTCTTTCAAGGAAATGACGTCACCGAGAGAATGGTTTCTTAGAGATCCTGCAGAAAGATTCACACGTCCTCTTTATTTATAGAACTTAAGACGGTGAAATAAGGCTTTATTGAGTACGTTTCCGTGATCATGGAATCGCCAATGCTAGTTCTGCGCCATGCGAAGTAATCGGTGCCCTTGTGACGTCATTAGTTGAAAGAAGAGCAGGCAGTTTCCAGCTCTGCTTGCAACCAAACTGCTAATTGACTTAGTAACGCAGTGCAATAACTTTTTGCTCACATGTTCACACAAGCTTCCACAGCTGATCAACGCCGTTTTCCGAGTTAAAAATAAATAAGTGTTAATTGTGCTGTCCCTTAAAGCATTTTCTTTTTATTTTCCTCCTCGGCTTGTATTAATTCTGCGCCTGATGAGGGAAGTCAACAGAAAAGCAATAACCAGAAATGACAGGACACAGTGAAAAAAGTGAAGCAGGAGCTGGACATATACAGATGCCGCAAAAATATGAATAAGATTCTCTGGCAACGCGAGGCCATGCCCGATTAGTGAAGAGGAGCTAGCGGATCACGACAAGCTGGAACACCTCCATAGACCCTTTTGCGGACGTGCTCGGAGTGCCGCCATCTTTAACTGAGAAGTATTTGGTTTGTCTTTGTAAGAACTAAACGCTACTATACAGTAGACTGCTCGCTTTAATATGGGCGAACGAACGAATCTGTCAATTCAAGAGGTTAATTTTGACATTACGGCATCCAGAACTGAGAACTCCCTTGAATGAGAGCCCAAGATAGCGGCACCCATCATTCGAATACAGAATCTCGGAGATGCGATCATCAGGGCTCGTACGCCTCACCGGCTATTTTCCTTCAATGGCTACGTAAGCAAAAAGTGTGACACTCTATTGTAAGGAATTAATTAAGCTGCCTTGCAAGAATTATACAACACATCGGGCTGTGCGCATTTTATTGACAGTATAAGCCATTCCCACGCGAAGTGAAAGAAAAACACAACATTGCGTCCACGAAACGCACAAAGAATCTTACGCGCAGTATTGGTCTCAACTGTGTGATATTCGGCCCACGTTCCGAAATGTGTTAAATAAGGCGCCAAAGAGAGCTGGGTGAGCAGCCGTACGTTTCCTGCTTTTCTTACCTTTCTTGGTACATGACCCACGTATTCTGCACCGAAGTAAACACTCACTCATCCACTCTAATTAGTTGCATTTCTTTCTACGTTCTACCTTTACTCGGTATTTTTTTTTTGTTCGAGAAGGACGCACTGGCCACGCGAATGTCGTAGTCCTTTCAAGGTCTCTTCTCATTTCGCTTCACATCTCCCTCGCTTCGGTCTTCTTTTCTTTCCCTGTTCATGCGCGTCTATCTTTTATGACGCTCCCCCCTCTCGCGCTTTCTCGTCTTTCACGAGACTCGGCGAGTCGACGCTGACCTGGAAAGGCCCGAGGTACGCCGCAAAGCTTGCTGTGCTCCTCTGTAATGACCATTCCCTCCCTGCATTTTCATGTGGAATGCTGGCATTCAGCGAGCCTCCGATATGAGCTTTTCATTCTTACTTTCTCTCTTTCTCTCTTTCCTACATTTCCCTTTCTCCTGACCTCTCTCTCTCTCTATCCTGACACCTCTGACCCTGAAGGCGAGAGGCCACGTCGCTGGAAAATTTCGTTCTAGCACTTTCGCCCTCAACGTCAGAATCCACTCGGCCTGACAAAGGGCTGACCTGCAAATATTTGAGTCAACGCATTTTCGTGTTTGCTAACTGATTACTGCTCTTTCTTCCTTTCTTTCTTTCTTCTTTCTTTCTTTCTTTCTTTCTTTCTTTCTTTCTTTCTTTCTTGCTTTCTCGCACTTCTCCGTCTTCTTCATCTTCCAACGCCCGCCGAAGAATGCGGCAGCTCTCGCGCGCACCATCTCGCCCCAGCTAGTTTGGTTCCTCCGGTTACCGCAGGACTGACTCGGGGACGAACTCGTTTTCGTTGCGTAATGGCCTCGCGTATATACGAGCCGCCTCGCGTATAGATAGACGCACGTAGTCCTGGTATGCGCGTGTGAGTCTAGGGGGCACCTGGAAGTCAGTCGGAAGACCTGTATACAATGTAGAAAAGCGACTTATACGAGTCGCCGGGTTACACGGTCACTGAGGTCAGTCGACAGGGTTTGCCTGCGCCAAATGACTAGTGCACACGCGTGCGTACGTATACTAAACGTGAGCGAGGGTGCGTATGATTACGGACGACTGTAAGCGATGGTTTGCCCCCAGAAGCAATCGGGAGGTGAAAGGATATTCAGATAAGAAAAGAGGAAAGGAAGTGTAATCGTTCGCGCGGCGTGGTGCTGGAATTCGTGTGCCTTTTTATCTTGGGGCGTCGTGAATGCTTAATGCTATCTCGCGGTTTCCCTTTTGACTATCGGTGATACGGCGCTCAGGGTGCGGCAGAAGGACGTCTCGCTGTACCGTAAAAGTGCCCAACAGGCATCGCAGGCCTGGTTAGTAGTCTGAAGAAAGGCCGAGGAACGTGTGGCTGCCGATTTTATTCGCTTCTGAGTCCATCGCTGGTACTCTGAAGCACGCGGGTGACCTTCCAGAGCGGAGGTCTTTTCTTTTACTACACTTAGGTTTTTCTGCTTTGTTGTAGGTAGACTGACTGACTGACTTGATTGATTGATTGATTGATTGATTGATTGATTGATTGATTGATTGATTGATTGATTGATTGAAAATCAAAAATGAATAAACCAAGTACAACGTCATGTGAAGCTACTTTTTGGCCACCTGATTTTGTCCCTGTCCGTTAAGCTTCACGCAATTCTCTTAGCGCTTGTCAGAGAACACGAGACGCCTGGAATCACCTAGAAAAACTGTGAAATATGTTCGGTGTGCCTGAAACAATTAAGCGTATACAGTTATCCCGTTAACAAAGCTTTTGTCCTACCTGGACAGCTGGTATATGTTACCGGACCGCTTGTGCTCTCGCAGATGAATCGAACCGCTAGACGAGGCATTTAAATCTTCGGGGCAGCTGTTGCACGACCGAGGCTTCGTGTCTGAGTTTTCCGAAACAAACGTGGCTGGCACGTTCTCCGCCCATACTTCCTCGAAGTTTGCCTCGCGTTTCCCGGAAAACGAGTGGAAGTGTGGCATCTATCGCTTTTCCCACACGTTGCTTTCTCCCACCCTACCCAGTCAATCTCTCTTAACTGGAGCAACAAAAGCTACGAGACACCTGACTGCAGAGGCGCGTGATACGCGAGCAGAGCGCAAGTGCCCAAATGCGTCACGCGATTCTGTGCCGGCGGCAGCCGGTGCAGTCGTGACTGACACTCGAGCCACGTATCGTAGAAAGCAGACTTTGGGCTTCTTCACGACACAGCTACATAAAGAAAGGTGACGCCGTCCCTGCCACTTCTGGACTGCGGCGATTCCGGGAACAAGCGGACGAGGAGTCTGATCCAGTCTGTGGAGCTGTTATGCCTTGTGTATGCTATACCTGCTCGACTTAGGAGATATTGTAAACCCCTGATGAACTCCAACGACAGCACACTTCTTTCAGGGTTGTTGTTGGCTGTGGTCCAGTTTCGGTTGTGCCTGAGGCTTGGTGGGTTTCGAAGGTGCCCGTATGATCTCAACGTATCTGAATGCAAGCCACGTTGTACAACCGTGTGTTTTAGCAGAGGAGGTGCTAAGAGGCTGGCAATGTCCGCCGTTGGATGTCGCGCAACACGCCAATCAACCAAAGGCCTTTTTTCAGTTGCAAGTGTGCACACAAAATACTTTGGGCTAGCTGATTTGAGTTCCGTTTACAGAGATGCATGTTTTCGTACGATCCTAGGGCTTTCCCCCTCCCTATCGTTTTACTGTTTATAATACCAAACCACCTATGTTATTAAACTTTCCTGCTTCGAGTCTTCTACTTCAATTTGGGTACCTGTACTGGCTACGTTAAATGAGGTTTGGCATAATTTCGACGCTGTAGAAGGTCCACCATGTATGTCTCGTAATCAAAAAGATGACACTTCACTATAAAGATTCAAAATAGGTGCATTAAAATATAATTCAGTGAGAAAACTGGCTTCAATACGTTGGACCTGGTGTCATCGGCATTAACGGCTCAAGGTGACGTCATGGTAGTCAACGAAATTTTTGACGTCGTGTAGCTTGCTTGTTTCTTGCTAATCGGTCGACCGAAGACCATCGATCCATATTACTTTCTGCGCGCTGGCAGCGCTCACATAAGTGGTCATATGTGAGCTGGCTCGACATGGAATCATCTGGCATTTGCTTCTGGGCCTTGAGTAGCGGTGTTAGCAGTTCCTGCAAAGGCCTTCTCGTGAATTATTCAGGACGCTTCGTTCTCTCTCGCTCTCTCTCGTGCTTACAAAATTTCGACTGTGATCTGACGCAAAAAAAAGGGCAAGTTGAAAATGTCGTACTAGTGCTCCTTTGAAGGAGACCTTAACAGTGAGATTTCGAACACATTTTAACAAGTATAGGCGCACAGGCCGTTTGCAGTGACCATGACAGCCTAGTAACTGCAACAGTTCCGAGACCCTCAACCGATACAATGAGAATGCATGATTACGGCCCTGCTGTTGGAAGAGCGGCAAGTCAAAATTAGCGCAAATCAGTCAATAGTAGCCAATGCTAGATAAACGTTCGCCAGTATTGACAACTAGCCGAGATTCACCGCAAATTAGCTTACATTAGCTAGCGCTCGCTGTATACGAGTGAATGCGGCAGGGAGATGCAACCCAAAATCGTCTTCGACATTATAGCCTACTACAGAACGCGAATGGAAAAGGCCCGGGAGGGCATTGTTCTCAAAAAGTTTACCCTGCGCTTCCAACCGGGCATTCCCGTTCGCCGGCCATATGCTGGGCCAGACGGGTTCTTCCGTTCGTGACGTCACCAGGCTGAACGCTATCGATTGGTTTTTCAAGGAGGCACGCTGTTGCCAACGTGACGAAAGCCGACTGCGGGCGTTCGAAGAATAGCACGAAACATAGTACGCCCTCGAAATAGCAGCTCGAAAAATTCGTGTCTGTTACCCCTCTTGCGTTCCGAGATGGCTTATGGCTGAGTAAACTTGGAACTTCTTTTATAGCGTAGCTCGTACCGTACGCGTCACGCAGCTTCCGGCAGTTTGACAGTGCGCAGCCTGGTGGCTAAAACAAAGGCAGCGCTATAGGCTGGCGTGACTAACCGTCAAAGGCGAAACGTTCGAGTAAGCACGCGTGCGTATAGAAACCCGAGACTCGCGACGATCGAGCACGCGAGCTGTCGCGGTGACGTCATTTATCGATGGCTCGCAGAGCCCCAGTGTTGTAGGGACGGGAAAGTCGCGCCCTAATAGACTTATCAGTAGATATTTATTCGTTTCGGGTCATCAAGGAAGAAAACTTGTCGGCCCGCTTGTGCAGCGCAGCTACGAACGAACTCCATATGGACATGCCAAACAGAGAAAAAATGGTAATAAATAAAGAATGCTCGAATAGACACCTCATATCACAAAGCGACAAACCCGAAGTGGTGTTTTTCCCGGGTTCGGATCTCCGAACAGAACAGAGTTTTTGTGAATAAAGGTGCAGTATTCTTTTTCTTTTTAATATGTGCGGTTTTTTTATATTTGTAGCCTTCGTGCTACAAGCCAGCCGAGGAACACTTTTATGCCTCTTGAGACCTTCTTTACCAATATCTTCAGCCCAGAACCGCAAGGGACTGGAATCACATGCCTTCATAACTGATATAAGTGATACAACTGCTTTTAGGAATACCCCGTCAAGCCTACTATAACACTATATATTTCTTGTATGCACTCTATTTTACTTCATTAGAAGTGTGTAATATTATTCTGTATAATGTTACGCTCTTTCTATTACTTTAGATATTTCTTTTAGGTTCTCCTTTTCTGCGTACCGCCCTCCACTCTATAATTTATTTATTCCCTGGGAGTACTGAAAATAAATAAATAAATAAATAATATCTGGGGATTTACGTCGCAAAAGCAAGATTTCATCATGAGAGACGCCGTAGTGGAGGGCTTCGGAAATTTCGATTACCTGAGGTTCTTTAACGAGCACTGATATCGTATAGTAAACGGTCCTAAAAATAAATAAATAAATAAATAAATAAATAATAAATAAATAAATAAATAAATAAACCTACAAGGAGAAAGAGGCCTCCAGAAGGACTCCGAACCCAGGGCCTCCTCGAATAGCGTGTCTCACATTTACCAGCAGCTACAGAGAGCTACCTGCCCGTTGCCACATACCTGCCTATTTAGCGGCGTAACATACCTCTGCCGTCTGACTCCACTCCACGCTGCGATCATCTGCGTTTACATCTCGGGCACGCGCTTCGCAGTCGTACGCCGGCATTCCGTCTCGCGCAACGCACAAAGTGCAGGCGGACTTCCTTGTTTGCGAAAATAAAGAACGGCTCAGAGCTTCAATTTAGTTTGCTCAAGCTTCCTGTCTTATTCAAGTCGTTTCTTTCTTTCTTTCTTTCTTTCTTTCTTTCTTTCTTTCTTTCTTTCTTCTTTCTTTCTTTCTTTCTTTCTTCTCTTCCATCGTCTCTAGTCACAACAACAAGATTGGGCCAAATTGCCACTTCGCAGACACCGTATTCACGGTAAGTAAGCACACAAAAGAAAGACGATACCCTATCATATACCCTCGTCGAGCCCTTACTGGAGTCTACAAGGCTAGGTAAGGCTCAGGATGCGCGAAACACATGTATTTTGCAAAAACAAAATTGTTTGCGACGTGTTAAGGTAGTGCGCTGACATTGGTCACCCGTAAAAATATGTATCTCTGGGAAGGAGATAGCAGAATTATGAGAGTCGCAAGCGGAAATAATGGCAGGGGTGAATAACTGTAGAGATGAAGAATTGCCAAAACAAAGATATGACCCACATGTTTGGTCGCCGTAACGTTTGTAAATACGTTTTCTCGTATATATCAGCGCAGCAGACGAGAACTAGAGCGTGTTTCAAAACCGATAAATAAAAGTTAACTATAAATCTCGAGCTTGGCTTGTCTCCTAATAAGCGTACAACACATGTTCATCTTCCCTAAGTGAGACGTCCATTCTCAAGACGACCCTCATCATGGCAGTATTTAATAATCAGAAAAGTTACTAGGGGCAGATTAAGTCCTGTCTCGATAAACCAACCTTTGGCCGAGCGATTGACGTTTGTTATAAACCCATCACCATTGTTGACGACGTACGAAAGCTTCGCCAAAGCTGTTCACTTGGACCAGACGTCTTGATCCATAGACGTTTACTTGAAGGTCTGTTTTTATATTTTAGAAATGTCGTCCACGTTACATCAGGCTAGAAAAAAAATCTAAAACTCTCACCTAAAGCGGATAGTTCCTTCGGTGGAAGAAGAGAAGAATGGGGGAGGTGGTGTATTGAATTGTTATTATGGAAGCAGATTTATAGGTGGATCCGAATATGACCCTCCAATGAACAAACGGCTTCCTCTGCGAACGGAGGAGACCCAGACCGTTTCTCCTTCTCTCTTCTTTATTCCCCACTCCCCCTTCCCCTGACGCCGCGCTGTGATCCCCATCGGGCTGCAGAAAGAAGCCTGATTTCGAACATAAACCGCCACCACCACCACAACCACCTTAGCGAAGGTGAGTCACAACAGCTTTAAACATCGCACTCGTGTAGGTGACGTCACCAGCATTAAAACGTGTCCATTGACGGCTATAACAGAAACATATGAAGCTGGCATGCAAGCTGGCGCATAGCCCATGTCACTAGTGAACTGAAAATGTTTTCTACAATACAACAATACATTCAACGGGAACGTGGTTTATCGGTAGCATGTATCTGAACCTGCCTGTCTTAACCATAACACTCTAGGTGAACAAGCTTTCACAAGTGATCCGATTCCATTCTAAAGACGTATCATGCGGCTGTCAGTGACAGCAGCCGTAAATGATAAACTTTAGTTAAATAATTAACTAGTGATTGTACTTCCCCCAGTGTCTCGTAAACGGAACATATGGTATTGAACTGCAGGAAGTTCTATGGCTCGTGCTACCGTCTAACACGGCTGATTTAATCTAGCTTTGCTTGAGCGAAGTACACTACACAATGGACAATGATTGTTCTTTTCAGAGGGCGCGATGTTAAATTCTAAATGATCAAGGTCGTGCTAAATGTAGTCATTCGTAATCAAACTGTATCCGTCCACTCATTGTTGCTACAGCTGTCCAGAGTGTAGACGCAGGCACACGCACGCTTACGTAAATCAGTTGAGATTGATAAATTACGTTTTGTTCAAGCTTGACCATTCAACGTAAGCGCCTTTGTAGTTAACCGTACAGAAGGGACCGAGCTCCTCACAACCAAGTTTTATGAAATAGTTAAACACCTAGACAATACTGAAAGGCGTGCCCAATTCTGAGAATGCGATGTCGTCAATTTTATAGCATATGATATTTAATAGTTACTTAGATAAGCAGTTGTTACGGCACTATAGGCACAAAAAATATAAATCGCAGTTATTTTATCGATATACCTGGTTTTATTCAAGGATTGCCTTCGAACAGCGCCCTAGGCATCAGCCGAATTAATGTGGTCCAGAACCCAACGATCAAAAAACAATGGTACCACTTATGCTGCTGCCTTACGCAGTGAGCTTACACGAAAACTGTAGCATTGGCAGCACAGCTTCCAGTGCGGTATATCTCTCAAGCTGTATTTCTGCATTGTTCAGTCATTTAAATGGATGTGCATTAATCTTCTCTTGCGATGACGCCACGCAAAAGGCATCCGAAGAGCTTCGCCCAAGCCTCTCCTGCTCAATTCGCGAGAAAAGATATGCATAAAATTGAAAAGGTAATAGATAGATCATATGAATTCGCTGCATTTGCAGGCCTCTTTCTGTAGCAACAAATAAGAGCAATGAAACACTAAGTTAAAAGAACGCGATAGGAAATTTTCCTTCGTCATATTCACTCAATAGTACACAGAGACCGTTGAACAGAACGGTGACTCAACGTGTCTTATTCTCTCGAGATGAGAAGGCTTGCTACGTAGGACATTGATATACCGTATTTTCGCGATTCTAAGCTCCACCCCCCCCCCCCCTTCCTTTCCATAACAGATGGGAAAACCGGGAAAAAAATCTAGGCACCCCTTTACTTTCGACGAAGCGGGCGTAGCCAATTCCAAGCGCTCTCGCTCACCGCCAGTCTCTGAGACCATGCCCATGTCTCATCGTTATCTGATGTGGTATACCGAGAGCGGCGGCTCGAGCATTGCGACCGACTCGAGTTCGATTGGCAGCGAGAGTGACTGACTAGCTATCAGAAACAAGTATCGATGGGTTCACTGCGTGTAGTAACTTTCTATTTTTCGTTTTACTGTTTGGAAAGTAAATATATATATATATATATATATATATATATATATATATATATATATATATATATATATATATATATATATATATATATCACGCATGTAATTTAGTATTTATTCTGACGTGACGTTTCGGCTGGAGGCCAGCCTTTTTCAAAGCTGAGGCTGGTCTCCAGCCGAAACGTCAGAATAAATACCAACTAATGTTTCTCATTAATTGGTATATATATATATATATATATATATATATATATATATATATATATATATATATATATATATATATATATATATATATATATAACATGGGAACACCTTCAGTGGCTGCATTAACTCGAATGACAGCAGCGGAACTCCGGGTCGCGCTGTGCGGAAACACTTTCATTGTCGACCTTTAATCCAGTATGCGCGACCGCGCGTCTTCGAAGCTTCAGGGGAGAAAACAGCGGCAGAATCCACAGCTGCAGTGTGCGCGTCAAGTCGCCCTCGGGGAAAAGTTCACAGCGGCTTCCGAAAGAGAAATGAATTTTCCGTGACATACGAACAGTGATGTCTTCCCAACTTAAACGCGTCACTCACCCGGCTAGAATCGAAGCTGTAAGGCTTTCAATATTGCGCTGTGAAAGCATCGTTGAGATAAGTCAATCGGCGTAGGCGCGGAAAGGTGATTAATCTAGTACAGTTGAATTTTCCGGAGTTAACAAACTCCGAGAACATATCGACAGGAGTTAACAGCGTACAATATTATTAGTATCACACTAGCGTTAGCATTACCACAAAAACGAATCGAAGTGTCCTGTCTCGTATTTGGTTTAGCCATTTCTAGCAGTCATTATGGCTATAGCTAGAAAAACAAAACGAAAAGGGCAATACGTCCCTCGGTACTCTAAGCAATCTACGCAATACTTACGCGCACTTAGCGATCAATGCTGCTTTAAAGGACAAGTAGATGCTGAAACCCAAAGGAGCTGCTTGTTGCTATAAAGTACGAAAATTGTCTGTGCTTGTTTTCTTGCTGTGTTCCCAGTCGAGTCACCAAACTCTCGAAAAAAATCGGCGTTAAAGGCATTCTATTTCTGTTGTTATGCTTCCACCGTTTCTTTGCAACGTAGTCTCACGGTCATACAAGAAAGCGAAACATATTCCCATGTCCGAAGAGATCTCTCGTGGTGCGTTACTCACCTTCACCGTGGAAGTCTTTCCGTTGGATGTAGCGGTATCCATAGCGATCGGTTTCTTTTTGCCCGCTTCACTTTGTATCAGAGATCCCACCACAACCAACCGTGAGATGTCAGAGAAAGAGTGATAGCTCACACCAGAGTCACTCGGCGGTGAACACTCAACGAAACCCCTGTTCCCATCACCATCAACCAGCGAGACCAACACACACCGTTATCCAACGAACGCCGATATATGTTGAAATAAAACCACGAGTACAAACACAAGAGAGCACGTCTTTTCCAAGGCGTCGCTGATCGGAACACTCCGGCACAGAGCAGAAAGAGCAGACAACGCACGCCGCACAAGAGGTTCGCGAAAACAACGCAGGCGGCACAGCTGGTGCGCACTCCGCTACCGCTGTAGTGCGCGAGTCATCGCCGAGCACTGAAGCCAGGCGGGATTTCGTCGTCTGCTCCGAGCACATGCGGGTTGCGCTTGCGGCGGCGGCGCTGCCATCGCTACGCGGAGAGAAGGGGAGCAAACAGGAGGGGAGCAAATGGAGGGAGTAAAAAGCGGTCCACGTGTGGAGGATGCGCGCGGAGAAGGGTGTGTTTTGACGCTTTGTGCGTGGTTCTTTTTTGGCGCGCTGCTTTGGCTGGGGCGCGCTTGATAAAGAGACGGGAGTTCAACAGCGGGGTTTCTGTACGCGCGCGTGTGCGCGAGTTTGTGGGGGCGGGGGTGGTTGAACGAAGCAGGGTAGTATGTAGCGTAGAGTAGCGTTTTACACTTCATTGGTTTGTTTGACCTTGCGTTATCTTTCTTTCTCTTTTCCGTCCGCTTCTCGTGTTTGCTTGCTACAGATGAACGAAGAGGCGCACATCTGTGGATGGTTCTGGGGGAACTCAGCCAATCTCCACCCTCCTCGAGAGGGAGATTAGTCGTCGGTGTTCCGCGGGGTAACGTTCGGTTTCCGGTATATGGTGCGCGCGAGGCGGAGTGGCGCGCGCCAGACGCGTGGTCTCTGGGTCTTCTTCTATTACGGTTATTTACGCACCACGCCGAGGAAGAGCGTGGGGACTGAGCGAGGGGGGCCTTCCTTTGGTCGCTCTCTGTCCAGCTGTTCGATCGCCCACGGCTACGCTTCAGAGGGTGTCCACTGCTGCTCAGCTGAACAAAGCAGCCGCAGCTGTCCGCGTGCAGACAGCTCAACACTTCTGGACGTGAGTGCGGTTTAGTGCTGTGGGACAGCATTGTGGGCTACGCGAGAACAGCCACCCCCTCGTGAAAGTACTTTGAATTTGTGTCTATTTTATGCATTTTCTTCCTTAACGCTTAGCGTGCGTTCGGACATGAAACAAAGGGAGGGGTAGAGGGCGTGCTGCTTACCTCTGACTAAATATAACTATGTCCCTGGAGCGATCAGACCCACCTTCAAATTTTACTTCCCACTCTTCGATGAGATTCCAGGTGACCTCTGGGTGCTTTGTGTACTGATCCTACGGCTTAATGCACACAGTGCGTGCTGTGTACTAATCCTACCGTACAGGGAACAGCTTGAAGAGTTATTTAAGCAAGGTAAGAGGGCGCACAGGACATGTGATCGATTGGCAATGTGTAGGTATAAAAATAAAGCTTACCAGCCTATCGGAGATATCGCCAGACGTTTAAGACGACCCCGGAAGTGAGTGCAAACAGCAGGATTTCCCCGATAAGCTGAACTCTAAAGTAAATGGTCACTGTGATGCTGAGTTCTTCAATAGGGAGAGTGGTAAGTTCTTCTATAGAGTGACTTTAAAGAGAGCTGCACAAACTCTCTTTGGTAAGGTGATTGATTCCTGTGCTCCTCAAACCTTTATTTTTGCACATGAAAGAAAGATTATAGTAAATAGTGTAATTCCTAATGTTTCAGTGTAGTCTCATAAGGATGGCACTGAAAATCTATGTGTTACGACAATGCTAGGTTTTGATGAAGATGTGCAAATTGATTATTCGCCTTTCTTTATGCTGCACATCCATTAACTTGTCTGCTTGATGCATAAACGTAACAGCTAACATAAAAACAAATATAAATTCTTTTCTATTCTCTTTGACCTTTATATCCATACTGAGCGCCCGACCCATAGGAAAAGTGAAAGTTAAAGAAATGCTTAAGTGTACGTTTCTTCAGAAAATATCATAGTTGGCAGAACTACTTCCTTTTTGTTCTATCTTATGCCACAGATAATGTGTTTGAATAGTTTAAGTAGGCACATATCGGAGTCTTCAAACGATAACCACGCGAAAAACGCATCCTTTAATAAATCGCCAATCGGTTCAAGGTAACACAAATAAGTCGGTTTACCATCGTAATGTAAGATGAAGTACAACATCTGTAGTTTGTTTTCCTCAAGAAATATCCTCACGTTTCCATTCAAGTGAAGGCTCAACAACGCGCATCAAGTTGCAAGAGTCCGCGTTTATCAAAAACCCCAAATCTCCTAGCTGGCTATATGGGGCACTCCAACTGTAACCATTAACTAGATACTTAGCGTCAACAAGGTAAACTGCGCAGACAGGTAATACAGAATACCCCATGTCTTAATACGAACGTTCACTGCTTTAGGGGAAGGCTTGGCGCTGAAGCCTTCTCTTATCCGTCCCTGATCAAAGTAAACTTGCCGCCTAGACTCACCAGGAAGAACTGAGTTCGATGGCATCTTGCGAATGAAAGATCACCCTTACAAGGTAAACGTCAACAGCGCCTGTGTGCTTACTCTTATTGCTCAGCGGCAGCCAAAGTAGGTGAACGGCTATTGCCCGATTAGCATCGTTGTCACACTGCGTAGCGTCACTAAATCGGTGCATCACTGCGATACCTAGAGCTCGCGCCAACCAAACTAGGAAGAACTCTTACATATTCTCCCACCGAGTGGCTAGCTTGCCGTAAGGCAACCAAACCACTTTCTCAAAACGAGACAAGGTACGTCGCCCTGTTAGCGTCTGTGATACTAATCGAAAACGGTAGATTAATTTAAATGAGATCAATCTGTCAAAATCTAATTACGTTTTTTTCGCACTTACGAACTCCGTTAGAGCCCATACTAGAAACACACGAACTATTGTTTCTTTAATGTTTACTTCAGAACCACGCCGTCGGCGTAATCTAAGAAATTCCATGATAATTTGTCGCAGCTGAGACCGAACCTAAATCCCCCATGTCTGTACAGCCATTAAACATTATTCGATAGAATGATCAACACAACCTGAGCTTAATCCAGCAGAATTCGCACAGTCCTATAGTTTGCGCACAACTATTCTTGTAGTAGTATCACCTGACATTGCGGCGCCCGCTCGCCCTTCACGGCTGTGCACTGAGTAGTGCTTTTGTTTCTTGGCCACACATTGCAGTAGTGACGATTACTTTGTGGTGTCATCTCCTCTTGTCCGCTTTCTAGTTTTCGTACATTCCTCTTCGAAAGCACAATGTACCTAACCGCACTTCTACTTCAGTTACCCTATCTATCTATCTATCTATCTATCTATCTATCTATCTATCTATCTATCTATCTATCTATCTATCTATCTATCCATCCATCTATATGTATGTATGTATGTATGTATGTATGTATGTATGTATGTATGTATGTATGTATGTATGTATGTATGTATGTATGTATGTATGTATGTATGTATGTATGTAATACGTTTACGTGTTACTGAACTATCTTACGTTCTGCGTCCACGTTATCTCCCCATCCAAATTTTAACGTAATAGTCCGCCTTACCGTGCTTTCAACTCGTAAACATCACCGCGTCTTCATTTCATTACCCCACGTAACTACTCACTAACTCGGCAGCCCTGCACAGTTTTAAAGGAGCACATCGCAGGTCTTGCTTTATAATCCAATGATCATCGAAGCAAGACATCCCACCTCCTCGGTCATTCCTTCCACATCGTGAGACAAAAAGCTGAAGGGGGCGATCCGAAATCATCGAGCGAAGAAGAAACTCAAGCGTGAAAATAAATCTCCGCGCTGTCGGTTCGATCTCGCTTCGCCTGTTGATAAAGTGGGGTGCAAAACACCCTCAGGCAGGAGCGTTTAAGATCCTCCGATCTCACCTGAGCCGAGGTGTCACGAGAAGCTCGCTAAATGGCCTGCCGGTGTGCCGCTATAAAGAAGAATAACGACTCGGTCTGCTGTGTAGGAAAAAAACACACACCGAGGCGTCCCCAAAACTTTCCTTGTACATAACTACGCTGCACGGAGAGGAGAAGAACAAGGAAGAGAAGACAGATGCTGTTAAAGCAAAGGCAGCTTGTAGCGTCGTTGCAGTCACATTGGTTAAGGACGAAATAATAAGAATTGCAGGATATTAAGGCGCAATAACCACGACACGATTACTATATAGGGCACGCCAACTTCGCCGTAGTGGAGGGCTCTGGAAATTTCCGCTAGCATTACGTAGGCAGAACGATTCATAAGTGTCAACAAACAGAACAACCACTTTCCCTTGGATACTTGACAAATAAAGACAAGAAAAATTACTATCATCTTGGGAAGGAAAACAAACAAATGTAGGTCTGGTTTAAACAACAGGCTATCACAAATTTAGGATCAGTTGCTTTACAAGAAAGACGCTAGGGAGCGAGTAAAGGGCAAGATAACTTATAATTGACATATTTCGGTGATTTTACGTCCCGAAACCACGATGATTATGACAGACGCCATAGTGGAGGGCTCCATAAACTTTGACCACCGGGGACACCCAGGTGGTCACCTGGGGGACCACCTGGGGACCACCTGGGGACCAGCGTGCACTGACAGCACGGTACAAGGGCCTCAACGTTACCCATCCATCGATAAGGGGCTGCCGCGGCTGGGAAGCGATCCCGCGACCTTCTGTTCAGTACCCGAGTGCCATAGCCACTAGACCACCGTGGCGGAGCAAATGACTTATTATAAGGGACACTGATGAGGCCATTTGGTAAATTGTTCAACCGTCTTATTGTCTTTTGGGAAAAATGAGTGGATTATGGGACCAGTCGTGGAGGGTTCCGGAAATTTGTATCGCACGGAATTATTTACGCTGCACTGACATCTCAAATAAGCGGATCCCTAGGATTTTCGCTGGCTAAGGACGAAAGTGAGGCTTTGTTAATTCCCTGTACTGGTCTGGGCATACCTGTGACTGTAACTGGACATTATAACTCCGTACCCACAAAACGTGAAAAATCTATTGCGACCACTGAACAATAACTGTTGTAGAGTATTTCGAATGTAACGAAAACGAGGAACGAGAATGGGCAGAAAGAAAACGACTGTTAACGAAGTACTAATGGTTGTTCAGGTGAACAAGAGCGGGAACCAACAGCGCATATTACTAATCGCACATCACAGAACAAAGGTGGCTATGTCCTGAGAGGATGGCACATATGAATGATGGCATCGAGGAGGTGATTGATTGATTTCTGGGGCTTCACGTCAAAAACCCCGATATGATTATGACAGGACGCCGTAGTGGAGGGCTCCGGAAATTTTGACCACCTGAGGTTCTTTAACGTGACGTCGCACAGTACACGTACCAAAATATTTCGCCACCATCGAAATGCAGCCGCCGCGGCCGGGATCCGATGCCGCGATCTTCGGATCAGCATTCGAGTGCCATATCGACTAGACCACCGTGGCGGGGCAAAGATTTGAGTCTTCTGCGCAGTATCTGCCAATTAGGCATAACTCTCAATGCCGAAATAGTCAAGACCACGATTAATAGTGGGCAGGCGGCAAGAAAGAGGAGAAACAGCGAAGCGAACAGGACAGTTCAACGAGGATCGTCGCGTACATGCTGTCCAGGGAGAGCGAGCAGCACTTCTTGATGAACTACCGTGTCTGCTGCAGGTAATGATCTGTTGCTTGCGCGCGCAGGCTCGTAAGGAAGCACTCGTGCCAACGTGCGAACGAAAGGAGGCGGCTTGTGAGGACATGGACGGGGTGCC
This sequence comes from Hyalomma asiaticum, assembly GCA_013339685.2. Lineage (NCBI taxonomy): Eukaryota > Metazoa > Arthropoda > Arachnida > Ixodida > Ixodidae > Hyalomma > Hyalomma asiaticum. Next base: position 18,587,404 of record CM023488.1, on the reverse strand, counting down.
AGACAGAAGGTAGCTACAGTGTACAGCAGCAACGCGAGGCGGGGAGGGTGTTTGGCAGAGAAGGGTCACTGATCCAGCTCCGCACACCCCGTTAGCCCGCTCGTGGGGGACAATTGACACCATTCCTGATGGAATACCCAGCCCCTTTGCACGGCCGGTCTGCACGTCGTCAAAGTACTGGCCGCCAAACGACGTGCTTCGTGCGCCAAGCATATGACGACGACAACGGGCCGCAGCCCGTCGGCTGCACGTCTGGTCAGTCGGGGTCAGTTTCGGTGGGAGGTGACGATCACGACTGCCGCTAACTGTTTCGATGCATCGTAAAAAAAAGAATCCTGTTGCGTGGCTCGGTTCGTTCGACCAAGACGTTTTTGACGGCCTCTTTCTTACTGCTCGATCATGACGGAACTTAGCACTCATAGCGCGCCGACAGAACGACGTTCGTCAAAAAGTACTCGCATCACTCACGTAACGGCCGGAACAACCTAAATGACGCTAAGCGATGATGGTGTAGTCCCTCTTTGCTTCCATAACCAATCTAAATATGCAGAGCCGAAAGTTCTCAGACTCGCTGCACCCAGTCCTGGGCAGCTGCGCCCGAACCCAGAGACATTTATTATGGAATCATGTCTGGACAACAGATTGCTGTTTCCAACCATCACCAAGCAATTAACTATAGATTCCAAGGCACCTAATAAGGAAACTGGATGGTGTCATCACTGACTGATCGGTTCTGAAGCTGCAAGAACAAAACTGCTATTTAATGCAAGGGCCGGGACAGACACTCTACGGCAACTCAATATTGTCACTTATTGGTGGCGGTTCGCAGAAGAGCATACACAAAAGCGTAGTCCAGCAACTACGAGAAGTCAACGCCGAGAATAAACCAAAAAGAAAGCACCCGGTCATTGATGCAACAGCAAAAGCACCACCCAGCCATCGACTGCGATCGTACGCGATCCCACGGGAGGGCTCACTCCCCCCTAACCCGCTCACATCTATACCATTGTTTGTGAGGTATTCCTTGCTTGCGAACAACGTATCATGGTGTGCTCCTCTTTCTGAGGTCAACAAGACGTCTCACTACAACAAAAGGATTCGATAACATACAAGCAAGCCGGCGGCATCGTCAACCTGTAGGACGTAGCAGCCACGCGTATCAAGTTCATTACTTCTGCATATGGCGTTCTACTTGCTCGTTTACACAGGATGGCAGCACCTGTTGATGGCAACAAGACGCGTCCTTGAGCATCGGAATTGCCTCCCCAGGACTCACCCGAGCAGTGAACAAAGAGTAAGCCTACGATCGATAGCCCAAACAAGGACCTCTCACTCCGCTTGAGAAGTCAGCAGTGCAAGCCAGAGCGGTCACTTGACAATGCTATTAATATGCATCTCACGCACGCAAGCAGTGTCAAGAGCTTTCTCCTACACAGTCACAAACATGCCGGGCGATGCATCCACACTACATCTCACTTCTTGTGAGTCCGTGACCGAACTCGAATGCGACAATTCAATCGACTAGGGCCGGTTTTCAACAAGAAAAGGCCGTCGATTGGGTTGCTACTATCGAAGCATGGCATGAGACGTAGTCAAGATATGCTCGCTCGCTAGACAGTGTGTGACAGCAACGCCCCCGCGTCAATGTGTCGACCCCATTTCGTCGTCGAATTGACGAATTACACTTATTAGTGCACGATCGTGTCGTGTGTACGCGGTGTACACGTCGCGCGGGTACGTACTTTCTCCAACCGTCGTCCTTCACTCTCGCTTTCGAAAGGTGTACGTCTGCAAACACAGCCGTCTGCAGCGACGTGTGACAGTTTTAAATCGGTGCAGTAAGCAGGAAGGCACAGGACCGGCGTCGATCAGTGGGACATGGTAGCCGGTCCGCGGCACGGTATATTATTCGGCGCCATCCTGATGTCGCAAGCGTGTCGTTTGTCGGAAGCCAGCCGTACACTGTCTTGCTTAACGTTGGCGACAACATCCTGCTTCGACATGCGTGAGGCCGTTTAATTAGATGTGTCGTTCTGCTAGTTGATCCACGAATCTGATTCAACAGCGTGGTCGGTTGACCATTTGGTTTGTAAATGGAGCACAGAAATCGTGAACCCTAGATATACTAGACTTCTCCTTGCCGCTGAGCTCTACTTTCTCAAACACGCTCGGAAACATTGAATACCTCACACGCAGTTTCCATAACGTGAGGGCTTCGCAAACTGAGCCTACCTTTATTTCATTTTCATCGTATCTCCTATGCCCTGTGTAGAATGTGGCAAAAACGCAGGACACCTAACTTAAACACCACTCGTCTCATTTTGACTTCAGTGTGACTCGGTTACAAGAAGACAACAGCAACATCCTACATCCTTTGTATTGTCGAGGCGATAGCAATGCTGACGATGAGCGTGAGTGAGTCAGAGCCTTCCGCATCCTAAATAACTTTCTTGTTCAGTGGTTTCTAGAGAGAATTGAATGCATTTCGCCATTATGCATGCGTTCAGTAATCACAATTCTTTCTTAGTTTTCTTTGTTCATCCACCTGTGAAAAACATTTGATATTCAAAATCACTCGGGCGGCATCGTCTGTTCTCGCCTTCTTCCATTTTTTTTGTGTGTGTCTTAATCGTCTCTGAGCATCCAAGCGTCAACGCTTGGCTGCTTACGAGTGTTCGCCATACAACCTAGCATGGTTGGCCCATCTGGCATAGCAGCTGTCGTACGACCTGACACATTACCCTCCACACCTTGCCTACAACCTGTAGCCCTTCCTTCCTCGCTGAATCATTAAGTGCTCGCTTATACCTCCGCAAAGGGTCTGTCCTACTACTTGGCGTAGCTGGCCCACTTGGCATACTGCCGCATAGCGGCTGTCACACAATTTGACACGTTACCTTCCACAACCAACCTACAACATGTATCCTTTTTTGCGTTCTGCGTTCTGGTTCGCTAATTCTATGGTTCGCGTTTTAAGGTGATGCCGCGCTGCCGTTGGGGCACTCCGATTCGCCAGTGGGGGACTTCCGGCTCACAAGCATCTCATGATTACCTCCCAAGGAAGATATTCGTATCCTGCCACACTTTGCCAGTATGCCAGTAAACATTGCCTCTCGCAAAACCACTCTTCCCCAACCCCCTCCTCTCAACTATACTGAAGCCTGAAGTAAGAACACGAAGGAATCAGTAAAGGGAGCTGAGCCGGAAGCAAAGACAACTGAAGAAAACGGTACAGGAAATTCTCTTGAGTGCAGTACCTGCAGCCTGTCCACTTCCTCGTGCGTGTGTGTGTGTCGTGCCGTGAGGACAGCTGCACTTCGGTCGTCCATATCGCTTTCCTTGTTTTGAGTTTCAAATGCGACATCGGGAAGGAGGGAGGCTCTCAACTCACTCGGAGCTTTACGAGATACGTACCACGTGGAAGAAGAGTTTTCACTTCAGGAGCGTTCACGCGGAAAGGCGTGCATCCCACTTATCTGTCGTACCTCTTCGAGGAGCTACAGAATTTAAAGTGGGCACGTAAGCGCTACACTTTAACACTTTCGAGGAAAACACGTTTTACACGCCCTGTTGGTTCCTTAACCGCTTTTCGGCGACACGTTATACACGCATAGGTCTATCAGGCTTTCTTTTTGCTCTTTTCTTTTGCTTACCTGGTTTCTGTATTTACATAGCAGTTCCTGAAGAGACATGCGTTTCAAAGCAACAGTTCTTGCGGTCGGAATTCCCAGCCTTCAAGACGTGTCACCAGTATGCAGCCGCCAAAATGGAAACACTCTGTTTTCTGAGCACTGACCACAAACTCCTGCCCTTGTTTCTGTCTATGTATCATCATTGCAACCATTGGCCTACTTATTATCGAATGCAGGACACTACAGGAATGGTAGAGCATGAGAGGCACAAAGGCAAGCCATAAACGCCGTGTGAAAACAGTTCTATGAAGACCATTAAGTAGCCCACATTCCGTCGCTACTGCGCCCTTACCCCGCTGTCGCCGTTACCGTTTATTAATTCCGCATGGTGTCCATACTTTCAGGATCTCTTACAGAAAATAGCTGGTTAGATCTTCTGGAGTATAATTTGAAACCGGGCATGACAGAAGGAACACAGAGAACCAAAAAAAAAAGAGACCAATTTTGCAAAGTTAAAATGATTTCCAAACCAAGAAGGTGAACTTCAAGCAAATCTATATAGTATATGCTCATTGTCCCCATTGGCTGTAACGCCGCACATATACAACGTCCACCTCACATGCAATTATAGCAACTACAGAAAACGAAGAATCTCCTCAGCACTACTCTCGACATCGTTGGCAGCAGTTCTCTCAGGGAAACAAGAATTCTTAGACCTTAGTCCGAGTCGCTCTGAGCTGCCATAGAAGCGCTAATGCGGCTTTTCAAAGCACTGAGGCTGATTGAACAACTGTAGCGTGTTGTAATGTCTTTTCCTCAGCATATTTTCACTTATTTCGATATAATTATGTGCAGAATTACCAACCGACCGTTTAACCTTCTTAAACTAACTTCCCATTATCTACCTCTACCTCTCTGCGTGTTGCCCTGTTTGTGCTTTTCTAAACGACCTCTCTCCCTCCCTTTGTGTAAACCATCCGCAATGTCTCTCGTTCACTATTATACACTTGCGACATGCGTAAACCTTGGAGGAACACCACGATAAAAACAACATTCACTACTGCTCGGAAGCAGAGCGCCATCGAACACTGTAGCACGAGAACCTCCTACAGTTATCGCTTTGAGGCCGCCTTAAGTTCAAACTTTCGATATGAGGTTAGTATGATTCAACGGCAGCGCAACGACACGAAGTTGCTATGCACTATTGCAACTACCGCTGCTTTGGTCCCTCCTACCCCAAGATACTTACACAGACATGAGCTAATATTACTCATGCCATTGGGCTGGTCCAAACCGCGGTGACTAAAACAGGACCCCCCGTTGTCCCAGGCCACACACGCGCGTGCACGCAGTCAGTGCTTCCCACGCTAAACACTTAACGGCCGTCGCGTACGTTCACCGTGCTTGTAATCAAAGGGCACAAGGACCGCGCTTGTCGGAGACGTGCCGCGTATGCCCTAAAGCGTGCTAGGTTTTCCTCTCTAACGGGAACGCCTGCGTCGTCGGTTTGTACTTTACCGAACACCGGCGACAAAGGAAAAGATAAGAAAACGGCTCGGTAGGGCGGCTTCGGCTTTGTCTTTGTCTTCCGTCAGTTTACAATGAAATTACTCGGCGTCTAATAGGTGCTGTCCAAGCGTGCCGCCGCTGTAATTTCACACTTGACCATTTATGCGTGACACAACGCCCGCTTCGTCACAGCGTGTGGCCACCCCGTTGCTGCAACTTCACTAAAATTCCTATAGGTTTGAGTGTTGCCGTTCACAACTCACCACGTGCTTACTATGTAGCTCATTCACGACTCACGCTTGAGCTCGGCGTGCTTCGGCAAGCATCATGGGTGGCCACGCCGAGTGCTGGGAATTGGCGAAGGTTTACTACTTCTCGGCCAAGGTGTGAGTTACAGGAAATGACTCAGCTTCGCAAGCGCGGGGTGACGCTCTCTAGCATAGCACCGCATGAGCTGTAGCGAGGGTTGGTTTATAGTTTCCTGGCTAATCCCGCAGCGTTTAAACCAGCTTCCTGTATTTACCTAAAACGGCGGGGTTTCCCCGTGACGTGCGCTCTATAGTGTTACGGGACAGTAAAAATTAACATGGGTTAGCACATTAAAATTATATACCTGCGGTGACCAAGTGGTCACTCTATGGTAACTGTATACTTGGTGCTTATGTTAATGGAACCGCGAGAAACACAACAACAAAGAAAAGAAAGCAAACCTAACAGTCGGGGTTCCCGACATTTTTGGTGTCACCGGTACGCATTAACCCACTACGCGAGTTCACCAACTCGCACTGATTTAAATCCTTATGGTGTAACACCAGAAAAGGTGCAGTACACCGCGCTTGTACGTATACTACCGCACGCTCCCTACAAGCACGCACAGTGTTCAATAACGAATTAATGAAATTGAAGTTAAAGGCAAGAGAGAGCACTGGCGACGGCACGGCAAAGTTTAGGCACCTGTACGCCTGTAATTTTCTTTTTTTCAGCTTTAGCAAGGTTTACAACCCCTGACCATTCTGACTTCGTACGAAATAAAAAGATAATGTAGGAAATTTCGAGAATCTCCCATACGAATGCAAAAACCAAGTTCAATGCAATGCAAAAACCAAGTTCCGCAAGCGCTGGCCGCGCAGGCTCACCATATTATCATGGCAACTTAATTGAATCCTAGACTGCCGGAACGTCCTCCACGCAAACATAAGACACACGTCGTTTCTGCCATCTCTCTATAAAAAAAGTAAATGAGGCCCGCATGTATTTCTGGACGTGCTATAGAACACCACGAAATTGCATCACTACACAAAATCCCCACCAACCGGAAACAGCGTAATAAGTTTCATACAAGTTCAAGAGGCCGCGATGTGGTCCGAAGCGGACTAGTGTACCAGAAGAGAAAAGAAAAATGCGCAGGTGACATAAGCTGTTTTTCAATTTCGCGTTGCGAAAGAATCGGTCGAGGTGACCCACTTGTTTTCAGTACGCTTTTGACGACGCGTCTGCTTGTATGTAGCACAACGGGGGGTCCACGCGAGCAAATCGGAGGCTATAATTCGAAGATGCGGTGACGTAACGTAGCAAAGTGACTGCAGAGAACGAAGTGTAGCGACGTCGAAACGTACAGCAGGTTGAGCGAGATTTCTGCATCCGTGTATCCTGGTGTCAGCTTTGTTTATGCAGCCAACCTCCATTATACGGTCCCAGGTCACCCGAGAGGTGGCAGTCAGATCGCATTCGGCCATGTAATTTCGACGCCAGTGAATGGACTGAACAAGCGCGCAGCACCCCCTCGAGGTCACACGTCTGGTGTCAATGATAGGTTGACGAAACAAGGTGTATGCGAAGATTGTCGGGGATTTGTTCGTGTATGTTGGCATGCGAACGTGTTTGCGCATTTGTTTACTTACACACTCTCAGGGACTTAGGGGTCAGCACCAACGCAGTGCTTATCGGGGACTACATAGGCGAAATAGCTCAAGGCTCGGCTTTTACACTTACAACCATGAGTTCTTCTAGGTTCTTTTATATTCTCCGCATTTCCGTTACACCGTACCGCCGGACCCTCCACAGTTTCAGTTCTGGCTGGCCAACACGAACGGCCTCTCTGATGAACTAACGAACCAAGCCTGAAATAGGAATTTCTTAATTGCACCCTAAATTTATATCAAAGAACAAGACTGCCATTTCCCGTCGCATCACCATCACCACTCTGGTTGGTATGGCACTAGGCTGCTGGTCTCAGGGTAGAACCGCGGCCGCGGCGGCCTACTTTCGATGGAGGCGAAATGTTGAGGTCCGTGGACTGTGCGATGTCAGTGCACGTTAAAGAACCCCAGGTGGTCGGAATTTCCGGAGACATCCACTACGGCTTTCCTCGTAATAATATCGTGGTTTTGAGAACGTGAAAGTCCAGAAGTTCTTAATTTAGATTAGGTTAGCTATATTTCTTTCCTTCTTTCTTTCTTTCTTTCTTTCTTTCTTTCTTTCTTTCTTTCTTTCTTTCTTTCTTTCCTTCTTTCCTTCTTTCTTTCTTTCTTTCTTTCTTTCCTTGTGTCCTTGACGAAGGCTAGGCTATCTGTCCAAAGATTGGCTCAACCGACACTTCCCGTCTACCGTTTCTCCATCACTGAACTCAGTAATAAAACAAGTGTAAATAAATGCTGGCATCCTAAGGAACATCTTAAGTCGAAAACATAAAAAATACTGCTATAATAATAAGAAATTTTGAATAAAAAACTCATCGCAAACAAGCAACAAACCATTAACATTCAATTAATTAACTGTAATAAGTGACACGTCGCAATTTCTTTTCTCTTCTGATTTTCCACCCCCCAAAGAATACATAGAGCAGAGCCGCTACTTCCTCCAAGTCGTTCCTGGTCCTATTTTACTGGTCGCCCTTTAATGACCACTCACGCACACGGACACACGCAGAAGAAAAACGCCCGGGGTGCCACCACGGCCTCGAAATGGCATATACTATATACGACATCGCGTCGAATGCCACGCCCCCCTCCCCCCTTCATTTTTTCCCCCTTCTCGCGTGCCTACTACTTAAGAGAGCGTCGCTCGTACGCACGCATCGCTCGTGCTTAAGGCCCACACGGGCGCACACGATGTACAAAGAACAACTGCCGTACTTTCCAGTCTATTAGTCATACCTGTGCTTATTTGCACTTTCCAATTGTCCCAGGTACACGCGGATTGATTGCTTATGTGTGCTGTCGCCGCGGTGGTGTAGTGGCTACGGTGCTCGGCTGCCACCGAAAAAACACGCGTTATATACGCGGAAAGTAATATGTAATAATTGTTTCTTATTCTTCATCACAATGTCAGAAGAGAAAAGGGGGCGATACTGAGCGTATTAAGCGAAATAATACCAACGATATTTCACTGTACACTGTTTTATCTTACAGACATTGGCCATGCCACGATGAATACGCCGGTTCTCTTCCGTGTTTATCTTGAGTTGTTAAAAGGGGCGTAAAGGCAGAGCAGAACATCCCATTTCAAGCCCCGCCACGGTAGTCTAGTGGCTGTGCCACTTGGCTGGAGATCCGAAGGTCGCGGGATTGAATCTCGGCCGCGGCGGCTGTATTTCTATGGGGGCGAAACGTTGAGCCCCGTGTGCTGTGCGATGTCAGTGCACGCTAAAGAACCCCAGGTGGTCAATATTTCCGGAGCCCTCCTCGAAGGCTTCTCTCATTATCAGAGCGTGGTTTTGGGACGTGCAGACCCCAGAAATCAATCTACGTATCATTTCTTTCAAGATTAGTACCTCAGTGCGTGCAAAACGTTACGTGCGGATTACAGTCCGTCAAATTCGGTACTGCGACAGGACAAGTACGAGCGATGCCAAGCGACGGCAAAAGCGCGCGAAGAACGCGCTACTACAATCAGCCTCGGCCAGGAATGACCAAATGAGCGGTGTGGAAACTGGGTTTCCCATTCGACCGCAGCAGCGGGCGCGCGGTGGTAGCTTTTGGGGTTGTGCGGGGAGGCCGAACGGCGGCGGGGACACCACGCAACGGCGCTGTGAGCGATGAGGGCGCGGCTCTGAAGTCCGCGATGCCCGAGTGGCGTGCTATGCGGGCAGCGCAACGACGCCCGCGTTAAGCTTGCAGCTTCTTTTCCTGGTACATTAGCAGCAGCGTGCATGTATAGATAGCACACGTCAGCGTTAAGGTTGTGCTTTCTTTTTTAGGTGCATTAGTAGCGAGGAGTGTGTGTGTGTGTGTGTGTGTGTGTGTGTGTGTGTGTGTGTGTGTGTGTGTGTGTGTGTGTGTGTGTGTGTGTGTGTGTGTGTGTGTGTGTGTGTGTGTGTGTGTGTGTTGCCTCTTACGCTGAGAACAGCACTGGTCCCACAGTTCTGACAATACGGTAGAGAATTGAAAAGTGGGAAGAAGGGCAGAAGTGGACTGCGTTAAAAAGCACGCAGCCTTCCCGCACATACACTTGCGTCCGTACGCGACCTATAAGGAGGTTGCTGCAGAATGTATGGCCTTTGAAGAAATCAATACGGAGGATATAGCAAGGCTTTCAATGTAGACATGCAATGTTTTCTTTTTCCTCGTGTTTTATGCTTTTCTTCATCAACCCATTACGCTAATGCAGTCCGGAACTATTTCCCTCAAGCGCATAGTCGACGTTGGCCATGGTGGATTGCGTGCCTAGTTGCTGTTGTGTGAATCAGTATGGATGATACCACATGCATGCTTGCACAAACGACTGACTACAGGCAGACAAAGGTGGCTTACTTCGTTGTTTATTCGATCGAACGATTGGTGTGGCTTGCTAATGCGCTGACGATTAAACAATCGACTGATTACCGTGTACGTTACCACCAGCCAGCTCCCGCAGATGCTTATGTGAGTATGCACTAGAAAGTCGCCCTATTTTGTGGTATTTGAAACGTTGATAAACAGATTGATTGATTGATTGATTGATCGATTGATTGAATGAATGAATGAATGAATGAATGAATGAATGAATGAATGAATGAATGAATGAATGAATGAATCGGCTGTCCTTTCGTTGTGACAGCCGTGGCTCAGACTGCGACGCAGCACCATCGCGTCGGCTGACATCAATTGTAATCCCGGTGTGGCTCGACAACGGATTACTGGTTGCAGAAAGGATAACTGGCTAGAGTTTTTCATTTTGGTGTTATCTGTGTGAGGTAGCTTGCGTATTAAAATCAGCGGTGAAAACGTTTGAAAGCAACATTCGCAGTGCTGGTAATCTTGTCTGCCTTGCCAGAACCACAATATGTTCATGAGGCACATAATATTAGAGGACGCTGGAAATTTTCACCGCTTGGGGTTCTCAAGCGTACACCGATATCACACAGTACACGGGCTTCTAGTTTATCGCCTCCGTCTAAAATGTGACCGATGCTGTCGGGATCCAACTCGATTTTTTATACCTAACCACTGTACCACCACCGCGGCCGTCCCTAAAAAATACTAATTACACTTACATTTCATTTACGCTGCCCGGTAATCATTGCGAAACGCCTTTTAACAAACTCTTCTATACCATACGAAAGTTATACCACAGATGCGAATACCTTTACGTTCGATCTTTTAGAATGGGAGGCATATACCGTATCATTCAACCTACATAACTTTGTGTCATTGCAAAAGTGTCATACGTCTACTGTTACGTTGCAACGCACTGTGGAGTGGACAACGGCCAGAAGCTAAAACTGTCCCGTATGACTCATCACGAACGAGCCTGCGCAACACTGCTCGCCTGGCGAGACGACTGGGCGGTGGTTCTTCGATCGAAGAGGTCTGACCGAATAACTGCACTTTCCCTCTCCAATGTCACGGTCACGAGAGAGAAAAGGGGTGCAGCAACCAACCGTTGTCCCTGACAGACACAGCGGCTCCATCTGTGGGCGAGACACAGTGGCGCCAACGGCTCACCCCTCCCCTTTTTTTTCTGGGAAGCGTCAGTCGGCAACAAAAAATCATGATCCGCGTTTGGCCCCGCTGAAGCTTGTGTCCCTACACGATAGAGGGCAGGAACGTGCCCCCTCTCCTTCTCACTGCATCCTCTCCAGTGCTCGCGTGCCTTCTGCTTGGAGTCATCAGTGTTTCGTCTGGAAAGCTTCTTTTCTTCCTCCAGGCCACTCGAACATCCGGCCTGTTGTCTCTTGGGCATTTGCTTGAGATAAAGGGAGGAGGGAGGTGCGAGAGCGGGGAAGTGATGGTCAGGCCTCTCCGAGAAAAAAAACAGTGATGTACATTCTGCGGTTTTGCGTATTCGCCTCAATAATTTTTTTTACATGGTAAATCTCTTGCGTATCTGAAATGCGACTGGAGTTTACAAACGCTTGTCAACTGTCAACTTCAGTTCCTTGTGTTCACCCGAACTGCCGCTGTGTAACTTAACCTTCTTAACTATTCCATATTTACTCTTTCTCCTTTCTGCAGTAGAGAGCCACTGGCTACGTCTTCGGCTAATCGTTCCAGCGTTGGCCACCTGCTCTACTCCTGCGCTATATAGGCAAAATCTATCTATCTATCTATCTATCTATCTATCTATCTATCTATCTATCTATCTATCTATTTGTGTTTTTATATTTTCTTTGTTGGTTAGCTTTCATTCTTTTCTCCCCGTTAAAATTGAACTTAGGAAAGTAGATGAACAGCAGCCGGTCAAACCTAAAGAGAACGAGGCTTCTGCTCTTCTTTTTGAATGCAGGTGCAGAAAGAGAAGCATAACAGAACAACGCCTTTGAAAAGCTAGGAAGCTAGGTTGCACAACATTCCTTTTGCTTGCCTAAACTTTAAAGACGAAACAAAAACGCAGCTGGATTCAGCTCGTATTGTCCCGAACAATAGTTGAATATCGTGTTTCTGCCTGTTTCCCTGCTTTCCATATCTCTCGCCTCTTTTCATTACGAACGTGAAAAAATTCCCACTTTTGTGTATTGTCATCATTCATTTTTGTTTAATTTTTATTCTCCACGTCAGTGTCACCCGTTTATGGTTTCGTTTTCTTTCCTGCAATATCGACGTACTTTTATTCTCTTTTTTTTTTCTGTCATAGTCGTACCTTTATATCGTGTCACCATCACCGTTCCTTTTTTAACTCCCCTCCCGGAACGCCCCCCTGTAAGGGTGGGTTCCCCGCGCGCGCTGGTGCGGAACGGCTAAGCCATCCGCGCGGGAAGGATAGAGAGAGCTTTGCGGGGAAACGCGCCACGTGAATTCTCTTTATGGACACAGGGGTGCGAGCACGGACTCGCTACATTTGCCTTGTCGTTTCTGATTGTATTTGCTTGATTTCAACAGAACGTAGCGGGGTTCTGATCTTTGGTGTTTCGGGAATTGAATACCGAGAAGCCAGCCTTCATTCTTTGAGCAATCTTCTCTCGGGCAGTCATCAACACCGTTGTAGACCGAAAATTTTTGCCCGAGGTTTCCTATTCGTGATTTTGATGAAAAAGGACATGAAGAGTGTGCGCATGTCTTTGAATGTCCTCGAATACTGATGTACGCATTCGTTGTGACTGCTTGTGCGTGTGTCTTATGGCGCGCATGAAAGTGTTCATTCGCACATTGCTGCGTGGGTTTAAGCATTACAGCCAAGCTCATTGCCTCACATGTGTCGTCGTCGTGGTCTTCGCAGTAGTAGTAGTAGTAGTAGTAGTAGTAGTAGTAGTAGTAGTAGTAGTAGTAGTAGTAGTAGTAGTGCCATTGGCTGAACGGACAGGTTCACGTGATCTCATGTTACCAATCACGTGCAAGCTGGCGTTTTTTTTTAAATGTAGTGCCAGATTCACCACACCGAGAGATGAAGGCCTTAGGTTTTTCAATAAATAAATAAATAAATAAATAAATAATAAATAAATAAATAAATTCTTTAAGACGGAAGCAAGATATATTGCCGGCGCTGAGTTTTGAACTCGGGTCGCCAACGTCACAGTAGCAGGAAACATCACAGAGAGCGAGCACTCTAAAGAGTACGCAGTATATCATGCTGACATTATTCTCTTTTGGATGTGAATTAAACTGTAAACACCTTCTGGAAACAAGAGCGTTCCACACTCACCGCCATGGCTACGAGTGGCGCTGTCTAACACTCTCAGGACTCACGCACATAACTACCTTAATAAAACAGACAGAGAACTACAGCCTTCGTAGTTCAGATGGTAGATCATCGGATTATGTTTTGTGTTGACCATTGCCATTGTATGAAAACATTAAATCATTGTAACTGTAACATTGTCCTTTAACACGATTGTTGAAAAAGATTGCTAATAAACTGAAACTGAAACTGAAAGGTCATAGGTTCGGTCCGTACCGAAGGCAGGTGTGTTTTTTCCTTTAATTCTTTTCCACTTATTCCATGATTACTACACTGCAGTTTCCCGTATCTTTTTCTTAGCTTCATTGTCTGTTGGCTTCATTAAATTGTCTCTGACACATAAAATAAATGAGCCCTTGGCATTTATTTCGTTATTATGTAGTGTGTTTAGTTAGCGTTATGATCCATTACAATTCCTCCACTATACGTGAACGCCGAGGGAAGTAAAGTGGTAAGTGGCAGTGGGGAACAACTTTTATTTCAAGATAAGAACTGGAGAGATGATAAGAGACAAGACACAGCCACCGAGGTGACGCTACGCTTCCTTGTCGCTTATGGCTAGGAGGGGCCTCTACACAATATTTTCATGCCCTAGTGCCTAAAAACGCGGCCTGTAGTAACTGCGGCGCCAAGGAGACACCCCACGTATTCTTAATAACAAACAAAATGACACATGAGGTACGTACATCAGTGAAGCAAAACTATCGGTAAATTGACTATTCATAGTATCGATAGATTTTTTTAAACTATCGATAGCATCGATAGTATAATTGATAGTTCTGGATCGCTAACGTGCGCGCCGTCCTGTGAGGGGCGTGTATTCACGATACACCTGTACCGTTTCGTTTGCGATGCAAGCCGTGTAGGCATTCATGCATCTCTTTCTATAGAAGAACGAATAGTTTGACTAGTTGGTCTTGCATAACTAAGTGAAAGCGTTAGCGCAAGAACAAAAGAAAACAAGCCACTCAGAAGGGAAAGACGAAGACGAAGAAAGAAAAGAGGAGTGGTACTAATCTCTCCTTCCTGGTTGGCTTTTATTTTATTTGTGTGCTAAACTTTCCACTTAGTTATGCAACTCTTTCTGCGTGGTGTACCGGCGACCCACGCCAAATAAAAAGACAACTAAGCCACGTGATGTCCCTCCATTGTGCCCATGCTCGCATTCTTTTATACCATATATGAGACACTGATAACGCGGCACCCATAGCAGCAGCGACGATCAAAATTCCTCCGGCGGTAGCCATGGAGGACGGGGTCGTTGAAGCGGTTAATGGCGTTGCGTTCCTTCCGGTGTTTTATGATGCAAACTCGGGGAAGCTTCACTTTTCAAAGTTGACTGGCTGCTCTGTTCCGTCTCTCCTACAGCAGCATCGATTTCACTGAACGCCAAATTAAGATAGGCCTCTCGCTTATTTGGCTGTCCTTTCTGGGCTTTTTTATCACTCACACGTACCACATTTTCAACGATACTTCTTAGCCGAATCAATACTTTAACCATTGAAGCTGAGGATAGGTCAGCGCTTATCTGTGGCACCGGCTTATTTCCGCGTAATAACTACACCTTAATGTGACGTAATAATTTTACGCAATGATAGGGGTCACAGTGTTCGTCGCGGAAACAAAGGTTTGAAGAGCGCAGCCACGCTGTTGGATAAGCACAGTGCGGAAGCACGACACCTCAGCGATGAGCGACACCTTAGCGCAGTTCATAAGCAAAGTACCTCAGTGATGGACTTAAAGATATTTCAGTATTTCTGCTTCGTTCCGGCAGTGAGGTTGATATGGTCATCACATCTCTCCACAATGGATAAGAGAACAACCGGTGGTTTAGCAACCTATTTGCGGTGTTCTTGAATGCACCCCTTGTAAGCGCAAGTGAACTTCAAATGACTGCTCCATCAAAAAATTTCGTGCACTGTTCCATGATTTGAGCTTACACTTCACGAGAACTCATTGTTAGCGCGTTTAAACTTATCTCTTGACGATTTGATTGCTTTTTTTTAAACGAGTAAGTACCATATGCCGAGTACTCTTTCCGTCTTTTATTTTTCCTTTTTGCTCACCTGTTTCTTTTAAGGCAAGCTGTGACATTTCTTCGCATTGTTTGCCTATGAGAAATGGAGCAGTGGACATCGTTTATGACAGCAGCGTGCAGTACGCGCATATTTTGTTTAAAATGGTCACGTGAAAATGAATAACAATCGGACAATTCGAACATCCAGCTGCATTGTTCATCTTGTTGCCTTTTTGAAGACACACTAGTTCGGCAAATATTGAACGCTCGTGCTCTGAAAATGTGCCGAAGTAGCGATAATCTCAATCCCACGCATTGCATCGAAGACCACGGCAAAGTGAACAGGGTCAGGAAGTGAGTATTGCTTCTCAAAGCTAGATGTTTACGTATTCTGATGAGTAATATTTTATAGCATTAACAAGAAGGGAGTCATTATCGCCCCCTTATAAACAAGTGCTGTCATTCTGTTGACAAAGCACAGTCACTTACAAACCAGAAAGACTAAATATGAAATGAGCAGAATCAGGAGCAGAATCAGGAGGGCAAGAAAAGTGCGGATTCTTAAGTAAAAGCGACCAGGCAGAAACAAATGCGCAAACGCACACAGTAATATTGTCACGACTAGAGCGTAGCACGAAAATAGAAGAAAGCGAATTCAAGAACACGAGCAGACGGCCATATAAAGTGACCCACCACCAACACTACCACAGTCACAATCATAATCATCATGAAGACGAGGACGCCTTGGCTCTAGTTATATGTCTGGTTTGAAGTGCACAATTCCAGTAATTAAATTCCATACAAATCCACTTTTTTGTCTGTTTCTATCAAACATTTCAAAACAAAACCTAATACTCAAACACTTCATTTCAAAGTAACTCTTGGCCAATCCCCCTTTGTGGGCAAGCGCCGTATGTATTCAGGATCGTCATCATCATCATCATCATCATCTAGTGGCGCTTGTTTATAGAGGTGGCCCTGTCTCACCGTGGTCCTGTGTCCTGTGTATGTTTTTTTTTCCTCCAGCGCTGCGGCAATGTTCACACACTTAACGCACAGCCGTGTATACAACGAACTAAGCCACGCGACGAAAAAGGAGTAATGTAGAAAAGTACAAATAGTCAGATGAAAGTGCTCATCAATAACAAATATATAGATAGATAAACGTGTCATCGCTTTAAACAACGGTGTAAAAGAGAGTTTTCTTATTTGCCCTTGTTATAACGACGCTCCAAACCCTCAGGAGCAAAACTGATTAGACCTCCCAGGCAGCCGTAACAGTAATCAACTTCGACCGAACCTGGCCTCTCCGCTCGGAATGGCTTCAGACTAATTTGCATAGCGCACGCCATCCATGAACGCCCTCTCCGGAGACTCGGTCCCTCGCAATTTTAGGGGACGCCTCTGAGCAGTAAGAAAGGATGGTACAAATATTGATTCTGTTTTTGCGTGGCCCTCGCTCAAATTTCGCACGCTCGCAGGCTTGCTGGACATCTGAGACGTGGTTTCCTAACGCCGTCGTGTCCCCTCCCGAAATTATTTTCCAGAAATCCCATTCTCGAGAAACTGCTTCGCTTTTCAAAACGACCTGCTCCTAGCAGTTCCGTCTTCTTTATACTTGTGTACCTGTGAAAGAACCTCTCCTAGTGCCTCCAATTTTTCCATCGATAATCTATCTATCTATCTATCTATCTATCTATCTATCTATCTATCTATCTATCTATCTAGTCTGTCTATCTAGTCTGTCTGTCTGTCTGTCTGTCTGTCTGTCTGTCTGTCTGTCTGTCTGTCTGTCTGTCTAAACACCCAGCACGCCTACGTCGCAAGCTATAATATAAATATTTTACATGTAAGAAAACCTGAAGGTAATTACTTTTTTTATAGAAAGCATGGCTTAGAAAAACTGCAGAAGAGAAAAAAGGGGGCAACTAAAATAGCAGTAAAACATAAAACTCGCATGACGCGGTGTTTTATCTGCACTTGCTTTAATTCTTGAACTTACAGTTACAAATGTCGTGACAGGCAGGCGCCCTAACGTCATATTGACCTGGCGATTCTGAAATAAAGCACCAAAGGTAAAGGAAGTTGGCCATTATTATGCCGTTATGACACAATCATCTTTTCTTTTTTGGCATTCTTCGTTTCAGTAAGTAAAAAGCTCGGCCCTTGTTTTTTGTCCATCATTAAGTAACCAGTATATTCAGCCAAGTGAATAAAAATAGAGTTCTTGAAAACAAATAACTTCTTTTGCAAAATGCGTAGAATTGACGTCGTTTAGTCGGTGTCGTGGACAGTGTCTATTCCGCTAACTTAACAACAATGAAGTTATTGAAATAACACTTTGACACTGTCGGAAAATTTGCCATTGTCGGTCGGAATTCAGTAAGTGAACAGTGCTTTGCGCTCATATCCGTGACCCACCCTGTCCATCGCCGGGTTCAGTCACCTAAACAGGAGAAACGTGGTTCTCCTCCGCACGATTGCCATTAGCTAACGATGTTCCAACTCCCATGCGACCCTTATACAGCCACGTTCACAGTCAAGCCAACGGTCCCAAAGCTCCAAGTCTGAGTGGCTGTTACTTTCTAAGCCCCCTTCACGAAGCAGTTTCTACGAATAAGTCGTGGGGGAATAAGGTAAGACGTTCAAGCATGGGCACGAGAGACGTAGAATACGCAAAAGCGAACTGCGGATCTATACCAACAGTCTCAGCTTTCTGTTGTTCTAAATGACGAATCGGGAACTCTGCCAGCTGATTTACAAAGAAACAAAATGCTTCTATCTCCACTCGAAGTGACCAATGAAGGTGTTTCCTTGATCCAATGCAATCAATGAAAACATCGTTAAAGTATAAAGTCGGACGTTTGTATGCGGATGGTTGCAAGCAGGCAGCCAAAGAAAGACAAGCGCAGTCAAGAGCCTGAGAACAATATATAGTAGAAAAGAGAGAGAGAAAGAGACGATGATGAGCAGTTCAATACACCGAGGCCATTCAGTGTCTCCAGAATGCATTCAACTTGTACGCGCACAATTTTGGCGCCCTGTGAATGTCGTAAAAATTCATTAGAATGTTATCTTTACCGCGCTTCCACAACGTCAACACAGAGAGCGTGCTCGGCGTCGTACAGCTGCCTCACTGACTCCTTTCCGACCCCACGCGCGATGCCTAAAGGGCTGAGGAAACAAAACAGCAGCGTCCTAGAATGAAGTTCAGCAACCTTCGCGCCTGATGATATGGCTTCTTCGAAGTTCCACATCCCGTTGTCGTAAATGAGTCCCGAAAGAAGCCGCCCTGAAGGGCCAGGATTCCTGGAAAAGCGCGATGCCCTCCCGATTCGGGAAAGCTGGCTTCCCGGGCCAGCACCGCTCTCGCTTTCCACTTCCCGGTGCGATGCCCTCGCACCAGCCGCTGCGCTGGCCTTGACTGGGTCGTGCAATAGTAGCATAGCTGCAGACGCTGCCACGGTCATCTTGTGCAAGAACGCACCGACTTGCGCAACCCGTGGACCAATCAACACTCTGAGCTTCTCAATCGTGCGTAAGGAGAAAGCTTGCGCAAGAGCGCCGGGAAGCAAAAGGGTGGAAAAATAGCAAACGGAGCAACACTCACCGGAATCTTGGAGCCTGCGTCGGTCCGATGTCTCGCCACACAACGGCCGCCATGACGGGAGCTCCCCGTCTGTCGCCATGGCAACCGGGGGAGGCGCGAGAGCATGGGGGAAAAAAGGGGAGTGTTGATGGGGAGAATGCGGGTTCCCTTCTTTCCTCATCCCGGCTTCGCTCTCTCTCTTCCGATTCCCTAGCCGAAAAATTCGATCGGAAGCACTAGAAGCACTGGGAGGGAGCGTCGCTGTTTCTTTTCCGCTCCGTACGCGTCGCTCTACTACCAACTGGTGAGTGGCTTTTGTACTGAGAGCGAGGGGAGAGGAGGAGAGATGTAAAGAAATCAGTGCGGCGTACAAATTGCTAGACAGGTGCGGAATTTCTGGAGAGCTCGCAGACGGTGTTCCCTTCTTTTTCGGCTACGTCGCCGGCGTTTGAAAATGCTGGCGCTAGGGTTTAAAAGCGTGTCTCCCGTGCGTTTATTTTTGCAGCCATAATTAGTCTACCTGCTTCAAACGAATGCAGGAGCAACGAACCTCAACGGACTTTTGCCAGACGTTTGGACAGGACATATAAGGGCGCACCAGTGATATGCAGGCGCGTGCAAGCCTTTATTTGTTTTGCTTGGGATAGAATTCCACGCTATCGCTAAGTAAGGGAGCTATGGGAAAAGAGCTTCGGAAGCGATTTTTAGAATACACCAAAAAAACAATCACTTACGATGCAAAATCGGGAGCAACACTACTAGTCACGTGACGTTTACGTTAAAAACTGTCACATTATTCAACCACGGAAAAGCCAGCGCCGATTTATCAAAAGAGAGAGAGAGAGTGAGAGAGACATGAGTGAAATTTGCTTATCGCGGAAGTCGGAAAAAGGTGCTGTTCGGATTCCACGGATTAGTTCGTGCTGTTGACGTTAAGCTTCTTTCTTGCAACGTTGTCTATCCTTTTTTTTTCCTTATGTTTGTTTTCTACGATGTCCTTCGTTCTTTCTGATATCGCCGCCGCCGCAGGCTTCGGAGCTATCCAACGAACTAACTTTTGCAAGATTGCAGTACAAGTAGCATTAGCCTTTCTGAAAGACAACTCCCAAAGAAGTCCTTACGGACTTTAATAGAGGAAAGAGAGGCCATAGTACGCACAACGTCAATACTGGTTAATGTTCGTTGACCATCGCCAAATGTTGGCTAAATGTTGGTGAATATTTAGCGTTGCCTACCGCTGTGTTTACTGTTGGATAACTTTGCCGGAGCATATCAAGAACAGGCTAATCCTTCGAGCACACAACACTTCCCCTTTATGAAATGTTGCAGAAATTTTCCTGTTTTATTTGAAAGAGAGGTTTGTCATTCGCGTAACCTAATCTTGAAGAATACGAGAATTCCCACTGCTCCATACCGCAGAAAGGTTCGCACAGCACTTGAGTAAACAATGCAGTTGGGCAAATTTGGTGCGAATGACAGCACAGTCAGCTATGACCCAATTCTGGACAATATTGTAGACGGTATACGCTGACCGCGTAGAAGACAACTTTGTGGCCGCCTTGTCCTATTAATAGAACACGTCTGGATGATGCCTGTGCGACGTGACATCGACTTGTGTCAAAAAGAGAAAGCTCAGGAAAACGCACAGAATTCTTTCTTTAGATTTTTTGTGCTGCATCTATACAAACTCGGCGTAGCTTGAATTAAACGCGTAAGAAAGCGGCTACTGGCAGCAGACGACCACCTCGGCGAAATCCAAGCATTCTGCTCAGCTGCCACCTGGTTTGGATAGCAAGGTATACCGCATCATCCCGGTCCTCAATGCCGTCCTCGCGAAGCCCTGCATTGCGTCGAACTACGCCAGAATAGGAAAGGGAAATTTCGATGAAGCACTCCGCTTAGCTGTCTATTCAGCCTTCTATGGTCGACAGTCCGCCGCGGTGGTGTAGCGGTTACAGGTACTCGGCTGCCACCCGAAAAACGCGGGTTCGATCCCGCCCGCGGCGGTCGCATTTTCGATGGAGGCGAAAATGCCAGAGGCCCGTGTACTGTGCGTTGTCAGTGCACGTTAAAGAACCCCAGGTGGTCTTAATTTCCGGAGCCCTCCACTACGGCCTTTCTGTCCTCTCTATCTCTTTCACTACCTTTCCCCCACCCCCATGGACGCTTAGCCGTGCTCCCTACATGGGCTGCAGAAATTAGCGTCCTTTCCTAACCGACCCACAATCACCATCATCATCTATGGTCGACATTAGAACAACCCTTCAAAGAACCATCACAGTGATCGTGTTGGAGAGTTATGTCTCGTGTGACGCGCTACCATAAAAGAGAGCATCAGTAGAAAAATTTACTAGAAAAGTGTTGAAGAACTGACGCTGTGGGTTCCTCGTAGATTCTCATGCCTTTATGACTGCCATAGAAGATTCATAATCCATAGAACGCAACGGGATGAAGTAGGAAGAAAATACCTTACCTTTCGACAGGCATAGCCGATGCCGTTCGGTAACAAATGAAGGCTACAGACGTTACTACTACTACCACTACTACTGCTGCTACTACTACTACTACTACTACTACTACTACTACTACTACTACTACTACTACTACTACTGCTACTGCTACTACTACTATTGCTACTACTACTACTGCTGCTGCTACTGCCGCCACTGTTACTACATTGTTTACCCCCTAACGCCCATGTGCAGGTCGTAACTCATGCCTGCACTATGGCATGTATTGGGGCGTGGCAAATGGCTCGGCAGTTGTCTTCGACAGCTTATCGCAACTAGGCTTCATAATGTGGCAGTTTGAAAAGACGGCTACTCGAAGCGCGTCGAGTAGGACGCAAACGCCTACCACTGTTTGAAGGAAAGTACGCTCATGAGGAAGTATATCAAAATAAAGACATCTGCGCATGCTCAGTTACGCGTTGGCATTTGTATGTGCGCTAGGCAGCTGTCATTTCAAACCATGCGAGCTCCTTCTTCTCTGTGAAAATATTTCATGGTATTTCAGGTACCAAGACCAGTTGTAAAGACGAGGCACGTCGCGTAGTAGATGGCTTCGGAGTAGTTTTGACTGCCTCGGTTTCTTTTACATGCACCTATAGATCTAGGTGCACGACTGTCTTTTGCATTTAGCCCTTATCTAAATGCAGCTGCCGTGGCCAGGATTCGCCGCGTAAGTATGGTGTTCTTCACCGCTTAAATATGGTGTACTGCGGCGAAGCCAACACTTGTGCACTGCGGCAAAGCTAACAGGTGCGTGCTGCAGCGAAGCTTACGGTTGTGTACCGCGGCAAAGCTAGTGCTCATGTACTGTGGTGAACCTAACTTATGCCTCTGCAGTTTTCTGTCGGACTGTTCTTTAATAGCTGACTCTTTTTCTAGGAATTACATTGTGGGGCTGCACTAATAATGCAGCAAGTTTGCTTTTTTTCATGTGTAGCCGAACATTTTGCGTGTAATTTAAAAGGAATTGTTTGAAAAACATTCTAAAAATATTCAGAAAATATTAAATTCCAACCGCACTCAACATTAAATTCTAATCCGCTTTACACTCAATATTTTGCTCTTCGCACACTTCTATTGATAAGTGTACAGATGAGGTTTCCTACCAATGACCTTCCAGTGATACGGAAAGTCAGGAACATGTGCTTGCCATCCAATAATTACGACTAATATCCATTTGTTCCAATGTTTCACAATCGGCTCTCGTTTCCAGATTGTGACATAACGAATCAAATCGTGTCGGCTCTCTATCTTACAAGCCAATCTCGAGCCGTGCATTGCTCAATTCACTGAAGTTGCATTCCCACGCCAGACCGTTGGTTTTTCTGTGAAAAATTTTCGCCCCTAAGTCACATTACGCTTCAAAGCAGTACGCACCTTTTCTTGAAAATTCCCCGGTGTCCTTACCTATCGCCTAAGAGACGAGAAGGCGATAACCTTAGAAAATTTCTCTTGTGCACCTCAATCCACACCGTTATTCACCTTATCCCACCATGATCCAGCTGAAGTCATGTTAATCCACCCTAACTCAAGCAATGTCTTGGGTTCGACATCTGCCAAGGTCTTCGATTACAGTACTAGAAGGTGGTATAGAAGGTCGCCGGTTCGATTCCTATTGAGGTCTGGGGTTCGGGTACCAGGACATCTTGGGCTGGAGGCCTTGTAGGTAGAAAGTGCTACTCCTACAAGTTCTTGGGATCAGGTTCGAGGAGCTCGCGGGTTCGAGTTCCATCGGATACTTCACCTCCGTACAATCATTGATCTATTATTAGATAACTTTGGTAATCATTAATCATGTTTTCACAAAGCTGACATACCTCGGTTGGGTCCTGGCCTCCCTTGGGTCACGTGATGTTTTTGTACCACAATCCATACCGTACCATTCGTGTCGACGCCGAGGCCGTTCAAGTACGCCTTCCATGAGATAAACAAGGCTTTTACCTTTTTTTAAAAATGAATGACACGGCTAAGTTCTTTTTTAAATGTCGTTTTAATGAGCTTGATGAAGTCATTCTCGGAGGGTGCGTCTGTTGTGCATAGAGTACCGGGTGAAAAGGAGAAGAACGAGCGCGCGACGAGCAGCCGCCCCGGTTGTTCCACCGCCGTGGCACAGGGGGCGCGGCGGTCGGTCGCGCGGCTTTCGCGAATGCTATAAATAATCGTGGGTGTTGGCGCGAGACAGACGACTGAAAGTCGGAGGAAGTAAAAATAAAAACAAGAACACACACACACGCGGCGCTCGTGGAGGTGGTGGTTTTGTGGTGGCGGTGGTTCGTGGTAAGGATGATGGGAACGATGGGTACCGGTACCGGCCGGTGTCTGCGCGAGTGTCTCTCAGTCGGTCTCGTTGCACGCGCTGTAGAGGTTGAAACAGTCCTCCCCACTGCGTCCGCTTCGGGTGGCATTGTAGCTGCGGGTCATCGGGGCCGCCTTCTGGGCCTGGAGCGCGTAACTTGCCGCGTACCTGAGACAAGAACGCAGACGCAAAGTAAGAATCGGGAATGCTTGTGCTTAAGAGAACTCTGAATTCCTTAGTGTACATTATATAAATGCTGCCATTATATAAGTGCATTACATGCATTATAAATAGAGTCACAGCCACGCTTGACTGCTACACAATTGTTTGTTGTTAAATGAATGAGACAGTTGATTTTTCTCGAAGTTTGAAATCATTTGCGATAATAGAGATTATTTAAGTAATCGCGTACTCGTAACAGCGAGTGACCCTGCCTACCTTTAGTACGCTTTGCCACACGACAACAGTGTACTGTGGCAAAGTAAGATTTATGGCAGGCTTAGAGGCATCACTCATCCCTTCCCCTATTTACATTTGTAGAGGGACGGGACAGCGAACCAATGCTCACCTTCGATATCTACAAGGGTAGCATTTTATGTGATTACGTAAATTAGCTTGCGTTGCGGTCGACCTGCTCAGCCAAGAAAATGAATCGCCTGTCTTATTCCAAGGGGACGCAAGCGTGGTAGCAGGCGGTAGATAGCGATCATAACAATTGATGTGGTTTCCCGCACCAAAACAAGCTATCCTGGGCTCAGGGCCATGGCTTCTGTGCCTCTGGCCAGCTGAAGTCCCAAAAGACGCCACTGCGCACAAGAGCCATCAGAACAACGACCTTGCCCGCAGCCCAGCGCCAACTGACGCTGATTTCTACAGAGGAAAGAAAGTGTAGAAGTACGAAGATTCCACCTCACACGGCTCGATTGTCTAATGCTGCTAAACTGATATGACACTGCAGTTGAATGTTCAGTGTATTTTCATCATGCCTGTACGAACAGCAAAACTATTGTGGCCAAGCGAATGGTGAATTGCAATTAGTGAATTAGTGAATTAGTGAATTGCAGAAAAATAATGTTCTGAATGACATGGCCAGAAAAGCAAATTTATCTCATCATTATTGTACCCAGGCGAAGTGATTACTAGCAAGAAATAGCGGTTCAGTACAAAAGGACCGTCCAAGAGAAAAACAATAAGTAAACTAGACTTATACTTTGGTCCGGGGCCCACACCCCTGCTGAGGTGTGGCCTCAGCAGGGGTGTCGTGTCATATAGCTTGCCGTGTTTAGACAGCAATAGGTCAACCTATCATATCTAGTTCTTTACAATGATCTACTCACAATCGAAACACAAACGTGTGCTACCAGCAACGGCAAGACAAACGGTAAATCAGGGATGTTAGGGAGTGTTCCCAACTTTGTTTGATTTCCTGCTCCGCCTTTAAATTATGGTGATTCCGCGCGCATGTTCGTAAATGTTTCTTTTTTCTTGTCGGTGGGCACATCATATTCCGGGCACTGCGGCCATACCTGCCAGTCCCTCCATTTGTCCAGGCAGTTTCCGTATTCTAACCAATCCTCCAGATCGTAAGGCAGGATTGATCAGGTGAATCGTCAAAAAAAAAAAAAACGGCCCTAACTCCATAGCGAGAAGGAAATATTAAAAAGAAATATTAACGTTCCCGAAATTATCCGACCCTAAGATACCCCAGCAGCCTTCCCAGAAGACCGCGTGGCTCTCCTCCCTCCCGAACGATGGCAAGAGAACGGAGGTAAAGAACACATCTCAGTCCCACTGAAAGCTTACTTCGCCACAGTGCAGGAATGTTACGTGGTGAAGCGTATCACATGCGAAAAGGGGTCACTTCAGCTAGCACATTTTGTCCGTTATATTGATCTCCTGAAACATTGAGCAGTTAGCCGCGAATACAGTATAGCACACACTATACGATAAGCATTCGAGAGTTTGAGTATTCACATGTCCGTTGTTTTGACGCCCTTGTGCACCTGAGTTGCACCGGTAAATACGATAATGGGATGACACAGAGACACACAAACCTGAAATGGCACTTTAAGCCCAAGTTTACGAGTTCCTAATCGCAGTGGTAGTATACCTGTCTTACTTCGTCTTATCGGCTCGGGCGACCGTTGCGTACGACGCCCGTTCATGTACATTCCCTACACGAGAGCCGTCGTTCGACCTCCGCTAGCAGAGCTTCGCGAGCTGCGATGTCTCGAGCCAGAAAAGCCACGCCGAGCCTGCATGCGGTGAATGGCTGCAATTACCTCGCCTGTGGAAGTAACCTTGCCAGGCGCCACCAGCAGACTACGCGTTTAAGTTACTTCGGATGTTTCATTTACGTAACTGTAACCAGCTTACTACCGCAGCAGGACACCTTTCGACGGCTGGTTACTGCCGCGACCAAACTTACGCATGGTTTGTGCCAATAATTTAATGTCTATACGTAAAGTACATTAATAGGTACATCCGCCCTGTAGCTGAATTCGCTCGCCTGTTTTTCTATGGAAACTCAATTTTGTTTTTGGTTGTACGTGGGTCAAGAAACGTACATTTTAATTTCTAGTGCTAGTAAACGCACAACATCGCCAAATAAGAGCCTAGGACAGTCACAGCATCTTAGATAACTAAGGTTAGGTTAGTTCGATTAAGTTAGGTTAGGATAGGTTACATCGGTTCATGTGAATCCCACGCCTGCGAAAAAGCGACAAGCTAGTACACCGATATGATTGAGTAGAAATTCACCTTACCTAACCACACTATTCTGAGCTCGTAATTATAAATGCTGGGCATATAACGGAAACCTAACAACTTTCGCTTAATTTTGGAGTAGCCAGTGCAGTAGTCCTGGAATGGTATCTCATAGCTTTTAATGGGCAGCTTGACAGTAAGCTTTCATAAGGTCATATACCAACGATTACACTATCCACACTACCTGTGTTGTCGAAATATTCTGCCACGTTCTCAGAATATTGTGTGTAATTGGGTGTACCGTGCCCTTGAGGTGTAACATCGAGATGCATGGACTCACCCTCCGAACTGCGCCACGAGGTACCCGACCTCGTGCGCTTCCTTGACGGCGTCTCGGCTGGCCTCGCATAGGTATCTCTGCATGCAGTTGTCGTCCTTAGTCATGACGGACTTGACGAAGCCCTTGAGCATGGTGGTGCCCGCAAGCGCCGCGTCGTCCAGCGCCCCGCGGAATCCCCGCGCCGTGGACGACCGCGCGCGGTTGCCGAACGTCGTCTTGAGCATGTCCAGCACGGTCACCAGTAGGTTCAGGATCTGTCTGCAGGTGGGGTAGGCAAGATAGCGGAGAAGAAAAAAAAACGAAGAAAAGGCAGGCAGTTAACCTCACATTATGCTTCAAAACGCATGCACCAAGTGGCCGATGGCAAAAGGTCAGTATCGCTGTGGAACCATGGGTAAGATTGAAACTCTCTTGCTACAGAAGTATTGAAAGCTGAACGAGTTGGTTTGAATTCATGTTAGATGCTTTCTTGAGCTCAAAACAGACAAAGACTCTAAGGAAGAGTACACTTGCTACCATCCTACACCGTATTCATCCTTCCATCTTACCCTACTCACTCTTATAAATATTGCACCCCTCACAGAGCTGATTTAAACCACGTCATGTGGGGGAGCCTGCCCTATGCACCCCCTTCCATCTTTCCTCGGACAATTATTACCCAGTGAGGAGCAGGGGGACGCCCGCAATGGTAGCTTAGCGGTAAGGCCTGGCTAATCCCGAGGTAGCGGGATCGAATCCCGGCCACGGCGACCCCCTTTTGATGGCGGCGAAATGCAGAAAACAACCGTATATTTAAATTTAGATGCACGTATTAGAACCCAAGATGGTCAAAATTGTCCAGGAAGCCCGGCGCCAGTGGACGTGCCTCATAATTATATCGCCGTATTACCACGTAAAGCCCCAGTAATTGTTGTTATAATTAATCAAACAGCAGCGGGAGTTTCCCTTCCTCAGCTCGACGACCGACCCTCAGGAGGCCATCCTAGGGTGGGCTAAGAGGGTAGAGGAGGGCCTGCTTCAAGTTGTTAGACCGCAATAATTTACCCGTAGCCTCATTCATTCATTCATTCATTCATTCATTCATTCATTCATTCATTCATTCATTCATTCATTCATACTCCACAGAAAACGAGTCAGAATGAGGTCTCCAACGTACAATCTCGAAATATCTATATTCGCTTTTCTGGGTCCCTATCATCTATGGCGTCTAGTGATAATGACAAGATAATGAAGCACACAAAGCACACTTGCCTGGACGTGGCGGCGCTCTCCTCGTCACTGCCAAAGACGAGCTTGACGAGCGTCTTGACCAGGTTCTTGGTGTTCATGAACTGCGTCAGCTCCTTCTTGGGATCCGCATCGTACTTGAATTTGCGCTCGTCGAGGCGAGGCGCTCTCCGTGATGCCGGCGGCGCTCCGCCAATCACCGGCGCGGCCACGGACTCGCTGGCCGTGACGCCAGGCTTTGAACCCGTCTCATTGGGCAGCGCGCTCACGCACAGGCAGGTCAGCCACAGCGTCACTCCGGCCACCGCCAGGAGGTGTCTGCTCGACGATGACGTCATCTGTGGGAAACGAACGTGGAGTTGCAGGTCGTGGCTACGTGCGTAATAATCAAAGAGTAAGGGCCGTTTGCTTATACGTGTTTAACTACTGATGAGTCAGAACAAAGTTCAACATACGTAGCGCTATCTAACGAATATTTCTAAAGGCACTTAATTTCTCGGTTTTATTCAGTAATCACATGCTTAGAGGAAAACAGAGATAACAATGTCCGCGGAGATAGCCCCTACCGCCACTCGCGAAGCGTGAAACGAGATTCGATTCCTGAGCTCACAAAAATCATAAGCTGCCGGGATTCATGGAGAGCTGTGTATACAGTTTATAGTCTCGAGGAGTTGCGTGAAGGGTAGGCTAGGAAAGGTTGTGATGTGACTACATATGAAAAAGCAGGCGCCAAAACTTCTCTTGAAGAAGAAAGAATGCCCAGTTGACGAGCCTTTTCAAAGCGATATCGACAAAACGTACATGGTTTGCTTCCACTATTTGTTACCGACATCGAGACATGGGTATCCTAGGCTAAGGCAGAAGCAAAGCAACAGTCAATGCATCGATGTCATTCACATGGACCAAGACATTCCTTTTTGTACAAGATTTCTTGTCTGAAAGTGTTGCCCAGAGTCTGAGCTATTGACTTCTCATGTGCATTCCTTCATATTGGTGTCCCCTGTTAACCCCAGATTGTCAAATCGTCCGGAGCCTTCACACAACGACGTGCCTTATAACCATATCGTTGTTTTGACAAAAGATTATTATTATTATTATTATTATTATTATTATTATTATTATTATTATTATTATTATTATTATTATTATTATTATTATTATTATTATACTTAACTGCTCAATTTGCACAAAGACGTTGATCGTACTCGTAACACTTGTCTGAATGTCAAATATGTCGGCATAGGTAATTTTTTCGCTTGACTTCTTCTCATGACCTCTATTCCCAAAAATGCGTGGGATGTGCCGGACTTTATATTTTGCTCCTGTTCGATAAACTTCGTTCCTCAATTCGGGGTCGTTATCATGATTATATCTAGTGTTTATTGGCACAAGGCCATTACTGGCCAAAGAGCGTCATTACAGATGATATGGTGCAAGCGGTGACCAACGGCTTACTATGGCAATATGTAATATGGCTGTAAAGGGGCCTAAATAAAGTCGCTGTATGGAGGCGTAAAACATATACAGTGTAAAATTATAAGTGTCGCTATCATCACTTTAATAATCCCACTGCTGGGATTCCCAAAGAACAAGCCTTCGTTGGTGCAATGAACGTATAGCCATACCGTAAAGTACGTTCATCCCCGCTTCTAGCTGCTCTGTCTACAATGTCACGTCGTTACGGACAGTCGAGCTAGTTCACAGCCTCCCGTCTGTCACGGACGAAGATTATCAAATCGCCCGAGCGAGCGCTGAGCGCAACCTGTCCCCTACCATAGGGCAACGATGTCCCACTCGCCCGAGCTTACTCATTCTTTCACACGGCAAGCAGCCCCATCTCTTAACCATCGTCGTGGCTCTTAGAATAGGCTTTGCCGCGGGAGACCCGGACACCGTTTTGCCGCAAGTGACCCACTTCTTCACGCGCTGCAGATCCTTTTCAACGTTGGCGACACGGCGTTTCTGAAGCGTGCGACGCGTGCCCTGCACTGTCGCAGTAAGAAAATGTCCCGCTGTCCCCTCCTGGTTGTGCAGCCCGCTGCAATACCATGCGCACGTCACACCAAGTCCGTGTCCCACACTTTAAAGGGTTGCGGGCACTCTGTGGTTAGACGCGGCTCCGGCTTCTCTCACCCCGATGATCTCGGCACGTTGACCTCCAGTGTTGGAGTTCTACGTGACAAAACCACGCTGTGGCCGTGAGGTCATGAGGCATGCCGTAGTGGAGGGATCCAGTGATTTCGACCATCTGGAGTTCTTTAACGTGCGCTGGCATAGCACGGTAGACAGGCCTCTACCATTTTTGCCTCTGATAGAAAATGCGACTGCGACGGTCAGGATCGAAGCCGCGTCCTTCGAGTCAGCGGTCAAGCACCCTGACCTCTGCACGTTGACCTATGCGCTGGCTGGAGTTGGAATAGCGAAATACTCGAGCGAAAGTTCTGGCACGTTGCTTATAAGGACCACCACGTGTTCAGCAATAGCCAGGCACGTTCAAACGGACAAACAGTGGTCTGACCTTGGCAAGAACCAGGACACTATGCGGTGACCAAAGCCTTCATTTCACATTACCATACACACTAAATCATCACAGTGTAAACAGTTCAAACAAATATTTTTACAGCCTCTTTGAAGAACTTTGAGTGATATCTTACTAACACATCTCAGAACTCCTTTTGTTTATCCAGATGAGCATTGCGACGATAACTTCACATTAGTTTTCGGCCAGTAATAATTGCGTGCCGTTGAACGGCCGTTCATGGTCTTCTGTTTTCAATGTTCTCTGGTTTCCATCGTTTTCACTAGCGCAAATGTTCGCTCTTTTCGATTTTGTCACTGTGCAGCACATATGGACTTGTTTACGGCCAAGTTCGTACATGCTATAAGATGTTGTTTGCCACTAAAAAACATAAGTCAGAGGTAGGCACAACCTCCCACGTACGCTCGTCTCGAGATGTGCATAGAGCTACGAAAGGCGACGAAGAACTCCACCGCACATTACAACATTGCGTCTCCAACTTCTTATAGCCAGCACTGAGATGGTGCTCGTTATTACTGCTCCCTAGCTCCTGGTTGCCCAAGGTAAACGAAACACGAAGACAGGCTCTGCCTTAAGGTGTTTACTTTGCGCCAACAGAAGTTATTCAGCTTCTATTTGCGCACGCGGTGCAGAGAGGTGGTTCCGTAATGAACAGGTGAAAGGAAAATTCGAAAATATATGGTCGTTAGGTAGCACTCACTCGCACACACGGTTATTAAAGGTAGAAATGGCCTGCTTCGTATGAAACCCGCGTGTATGGATGGCACACAGGAAGGATAAAGAAAAGGGGAACCCGTTCAGATGTCCTGCACTTCCCTCCCCCACCCCCCCTTTTAAGTTTGTATGCTCAGTGCCAACGTCCGGCAAGAGAAAAACTGACAAAGTCATCTTTAACCTTTGTTATTACGCCATAAGAGCGTTCACTGGGACTGGTAGGAAAATAATTAATTATACTCCTATGGATAGCAAGAAATTCGGGCGATCGTCATCGATCAACATATCGAAGTGGCCTCCCCCCTCTAAAGGTCTCAAGTTAATGAACCTGAGGTTCATTAACTTCAATATAAACCGAAGGGCTCGAACTCACGTGAGTTGATTGATTGATTGATTGATTGATTGATTGATTGATTGATTGATTGATTGATTGATTGATTGATTGATAGGAGTGAGTGAGTGAGTGAGTGAGTGAGTGAGTGAGTGAGTGAGTGAGTGAGTGAGTGAGTGAGTGAGTGAGTGAGTGAGTGGAGTTTCGTTTTCCATGAACAGCAGTACGAGAACGGCTGCGGACGCAGCAGGCACAAGTTCTGGAAAAATTCCGAAATGCTGGTACATATCTTACAACGGGTCTAATGTTTTCGGACTACCGTAGGTCTAACATGAGGCTGAGGTTGTGCTCCAAAACAAGTTTCAATGACATAATCGATGAAATGGTTCTTGTGCTAACTGCAATGTCCCAAAATTGTTAAGTCCTTTTAACCGATTCGGGATGCTACGAAAACTATGCTTGCGATCGGCTCTATCGCCGTTCGTAAGTACTTCAGTGTTCTTCGGTCTGTTTCTAGCTCGCAAATGCGGGGCATGCCGAAGCCAGAAACTGAAGTTCCTTTTTTTTTTTTTTTGTGGGTTGAAGGTAGGCCTGTGGTCCCACAGACATCGTGGTGCGAGTAATGGTAGGAGTTTAAAAAACAAGAAAAAAACTGGCACCTCCAGTTCCTGCATACACGCAGCCGCGGGAAGGCCGAAATCCAATACAAATAAAAATATAAAGTAAAAAAAAAGCATCCCGCGTCGCGTTTTGGCCCAGATACCTTGACTCCCGGACGCGCAGCGGGACACCGTTGACACATTTCTTGAAAGCGTCCCGTCAACGCGCACGCGTCGCACAGGTTCAGGAAGTCCGGGTTGCCCTCGAAGAGGTCGGCGATCATTATGCGAAATCCTGCCCGAAATCCGGCACTTACATTGACCGATTTTTTCCTCCCCCTCTCTCTCTCTCTTCGGAGGTTGCTTTTAGTGGAATCTAGTCCTAACAAAACTGCATCCGCGTAACTGACCTTTTGGGCCTGTTCTTCAAGACACCGTGACGTCCGCTATGCTCCGGCGCGCATCTCGAGAAACACAAACAAATAAAAAAGAATCTTCGAAGACGTCCGTGTTTCCTGCAACGAGCGAAAGAATTCGAAAGGAAGCAATGAACATAAATACGAAGGTCCATATGTGAAGACCTACATGTAGCGGTTTGTAGGCGAAGAGCAACTGATGGGGTTTTCGCGTGCCAAAGCCACGATTATGACTGTGTAGCACGGCCAGCAGTGTAGAGCTCCGGGGTAATTTTGACCACCTGCGATCCTTTATCGTGCACCTAAATTCAACTACACGAATTTTCCTTTTTTTCTATTTTTTGCATTTCGCCCCCAACGAAATGCGGACGCCTCAGCCGAGATTCGCAAGAAATTTTGACCTTGCACCAAACGTCACTTCCGATCTTACCGAGCACTTTCTTGAGACCTTAGTATTTTAAAAAAAATTTCATGCACGTCAATGTGTTCGTTTTTTAGCGCAGTTCTGTGCTTATATATAGTACTTATCGCTTATGTGTGATACTTTCGCTATTTATTGTATAAGACTGCTAATTATTGCAACATTTTCTTTTTGTATTGGACTCATCACTAGCTGCTTAGGGCTATGGGACCAAACATCTTTGTACGCATTTTTCAAATTATTGTGTAATAAAATTCTGTTTTGATTTATTTGATTTGACAACTCGACCGCGAGTTTCGTGGGCCAAGACCAACGTACAATCAACAACACAGCCAACGCACATGAGGAGAGCGTTTTACACGTCCCACTTAGCCTGTGTGACTGAATTAATAGGGTTCACGGGTATATCAGAGTTTAGTAGTTACAACAGCACGTTAGCAAAGAACCAGATGTCTCCTTTAATGGACGCCAAACCATGCAGATGTGGCTACTGTCTTCGACGTCTCGGTATTTTTTCTTCGTTCGTTCCCTCGTCGCTAAACACTACACCGCAAATAGAGAGAGAAACGAAGGAGAAAGGCAGGAACGTTAACCAAGCGATTCATTCATTCATTCATTCATTCATTCATTCATTCATTCATTCATTCATTCATTCATTATGTCCGCCGCGGCGGCCCCATAGCGATGGAGGCAAGATGCTGGAGGCCCGTGTATCCGTGTGATGTCAGTGCCTGTAAGGAACCCCAGGTGGTTCAAATTTCCCGATCCCTCCACTACGGCGTCTTTCGTAATGACATCCTATTTTTTTTTGGGGGGGGGGGGGGGGGTTAAAAGCCCATACATTACTATTATTCACGAAGTCATTGGGTAAAAGAAGATGGGGGAGGGGGGGGTAATCATTGCAAGTTTATATGCAACCTCAACAGTACTCAGCTTTCAATTTCTTTTTGTATAATAACGCAATAGCACTAAGAAGCTCGTGTCTCAGAAAATTTGGCGTTGACGTCAGCGTCCACGGCGGAAACCATCATTTTCGAACTAGCGGACACCCCTGACCACGCAATGCCTCCGCCATGGCGCAGGCGCCCTTAGTGAACAAGATCGAATTTCTCGAAGTAAAAATCAGAAAAAAATTTGTAAACTGCGACCTAACTAACGCGTATACACATGACATCTCGGGCTGTAATTAGAATGTATGAGAAGACAATATTCTGTCTCGAGGAAACTCGAATAATTCCAGCATTTTATAGAAAAGGCCCCAAGTTTAATGAATACTCTATGAGAAGGAGAGGCCAACGGTGCCCAATTGTGCCATGGCCTGCCACTTGTAGGCCAGTATTCATAAACGTACCTTATCCTAATCGCTTGCTTTCCTTATCGTCCCTGTGACTTTAGGGCGCGTTAAGGCGACTAAAATGGTAATCAGTGCGAAAAGCTATCATATACGGCTTGTTTGTAGATACTGGACTAATTTGTCCGTGAAGCGTGACAAGGGCACAGGGAATAAAAATAAAAGAAGCGATAAGGATAATGTAAGTTTATGAATACACGCCTTAAACGCGAAGCTTAAGCGCCCTCCAACCGCTTCTAAAGTAATCCTCGCATACCCCCATGTGTTCGGCACTTATCGACTGGACAGCTAGGATTAAGATAAGGTCGCAACAATACAGTGAAGCTTCTCACCTCCTCACAAAGCACTGACCTTATTAGTGAACGAAACGTTGCTCCGACGCTTCCGCAAAGCGTCGCCAAACATATTCTTATGGCAGCACAACGCCTTGTTGGTGACGTCGTCATACTTCTTTTTCCTGCCATGCTCAACAAACGGTTCCCAACCTGACAGCCAATCATTACAGTTATCCTGAATTAAAGCAATAAAGGCAGACCACAGTGGTGCAGACATGGACGTTAAAGAGAACAAGATAACACACGTTTGTGCTGCCTGTTTCTGTTCCATTGCATACCCCCCACCCCCGCTATTGCGTTCCATTGTGTCCCATTGTGTTCCATTGTGTCTGCCCGCCTTACCATCATTCATGAAGAATCCCTCCCACCTAGCTCAACCACCCAAGTTTTAACGTTTGTTCACCACACTGACAAGATCTTTGACAAGAAGGTTACTCCGTGCGCGTGTGCCTGTAGAACCGCTACTCCTCTTGCTCGCAGCCCTATGCCTTTCTCTACAGAAACTTTCATCTCATCTCGTAGGCACAGATTTCTGGTGATGTTAAATCTGCATACAGTCGCGAATTTCGCAAGCGTGGTCCATGATAAGCTATGTGAGAGAACGCTCGTTGTCACTTAAATTGTTGACCCCTAAGGTGGGCCAAAATGCCAACACACAGATATTCCCCGCACTGCCTTACCACAGACGTCGGGCAAATGTAGCACCCTAGAACGCATCCAAGAAAACTTACACGGACGCCGCGCAATTGAAATAAACATTATTGTCACATACCAGCCATCGCGACCAACATGAAACGTTATCGCTACCACGTCTCATTAACATATCGTCGGAGTCACAGCGATAGTGGCGGAGGCGATTACGGTGATCATCATTGTGATCGTGATGAACGGTCAGAAGATTAACCAAAAGCCGTTTAGCTCAGGCTCACAACCTTGCGGCGCGGGCCACATCGCCGTAAGGTGTTCTCCAACGACCGCAAGAACCAGTATAAGAGGTCATGCCTTAACCGCTTGCGTTATTGTTACTCAAGAGGCATCAACAACAACAACAACAAAAAAGGAACGAAACGCAACGAACGACCGCCGTTACTGGAGGACAACCGCTTGTTCCTGTCCTGGAGAGAGGAAGAGCCGGTCCGAGTTTTAGTTTGTGTTCTTCTTCTTCCTCTTCCTCCGGTCTTGAGACTGCAGTCTAGCTTATAGCACGCATCTTCCCCTCCCCCCCCCCCCCTTATCCTCGCTACCTCTCATTCCATCCTCTTCTATGCCGTAGCCAGCGTGCAAGCTCCTCTCGCCTACTGTGACCTGCATTCCGTTCTGATGAGCGTGGAAGGGAGGGGGGGGGGGGGGGGTGACTTCGTGCAGATCTGGCCGGTCGGGCTTCCATTGCCTAGGAGCGCCTTAGCAAGACCGCCGTGTACCGGTCTTCTTTCGGAAGCAAGTAACAGGGGAGAAGGCAGCTGGGTGAGACAGGGAGATTTTTGATGTTGTTGTTCCGAGCTAGCTTGTTCCTGGGGCTGTCCGCGCTGCTCTGTGAAGTCGGTGCGGCTTCTTAAGAGAACGCGATCAGGGCGGACAGGAAGAGGGCGGGGTGAACCGATGAAGCAATGGCGAAAAAAAATTAAAGAGAAAAAAATGAAAGATATCGAAGGAGACACACCGTGCCGCGGCGAAGTCACCTGGCCTGCCATGCCGTGCTGCTGTTGCTGCTCTATCTCTCTCTCTCGCTTGAGCCGATTCTTATTTTGCTGCTGCATGCGCAACAAGAAGCTACGGCTCGCCTCTCCCGGGCGAACCGTTATGTCGGTGACGCGGTGAAAGAGGGAGAGAGAACGGCGGTTCTCAGCCGACGTCGTCGTCGTCTTGAGCGCGAAGATCAGCGAGGAACTTCCAAACAAAAAATACATATACAGGCACACATAAAGAAAGCCAAAGCGTTGAGGCAGAGAACTAAAGAAGAAGGTAACGGGAAGCCGACAGGAGAGAAGAAAACAAGATGGCTGCCGCGACGGCGGTCAAGGTCAGCACAGTCCGCGCCTTCGGGATCGGGGTCGCCAAGCGATGACCCGGTTTTGTGTTTGCTTTGGTCTTTCCTCTTCGACTGTGTCTGTCTTTTTTCTCTTTTTCGTCTTTACGGTGCGTGTACGCGGCCTTGCGTCGTCGCCCCCAATGTCTTCCCTCCGTTCGAAATAGCACAAAGTAATGAACTGCAACAAAATGAAAAATTCGAAAAGGTCGCAGACGATACCTCTAGAGGACTTTAACGTTTCATTCTCTTTGTGAAACTTGTTCGCCGTCTGCGCGATGCGGGCAGGCAATCTTAGCAGTCGACGCCTGATCTTCGCTGCGCTTCTTCAGCTTAGTTTCTTCTTTTATCCTTGTTGTTAGGTCTGTAGGCGGTCTTCATGCCCACCATTTCTTTTGTAATCTGCACACACGTACTAGTGTGCCTGGGAGCCCCTAGAAGATACCTGCTCTTTAATGTATTTAACAAAAAAAGGCCGTTAGAAAAGTCTTCCACGTGTGTGTACTAGTTCTTTGATCTCGGTGACTGCCCGAGTTCGACTGTATCTCACTGCAGTACCAGGAACCCCTTAAGACATGAGTAGTTCCTTATAAGGTGCAATTTTTGCAAACTTCTTTATGAAGTATAAGATAAAAACGCAGGTCTCAGTATCTTATCATACTTATCAGTGTCGCCGTTGCTGGTTCCTACATATTTCAGTTCAAACAAGAAGAGGAACCGCTATATCCTGGGTGGCTACGGCATGTCTTTGACCTTGTTTGGTTCAGGAAAAGGTCATGGTCGTACTCCGTGAAGCGCTTCCAATCAGGAAGGAAATTCGCTAGCATTACAGGCTGCGACAAGACAGAATTCAAACTCGACCTCACAGATCTGTGACCCCCGTCGCTGCAGGACATGGTTTGCCCGTTACGACGCATTCATGAATGAACGAGGTCGCTCCCGGTGGGTTTGAGATAAATGTCACGACTGAAATCTTTTTATGCTTGTGTGGCCAGGAACACAGAACGTGCAACAAACTTCTGAGCTTGGATGTCACCATCAGGGGCTGTCAACAAAAAGCAAGTGAACGCTCCTATGTCGCTTGCAGTCCGGAATCCATCGTCTTTACGACCTGGAATACCATTTGCGCGGCGTTCTTCTGGGTCAATATAGAACCATACAGCCTTTCAATAACACAGAACAAGCGGACACTAACAGATCGCTTCCTGCACTTTCTGTGTGACAGTTTGCACTGGAACAAGTTCATGCTGATATTGACCTTGTTTGAACAAGGTCAGCTTTCCGAGAGGTCTTCAAGAGGGCTTCGAGATCCGAAACAACGGGAACCCTTACACATCATTATCACTAGAAGCCTAATCCTCAACTTGTAATGCGCGCTACTCAATATTATCACCACTGTGTACTTCATTCCTATGCCAACAAGAAGACGTAGATACTGAAAGTGGCCTTGCAAGACGGCGTTCCACGTTCATCGATGCGCCCCTTTCTTTTTTTAATCGGCCGTAAGTAACAAACCCGCCAAGCTTCCAGCTCACATATAATTGTCAGGCAGCACTTAATAACCAACGTTGAAATATGGCAACCAGATTCCGGAGCTCCCAAATCCGGTAACTTATCATGTCCACGTCTCAGCCTAACGTCATACGTGGGTTGCACAGTCTTGGATCACGCATGCGAACTGAGGCTGGGGTATTAAACTCCAACTCTTTTCTTGAACATCGACCACTCCTGGTCATCGACTTGCTCAGAGCACGGTGGTTAAAGCAGGAAGCGTTCGTGCGTCCTGTAAACTGGCTCCTGTTATCTAGGTACGGGTCACGACCGAGCTCTAACCGAGCAAAGCGTATCTTTGATTATACTAAGTCCCGTAACGTATAGACAGGTCATCATTTTCCGGGTGCCTTAGACCTTGTCGGCTTACTCGTACGCCTAGCCCCGTGGTTCGAGATAAATGGACATATGCAAATGAGAGCAGAATCGAAAAAAAGAAATAATGGTAAAAGACGAAGAGTCAAGACATCTGTCTTCGCAGCCGCGCACTTTAAAACTTAACCTGTTCGTGTCTTCAAGATGAATCGAACGTGCGACACTCTGGCTCGATATGTAAACATGACTTTATCTAGGAACACTTTCGGCATAGCCTTTGTACCAAAGACAAACGACATGCACCAGCTTCGTTCCGTTTGAACGATAGCAACCAACCCGTTTCTGCACTGACAGTATCGCCTGCGATACTTCGATTGCTTCCATGATATTGCTGCGATGGGTTTCCTTTTTTGCCTCTCCTGTGAATTCTCCGTGTATTAAATGTCGATGTGAAAACTTTATTTTCACACAATTTATTGCTGTTAAATGTATCGCGACTTACACTCTATAATTGCATTGCGATCAACACTGACAAAGTATTCCTTCTCTTAAAACACCAAGGAAATTTTACTAGAAGGTTCTAGAAGGTCTACCTTTACGTAGCTTCTTCACCAAGCCGCATGCCAGTAGCTCAAAGCAGGCTTTTTTTCTTCTTTAGCAGGTCTTGGCACGCTTTTATTGCAAGTGGGAAAAACAAAGGCGCAGAATCGCATTTCTAGTCGAAGATGATAGCTGCTTCCTTTGGTCAGCGACCTTGAGTTAGGCACAGTGTCAACTTCATCCTCTTAATCTTAGTTTCCACATGAACATAAATACTACTCGCTAAACTTACGTAACGACCACAATCATGGATTCCGCGCTTTCGTGTGCAATGAACAAAATCCACTCTCCCGATCGTCGTCTGGCACATGTGCTCGCTTCAATTCTCATTGACAGAATTCGCGACACCGGTTTTGATTTTACGGTATATAGCACAAAAAAAGACCCTTCCTTACATACTTATTACGTCCCTTATCCGGATAACAAGCCTCTTTTTTATTAACTTAATCTAATCCTGACAAACATACTGCAATATGCTAGTTTGGGCAGAAGCCATATGCATATATATCTTTTAGCATTCTCCCTTATGCAGTTATTAATTTCTTCACTCATTCATTTATTCCTCGTAATACAATTTCTTTTTTTGGGGGGAGGGGGGGCAGGGCTTGATTAATTAGAACACCACTATCCATCTCGCAGTTTGACATGGCGGGCCTCACAAATGCGGAAAACGTTAGCTCGCGCAAGACGTCGCATAACACTTAAGTCAAACGAAAGGAAGCGACAAGAAAGAACAAAGACAAGCAAGGAAAAGAGAAACACGCTTCTCTGTGCTTGTATCTGCTTCTTACGTGTCGTTTGTATATATATATATATATATATATATATATATATATATATATATATATATATATATATATATATATATATATATATCCGCATTTTTGTTTCCGCATTTTCGTTGCCAATTCCGAGGGTCTACTACTCATCTCTGCCTTCACGCCTCCGGCCTATTCACCACCATGACTGCTATATATATATATATATATATATATATATATATATATATATATATATATGAACATTCAACAAGTAGTCCATCTCTCAGTACTGGTGCAGTACATTACTGATTTCTTCTGATAGTTCGGCACCGGAAACTTTTCAAACCTACGTATTGTTTTGAACTCATTTCAGGGTACAATCAACATGATTTTTGAGGTCACAACAGAGTTGATATCAGTATTCGCAGTTACTTGTAGCCTGCACATATTCTTGCTAACACCGAGCACAGTCTATACTGACGTTAGTTGGGAGGGCTATGTTAAACGTGTGATTTGGGCAATCTCTAATTTTGTGCGCTTTATGAAGTACATCGCGAAATCTCGTTGTTATTACATAAATGCGGCCTAACAGGTGATCCAAATAAACAAGATTTCTTTATGTTGGAATGAACTCGTATCACAGCCTAACTTTTAAATTCGAAACAGTTTAAACTATACAGCGAGAACTAGTCGAAACGCCGTTTTATGCAGCGGACATATGTCATAATGCTCTTCAGTGTCCCATACAAAAACTGGTGCAGTCGCAAAGGGTTCGCAAGATTTAAATGGTGAGCAGTGAACTAATAGTTACAAGATTCTTCAGACGCTCGGAGACATTGAACTTTGTGATGCGACCCCTTTCAACTTTCTAATGAGTTTTAATCTCCAAGTTTTAATTTCGCTGTAAATAGTGAAGCGAGACGCTGACGTTATGGTGGAGATCAACTGCCCCATATCCAAGCGACAATTGTCATGCACTGAACTTGTCTGCTAGCCGTTTAAACATCCTGACTTGGGGGACAGCTCGAAAAAGTTGGAAGAAATATTCTGTACGATGTGTGTATTCGGAGTCCTGGCCCTCCATTCTTTAATATACGTTGTTTCGTTGCATCTTGTGGGTTGATTAGAGCGAAAAGAAACACCGTTCGGTTTCCAAGTGCGCGTTCTCCGCAACTCTGCAGCCGACGTCATCTTATTTGCCACCATGACCTCCAAGATTGACGCGTCCTCGGAGGCCACGGGAAAACAAATCATGCTCCAGCCTTGCATCCGAACGGCCCACCTCATGTGGTCCATCTATTTTCTTATTTTCTAGCTTTCATGTAGATCGACTATTTTAGAACAAACTAAAGTTTAAAATGCGTTTACATTTCGAAATGTCTTAAGGTGAAGTCACTGAAACGTCACAGAATAGTACCTACGCCAGCCTGTGGTGTCGCATGGCCGCTTCGGGAGCTCTAGGATTTCAAACGGGCGTTACTAAATGTACACTAAATGTTGCGTTACGCATCTCGTATGCTTTTCTGA
Organism: Hyalomma asiaticum; assembly: GCA_013339685.2. Classification (NCBI taxonomy): domain Eukaryota; kingdom Metazoa; phylum Arthropoda; class Arachnida; order Ixodida; family Ixodidae; genus Hyalomma; species Hyalomma asiaticum. The sequence goes on along the minus strand of CM023488.1, from coordinate 18,545,998 downwards.
ACCAATAAGAATTGCAACCGGGCAGCTTACTTTTCTTTTCGCGACCCCTTTAAGCTTCGCACATAGCGGTGGAACACTACATTGACGTTGGGCACCATCGGCCCCTCGTAATGAAATTGCGTTTTCTCGTAACATTCAAATTACGTTCCGAGATATCATGCGTGTACCTAAGTGTTAGTAACGTCGCAGTTTACGATTTTTTTCTGACGAATTTTACTTTGAGGTATTGATTTTTGCTCACTTACAGACCTGTGCCATGGTGCGGGGCATGCGTGGTCGAGTGCTCCGGGAAACGCGGCGGTAACACGAGATGATTATTCCCGCCTTGGACGCCAACGCATACACCGTACACTTTGTGACAAGGAGTTCCTCAACGCTATCGCGTTAAAGTGGTGACGCAGGAAAGGTACGCAATAATCACGCGCGTGTTGTGTGCCTCGTCTGCGTCCTTGACCTTCACGCCGTTCCCTAAGACAACATACCTTTAACTCGTTTAATCACGCGCATTTACGATGTAGATTGGCCCCTGCTTGTACCACGACCATAAGCAGTTTCTTTAACATCGTCACAATGCGAGCATGACGCGACTGTGAAAGAGTTTGCGTAAAACCTCACTGAGGCGTTACGGTGCACTTGTGGTTTTGTGGTCGTGCTTCATGGCTACCGCAAGTGCGCTAAAACGACGCCAATATAAACGACGCAGCAGCATTTTTATGGCTTCCTTTTGGCTAAACAGCTGTGGGGACTTTGGCATCTTAAGAATGGCATAACCCGGTGCGCTCAGCAAAAAAAAAAAAATTAATTTGCTCTCTCTGAATATAATACCCATCTCATTTCACATAAACAGAATGTTCTCGGTTATTTAAGAGTGGTCGTTCTCCAGAAGTGTTAAAAGGCCATAGATTGCCGATGAGGTGCTCTATTCCCGGCCTCTCTCTTATGTGTTACAATTTCATTGGTCGATTTCTGAATGTTTAAAATGTGACCGCCACAACATACGCGGATCCCCCCGCTTTTTTTTTTCTGTTACACTGTGTTTCGAGATTTCTGGGCCTGGTCCACGTGCCAGCATCCAATCAAACATTGTTACATGCTGCTGCCACGATGGTCTAGTGCCTATGGTACTCGGCTGCTGATCCGAGGGTCGCGGAATCGAATCCCAGCCGCGGCGGCTGCATTTCTGTGGGGTCGAAATGCTGAGGCCCGTGTACTGTGCGATGTCAGTGCACGTTAAACTAAGCCCAGGTCGTTGAAGTTTCCGAAGCCCTACACTACGGCGTCTCTCACAATCATACCGTGGTCTTGGGACCTAAATCTCCAGTACTAAATGAAACCAAAGTAAACTACACGCGTACCAAAACAAGGCATCATTTGTTCATTACAGAAACTACTACAGGCCTCGCTATTGCAATGCATTCCCACGAGCTAAGCTCGTGTTAGTTTCTTTGTGTTTTCAACGACGAAAGTGTTCTACAAAAAGTTGACATTGCAGCTTACAACATCGATGCTCTCCAGCCCATAAACTTAAATTTTTGCTTAGTAAACTTAACTATGAAAAGTTCATGCGTTCAGACGTAGTTTTCAATCTTCATAAACATTTATTGGGTCAAACGAGTGTCTTTGAGGCCGCGACTTTTTCATTTTTATTGGTTCTTTTTTCTTTCTTTCACGCATTCAACGAGACTAACCTGTTGAATAGCCAGTGTCAAGCAGCACTCCACTTCACTGTTCCAGTTATGGTAACTCCATTGCAGTAGTAATACCCCACCGGTTCAATAAAAAACGGCCAAAGGGTCTTGTCAAACGAAGTTGCAACTCGCTATCATTCCCTCTTTTTATCGCCCTTTTTGATATGACAAAGCTCATACAATAGCGAAGCGATCCTTACTGTCCGCATTTCCAGACGGTAGCCTTGCAGTTAAATCAACCAAACGGCATGTTCTATGACAGTGGTTGCAGATACTTATAGTGACATTACCCCACGGGAACATGTAACTAACGCGACCTGCATGCACGCTACATGCTAGTTAAAAAGCATCGATTTTTTTTTCTGTCGTACCGGTGGCACTAACGTCGTTTTGGTAATCGACCAAAATGAAACATTTGGCGCAAGTATGTCGACCGAACCGGAAGTTATGCGTGAAGTGTGGCTTACGATTACCCTCCAACATTTTCGTACATTCGTGCAGCGATCATTCATAGTTGGTCTTCTTTAACGCTAGGGCTTAACGACAATTTACCAATCCTAACAAATGTCGCAGTGCGTAGTGCTTCTTTCCCCTTCTGTAGGTGTTAACGGCAGGTCTTCTGAACGTATGGATCGCGGTCTTCGGTGTTCATTATCGGCTGATGAGCGGCCGCCTGCGTCGAAATAGTTTCGATGTAGTTAGAAAGTCCTTTTTGCAGTCCCTCTTTTCCTTCTGCATCAATGTTTGATGCTCTCGTCCGCACCAAATCAATGGGACAACTGCGACCTTCGCATTGGTCCATGACTCGCGTTATCCCGACATAATCACCGAGATTTGAGTTAACGGGCACTATTACTCAAAACGAGGTCAATAACGAGACGCGCTGTAATGGAAACGATGCTGTCCTCCACGTACGTTCGCCGAATTTCTCCTGTTTCAACTGATCGCATACTATTTGCCTTAGGACCCTGTACTGGTGGTTGCGAATTTTACCTGCTGCAGCAATGTTCCAGCACAAAAATCCTGTCAAAATGTACATCCGCGGGGCTTGATTGAAATGCTTATAGGAATGGCATTTCCAACAGCCTTGAAAGAGAAGAGACGAATCTTCACTTCACCAGTCCCGAATAACTTAGCATTATGTCTGCATGTTATGACACTTTGCGGAGCAATGCTCGATGCTTTTAAACGAATTAATTCAGACTGTATACGCTGACATCTAAGCACACCCCTCCCTTAAGACAAGGTTCCTGTTAGAGTAAGCCGAAGGACCTAACCTTTAAACAACTGCTGTCACTTGCACACGTCTCGAAGCTCTACTAAACCAGCCCTCGCACTTGCATCGATTGGGGGCCATTCCACCAAACTGACTGACATCAGTGAGCAGCAGAGCTTTCACCGTTAAGGACTACGCTGATACAATCCCGGTGTCACCATGAAGGGAGAGCCGTAATCCACCGATCAGCACCTTGCGGGAGTGTTCCCTGATAGATGATGAGGCCGAAGATAACGCCGTTCCAGTGTGCCGGTACACCTCAACCCGTACTAGTAGCTATGCGAGGTCGGGGTCACTCACCTCCACGCTCGTTATACAGGATCGGCGAGTCCCGAGATCTGAAGTTCGGTGGGCTGTGTGGGCGGAGGTGGCGCGAACGTCCCCGCTGCTCCTGTCCGATTCACGCCGCGACCAGGTACCGCAATACAGGTCAAGACGACCCTGGCTGGACCACCTCGTCTTAGGAACCCCCGAGGGTTTTTGGTTGGTTTCGGCCCGTGTGGTGGCAGCAGTGACTGTTGCCGGTGTCTTGCGGGTCGTGCTCGAGGTTGCGGCAGTTGTGCGGGGCAGCGCCACTGGTCCGAATGCTTTTATAGGGCGAGAGGCGATGCAAGCGCACCGTCCTCCTCGTCTTCTCCTCCGCCAGCGGCGTCCCGTCCTCCTCGCGTTGTACGGCCGTCCTCGAACTTGAAGTCGTCATCCGCTGCTGGCTGGCGGAGGGCTAGGTAGGTGGTGGTGGCGGAGGGAAAGGGAGGCAAGGCAGACGCACCTTTCTCCCTCTCTCTCTCTCTCATCGGGCCGAGCCAGACCCGGAAACCTACAAGTCAGGTCATGGCGCCGAAAAGATCGCCCGCCTTCCCCTCCTCCTCGTCGCCAGCGCTAGCGGTATAGCGGATGCTGCAGTAAGCGCGAGCAGGTGTGCTTCTTTTCTTCCTTGGCGACCCGCGCGAGCTACGCGGCTGCACGCACTGCTGCTCCCTCGGTGCGCCGATAGAAAAACCAATGTGCGTGCGTGTGTTTCTGCATGTGCAGATTGCGTGTGAAAATGCGCGTCGCAATTAGAGAGTGGCCGACGGCGGCGGCAATGTCGCTTCCCATCGGAAATTGGGCGTTCGGAGGTGAAGGCAACGCGGATTAGACACGCCCCTCTTGTTGCGCAGATTTCGGGATCCAAAAACAAAATAAAGGGAAGCTATCAAGAGAGCTTTGTTGTTTTCGGTGGCGGCGGTGGGTGGTGGTGTAATCTCGGCTGGGCGCATTAGTTACGCAGGGACGACCAGGCGCGACCGCAGGAAAAAGCTGGGGACCGCAGGCCAAGACATGCCGTGGACGTTGTTGGCAAGCGGTGGAAGTGGAGGTCCGAACGAGTTGAAGCGCCTCGGGCAGTTCAACTTTGCGGAGACCCCGTATCCACAATCGATGCTTCCGTCGCTTGCATCTCATGGTATATCGAAAATACTTGTATCAGCAGTGTGTCGTACAGAATTCGTACATGATGTTTGGACAGGCATGAGGCTACCGGAGATGCGAGTAGTATACCTTTCATGTCGACGGCTGTGAGGCGGTTTGTTTTTCGAGCTTTCTGATAACCTGTTAAAGAAATCACAGTTGCCGCGCAGCTTCTAACCTGGAAGACACGGACTGATCATTAGTGGCGCCGATATTCAAACACTATGTACACCGCCACATATAGAGCACACCGCTGATCATTCCGAATCATCAATAACAATCGCGCTATCGTCCACTGTATGCTTATCTTTACACGTGCCCTGAAGTTAAATACGATATTTTTCGGAAAAGATAACGGGTTGTCCAAGAAATAGCCGATGGCTGCATCGGGCTTGAAGTGATCCCTAGGTATAAAAAAGCGTGAGAACCGGGAAATATTCACTGCGGCTTGAACGACCGCCTATGAGTATTGACAAATATATGAAAGTCATTCCATCCAACGCCCGAATGCAATTCATGCAACGTTCCATGTTTAAACAGCCGCCGTACAGTCTTGCTTTCAGTTAGAGCCGAGCGTCGTTTCCTTGTCGATCAAAGTCCTCGTTTGGACCTTACTGCCACATGTTTGAAGACCATTTGCCGGCGGCTGCGATATGCGGTCGCCGGTTTCACCATGTCCGTTTAGCCGGCATCAGATGCATCTCATGTCATGCCTGCACTGCCATCATCCTTCATATTTCCACTCCCGTAGTGAACTGGACCACGGTACCGCCTAGCCCACCTACGGTCCTCTACTCACTTCAATCACTGTACACTGTTTCCCTTATACACTTTGAAATGTTTAGAGCTATAACCAGTAAACTATGGTGCGTCGCTATAGTAACGTCTGCTGCACCATCACTGTCACAAACCTCAAGTGCAGTAGGCTAATAGCGACGAGCGTCATCCACTATATAGGATTAGAAACTCGTGCAGCCATTCGAAAACTCAAAAGTCATTCTTCGTGACTCATTATCATCTCTCTCGGAGGGTCTTTCCACTTCCTCACCCTAAACTCACTCGTCCGCAGTCTTCGGCCTTCAGGATGCTCCAAACGGGGTCTTTCCCTTCGCGAGGCAGGTTTAGTAACTTCTCGCCCAATGTTGAACCGCTCTTCGCATAAAGTGTGTGCCTAAGGAACTATAGGGATTTCCTGGGCACGTATAAGCCAATGCTACAGCATGTGCGGGCGGCATTGGTATCAAGATATCTTAACGCGATAGCGCTAAGGAGCTCGTGTTACAGAAAATCCGTTGGCGGCGCTGCACTTGAGCGATAAAATGTCGATAAATGCAAAGAATACGAAGAAAAATGCTGCCGACCTGGACCACAGATATCACCAGCGGAAACTGGCCGCAGGTTGGCACTCAACACCCCTCTGAGCCATTCCAGCGAAGCATCGTAGCCGTAAGACCACGGGCTCGAGGACGAACACTATTGGCTTACGGGAGTTTCTTGCATTTGTATGTAAATGAAGAAAGGCAACGTTGGTCGCGTTTTACTCTTAAAGCAACCTCCTTTCTTTTTTAGGATTACCGATGGTGGAAGCGAAGGAGGTGTACTCTACTTAGGATTTTCTCAATATTAAGTTTGGATACCTTATAAAGCGTTGACGCCTGCGAGAGCGACTCGCACGAGCGGCATCGCGGCAACGTTATTTCACAGCATGGGTCTCGTTCTGGCAGACTTGGTGCTTCAGGTAGCAGTGCGAGGGTTTATTCGTCAGCATCCATATCGTAATAAAATCGCGTACTAACTGACGCCCCCTGGCAGAAAGAATGCTCCATACTCGCTTCCATGGCTACGGCTGACACTCCCAGGAGTAAAATGTACACAAATACCCTATTATGTGGACAGGGGAAGAAACAGTCGTCGTAGGTCAATTGGTAGAGCATCGGACGTTTTATCCAAATGTTGTGGGCTGCGACAGCTGGTATGTTTCTTCGACCACTTTCAATTTATGTCATAATTACTATGCTATACACCTAAAAACTACAAATAACTTCTTTTATACCTTCCTTGGCCTGACTTGCCAGTCAGGTCAAGGAAGGCATAAGGTTCATGGGGTTGCGTCTAGAAAACAAACGAGCCCTTGATCCTTCCCCGTTCGTTATCGCACGAGTAAGAGTGGGCTTTGCTTAGAATAACACCTGATAAAAGAAAACAAGGAAATGCGTGAAAGAGAAATACAGGGGTTCGATCAGAGGTTGTCGTTTGTCAGCAACCCTGTAATGGAACAAGAGAAAATAGGCAGAAGTTATTCGAAAAAAGAATGTAGAAGGAAAGAAAGAACGGTAGCACACTGCTTGTATCAGCGCCGTTGTGCACAGACCGTTGATATTCGAGACACGGAAACAAGGCATCCACTGAAGGATATATACTTAAACTCATCGCAACTTGACCAACAAGTTGCGGTGGCTTCATACACGGTACGTGGTCAAGGAACTCCTAGGGATCTCAGTATGCTCGTCAATGTCACAGGTCCCTGGCCAGAAGCTTGCACACAAGGGACGCGTAACCCTTCCCCACCCCCATATATCACACCTTCAGCGCACCACAGACACCGTGGTCACGTGAAAGCGTCCGTCTGTGGCTTCGCACGCCTGACTTAGCCAAACAGAAAGTGAGGCTAGCTCATCTTCTTGCTCAAACCCCAAGGGTGCCCTCCTTCATCTGTTTCTTCCTTTTGCTTCTTTGATTTCTTCTTGTCGCCTTCACGGCGTCGTGTCCATAAGCGGCACACGGAGAGCGCAAAGAGGCAGCGGTCTCGAGACACGTAGAAAAAAGGACGCGGGGCGTAACTCTTACCACGAGATAGCAGAGGCGTCACGTATACGTTGCGTATTCGCGAACACGCGCCCCACGTCTTTGTGCTGGAAGAAGAGACAGTCGACGGCGTTTCTCTCCCGCTGACACACAGAAGGCCCGGCGATGCTCTGTTTGACTCGACAAGCCAAGCCACGAAGCGTTCGCCTTCAACGCCGGTGAAACGCACGTGCGGTCACCTCCCTCCACAAGGCACTCCCCTGGCAGCAGCACCCCCCCCCCCCCCCCTATATTGCGCTAAGCTCTGAACGTCACTTGCCGAGACCAGCCGCCACGCGGCGTCTCCGTCTGCCTTCGTTAACAATGCCGCCCGCCCGACCTTAATGGCTCTCATCTGGCGGCCTACATTAGGGTTATCAACACACGCCCGCTTTTGGCATGCTCCCGAAAGTGTGTTCAAAAATGTGCGACATCACCACCTGTTGGTGGGTGAGTGGGGTGCGGGTAGTCAACTCTGAGGGTGATGCGCTGCTCGGCACGTCGCCAAGCCAGGACGGTACGGTTCGCATTCAGTATACTGATCAACCGAGAAAAGGTACGGGGTAAAGGAAAAGTTGGTAGCAGGAGACGATACACGAACACCCCGAGCGCCCGACTTCCAACGCGTTAATTTCGTGAAGGACGCATAAACCATGGTACAAGGCGTTTCGTGGCGCAGGGGCCAATGATGACCAAAGAGAGCTAGTCCCACAGCCACGGTGGTTTGAGCACTTCGGATCAGTACTCGGCTGCTCATCCGAAGGTCGCGGGATCGAATCCCGGCCGCGACGGCTGCATTTCAATGGAGGCGAAGTGTTGAGGCCCCTGTACTGTGCGATGTCACCGCACGTTAACAATAACCCTAGGTGATCGAAATTTCCGGAGCCCTTCTCTACGGCGTCTCCCTTGATCATATCGTGGTTTTGGGATGTAAAACTTCAGAAATTATATAATTAACCAAGGAGAGCGAGGACATGATGCGTACATTTAATGTTCGATGACCCTATAAGTGGCAATCCAAACTAAAACAAGCTCAGGGGAAGATGAAGGCTTGAATCGATGAAGAGGTCGTTCAAAACGGTGAACACGGTATGTCACTGGAGCCAACGATTCGACAAACGGACTTGTCTTCGTCATGGCAATAACTGCACGTAAAACATCATAGATTGGCACCCGTGATTCTCCGTTAACAAAATAGTTATCGCAGCTTGCCGAACAACAGAGGCATGAGACCAATATGAGCGTTCCGACAGGAAGGGGGGGGGGGGGGGGGGGGAATTGCGACAATTAGTGTTCGTTCGGATGAACTGCGTCGGCGGATGCAGTCCCTGTCCTGAGGAAAGCAGGTATCGCTGCCGGTATTCGGGCTCACATTTAGTGCTGATATCCTGTCGGGCCCACTTGTGGACCACGCTGGCTTAGTTAATGAAATATAAATGTTAATCAAACGTCAGCTCCCGACCTTAAGGAGCACGACACAGTCGCACACCTTAAGCTCGGCACAGATTCAGGCAACCAGTCGTTGTACTCGGGGAGACAGGTCCAGCTGTCGAAACGTCGCCTCCAGCGATCCCTTCGCTATTCTTCATTGTTCATAAGTGGTAATGGCATGTGCGGCTTTATGGACGCCTACAAATCACCACCGTTTCCCCTGTCGCGAAAATGGTGGAAAGCGAAGCTTGTCTTGTGCGGACCTGACTCCATAATGTAGCTCTTTGGATTAATGTTGAGTTTCGGTTTTTAACGTGCACTCATTCTAACCACCCATGAATTTCTTTACTTTTTTCTTTTGAGTTTCACCTTAGAGAAATGCAGCCGCGGCTGTGGGGACTGATAGGATGCAATCGGTAGACCAGAAGAAAGTGCTTTTGCGTACAGTTTTAAGTTGGCTGTCATGAGGATAGCCACCCTCTATTTGTACACGCAGTAGCAAGAATCCCCTCTCGCAGCTAAACATTAACTCGTTTCTTATGCGTACAAGTGTCATAGATGTGCTTGCATTCACACTTTTTTCTGTATTTAGTTCCATTGGCACGGGTAACAAGCCACCAGCTCTTCTTGATTTGCAAGAGCAAGTTCACTGCGCTGGGTGGCTACTGGGTGTTTTGGGTGTCGTTTTTAAAGGAACACAAAAGCAAAGCGCTGAAGTGACTTATAATAATACACTGTTCTTCGGGGACTCTGTTGTCGCTAATTTCGTCGTGTATTTCCAGGGTTTTACCCCACGCCCCGCGATATGATTATGAGAGACGCTGCAGTGGAAGGGCTCCGGAAATTTCGACCACCCGGGGTTCTTTAACGCGGTAAAGCTGCTGCAGGCTTTCACTAGTGGTGCATGAATGCTTCATCTGTGTTCATGTCCTGATCCTTTTTGAAAGACGGTATTCTTGGCTAACTACGTATGGCAATGGCAGTATGTCCAAGCATTAGCACTGCTGTCGTCAGCACGTTTGTCCCGTGAAAACATACTAGATCGGCAAACCAACGCACAACGGGGGAAGCGCGCCGGGCACGAAGACGACAACCTGGGAATCTATTACTTGTGGGACGTCGTCGGCTAGACATAAGGGCAGTACGACTGCGAAAAGCCAATGAACCCTTGTGTACTTGTGCACTTGGACTCATTTTGAAGAATCCCGGAGGGCGGAAATCAACCTTGAATCCTGCGCCGCGACTCAATATCATGTCTTGCTTTCCTCCCTCATGATAGCACAGTTTCATATTAGAATTTAGGTTGGTGTTTCCTCCATATATGCAGACCATTCGTTTTTGGAGGGTGGCATGGCCGATAGTGCCATGCCACCTTCCAGAAACGAGTGGTTTTTCCTTCCTTTGAAAAGTTCTATAGTGTTGAAATACTATATCCACAAGTACAATCTCGCTTTGTAAACACACGTATTTAATTCGAGGGTATCCGACCGAGGATATTCATATTGCCGATGTCGCCTCTGCAGCGAGCTCCTATATACGCTATGCTACCACGACAAACTGCTTCGGTAAGCACTGAATTCTGCTCCGAGGCGTTCCCCAGAAGATCCAGGCAGCCTTAGTTTGCAACCATGATGTCCCCTATTGAACATCGGTTGTCCTTGCCAAGGACCTGCCGAGAATCTTGTGATGTCGCCAGAACGACAATATCCATGATTGCGTAGGTCCTACGCAAACGGCAACGAGAGTATTCACGAGGTCCTTGTCCCAACCATAACCTCCTGAGTTGAACACTGGCGTTCGCTGCAGACACCTGGAAAGGAAAAGCTCATAGGCTAATTTCACAACGATAGCCTCTTTTATTAAACACAGGTAGGTGCTGCGAAAGTGCGTTGGTCACTGCATAACAGTGAGAACATTAAGTAAGCATTGCGTGATGTATGCTCCTTGCATGTCCACTAGTGAATTCACTGTGTCATTTACCATGAACGTGGCCTTCTCCTGACATTCACAGAAGAAATACTGCAGAAGTGGCATATGCAGTAGTCACAACCATGAGCTCGCTTATCAACGAGCATAGGCATCTGCTCCAAGGACGTCCGACAAAATGTCCACGTTACCCCATCTTGCAGAATGGGATGTCGCCGTACAGGAACACTGTCCGAGTTCAGGAACATTGTCCGAGTTCATACGTGGTTCACAAGAAATAATAATACACGACACCTGCACGGAGTTCGCACTCGTTTCTTTGTTTTATAATAACCCCCGTCCGACCACCGCACATGCAACGCTCATCATGGAGAGGGTTGAGATACTCAGCGCCTCCGACTGTCCCAAGCACGACACACACATACACATCCCATGCAGGGCGCTCCTGGCAGCGACAACAACAAAAACACACAATAAAACAGTCGCTGAGAGATGCGACCTTGCTCCGCTCATTACCCCCCTCTCTCTCTCTCCCGCCTTTCTTTCTTTTCTTCCTTCCTCTTCCTCGGAAATGGCGCGCCTGACCCAGACTCGCGACGCTGGAGCTGTATTACGGCGAGCGGCAATGCCGCCCGCCGGACGTCTTTCCCGACCGTGAATCTACTGGCTAGGTTGGTTGGGTGAGAGAGAAATAGGCAGTGGAAGGGGTTGTCGAGAAGGAGGGAGGGGGGTCTTTCTTCCGCCCCGCGCAGCTGAGACCGGATCTGCCGGGAGGTCCATGCCGCCGCAGCGTAAGACAACGACAAGGACTACCAGGACGGTGCGAGAGCAAACGTGACAGTAGAAAAGATCCTCCCCCCTCACCCCCTCCGCTAACCCCCGCGCTTTCACGTGATATGCACCTTATACCGTGCAGAGGTAGCAGTCTTTTCCGCCAGTCGCACATGTTTTTATAAACATTTTTCGATACTTAGTCCTATTGGGAAAGACGTTTAGTAATCGTGCATGTCATTCTTATTCTGAAAGAAGGAGCAATTTTCCACACCTTCGGACATGCTGCGATCAGGTGGCCTTTCCCGAAATATCCGTAAAACGAGCCTAGCCACATATAAAGGGGCAGCTAAGCTGAATACATAGTGCGGAATAGGAATACACAAGACGATGAGATGAAGGGACAAACGTCAACATTCAACTAAAGCTTTATGGCAAATCTTGCACGTGTATGTAAGCATTACCTCATCATGACCATCATCGTATTCATCACTAACCCCTATTTTGTGTCCACTGCAGGCCGAAGACCCTACCAGTAGTTCCCAATTTCCCGTGTCCTCAGCTCAATGATTCCTCGTGCCTGCGAATTTCTTGATGTCGTTGCCCCACCTAACCCCTTTGCCTGCCTCTGCTGCCTTTCCTCTGTCTTGATATCTCTGTTGCTCTCATTGTCCATCCGTTGCCAGTTTTGTTGATTAGCTGTCCTGGCAAGGTCCATTTCTTTCTCTTAACTCACACCAGGATATCCGCTTTTCCTCTCAATTAACTGATCCAGTCTGCTCACTTTCTGGAATGCCAGGAATGCTTCAAGAATGATCGCTGTTCTAAGCTGAAATAGATCGGGACTGGTACCCGTGCCATTAGAACAGCTGAAGCAAGCACGGAATCCGCGGCAGGGTGGCAGTCGCGAAGAGTTTTCGAAGACAGTGGTAAAAAAATTATCTTCAATATTGCGTCAACCAAATGCCACCTCAGAAGTAAAGACTGGGGACTAAATGCCGCTTTTCGAAGACAGTCTGCAACCACACCAACTGCGCAAGCTGCCTAGAGTCACCGAAGTTGCTCTACGCCCTCGAAATTCATCAGCCTATGCGATATATAGTAGTTGGCGTGGGGCAGGTTCTCACAATCTCGGATGAAGCAGCTCGCCTACGAGTGCTGAAAGAGAGATTTCGTAAGTCCCCCGGTTTTACCCTTTCTGTGATCCTTGTTAACCTTAGCATGTAACAAAGATAGAAAGTCGCGTTCTCGTTAGAGGTCAGGACCTCCTGAAGACGGACATTTAATGCCTCTACCATTACAGCCTTACTCACAAAAGATGTACTTGTGACGCCGGATGCTATAACTCTTCGGTTATTCCTCCCTCACTTGCTTAGATCCAATCGGACATAAAATCAGTGTTACGTTGCTGACCGAAAGTTCGCGGGTTCATCTCCAAGACAAAAGTGTGTTAACAAAGAAAAAAAAGCAATCAATTGTCGACACACCCGTCCTTTGGATGTGATTGGTGGTTGAAGGGGGATTAGCCACGCGTGTACTGATCGGCATAAATTAGGGACATGTTCATAACGTTTGATTGTTGATGACGATTGTGATGATTATATGTTTCTGAGTTACAGACAAACCCATAGTTGTGGCTTACACAAAGGCTCATCATCGGAAATAAGGAACCCGGAGTACCTAGTCTCATATTAATTGTAAGAACAGCACAAGGAACAAGGACAGAGAACACAGAGCGCCGGCTTTCGTCAATGGAGGCAAAGCGCATGCCTATTCACTATGTGCACAATGTGCACATAGTGAGGAGGCGTGCGTGATAGAACGGGCAGTTATTACCCCCTTTTTCTACTCCTGTCTCCTCTCTTGAGTCCCAGTGAGTTCAGATGGTGAGCCCAGTTGAGTAGAACCTTGGTGAGCATGGGTACGAGCGAGCTTCGACAAAAAGTATCGTTTTTTGAGTTCCTGAGTAAGTTTGGTGCACTTTGCCAACCGATATCCGTTACCCAAGTTGGCACAGCAAAGGCTAGAAACGGAGATCACACTGCACCGCGCACGTGAAGTTCACGTGGAAAGAGGTTAAAGGAGCCCGGATATCCATCCCTGCGAAACAGCACGTATAATTCGTATCGCGAACGGCTATCGTGAAAGAAACAACTTCCCTCCCTCTTCGTCACCCCCTCGCGACCATGACGACGCCGACAACACGCCACATCGGGGCTTCCCTCATCCCCGAAGACATTCGAGATGGAGTAAGATGGCGAACGAGGGCTCCGGAAGCGTGCTTCCGGAATCAACCGGATCTTCCTTCAACCCTAACGTGTGTGCAGACGCCCAAAGAGTGCTAGAGAGGCTATCGAGAATAGAAAAGAAAGAAAGAAAGAAAGAAAGAAAGAAAGAAAGAAAGAAAGAAAGAAAGAAAGAAAGAAAGAAAGAAAGAAAGAAAGAAAGAAAGAAAGAAAGAAAGAATTCGTCCCACATCACGATGTGCGCGTGTGCCCGCATCTGTGGCAAGGCCACGCGCGAAATGCAAGCAGGTAAAGTTGGGGGGGACTCGGTCTCGTTTACGCGCCTTCGTGAGCCCCGAAACACGTACAACTACCGTCATACTCGCCGGCATCGCTCTTCGACTCCCGCTAGTTCATTAGTATACGGACGCGCACGCGCCCCAACTGCATCTGCCGCATTTTCTCGAATGTAAGCCCATGAGGTCGAGGTCCAGGAGTACAGAAGCGTAAAATTTTTAGTTCCACCAAGGAACTTTGCCGTCGTGGTTGTTGCTGTTGTTCTTTTTCTTGGTCTTATTGTTGTGAAGAGTAAATTATGAAAACGCAAGGTGGAAGTTGTAGTCTGCCGCACCTTTCCGTATAAGCAGCCTAGTTCCGGGACTGCAACACTGTAAAATAGTCCTATATCTCAGGCGCTTTCGTGAGATGTCATGATTCAAGCAAGCAGGCATATCAGATATACTAGAACCCATGTCACGCACTGATGTACAGAGAAGCAGTCAATGCTATACAAACAACGACGATGCGCACAGTGGCCTCTGCTGACATCCAATTTGCAGCGTCGAATAAAACTTGTGTTAGCGATAACAAGCTTATCACGGCGCTTTGATCAGTGACTTCTTTTTCTAATTCAAACATTGTCATCCACGTGGTTATATATATACGAAACATGACGGCGACACAAACGGTGAAAATGCGATTGAGAGGTGCACTTAAGTGCTTGCGCAATAATACCCAGCGCCACATTGCAAGCTTAGCAGAGAAGCCACCAGTCTGCGGCAACTAGAAACGGGCGATTGCCATCATTGCATTCTTCTACAAGCTATCTATCCCGAATCATACGAGAGGCCGCAAATCCTGCAATATACCAGACATGATAGACCATACTGTCTTGAAGTACAACAGCTCACAGACAACGTCAGTCTAAGGACCAACAGAGGATTAGTTTGGGGTCCAGCTGACGGGCTTGGGTCTCCAGTACCTGCTGCAGCAGGTGAAGAACGTTAATCTATAAACACAGTCCGACGGCCACGTGCAATAAGGGGTCCGTCCACTTTAGTGCGTCGACAGTTTGGTCAACCAAGACGAAACATTTTTGACTGGCTTCAAGTTTCTCCAGTGATCGTAATTCCTGAAACACTTGTAAGAGCCACGGGCAGCTTTTCAATGCTTTCTTTTTTTCGGGAGAACTCTCATATGGCGAAAACTGCAGCGTACAAGGGCAAGAAAAGGTAAGACGAGGCAAGAGCGCTGGCTATATGTGGTAGTCAGAAAGGTAAGACGTGCCACATCCTAGCTTTCTTTGTCCTTGTAAAGTACTCGTTCTTCTTGCCTTGCCGCGATAAACCAACTAGTTCGAGACGTGCGATTCGAGAGAAGTCCGTTGACGCTTGGACACGAGTAATCACGGTATCCCGCGCTCCAGTCGATGGGCGCTGGTAGTTTCCGCAGGCGGCGATGCGTCCTTGCTGGAGGTCGTATCGCCGCCCCATTGCAATTCCACCACTCCCGCCGTCGGCCCTTCTGGTGCAACGCCCGAGGCCTGCCGCCAGGAGACGACGCCGAAGACCAGCGGGCGGCGACGCGGGCGCCATCTTCTTTCTCCATGTGGCCCGCTGTTCGTACCGCGGGGGAGCTGCTGGAGGTGCGGCGACGTCGTTCTTTCTGGGTCAGACCGATGATCGGTCGGCCTTGGCCTTCGTAAACGGTGGCGAGCCTACGCGTTCGCTTCGGTCTTTATTTTCTTTGTTTCTTACTTTGTTTCACCAGTGCCAGCGCGGTTCTTTTGTTTGCTTTGTCCTCATGTGTGTGTGTTCGTCTGTCTGCATGGTGTCTACTCTTGTTTGTGAGTGCGTACTCCTGTGAGCGTTTGCCTGTGCTTCATCGTGAGTGCGCATTCGCGCGGGTGTGTGTGTGTGTGTGTGTGTGTGTGTGTGTGTGTGTGTGTGTGTGTGTGTGTGTGTGTGTGTGTGTGTGTGTGTGTGTGTTCGTTCGTTCTCTTTCTCTCCCTCTCTCTGTATCTGTGAGAGTGTGCGCGTGCGTGCATGTGCGTGTGTTTTCGTTTATGCCTGTCTATAAGATCGTATTATAGTAACTCTTATGGTGTTCACAACGAAGATTGCAATAACAGAAAGCCGACGAGACGGCGTTCGCGAAGGGGTTCATGTTTTGTAAACTGGATCACCCTGCCGATCCGGACAGAGAAAGAAGAACAAGCTGCCTCGGAACGACCCCGGTCTTCTGAGTGCCTGCTGCACAGGACTTCTTACCAGAACACCGAAGCGAACTGACAGTCGACGCTCAGCACGCTTGGTATTATGGAAACCTTCCGTGCGGCGATCAAAACGTCAATCTCAGCTCTGACGACACCATTTCGGTCGGCGTTCTGTTATTGCACATCTCTTCAAATGTTAATCCACATCCTTTTCCGGTGAGACATATTCCTAGTACTCTTTTTTAAGTGTTATTTTTAAAGGAACTGTCTGCGATCCGTCATCGATTTGTCTTCTTTCCTTCTTTTATCGCAATAGGAAGCGTCCCATTCGACGTGTAGAAGACTGCAGTGGCTTCGCTGAGGACTCAGTAGAAATTTTTAATAAAACAAATTTTCGATCCTCGTGGTCACCCCTTTTGTGTGTAAGGACGCCGGCAACACTGGTCGCTCTCTTTCTTGTTGTTCTCTTTCTTTTGTAATATCAACTTTTGAAAGAAATCTCTCCGTTGCGACGGCACGCTACCACATGTAAGTAACTGACTCTTGCTTTTAAGCGACAAAGGTGCACATGCGTGGATTTTCGTAGGTTATTTCTATCTTTCCCCTTGGGGTTCGACACACATCGCCGAGAATGGAGGAACAACCAGATTTCCTTTTTTTTTTTAGGACTTTAAGGGGCGAGTTAAAAATATTATTCCTTTTTGCGAGATACAAGCATGCTCGTGTTCGTCAATATAAGAAACGATCATCTCATTATTACTAAAAACAGAAAAAAATACGAGCGGTAGACGGTTGTTGTTGTTATGTGGGGTTTAACGTCCCAAAACCAGCTCTGATGATGAGAGACGCCGTAGTGGAGATCATCGGAAATTTCGACCACCTGGGGTTCTTTAACGTGCACTGACATCGCACAGCACACGGGCCTCAACGTTTCGCCTCCATCGAAATGCAGCCGCCGCGGCCGGGATTCGATCCCGCGACCCTCGGATCAGCAGTCGAGTACCATATCCACTAGACCACCGTGGCGGGACAAGAGCAGTAGACAGCCATTTTATGATTGTGCCGCCGTTCTTGACTCTTTCCTTCCTTGACTGCTGGCGCGAGGTGATCGCAGTTACGCTTGTGTTACATTTTTCAAACCGCCAGCTCACCGCGTTTCTTTTGAATACAGGGTTCTCCTTGGCGCTAGCCCGCCTACGGAATCGTCAAGTGCGACGATTGCGTGTGGTCATAAACTAGCACATGGAGGTAGTATGGCTTGTTATTAGGTGGGATAGTAAGCACTTCATCTTTAGAACAACTTGTGCGACGGACTTACAGCGCAAGGAAGCGACAAGATGAAGGAAAAGGCCGATACGCGCTAAAGAATGTGGTGCCTGTTATTTTTCATCCGACTTGCATATTATACTTGCGCTCTAAGTGATCCCAAATAATTCTTGTCCTTTCATGCACATTTGTGGCGTATGCGCGCTGCGGAGCGTCGGCTGAGAACAGGACAGTCAGCACGAAATTTATCGGCTCCATCACAGGCAAGTTTACATAGAGCGTACAGAACGCGGTTAAAGGTTTAATTATCATATCGCTTGCGTGGAAGTTACAAGGACGAGCTTACAAGGACGAGCGTGGAAGTTACAAGGAAGAGTCTTCCAACTGCCAACCACGTATTTACAAGAGCTTGTGCCCCCTTGAGAGGGCAGATACTGGACAACCTTCCTTTTAACGGCCTACCCCCCTGTATACAGTGATCAACAAATTGAAACGGGATATTCGGACCCCATGATGGCCGGCGCATTTCGTGCTACTGGGGTACGCTGGGACCAGAATTGACCACAATGCTTCATAAATTATCTTGCTTTCTTAGAATACCCCAACAAATCAGCTCGCTGTCCCCAGTGCAAACCGATATAACGCAGAAAGCATCGGCCGACGTGGGCTAAGTGTAGCGTTTCATTCGCTGAGCACCGTACATCTATCTATCTATCTATCTATCTATCTATCTATCTATCTATCTATCTATCTATCTATCTATCTATCTATCTATCTATCTATCTATCTGTCTGTCTGTCTGTCTGTCTGTCTGTCTGTCGCTACAGGTACGACCGTCGAACCAGATTAGGCAGATCACGCACTCGCTTTCTCTTCAGGCAACACCGCCACGATACTCTTGCCTATCCCCGCTCGTCATTGGCTACCGAGCGGCCACCGATACGCATGGGAGAATCGGTGCGCACGCCTAGGAGAAGACGACGCTGAACCACGAAATAACCTTTCGGGGCTTACACCTCTGCACCGCTCGCGATCGCTCGCGTTCTCTTCGAAGCACGGCGGTGGGTATTTCGGGACGACCAAGAGAAAAAAGAAGAAAAAAAGCTGTAGACTTGTCACGCGGAAAACCAGAAAACTTCGCGCTCTCGAATGACCTGGCAGGCGACGAAGAAGACATCGTCGCGAAACTCAAAAAGCTACAAAAATTAAAAATATTTAAAAAGAAAGAAGAACGAGCAGAGGTCTTGGGCGGTGCAAGAAGACAGCCTCGCTTTTTTTGAGATGGGTTCTCCCTTTTTCTGGCGTTTTTATTTCCCTCGGTTCAGTGGTTGACCCCGAATGCGAATCAAATTAAATGACAACTATACCAATATACTGTGAAGTGAGAGGTATCGAAAGAGAAAGAGGTAAAAAAGGAAGGGGAGAAGGAAAGAAGAGAGGTGGGCGGTGGTTTCACTCCCCCTCTGCGTATCCACACACACGCGCCCCACACAAACACACGCACTTACACTTCGCCCTCTGCACACAGATACAGTGCCGTGTTTGCGAACCTGGAGGGTGCAACTCATACACACACACACACACGCATACATACATACATACATACATACATACATACATACATACATACATACATACATACATACATACATACATACATACATACATACATACATACATACATACATACATACATACATACAATACGTGGGCCAAAGATAAACGCTCTGCTTTGTAACTGCATGCGTCGAAGGGGAGCACGGAAGATTTTTACTCCGGAGTAAAGGCTTTACTTCGGCTTCCTAGGCTTTCTACCGAAGTAAAGGCTTTACTCTGAAGATTTCCTCTGCGCTTTTTCAGAGGCGATGGACGTTGTGCGTTTCACAGGCTGTATAAGCAGGCAAAGCAGGTGATGCTTTCCTCCTGTAAAAAGCATACCGCACAGCAGGTTATGCTGTAAACAATCTCAAATACCGGCGTAAAAAGCTACGGGATGAAGAAAGAAAGAAAGAAAGAAAGAAAGAAAGAAAGAAAGAAAGAAAGAAAGAAAGAAAGAAAGAAAGAAAGAAAGAAAGAAAGAAAGAAAGTCGTTTTTCGGCGTGTTACTCGGCAAGGTAGGAAGCCACTTGATTGAAAATAGTGAAGCAACTCTATCATCTCCATCTTCAGTAACAGGTTTACACAGTAACTGACGGAGCGTGAGTAACCCTGCGTGGGTAACAGGGTGTCGGTGGTGGATTGAGAGGGTAGACTGAGCGAAAGAACAGACTGAGAGGGTGCACTAGCTTCTTACTCTGTATAACAGATTGAAAGGGTGGACTAACGGAGTGACTAACGGAGTGTGGGTAGCAGTGTGTGGGTAACAGAGTGAGATATTATACAGTTTGAGAGGGCAGACTATTCGGGTTGTTTCCAATCAGGCGGCTTTCTCTCAAAATTGCTGTTATATCGTGGACCGTGCATGGATTCTATCAAAAGCTAGTAGAGAAGAGTAGTTAGCACTCACAACAACAACAACAACAACAACAACAACAATAATAATAATAATAATAATAATAATAATAAGAGCAGCTGGGGTTTTTAAGTGCCATAGGTACTATACGATTAGGAGGCACGGTTTAATACAGGGCTTCGAAAATATCGACCTCCCGGTGCTTTGTTTTTAAATGCATGCTCGTAGATCTCTGTGCCTTTTATAAACGTAAATACAAATTCGAAATATTTCGAAATAGGGTTCGAATCCCAACATGCCAGCCTCCCGAATGCTCTAGCAAAAACCATCTCTTTCAACGTGTGTTTCTTGCACGCCAACAAAGTCCCAACAGTGTATACTCGTGCCTTACCGCAGCAAAACGATCACAGCTCCGTCCTGTGGCACTCATGCGAAGCACATACGCGCCTAAGGCTTTCAGGAGCCCGTTGGTGATGCCGGCATCGATTAACTGGCCGAACCCCTTTGAGGCTTCTGGAAGGGGGAGCTCCCCCTTGTAACTATTATCTCTAGTGTCATCGGAGGGCAGAGGCGTGCACCTTTTATCTATCTTCTCGGCCTGCTCAGGCGAAGGTATAACGTGTACTCCGAAGTCGAACGAAGTTCTCTATACGGTGTTCTATAGTACGTAGCTTGTACATCGTGGACAAGCGCAGCAGGGCATGTGAACGTGGCATCGGCAGCTGCGTAGGACTCCAAATTTTTAAAACAATAAACAAATAAAGACGCGTTGAGAAAGACTGACTCTGTTCCTGGTGCGTATGCGGACGTTTGTTTCAGGAACCGAAAAAGAAGAAGGAAGGTCGCAGTTGGCGCGCAGCCATTTGAGGAAGACGCTTACGGAGGAGTTTGGAGATGGGTGTATCTATGTGTGTGTGCGTGTGTGAGTACTCATGCGACCTCAAAGGCAGATGAGGACTACGGAGCCCAAAAGAGGCATACATTGCATTTTCTTTACTATTCCTTACAGCGCGGACTCGACGTACAACCAGAGTGCGCAATTAGAAAAGATAAAAACAGCGATAAATAAAAGGAGTGGTGACAGCAGAAATCAGCTATCTATATTTGTCGTAGTGCCATAGTGTCATATTTGTCATAGTAGGAGCTTAATAGCCACTCCCCTGAAATTGTGCAGCCACGCCTCCCCAAAACCAATGCCCAATGCGGGTGTGCTGGCCACGCCGAAGCACACCTGCATGCTTACCAAATAAGCCCACGTTCACTACAATTCAGATTTGCCCTAAGGGTGCCAGTCTTATCGCATTTATTGCTTCGCCCTTCTGTCGAAACTGTGACTTTTTTTATTTCTCGCCAGGATAGGATATCTAACATGAAACGACACTACACCAGTCTATACACCAACCATTGCCTAGATGAGTGGACCCCCCCTCCCAGCCTCCCCTCTCCCTCCCCATGAGGAGTTGCTGGCTACAGTACTGCGCATATATTATTAAGCACTTAAACGCATAACTAGTACGGAACTCGCCGCAAATACACGTAAAAGAGCAATCACAAGACCGCAGAGTTCACAGCCGCTGAGAATATTAGGTTACGATTCGAAAAATATCTTTCTTCCTTTCTTTCTTTCTCTCTCTTTCTTTCTTTCGGTCACGTATTTCTCGCACGTTCTTGTCGTTTTTATCTACATTTGAGCTTCTGCTCTATTCCATGAGGCGGCTCCACATTGCGCCCAACAACACGAGCACAAATCAGAGCAGCATTACGGCCATATTCTCCGATTCGGCTGCGCCGCGGCGAGGCCTCACCTTATAATGGTATCATCATCTGAGCACGCACGCACGCACGCCAGCACTCAAGATCACGCGCGCGGACTCGACAAAACACACAAAGGCAAAAAACACACGACTGAGACGTACACACAAACGCGCTCGCACGCACACACGCAAGAACCGTGAGTGTCAAACTGTGCGGCTACGCCCAGGGACCGTGGCGCATTGTGTCTAGGCACGATTCGAATCTCGTCGCTCTTTTTTGTTGAATTGTGTATTTGTGCATGTGGCCTTTGTGTTTGCATAGGTGTGTATGTGTGTGTGTTTTCTTTTCTTTGCTGGTAGGGGACACACGCTTGGTCACGTGTGCGACCCCGATTGCGGAGATGACTCTAGCAAGGATGATGTGCATCTCGCAACGTCATTGAAGGGGGGGTGCTTACGTTTGGCAATGAAATTGTCGTTGGGCTGGTATACACAGGTACACCTTACGTTCGTGGGAGGGCGAGCCTTGCGATGTTGGTAGTATAATCGTCTTCCATCCATCTCTCTTTTTTCCCCATTTACATGTGGAAGTACAAATTTATTTCGACCCACCACGGTGGTCTAGTGGCTATGGTACTCGGCCGCTGATCCGAGGGTCTCGAGATCTAATCCCGGACACGGCGGCTACATTTCGATGGAGGCGAAATGTTGAGGCCCGTGTGCTGTGCGATGTCAGTGCACGTTAAAGAACCCCAGGTGGTCGAAATTTCCGGAGCCCTCCACTACGGTGTCCCTCATAATCGTGGTTTCGGGACGTTTAACCCTAAAAGTCAATCAAACCAACAAATTTATTTCACTTAAGGACACAGCCGCCGGCCCGATTGCAGCACGAAGCTTAGTGGAGGCGAAAATGCCAGAGGCCCGTGTACTGTGCTTTGTCAGTGCACGTTGAATTTGGCGGCAACCGAGCACCGTACCCACTACCGCCGCGGCGGTCGTTCGTGAGCGCACTGTGAAAAACGACCGCCGCGGTTGCGTGTTAAGGTGCCAGGCTGCCACACACAAAAAAAAAAAAAAAAAAAAAACGCAGGTTCGATCCCGGCCGCGGCGGTCGCATTTTCGATGGAGGCGGAAATGCCAGAACCCGGTGTACTGGTGCGTTGTCAGTGCACGTTGAAGAACCCCGAATGGTCCGAATTTCCGGAGCCCTCCACTACGGCTTTTCTCCCCTTTCTGGCTCTTTCAGTCCCTTTCCCCTACTCCCACGGACCCTTAGCCGTGCTCCCGACATGGGCTGCAGAAATTTAGCGTCCTTTCCTCAGCCGAACCACAATAATCTTCCTCAGTCGAGAGAGAATTTCCTTTCCAAAGTACTCCTATCTCGCTCAACCGCTGCGAAACGATGACTCAATGCAGCTTTTCTCTCCTTTCTATATCTTTCACTCCCTTTCCCGTTCGCCCACGGACGCTTAGCCGTGCTCCCGACATTGCCTGCAGAAGTTAGCGTCCTCTCCTTAACCGAACCACAATCATTATCGTTTGATCATTCGACAAAACACCAGCATCGCGCCGTGCGTTTTTCTGGCCAGCCGTTGTGTTGAGGCTTTCGCTGTGCGCGCCATTTTTTTTCGCGGGGTTGAACTCAGTGCGGCGTCTCTAACACGATGCCGTGCTCTTCGACGAAGTGGGCGCTATTTTGTCACGCTCATCAAAACGGTTTTATCCTACAACGAATTATAAATCACGTGGTTTGGAATCATTAGAACTTAGGCGACAGAGGAACCGAATAAAATTATTGTTCCAGATTCTCAATGATCATATAAAGATTGATAAATATCAGGTATATGCATAATAACTCCTGGTCGGCTAGCAATAGATTGAATCATGGCTCAATCATCCGACCTTATGCCAACAGGACAAACTCATTTCCGTCTTCATTGTGCCCTGGTGTTGTCAAACTGCCGGGTGGACTACGTGCGCATATTGCTGAGTGCCCTCATCAGTATCTTCGTAATTATGTTCATTAAAATTCATTCGATGGTACCGATGTTCTACATTCTTTTCCATGCCACTTGCTGATTATGGTATTTTTAATGTTTTCTTAAAGTTTCATGTCACCTGGTGGTTTAGGTATTTTTAATGTTTTGTCAGAGTTCAAATGTTATAGTTGAAAGTTCTTTTCATACTGATTGTTTTTTGTGATGTATCCCCTCACTGTAATGACCCTCAAATGTATAGTATGTTCTAATACATCGGCCGTTGTTAGGTCAATGTCAATCCTCACAGCTGGGCCTAAATAATTTACGGAGCGTTGGGCCGGCATTTTTGCACGGACAGATTGTACGGCGTTTCTTCCGTTCTGCAGCATTCTAAACATTTCTAGCTCATTTTTCGTTTTCTTTTCTTTGAAGTAGTTGAGGGTGCGGGGGGAAGCGCCGGGGGCAGCGGCGGTGACCGTACCGTGACATTTTCACGAAACTGAAACCGAAACAGCCTCGCTAGCACGTGACAAGGTACAAAGCCAAGCGCAGCCAAGCTGAAATCATCTGTACGGCGTCGAGACGACGACCCTTGGGCAGGTTTTCGAGCGTGCTAGGCGTGTTTTATTCACCGCGTCTAGTTTTGCGACGCTAAAATATGTTGATTGGAACTGATATTGCGTGAATACTGACATCGCTTTCCTTTGACGCTTCATACTGACCGCTCTTTCTTACTGAAGAAAGTAATTATGGCTGAGAATCCCGCCGACATCGACGACCCGCCACGAAAACCGGTAAGCGATAGATCTCGGAAAGCGCGCTTAGTGGGAATATACGAAACAGAAACTTAATGGCAACGTGCGAACAAACCTTTGCGGCACATTCTGGCATGTTCGTTTGGGAATCGGTGCCTGAGCAAGCATACGTTGGTCGTGAACACTGGTTGTGTAGTTGGATTACTGGACACAGCAGCCGCAAGAGAACCCCAGGCAGTTAGAATCAATCCACGTCCACGGCTGCGACGTGGCTCGTAACGGTTGTTTTTGGCATTAAAATATTTACAAATAAATACGGGCAACGCCTGGGCACTTTCAATCGCGATCCAAGTCCGATCGGAATCGAATAATCCGACTGCGACTGTCTTGGCTCCCCGACTCATCTTGCGCAAATCAGCCAATCGCGATCAAGAAACTCGTTCCCGATTGCGCCCGATCGTGATTTGAGGTGCCCCTTGTACGTGACGTTGGTTCTAATTCAGTTTCAAGGCTAATATGTGTGACTGTACGTGTTAATTTCTCTTTAGGTTATGTTTATGGGTCGCAACATTGAAGAAATACCGTGCTTCCGACAAGTTTTCTTGACGGGAATTCTCAGCGGACTTGGCATTGGACTTGGCACGTTTATGTTGACAAGTAAGTGCCACGACCTTTCCTCTATATAGGTTATAGAGGAGGTCTTAGGCTCTCTACAACAAATATGTAAAGATTGCAGATAATGCTGGCAGCTAAAATCAAGCGAGATCGATTGATTCATTCTAGGAATGAACAAGTGACGATATACGAGCGAGAATACTAAAGAGAAATTATATCAATATCTCATCAGGCAGCCTGGTATTTAGTGAATGACTTAATTAATGAAGGTTTGAAGAAGAAAAAGAAGGAATTGTCAGCATACCAAGTAAATACATAAAAAACCAAAGCTGCAAGATAGAGCAGAAGAATCAAGCGCGCCAGGCATGGTCTGACTGGCTTTACATTGTCTTTTCAATAAATGTGCCAGGAGCCTTACTCTGTAGTCCAACACCACTTGCCCTGATAATTTGGCGTTTAGGTGAATTCATCTTATGTGCAGGCACGCGAATATCGAGATCTCCAATTCAAACATAATTTCTCAGCCAGTCTGCTTTATAATGATATGCATTAACAAAAAAAAAAAAGTAAAGGCTTGTTAATATTTTCAAGAACTGCACTTCCGGTGAGCAAAGAAGCCTCAGTGGAAAGCAGCCAGAATCTGATTATATCTTCACGCATGATCACTGCACTAGTGGAACACTGGAACAGACATACCCATATGCAAGTAGGTTGCTGTGTTTGTTGTAGGAGCAAATTGTATCCTCACTCCAACAGAAATCTTTTTAAGACTCAAATACAGTGAAGTTGTTTAAATAACAAATCCATTTGCCTAAATTGCGAGAACATGTTCATAGGCTGCCTAAAGGCAGTAAACATTGTTACTGAATAATTGAAAATTATTCAGTGGAACTTAGCTGTACTGCACATTTTCCCGGCAAATGATGATTGCTTTTGTGTAGCAAAATTATTTAGAGTTCCTAATTCGTACTTGTTTTTTACTCTGCATGCTCAAAGAAAGACATCGGCCTTTTTATTTTGAATATCAGTTATTATTCGACCGCTTCAGTTAAACATTCAACTAGTCAACCATGTGCAGATTCTGAATTTATACAGTAATACCCTCTCACGTTTAGGGGATGTTCAACGGTGAACGCCCAATCAAATGCAGCATTCAAACATCAAATAAAAAAAAAATCACACACAAGAACATGACATAACTGCCACATGAACATGCAACAAAAACGTCAAGACTCTAAGGCTGACTAGTAGGCTACAATTAGAATGGTACTGCAAGTATGACTGGTATGGGGTATCGTAGAATCCTGCAATGGACATAAAATGAAATGGACATGGATGAAAGTCTTTACAGTTGTTGAGTGGTATGAAGCCATTTGCTGCTAAATATTCTGCATATACTATAAGATAGAGAAAATGCGTGCTGTTACATACTTTTATGTCTGCACAAAACAAACCAGGAGGTTATAAATATTACGTACATCAAAGACTTACGTCGCTCTATGCATACTTAGTGGTTCATTCTACCATTACAAGTTGTTGGTGGTGCTTTGTTTTTCTCCCTTTTGACATTTTGTCAAGTTCCATTGTACAACCTATCACCAGATGAAATATCCTGATACGTCTCTAAGGTCACTATCAAATTCTCATGAGCATTAGCTCAACAGCAGTCTCCTAGAAAGTATTTGCTATGACATGAAAGTTCATTTCACTGCCGTCTGTACATCACCATTTTATTTTTTCAGCACATAATGTCCATTGCTTTCTTTTAACAGGTAGGCCTCGACGGTCCACAGATGCAGCTGTGTATTCGTTTGTCAGCATTACAATGTTATACTGGTAAGCCTGCCATGTCAACTATTGGTGTTGTACAATGTTTCTGTTGTCTAGTCATACTGATAACTGTTGGACACTAATACAGGTGTCACACGAGCGCTTCGAAGGCCTTCGAACCGACGGTCCATCGACTCAGAAGTCATGTTTGAACTGTCACACAGGCGGTTTCGATGGCCGTCGAGTCGATAGTCTATCGAGCTCGATAGAATAGCGACTCGACGGCCATTGAAGCCACCCATGTAGCAGCTCAAACATGACTTTTGAGTCGATGGACCGTCGGTTCGAAGCCCTTCGAAGCACCCATGTGACACCAGTATAATATTAATAGATGCATAGAACATAATGCTTGCATAATTATGAATTATACACTTGCAGAAGAATGGTAAAGCTTTCTTCATTGTACCATATTAAAGCAAATTTTTATTTTGCTCTTATCTCAAGCTATATAGAGCTTCTAAATGTTATTAGTCGTGGCACCTATAGGCCTTTTCACAGGAGGCATGGAGCACTGCCATATTAAGCTATGCCTGGCAGTAAAAAAAGCTCGTGTAGTGTGTTTCATTCCCTTCGTTTTCGCATGATAGTGCTGTTTGATTATGTAGACCTACCATGTCACTATAATTGCTACTACAAACCTTCAGCAGTGCTCTTTTTGGGGGGATCGTACATATTTAGCACAGTCCAGTACGGGTTATGGTGGCGCCAGGTGTAGCCGTCTGTGAAAAGGTGTATCCTCTTATAACTGCTGGTCTTGGCGATACATTTAACAAGTCACCTTGACTCAAGCTTGCTCATAGGTTTTCCGCTAATGCTAATGTACTGCTTTAATTGTCCTTGTGCTACAGTTACATCATGAAATGCTTACCTTAGTTGTTTGGCATGTAATACACTTCACTTTTTTTGCATTTCTTGATATTCAACTGGATTATTTTGCAAAGTGAAAACAATTTGTGTACATGCATGGTTTACCTACCCTCACTGTATAATTGCACCCTAACCACTATGAATAACATTAGTAGCTGCATTTTCCTATAACTTGGTTTTTCATTTGATATGCTGAAATTAGCTTTCAGCTACAGATCTGAACAGCTTGGAAACCTTAAGTCCTTCACACATGCAGATACAATTGAACTAAGTGACCACACAAAATTATTCAGCATGCAGACGCATAGCATGCGCATGCAAGGTTTCATACATTCACCATTGTGAATACAGGCCAGTCTATGTTACCCCAGGCCGCATTCATTCTTGACATTCTTGACGCAGGTTTTATTGTCGGTACCAGTTTTCTGCACGGAATTTCGAGTATCGAAGGATGCAGATGGAAATTCAACGAGCTGTCGTACAAGAAGGTGGCCTGAAGGAAGACGAACCAGGAACAAAACTAGAAGATGCGTAACGCATGTGACTAGCCTAGGCAACATTGGCTTCATACTGAAATAGTAAATAAATTTCATTGCCACTGTATGTGTGTTTCCATATCTATATTACAACAATTAGTTTGCGAGGTTACCTCAGTGTCAATTTTCATAGCTTTCACAGACTTGCACTTATTCAGTGTTACATGTGTTGCACATACATGCTTGTAACCAGTCCGTGTACACACATGCACGCCCTCTAGGGCGAGGGGGCCAGGCCTACACCCCAAAATTGTTGAATGCTATTATTAATACTACTAGGAAGATTCACTTGCGATTTGCGCAGATTCATACATGACGCGGGTGCATTATTCCCGAGTGTGCGGTGACCTACCTCGTCACAAAAAAATCTGTATACCTAAGGTATGCCATGTTACTTTCAGCAATAAACCTGATAATTTGGGCTTCATGTATGTCACAGTTTCCCTTTCTTTTTTCCATTTCTCACACACTACAATACATGCCTTGATGCAAAACCAACAAGCCTATGTCGAAACCCTAAAACCGTAAACAGAGGAATTCTGGCTGACATTAAGAGGAAAAAATACAGTTAAGTTTCGCTACTAGAGGTTTATCAGTAGTGTGACAACCTATCCCGGAAGTTGTGGGACTGTCCTGCATTGAGGGCTATTGCCCTATGTTCCACATGATGCAAGTCTTCAAAGACATCCCATGTTTCACACTTTATCATGTAGCAGCAAGTAGCCAGTGTAATGCAGAATACACACATGAAAAGCTTCTCACCAAGCAGTAGCATAGTGTTCACCTTGTTTGGCGAGTGAACAACTATCTCGCCCTGCACTCTCTTCGTTCAGTCACCAAGTCTAGCTATTATCATCAAATTGTTTATGAGCAGCATGTCTTCCTCGATGTCAACGGCTTCAGTCATTGCTGCCATATCTTGCTGTCAACTGTATGATCGCCCTTGTGTAGAATATCATAGCAGCCTTGTCGTCTCAAGCTTCTGCCTGTTTCTGTGTGACAGCTTCTTTTAAATCATTCAACTTTCACATAGACATTAAGCCTGTTTCAAGTCGGAGTCTATATTACAGTACACAAATATATTTGAACTTCAACTCGGTATCAGTTACTTCATTTTTCCCATTTCAGTGATCGTAAAATATTGCAAGTGAAAATGTCTCTCCAAATATTAAAAATAAAGCACTGTAATGAATTTCTCACTGTGCCCCCCTTCCCCCAGTTAATGTGTCCTGCATTTCGCTAGCAGGAAGGTGGTCACCCTACCTTTTAGCATTATAGAACAAGCACAGAGGCAACAAAGCGCACTTGGTAAATGGAAACTTGGGTGCTGTGTCAAAAACTACGAAGTTTTCAGGTGCAAAGTGGAAGTGGCTCACACGAGACCTAGGTAAATCAAGACTGTTCAAGAGGCCATCATCTTGCAGTGCACAAGAATAATGGAGACGACGAAAATTAGGAAAACGATGCATTATTCAAGTTGGTTAAAAACACTGTTATGCATCAGCGAACTTACAAAGTTCTGAAAGTTGGGGAATGCTTATGACAAGATTGCAACATGAATGGTTACCTGCCAGGGATGTAGTGAGAGTTGTCGACAAATTTTCAGTACACCAGCTGTTGAAAAAGCAGGTGCTGGCAAGCAATACCAGGGCTTCACAAGTGCAACAAAAGTTATGAGCGATAGGAAGACCTGAATATGAAAACTGAGTCCTATCCAAATATTTTTCTTACACTTTCAAATAAAATGCTGAAAAAATGTACAGCAAAACATGGCCAAAAGAGTTAATCTGTTGCACAACTATAGTGTATGCCCACAGTGGATTCCAACAAAGTTGTCGGCCCAAGAAAGAGAGCTGTGCAGTAAATTGGATTTAATGATTCAGTAAAATTTTTTGTGACATCTTTCAGCCTCTGCTCCATGCACCACATTCTAGGCTTGCAGCAACACATAATTAGACAATTAAGCTGTAGCGGATCACTTGTAATGACTGAATGGCTTTCGTTCGCCTGTGCATGCTGTTCCTGGTTGCCAGCGCCAACGCACGCGCGGGCTATTCCCGAAACTTCTTTGCCTGTGGCTTTTGTCAGCCTGCACCTGTGCGCGCTGGCGGCCATGGCACTGTGCCCATGTACTCATCTCTCGGATTTGCCCGGGCATGTTTGTTGTTTTTATTCTCTCTCATTATCGCCCTGCGGCGCCCCCTCGGGCATGCGACAGGGTTCAGAATAGAGATCCAGTTCCTTAGAACACGCTGTCGTCGTCTGTCCTGCGTACATGTGCTATACAAAATGGTATGTCTTTTTTGCTTCCTACTGCAGTGACTGCCTACAATAATACTGTTGCTATGTCACGCTCTGCAAGCCATTAGCAGCATGTTCACACAAGCTGTCGTATGTAGAATGTTTTTCAGTGATTGCGATGAGAGTCATGCTGCGGTAGAGGTATTGAAGTAAACTTCGATGTACGTTTCTGTCATGCAATGAAGCATACTAAGAGTGGGAAGGTACCACAACCTGTAACTCATACTGTAAATTAATTAAAAGGATGTGTACGTAATGATATCAAAGAACTTTACAGGCAATCACTCAGGGCTGCTTACAACGTTGATGCAGCCCCTAAAAAACGATAAAACTTACACAAGAAGCGCTACCATTCAGTTTTTAATAAATGAAACCTGTATATCTATTTTTTGGAACATTGAGTACTAATAATCAGGTGTGAATTGAATAGAATGGCAACAGTATTCGAAAAATATTTTAATATCTACACCCCTACAATATACAAGGACCCCTGAGTTCCAACCAGTGAGCTCCTGTCCCATGTTTTAACATGGCGAACCATTCCACATTGGAAAAATAAGAGCGACTGAGTTCAAGACATCCCAAATTCAATTCAAATTATCATATATATAAGATACTCTCTTGCCAACTGCAAACAAAAGATTGGACATCACCAAGGTTATGACACAACTCGGAAAACTTTTCAAGTAGGTTGTATACTAGTTGGACAAAAAACGCACTGCAATATATCCTGCCATCAACCCTGTTGATTGGTGAACAATAAGAAATTTGCACGCTATCCAAAATTTGCTAATGAAAGCGAGATGTTGCTTAAAAGGGTTGTGAAATGTTTTCCAAACATTTTGTGCTATCTGTGTATTCGGAATCCTGGCCCTCCGATCCATAATATACATTGTTTCGTTGCATCACCTGGGTTGATTTGCAGCAATAAAAGCACGGTTTGAATTTTCCAGCATGCATTGGCTTCAGCTCTGCAAGTGATGTCATCTTAGTCGCCACCACGGGCTTGCAAGATTGGTGCAACCTCAAAGGCCACAATTAAAACAGTGCATCAGCCTTGCTTCCTTCTGTACAATGGCCCCACATGAGGCCTAATTATTTCCTTACTTTCTAGGTTTCATATAAATATATTATTTCAGAGGAAACAACAGTTAGCAATATGTTTACATTATGAAATGTCTTCAGGTGGAGTCACTGAAAGGTGCCTATGCCGGCCTGTAGTGTTGCGTGGTTGTTTTTAGCAGTACAAGAATGCTAGGATTTCAAATGGGCATTATTACACAAACACCAAATATGTACTGTGCCTAAATATTTTGTAATCAGCATGTCAAATGCTTACTGAAGCAGCGAAAATTTGTTTTGCAACCCCTCTAATTGAAAATTTCAGCCAGGTTGGCTATTCATATCATGTGCATAGTCTGAAGAACTGCAACCAAAGGCCTTTGAAATTGACAAAGTCTATTTGTTGCAACAAGAGTGTGCAATGCAGCCAAATGAGTTGTTAGACTAACTGTTCATTCACTGTAGTAATGTCCACGTGGACATAACAAAAAGATCCACGCATACCCACGGAGTGAACGATGAAGAGTGGGCGAAGCTCCGGATGTTCACCATAGATCGTGCCGAGTTCCGGATTAATTCCGCACGCTACGAATCCTTATGGTTCAACTACGCACAAGTGAAATCTCCCACCGGCACTTCATTGCAAGTCAAGATCCAGTGCCTATATATATATATGGGTGGCCGGTGAACGGTTCTCCAGTGCGAGCAGTCGGTATTTTTCAATCAAGAAACTCGCTAGAAGACGCTGCCTGCGCCAACGTTGTCTCTCGCGGGTGAGGGCGCGTTCTCCTTCTTTGCGAGCTCGCAGAGCATTCATAGAAGAAAGAGCGTTTCCATAGTCAACGCGCGCCTTTCACTCTCTCTCTCTCACAAGACAGCAGATGGAAGAGTGAGAGAGCTCGCGCGCCGGGAGGCACGCGCCGAGGGCGAGCGCGAGCGTGGCTATGACGCGACAACGAAACAGCAAGCACCGCAGCGCCATCACGCCATCTAGTGAGCACTTCACGAACTAGACGAGGTGGCTACGAGGGACAACTACAAAGGATGGAACGACCCACGGCATAAGGAGCTTCGCCCCTAAAACGAAATGCACCTTGTTCCATGAGCAGTCACTGTCACAAGCAAATGTATTTAATACAGCTATGTACAGGCTACGATGATCTGCGACATGCTCAGTCATCATCATGATCTGCCCTTGTTGGTCCAGGGCAATTTGTCATATCCTCCTCATCTGCAGACAGAAAATGGTCATCAGTTAGGGGCAACTGCTAAATATACATACAACGGCCAAATGCAGCCTCAGTTCAGAAGATTATGTGCATCATTATCACACAACCATTGTACCAGCAGTGTCAAAAATAAAGCAGCTGTTTCCAATAAACATACTGTACTCCGTAAGAAACCTGTGCATGCTACAAAAAAAAGGGGGGACGCGCAGACACAAGTTGAAAATTAAATTATAATAAATTAAATTTATGTCATCCCTTCTGCCCTCTAGCCCTACCTGCGCCTGACACTGAAAGTTTTACCTATATTTACAGTGATAGGTCATGCTCGTTCACCTCAATGTCCGCTTTTCTTGGTGGTTAAGACAAGTTACAGTTGTAATTTTTGACACTAGAGAACAGTAGAATTCTGTGCCCGTGCCATGCATTCAGCACTGCGACAATGGTAAGACATATGATGGTAAGCATGAGGAATGCTGTTGGAAGCAGTAGCTCCAGAATAAAGGACCGTTTCTTCGAGCAGTTCTGACAGCAGCTTTTCTGAAGAGATTAGTTCGGTGTTCCTTGAAACTTTGTAGTTGTCGGAGGAGGTGAGTAAAACCTTTCGGTAAATACGAAATAAGTAGGTGTGTGCAAAGAATCACAATTTTGAATAATTTTCTAATCGCATTTGCTATTCAATTTGATTTGCACTTATACCATTTGAAGTCGGTGATTAAGGGAAGGGACAAAACATGCCATTTCTAGTGACAACCCATTCCCACATGTAGTACACTTCCCCGCATAACACTCATGCGCTGCAGCAAAGGTAACACGTGTACTGTGGCGAATTTAGCACTTGCTTACTGCTGCGAAGCTAACGCTCGCTTACCGTGGCGTAGCTAACACTTGTGCACTGCGACAAAGTTAGCTTGGTTCTCTGTTGGACTTTTAGGACTTGACTTCTTTTTCTAGGCATGGCACTGGGAGTAGACTAATCGTGCAATAAATCAGTTTTTCTTTGCCCAAGTTTAGCAGTACATTTCTTTGTAATTTCAGAGGTTATTATTAAAAAAAACATTGGAACATTATTCAAAAATATATTTGATTCACACTCAAACACTAATATTCAAATTCATTTCACACTCAATAATTTACCTGTTCACACAACTCTAAAACTAGGCGGTGACCACAATGAAGCACTGGACCATGTTTGTGCCATGTGAAGCAATGTATACGTATGTGCTTCAATCTCTTATAGCACAGCCTCTGTTCAAATTAGTATGACAGAATTCAGAATACCACATCCTTTTACTATGACACGCAGGGATGGAAACCTCTCTTGACTATTACATATGGTTTCTTAGTCTGATTGAGATAAAAAAGTCTAAATTAAACAGATTTGAGAAAATCTGTTAGACTTTTACAAAAGAGATAGCCTGGGTGTTAAAAAGGATTAGTGTAAAGAAAGCTAAAAGAACTTACCCTCGAACCTGATAACGCACCATATGCAGTAATGGTGACGTCGGCGAAGGTACTCGGTCAGAACTTTGAGCCTCTCTGATGGCTACAACAAAGAATGTGCACAGCAAGCTTAGACACATTATTTGAATGCATTACTGTACCTTCCGGTGAGGCACAGCAAGGGCAAAGTGTATTACAAACGTACTACAGCTGCATAATTAGAGGCACTGAATGCAGCTTCTATATAGTGTGCTACATTTTTGTATTGTGCTTGCATGTTATCTAAAAACTGCATCTTTGAAACTGTTGTTTACATGTCATCCAACATTGAACTGTGTCTTTGGAATGTATTCGTCACTTTCGACACAGCTGTAACAATTTATGTACTACCACTCCTGCTTGGACCGAGGTCTGCAGTATACTGAAATAAATAAATAAATAAATAATAACATCTTTCATGATACAGAGTCCGTTATAAAAGTAATGCACATGATTTTGTTCTGACGCGACTATGCATGGCGGCGCGGTAAAACTGGTCAGGCAGCGTTGTGAGGGGTCTGCTGTTCCCACGCAGCCTGTTGCCAGTCGGTCGCCAGTTTTTTGTCCATTCCTGCTGCTGTACATTTTGTATGAAGAATTGAACTATTTAGCCCATCGGTGTCTGTTATCCAAAGTTAACTAGATAAGGGGAGCATATGTGGGCTTGTTGAAATGTCATATTTAGTTTGTAAGAGCACGACAAAGAACAAGGACACACTGAGAAAAGACAACTGGCAACACACAGCGCTACGTGTCCTCAGTTGTTGCCTCGCTATGTGTTGTCAGTTGTCTTCTTTCTATGTGTCCTCGTTGTCTGCCGCACTCTTACAAACTAAATGTGCTAATAGCCTGGTAATGAGGACAATGACTGCACCCCCCATACCAGGAATTTGAGATTTTTAAAGTAAGCATAGCAGCGCAACCCACATACCCACTTTTGCCTGGGTAGGCAGCTTCACAGCAACGTACTAAATCATTTTGCTGTCAAGCCATGGCACACTTTGAGGAGAGGAGTAGCAAGAGCAGTAACAAACAAAGCCGAATTGTCTTCACAACGCCGTATTGCGTGAAAAATTGAGCTGAATTCCTTATGGGGGCAATCTAATGTTGTTATGATGCAGTTCATTATTCTGCAGTTATAAAGAAGGGTATCACATACATGTAGAATGTCACGTTGTGCACTACGTACAAGTGTATCATGTAAACATGCAGATCCTTTCCGGTTTAACTGAAAAGAATCTTAGCTCATGCTTTTCTTGATGTAAGCATGCAAGAACATTAAACGTATCATGTGATTTGTGGCCTGCGACCTGTAACTGCAGGTACAAGCTAAATATGGAAAGGCAGATTAAACATAAAGGAATGCAACACCCAAGCCATATAAACAAGTACAAACCATGAAATTTCCGTATGTTCACGACTAGTGGTACATTGTAAGTGGCTGCAAGCATGCAAGTAGACGGAAGTCACCTTCCAGAACAAGCTAGACCAGACCACGTCAAGTTACGATTTGGAAGTTACAGCACAGTCCTGAACACGGAAGTTGGAGCAGGAGATCGTCTGAGACTGAGGCAGTTCACCTTCTTCCCACAAAGCCAGGCCAATGTGACAAGCTGGCGCTCTAACTCACCTACCCATTTTGTAAGAACAGCAGAACGAGACGATTACAAAGAAAGAACACGACAGCAGCTGCTGACTCGCAACGAAAAGTTTACTCGAAGACACATGGAAAAACATATATAGCCCCCAACTTAGTCACATGACAAAGCCATTGCATCTGTGCAGCAGAGTTAACAGGGTTAATTTTTCGTTGTAAGTAGGCAGCCATGTTGGCTTTCTCTCTCTGTCCTCACCTTGCCTCCTATTTTACCTAAATTAATTTCCACCAACTAGCCCAAGTATCTCTTCTAGTGACCTGCCATGAAGTTATAAAAAGGTCAGCAGCAACAGCTGCTAAACATGACCTGCAGACCACATAACTACAGTAGACTCCCTTTAAGATGAACTCGAGGGGACCATGACAATTTGTTCGTCTTATCAGAAGTTCGTCTTATCAGAAGTGCCTCCAAGAATGGATTGGCCACTCGCCCGGGTGGATCCAAACATCTCACTTCAAAAAGTCAAACAAGTAGACTTGCCCCCAATTGGGAAAATATTACAAATTAAACCATATTTTTACTCAACTTGAAAATTGTCTTCAAGCACTGGCAAGCAGCCATAAATAACATTTCGTCAAATGATTTTAAGTATCCTCCAGTATCTCCATGCTGCTGGGAAAGGTTGTTCATCACAGAATTTAAGCAGGCACACGTTACCTCCCGTATTCTTCGAAAGCACTTCAAGCAGTTATTCAGGGATCATGTCAGTTGTGTTGCCAGTCAATGTGTCAGGCATTGTGGTGCACCTTGTCTTCATGTCCCCAAGGACACCTTTACTGCCCAGACTAGAAACTAGGCCTGTCTTTCCTCAGGGCAGTTTTCATGCGCTTGCCCCAACAGGTGCTGATCAGCCAAAAGGTCTAATGTGTACACCTTGTTATTGTAGACAAAAAGCAGCATTCACGTTTTTATATGGGCCCCCTTTTTCTTGCCCCTTTGTGGGGCCCCCTGTCCTCCCTTTTTGTTTTCCTCTGCTCTGCTTTACCACTGCTCTACTAGTTTGGGGCCCAGGGGAGGAGGGGGGCAACTTTATTGGTGTACCCAGAGACCATGTAAACCCTCTTGGATTCTTTTGCATTGTGTTCCCTAGTACTTTCCCTGTAGATGCTGAACAGAAGGTGGGGAGACAACAAAGAACCCATGGTGAAGAGACAACAAAAGGGCCTAAGAAGGCAGGGTGCCCCCAGCACTTGGGGGGGGTCCCAGACAATACAACTCTGTAACAGAGTTTTATTGTTGGCACCTAAGTGGCTTTGCTTACTTAGTCTTTGGTTCTTTTGTACTCTCCTTGGTGGGGAGACAACAAAAGAACACAGGTGTCCTACCATTGGGGGACCCTACAATAAACTAGGGGTGGCTGTCCAAAGCACTGGGAAAGTTCTTAACAGAAGGTTACCTGTGAGGGGGTTCGTCTTAAGAGGATTTCTTTTGCATTGAGTATATGGGAAACCAAACAAACATACCTATGTTGTTTGTTATATCTGAGAATTCGTCTTAACCAAGTTCATTTTAACAGGAGTTCACTGTATTGTACCTGCAAAAGGTTATTGCAATACCACTCACATCCACATCTTCCTCTTCCTCCTCTTCTTCTTCGTTGTCACTATCATCCCAACCTCTTGTCTGCTTCACAAGCACATCGTCCGACGAAACAATGCCGCCGTCAGCTACGTCTTCATCCAAACACACGACGTTCCTGACATCACCGTCGGTGCTAGCTGGAAGTGTGCTGCTAGGCCAGAACCAGGGCTGCTCAGGCTCTTTAATATCCTGCAAGTAAGACATCAGCGCAGTACCTTCATGAATGCAACATGAGATCTTAAAAGGGTCGTGAAATGTTTTGTGGAAATTTTTTACAAATTGTATCATCGAAATCCTGGCCCTCCAAACTAGAACATACATTGTCTTGTTGCACAGTCCGCATTGATTTACAGTGATAAAGACATGGTTTCGATTTCACAGTGCGTGCTCTGCTCAGATCTGCAGCTGACATCATGTTAGTCGCCACCATGGCCTCCAAGATTCTAGCTCTCTCGGGGGCCATGGAAAAACAAACCGTGCTCCAGCCTTGCTGCCGTACGGCAGCACATGGTCCAACTATTTCCTTACCTCCTACCTTTCATATAAATTTGTTATCTTAGAGCAAACAAAAGTTAGCGATATGCTTACATTTTTTAAACGTCTTAAGCTGGCGCTGCTATGACGGCCTGTGGTATAGCATTGTTGTTTCAAGAGCACAGGAAAGCTAGGATTTCAGACGGGCGCTATTAAAGGTAGACTGAATATTGCGCCAGAATGTTTCGGAATCAGCATGTCGAATGTGTAGACAAGTGGAAATAAGAACCGCGTAGTTGCGCATTCCTTTCATGACCGCTTTAAGAGCATTTACAGGAAATTTCCTGCTCCGGTTGTTTAGTATTAATATTATTAGTATCGTCATCGTGACCATGTGACAATATAAACAAACACTGCTTATAAGAGATGCCGTATGTAACAGGGAGAGACCGTTGCCCCACTGTCTTCAGAAGGGAATGCCTACCTCTGCACTGTCTAGGTTGTAGCATGCCCGCTGACTTTTCCGTAAGTCGCCCTCGATCTGCTGCAAGAGGGCTTTGCTGCGTTTGGCACTCCTGAACTCCTCAGCCATTCGGTTGCACTCGGCCTCTGACGTCGTCTTCAGCCTGGCTTCGATTCGTTCGCGAGCTTCGGATTCCTGGCCCAGGCCACCGCGGTTCGCACGAACCACAATGGGGATGGGCTCCTTAAGCGAGCTGCCTGTAAAAGAGACAGCAGCAAACAATAAAGAATCTTTGACTGAAAAACAAAAATCTAGCATAACAAATTCTTTTAAGAACACCAAAGGCAACTTTGCTATTCAGCTAAAGCAACACTACAGTAACACACAAAAGTGGTTTAACTTGACAGGTTATTATTGCTGAACTCCACTGTAATTAATTTCGCAAGTTTATCTTCAACAATAGAAAAGAAATTTGGGGTCACTGTTTCATCTTAGTTTCATCTTTGAATCCTGCACAAAAACACTCAGGAGATGAAATCACGAACCCCATTACTATTTTTGTATGTTCTCACTGCACTGGTTCAGTCAAATTGTCTGAAACATGCCGTCTAGCCTTTGGCTTCTTTAGAACACAATGTATATCTCTTTTATACATAAATAATTATGCAGTACTTGCTAGGTGCCACCAATAATGTATGATATCACACGTATTAAAGCACATATACCTCCGTTTAATTAATTGTCATTATTTATCCTGACAGTTAA
Organism: Hyalomma asiaticum; assembly: GCA_013339685.2. Lineage (NCBI taxonomy): Eukaryota > Metazoa > Arthropoda > Arachnida > Ixodida > Ixodidae > Hyalomma > Hyalomma asiaticum. The sequence continues at coordinate 18,506,828 of CM023488.1, read as the reverse complement.
ATGACTTTCCTGTGTTAAATATATGCTCTGATACCATATCTAGCTTACACTACTCTGAACTTCATGGTTTTACATGATATTTATTTTTTTCAGATTTTCTTCTTCCGTAGCGACCCCCATCAGGAGGTGAACTGGAAATGCTGAGCAAGAAAATGTGATTTCACTAAGTGCTAGCATCGTAGAACAGATTCCACGGGTAAAATAGGCACCGATATCAAGAGTACACTACCTGTAATGAGACCCCGCTGCGCAGTATGTACAGCATGACCACAGTGGAACTTCAATATAACGAATTATCGGTTATAACAAACCAAATGAAAGCATTACCATAAAAGGTGTTATAAATACACCTTTATAACTAATTACTAGACATAATGAAGTGATTTGCGTGGCGTACTGAATTTGTTAAAATGAGGTCTGGCTGTAATGCCACAGCTTGGCCTAACAAACTTTGCAGGGAGCTCCATGGCTAACTAGAGGCACATACCTGCAGTGGCAGCCCTGCCAAGCCCCATGCCTGGCTTGAAGCCCATCATTTTGAGAAGGTTGAAACCCTTGTTTTCTTCACCCAAAGGCTTGCTCAGCGCTTCAGTACGGGTGTCCTCCATTAGCTGCTTCGTGGACTTCGTGCGGCTCATCTTGTTCGCTTCATGGTGCTTCTTCTCGGCCTCAAAGCGCCGCTTGGTGGCACGACTGTGGACCAGTCCTGGTCGCAGGTCCTCACTTGAAAAAGTGAATTTACACGACAGGATGACACATGGCATGAGTAGCTTTGTTCTAAAAAAATGTTTTGCCACATATTTTACTAAGGAAAACTGTCGCAGTGTACAAGCATTATAATGAATGTTGCAGTAGTACATTCATTAGTTTATTACATTGGCAAAGTGATGGATAGCCAGCGCTAGCCAACATTAGCCAGCAATAATTTAGCCACTATGTGAGTGACTACAGTAGTTGACTAATGCAAACTGTTGGGCTCCTTCGTTCCTCATTGATGGAAAAATATACAGAAACAAATGTTATACAGACACTTCACACAGGGGATGACACAGACGGCCACTGGACTTACAACTGTTGTTTGCCAGAACACTTTCCACAGACAAAAAAATTCACTTTCTTAGTGCAAGACAAAGGGCACATTTGCGGGAGTGACAGGTCTTCTTGCCTGTGAAAAGAGACATCAGAACCATGCATGTCGCTTGTAAAAGAAGCTGCATAGTTTGGGAGTGTTCTAATAAACAGTTATCAGTGGCCATATGTGCATATCCTTCCCAGTATGTAGCATCTCTTCCATGGGTTGTATACATTTTCCCATTAACTATGGTAAGTTTCACACAAACAGTAGAAATGTTTTCAATATTAGTAATTGCTGTAGTGTATGTTTAATGTTTTCAATATTAGTAATTGCTGTAGTGTATGTTTCATAATGGCTGCAGTTTTATTTGAGTTTGTACACACTAATTTAATAAATGGTAATTTTTCCCCAATCTTAGCTTTGAATTATTTTCAAATGCTGATTAAATAACTGCTTCTGAAATGTTTGTTTACATCCCATACATATGCTAAGATGAGAGGCATGCAACAGTGCTATGGATCTTGCACGTCAACACGAATGTGTTGACACGAATTAATGTTTCTGCTGGATTATGTCTACTGCACATAAATTTTCCTAAAGATAAGTTTGGCGACAGAAATCAGGAGTCTATAATTCTCTTTATATAAGTGCCCCTGCTTCATATCATTCACAGATATCATGCTTCCTCAACTGAATGCCCCAGATTTCTTTCAGTTTGGTGCAGCGTGGTTGTCTAGGCTGAAGCATATTCAAAACACTTATTGGATTTTCTTTCGAAGTGTGGCTTTGACTAGAGGATGTGAGCTTTTGATGGTGTACGTCGAATCATTTCACTTTTTCCTTATTTAATTAATAAAAAAAGCGACATGACGGTAACGGCGCCAAACGTAAGGATCAACGCACCTTTTTTTTTTATTTTTCTACCCAGAAAATTTGCTAATATAAACGCTTTATCTAGCCTTTTCTTATATATGTGTGTGTATTCTTTCAGTGCTTGTTGAAACCGTGAAACGGAAACAAGAGCTTAATTCACATGTCACCATAATTGCTTGGCAGTAGTACGGTGTAATCAGACTATCTTGCTTTTGTAAATGTAGTTTTGTCGGGGATAGCGCGATGTAGTGGTTAGGGCATCACACCCGAGATAAGTACGCTACACTTGAGATGAATGAATAGTCAACCAAGCATGCTCACTACAAGCTTGCCCCGCCATTTTGTGCGCTATCAACAGATCTGTGCAGTAATAACCTTAAACAAGAGAGCGTCAGGGCACGCAAACGTTAGCTACTCTGCAATTGAGTACGAGGATCGAATATGCAGCAATGAAGGCGAAAGCGCATTCAAACTGGCAGCTGACACTACCTTTCAGCGAGGAAGTTCGCCGACATATAGTCGTCTTCATCGCCGTCAGCCGACATCCCTGCAGTCTTGTGAGTCCGTTCTGGGTACAGTAAGTTCTTTAGACTTGGCAATGCCTTGAAAATGCTATGACGGTCAGCGCAAACAGTCTGGCTGTCCAAAGATTACCGCATCCTCCATCAATGCGTTGCCTCCATAGTATTTAGACGTCGATATTACCTTCGACGGGCAGAAGGTTGTTTATTAAGACGTCTATTCAACAAAATAGCGAAGATCCTGTTTTCACGTCGTCAAAGAAAGAAAGAGAAATCAAGGCACGGTAGCATTGCAAAACTTGCAGAACCATAGAGAAAGGTTTCTCATTCCTCCGTGAAAGAAACAGTGATTGTTACCGCAATAAGCACACAGCTGATTTAGACCCACCACATCAATAGGGTTGCTGAAATCGAGTGTAACTACTCGTCTAACCGAACCCCACATGGCGCCGTGCTCGCCAGCTTTGTTTCGCACGTTTGATTAAATCGGTAAAACAGGTTCTTCGGCTAGTTTGTCTTGCGTGATCACAGTAAAGAACGGCGCAAATAAGGAGAAACAAAAGTAGCGTCTGCCTCTTGTGTCGTCTCATTTGGGCTGTTATTTACTGCGATTATGATTAAATCAACCGTTGCGTTGAGTTTCACCATGAATAGCCATACATGATCAAATGGTTGAGCATTGATTGTCATTGTCTCCATCCAGTGCCTCCTCCATCTCTTTGCTCAGGTCAAGGCATTGGCTCAGGTAAAGCTCACTTTAGCTGAGGCGAGCAGGCATTGCCTGATGCTCGGGTGCCCGACCATCGCATCGGCACGGACATCATTTAAAGAAAAAAAGACAAAGCCGCCGAGTCAACATGGCGACGTTTTTCGGCGAGGTCCTGCCGATTCATTCGCGAGCCGTCGACGACAACGAGGACGAGAATGTCGAGTCCCCCAGCGTCTACTTCGACCTGGACCAGAGGTACCAGGACGTGCCGTCTCTCCCCGCCTACGACCTGGTCTGCGTGGCGACCGGTATCGCGCCGAGCATCTTCGTGCAGTGCTACCTGGTACCGGACGCGCACCAGGTTCTGGGCACCATCCGGCTGAACCCGACCAAGCAGCAAGACTCTTCCAACGACCCCTCGGGTGGCGTCTGGGGACTCGACTACAGCCGCCGCACCGACGTTCTGGGCAAGCTTGTTCACTATTCAGGCCACGGTGCCGGCGTGCTGTACTGCCTATGCGACAAAGAGATACCGTTCGAGAGCTGCGCGCCCATCGCCCGACACTTCGTCGAACTCTCCAAGTCTCCGCGCGTCACCTCCGTGTCCTTCGCGGCGCTGCCGGCTAGCGATTACAAGTCCAAGGGCAGGCCCGAGTTCCCGCTCCTGAGGCAGTTGCGCACGTTCGGCTCGGCCAGGAACGGCACGGAGGAAGTCATACCGGATTTGGAAACGCCGAACACGGTGTCGGGAATGTGCGCGGCGATGCTCACCGAATGCGAGGTGGGCGACATGCCTGGGACCCTGTTCGTCCTCTACACCGACACGCCCGAAGTCGACTCGACCGTGGTTCGGGCGCTCGAACCGACGCTGAGGTTGAACTGTCTCCAGGCCCTCAATCAGCCACTGGACAATTGCAGGAACGAGCTCTTGAGGCGCGTTCGGGACGCCAAGATAGACCGTGGTTACCTGTACTTCTGAGGTCGAAGCTTGCGGTTTAGGTAGTCGAGCCATAAAGCAACCACTGACAGACTGGTTTTTACCGGATGAATGGCACACGGGAAAGTACCTTTTTGATGTCCCCACCCTGTTGGCGCTAAACAACTGACGGAGGATGCGCCTGAAGCTTGAACGTCTGTGACATTCTGGCGAGCTTTTTACCTCAGAAGCACGGCTTACCTCATTCCGCCGCTTCCGTAGTCAAAAGACTACAAACCGTTCTTGAAACGACACCATGTTGGACAAGCTCACTGGCTGCTGTAATCTAATAGGGACCCTCAGGAAACCTGAAAAAAGGAGTTGAATCAAGTTTCTTGTTTTGACCATCAAGCCTTGCATCTGTGGACTCTGCACAGACTAAGTCGCTTCTGCCTGCACGTCTCGGTATGAGAAGTTTCGTGGAAGTAATGGACAGAAGGCGTGTCTGTGTCTTTGTGGAGTACAGGAAACTTGTCTGTTGCGTGCGGCAATAATGACTTGACGTGACTTACTTGACATTTGAGCTCACTGTCTGTCTGCTTTGTAGTGCACATCCAATCAGTTAAAAGATCTCATGCACACACATTATTCCACATGCCACAACACATTACAAAGCGCATTGCATTGAATGTGCCAGTTGGTAACAGGTTTCCGGAAGGTTAATATTTGCCTTTACCAGATGAAGTTAAGGTAGCACAAGGCAGCAGAAACAAATAGTTAAAAAAGACACTACAATCACTCACGTTCTAGTGCATTTTCTTCTATGTCCCTTGCTCAGTGCTATCTTGGATTCATTGTGATGTTTCAGGAGCCCTGTGCAGTTCTGTCATTGGTAAATGTTAAGCGCTGACATCTACATTGTTGTAAGCACAGATTGTTGAGGTGCCATTTTTTCTTTGTGTTGTGTCACCAATTTTGGGTGGCCCGAAACTCTCGAGGACCAGGAGTTGCACTTCTTGTGTGTGAAAGTTTTGAGTCATGTTTGTTGACAAATACCTCTGGCATATTTGTTCCCTATGCTATTAAACAACGTTTAAATTCTTGTCCCTCTTCTAGTATGTCTTGTCATGTATACTCATTCTTTTTTTTTGCATGTTTCCAAGAAGTACGCTTCTTATTTACAGGAACTATTCTGGCGTTTCAATTGTATATGTGCTGTTCCGTGCTTTTTAAGTTTAATTCTGGGAATTTCATGCTTGAAACAACAAATGTCAGTAACGTGATTGAGAAATGTGATAAACATGTCACACATTCTGATGACCACTTTGTGTAATGCTTGGGCTGACAGCTGAACCACTGAACTGGCTAAGACGCAAAAGCATTATGCTGCGCATGAGCTCCGTCAGCTAATTTTCAGCATGGGCAAAATGCTTTCATAATGCGTGTACGTAAATTTAGGCGCAAAGAATTATTAGAATCTGAATGTGGAGCTCCCCCACAGCAGCAATTTGAAGCATCTCAACTCTGCCAATAACTCCCCTTTTCACCGAGGGCAGATCAACTTAGTCGTGAATCAACAAACGTGAAGCATTACAGCATATTTAGTCAAGGCAACAGTGCACAGGCAGCACAGTAGTGCTTATGTTATGCCATTATATGCCCTGCACAGCATGCTAAGATGCCACAACACCAGTTCCATGCGCTGATGACTGCTAAAAAAGTGCTGTCTGACAACAATGTTGCACGGAATGGTGCAACTCCGAGTAAGTGCCAGAAAGCTGCAATGTTAGGTGCACCAAGGTTGTCCGTGTGACATCCTGTTGTCTCGTGGTTTGTTTGTTCCTCAACATTTTATGCTAAAGAGCTCATGTTGAGGAATACCTGGCATCTTCATGATGGTGCTGAGCCAATCCACCCAAAAACATAGCAAAAGATGTAGTTTGAAATCAGTGGTGTACCATATTGGGGGGGGGGGGGCACCAACAACATAATTCAGCGTAAAAGCTGGTGCTCCAACTTTCTCTCTTTTTTTTCATAATTAACGTGAAACTTGTAATATAGTATTTGAAGAATTGTCTTCATCTGAACTGACGCGTAGAAGGAATCCTTACATGAGGCATTCTTATCTAAATGCGTGGGAACTGAAATAACCTTTTTACTGACGTCACCATTTATGTAGCCAACAGTGGGGTTGGGTAAATTGAATTCTCTTAAGATTTTTACACTTTGCATGTGCATATATACATGCACACACACAAGCACATAGATAAAGGAAGGTTGGACACCCTCCCTTAAATAAAGTCCTGGCTGTGCCCCTGACTTCCACCAGGCTTCACGAAATCCAGTGTGGTTTGCTACATTTGTACCAAAAAAATGTGTTGTGAATGCATGGAGAACAACTTCCATTTTATGTGGCTCATAAATTTTTAAAATAAATCAAGACCTACAGAAGTTTAACGACAAACTCGGTTTGTAACCAGATCAAGAAAAAACAACCATTGTCACATTCTGTCATGCGCAGCTAATAAAGATCTAGATGTGATAGCCACTATGAAATATGCCAATTCAAGAATACAACTTTTTAAAATGCACAAAAATTAGACATTCATGCACTTTAGGAGTTTGCAAATTTCTGTATTAGCTCTTGATGCAGAGTTAGCATATTTGTAAGCATAATTTGTGCTTTCTTCCAGATGCCAATTTTAAGGAATTTCTGTTAAGAATTCCAGGCCTTAAGCCAAAGTTCAGATGCTCATATATTGTAAAAATGATTCTCTCCTAAAAGTAACACATTTTATTCACATAAGTGTCATATCATCGCGAAACACCTAGAGTAGCAAGACATGCCGCAAATCGGGCTAACTCCAGAATTATTAATAAAGCAATCTTGTTCTCTCACACGAGTACATTGGTTGTCTCACGAAAAGATTTTAGATGCATCTTAGATGCAGTTTGAAAAGTAACGTCAAAATTAGCTACTGCATGTCAGAGTTTTGGCACAACTGCATATTGTTAGACTACATACATATTCCAAGGAAATGTATATGCTGCAAACGATATAAACCCTCTGGTCCACCTGCACCTGCGTATATTTGACCATACTCTCAGCAGAACACAATTTGAAGAGTTGTGATGATTTATTCATCCTGCATATGTGTTGCAAACCTCCTGGCACCAGCCCTGTATTGTTCAAAAAATCCACAGCATATCCACGGAGTGAATGATGATGAGTGGGCGAAGCTCCGGAGGTTCATCGTAGATCGCGCCGAGTTCCGGATTAATTTAGTTAACGCGCACGCTACGAATCCTTATGGTTCAACTACGCACAAGTGAAATCTCCCACCGGCACTTCATTGCAAGTCAAGATCCAGTGCCTATATATATATATATATATATATATATATATATATATATATATATATATATATATATATATATATATATATATTGGGTGGCCGGTGAACGGTTCTCCAGCGCGAGCAGTCGGTATTTTTCAATCAAGAAACTCGCTAGAAGACGCTGCCTGCGCCAACGTTGTCTCTCGCGGGTGAGGGCGCGTCTCCTTATTTGCGAGCTGGTAGAGCGTTCATCGAAGAAAGAGCGTTTCCATAGTCAACGCGCGCCCTTCGCTCTCTCTCTCTCTCTCTCTGTGTCTCTCTCTCACACAAGACAGCAGATGGAAGAGTGAGAGAGCTAGCGCGCCGGGAGGCACGCGCCGAGGGCGAGCGCGAGCCTCCGGCGGCGCGATACTACTACTACAGAGGAGGGAACGACCCACACCCTAAGGATCGAGTTCGCTTCGCACCTAAAATATTTCAAGTGTAACACCACCCAAGGAGTTCAGCTGTTGCTATGCTTCCTGTAGTATAAATCTTCTGCCGGACAGACCGCTTTTTATAGCACACCCCCGTATTGTTCGGCGGTACTCCAGTGGAAACACCCTTCATGGAGTTAAAGTAACCGTTCCAATCAAAAGAGGGCATGTATATATTTAGAGTAGGGTTGGGTACCTTTCGAACAACACGAAAATGATTCTTAACACAAACTCGGCAGCGCAAAAAACACGGACGAAGAAAAGAAGGAACACACACAGGCGCAAACCGTGTCCTCGTAGTAGGGAACGAAACCCCAGCCATATGCCAAAGAAACCCTGTCGAGGTAGAATTCGCCTTCCTGAGTTTCGCAAATCGAAGTGAAGCAACATACGGATCCTCATTTTCAAAAACAAGGACCCGAAGCCAGTCGTTAAAAATCCGGTTCTGCCTCCACGCCTCGCTCCTCAGAATCTTGCATACTCTCCTCGCATGAGCCCAAGAAGGGCCCGGGCACCCGAAAAGGATTTGGACTTGAAGTGGAACGATATATGCCTCTTCAAGCACAGGGACAAAATCCTGGAATGGCAACTCGTCAGGGCGATCAGATTCATGCAGACCACATCCGCCATGTACTTGCTTTGGCTACACATAAAAGAGCCCAGGGGACTAGAAATATGCTGCAGTAACACTCTTGTTTGGGCTAGTTGGTACATTCTTAACACAAACTCGGTAGCGCAAAAAACACGGACGAAGAAAAGAAGGAACACACACAGGCGCAAACGTCCTCATAGTAGGGAACGAAACCCTAGCCATATGCGAAAGAAACCTCTGGTCGAGGTTGAAATCGCCTGCCTGAGTTCGCAAATCCAAGTGGAGCAAACATACGGATCCTCATGTTTCAACACAAGGACCCGAAGCCAGGCCGATTAAAAATCCGGTTCTGCCTCCACGCCTCGCGCCTCAGATCTTGCATACTCTCCTCGCATGAGCCAAGAAGGGCCCGGGCATCCGAAAAGAGTTGGACTTGAAGTGGAACGATATGCATCTCAAGCACAGGGACAAAAGTCCTGGAATGGCAACTCGTTAATGCGAGTCAGATTCATGCCAGACCACTTCCGCCATCTACTTGCCTTGGCTACACTAAAAGAGCCCAGCGGACTAGAAATATGCTGCAGTAACACTCTTGTTTGGGCTAGTTGGGTACATTCTTAACACCAACCTCGGTAGCGAGAAAAAACACGGACGAAGACAAGAAGGAAACCACACCAGGCGCAAAACACCGTGTCCATCGTAGTAGGGAAACGAAAACCCTAGCCATATGCCAAAGAAACTCTGTCCGAGGTTGAAATCGCCTTCCTGGGTGTTCGCAAATCGAAGTGAAAGCGAACATACGGATCGTCATTTCAAAAACAAGGACCCGAGCCAGTCGCGTCTGTGTTCCAGTCTTTCTTCGTCCGTGTGTTGTGCGCTACCGAGTTGTGTAAGAATGTACCACTAGCCAAACAAGGGTGTTACTGCATGCAGTTTTTTCTAGTCCCCTGGGCTCTTTTATGTGTAGCCAAAGCAAGTACATGGCGGAAGTGGTCTGCATGAATCTGATCGCCCTGACGAGTTGCCATTCCAGGATTTTGTCCCTGTGCTTGAAGAGGCATATCGTTTCACTTCAAGTCCAAATCCTTTTCGGATGCCCGGGCCCTTCTTGGGCTCATGCGAGGAGAGTATGCAAGATTCTGAGGAGCGAGGCGTGGAGGCAGAACCGGATTTTTAACGACTGGCTTCGGGTCCTTGTTTTTGAAAATGAGGATCCGTATGTTGCTTCACTTCGATTTGCGAAACTCAGGAAGGCGATTTCAACCTCGACAGAGTTTCTTTGGCATATGGCTAGGGTTTCGTTCCCTACTACGAGGACACGGTTTGCGCCTGTGTGTGTTCCTTCTTTTCTTCGTCCGTGTTTTTTGCGCTACCGAGTTTGTGTTAAGAATGTACCAACTAGCCCAAACAAGAGTGTTACTGCAGCATATTTCTAGTCCCCTGGGCTCTTTTATGTGTAGCCAAAGCAAGTACATGGCGGAAGTGGTCTGCATGAATCTGATCGCCCTGACGAGTTGCCATTCCAGGATTTTGTCCCTGTGCTTGAAGAGGCATATCGTTCCACTTCAAGTCCAAATCCTTTTCGGGTGCCCGGGCCCTTCTTGGGCTCATGCGAGGAGAGTATGCAAGATTCTGAGGAGCGAGGCGTGGAGGCAGAACCGGATTTTTAACGACTGGCTTCGGGTCCTTGTTTTTGAAAATGAGGATCCGTATGTTGCTTCACTTCGATTTGCGAAACTCAGGAAGGCGATTTCAACCTCGACAGAGTTTCTTTGGCATATGGCTAGGGTTTCGTACCCTACTACGAGGACACGGTTTGCGCCTGTGTGTGTTCCTTCTTTTCTTCGTCCGTGTTTTTTGCGCTACCGAGTTTGTGTTAAGAATGTACCAACTAGCCCAAACAAGAGTGTTACTGCAGCATATTTCTAGTCCCCTAGGCTCTTTTATGTGTAGCCAAAGCAAGTACATGGCGGAAGTGGTCTGCATGAATCTGATCGCCCTGACGAGTTGCCATTCCAGGATTTTGTCCCTGTGCTTGAAGAGGCATATCGTTCCACTTCAAGTCCAAATCCTTTTCGGGTGCCCGGGCCCTTCTTGGGCTCATGCGAGGAGAGTATGCAAGATTCTGAGGAGCGAGGCGTGGAGGCAGAACCGGATTTTTAACGACTGGCTTCGGGTCCTTGTTTTTGAAAATGAGGATCCGTATGTTGCTTCACTTCGATTTGCGAAACTCAGGAAGGCGATTTCAACCTCGACAGAGTTTCTTTGGCATATGGTTAGGGTTTCGTTCCCTACTACGAGGACACGGTTTGCGCCTGTGTGTGTTCCTTCTTTTCTTCGTCCGTGTTTTTTGCGCTACCGAGTTTGTGTTAAGAATGTACCAACTAGCCCAAACAAGAGTGTTACTGCGAAAATGATTATCTGGCTGGCTCGCGTTTCCTTTCTCGATTGCTATAGGCTCACCAAGGTTAATGTGATAAGTCACGCTGATAGCGCGCACGAACTTCGTGGAAGGGAACTACGGAACGCGAGGCGATAACGCAATAAATACGCCTCAGATACACTTCCTTCTGGAGCGCATATGCACCATATACACCCGTAGGCGTAGAAGAGATCTCTGGGGGTAATTACGTCCTAGGACAATAATCTTACTCTAGCATACTGACATCTCCTCTCTCGAAAAGCTGGCGCTCGCTATACTTTCCTATCAAGAGTGACATGCCGAGCTGATAGCCGCACGTTGTTCGTGACCGAAAATTAACAGGCGCGCGGAGTCATGAGAAAAATGCGAACAAAAATACACCCCAAATACTCCAAGCCGAACACCATGTGATACCCTGCTACGACTGCGAATTCTCTTCACTGATGGCGATAACGCTCGCTTTCCCCGTAGATTTTTATATTTTATGGCTTGCCAGTGTCATCAGCACCTGCGGGAGCCTTTGGCAGGACGTTGTTTGGAAAGCGCGAAAGTGGTGCCACGACGAACCGATCGTTTTCTCGGTGTGCATTTTGCGTAAACTTCCCTGTATCGCGTATACTCGAATGCGCGCACCGATTTTCCTCGTGAACAGGCGTGTTTCCTTGATAGCGCTGGCAATTTCGCAAAAAAAGAAAGAAAGATGAAAACAAAATCACAATGACCACTGCTTTTAGCGTCGTTGCAGTCGATCCTATGAAGCAGATGACACATACACAGAGTAGCTACCTATAGCTACAACGTACCTACCAACTGCACGCGCTCAGACAGGGTCCGCTAAATACGGAATCGTTCCTTAATTATAAAAGAGTTTCAGGTGATCAGAAAATAAGTGGGAGTCACGAAATTCTCCTCGGCCGCACCCGGCCAGTCGGATATATGATCTATACGCATCATATAACCGGGCACTTCATCTACAGGGTCCAACAGCACTCGGGCTTGCTTTTTTTTTTTGGGGGGGGAGGGGGTTGTATGCACGTCATTTAGATTCCAGAAACTGAAGTGGCAGGAAGGCAAGGGTGCACCTGTCTCGCGAGTCTGCGTCTGCTCTACTTGTCGTAGGGGTAAACGGCTTCGCGTTTGGATCAAGCATACATGCTCCTGACACCAGTTAATTATGAGCAGCCGGTTTTGTTACGCCACAGTAGATAGCGACCGACCATTGGCGAAAGGATTGCAATGAATGTGTGACGCTGTCGCGGCCGTTCAACCTTGACCGCAAGTCCCCATTGAAATTTATATATATATATATATATATATATATATATATATATATATATATATATATATATATATAGTGATTCGTAAGAAAGGAAAAGACGCTAATTTCTGTCTCCCATGCTGGGGACACGGCTAAGAGCCTTGAGGGAAGGGGATAAGGGATATAAAGAGGTGAAGAAAAGGAAAAGTAGAAAGGAGAGAAAGTAAATAATGAAGATTCTGTCCGTAAGTGCACTTTGAAACATGTTGCCATCTCACCCCCACCCCAATATATATATATAATACGGCTCGGGTGGGAGAAGGGGACACCTCAGGGACAGGATCGAGTTTGGTTGAACTTGTATCACCATAATACACATGTACGCAAAAGAAAAAGCAGGCACAACTCTGAGCTAACCAGTCTGCTGGTTTGGCATAAAAGTTTAGCACGTGGCTGAGGTCTTGGTTAGTGCTCCGAATGTGCTGCCCCGAAACGTAAATCCACGCAGTTCGTGCATGAAGACTTATTTGCATCAGAATGTACTACCAGATCACGTTAAAAAAATACACATCGCGATTCGAGCACCGAAAAACGGGCAACTAAGTGGCTGGTCTTGGGTGCGGACCGGCAACCAGGCCGCCGTCTAAAAAGAAAAAAAAAAAAACACGGCCGTGCCGATCATAAAGCAGGCAGGCAGAGAACGCGACGCATGCCCAGTACGTCGATCAGTTTGAAAAATGAGAGACGACACGAAATAAAGACAGAACACAAGGCGTTTGGGAGAGTGCACTTTTTAGTCGAGGGTAAAGAGTATTTACAGACGTATGGTACAATCACGAGCTAAATAACGCGACGCAGTAAATTCATACCATCGTTTTTTCTTCTCGTTCTCCTTTATAAGGTCTAGCATTTCTTTTTAATGCGGGACAGAATACACACTCACACACCACGCACGCGCACACACACGTACATCAAAACGCTTTATATATATACGTCGCGCCAAACCGCGCTGCACTGATCAGTAAAAGAAAAACAATAAAAAAATTCAACTTGTCCTGCTCAGCGCAACACTTTTTTTGCGTGCCCTACGACAAAGGCGAAGCGAATGGCCAACCGTGCCGCGCATTCTAAAGCGGGGGGAATACAAGACACTCCTTTTTACGGGGGTGTATTCACACTTGTAAGAGAGTTACTACTGAACGGTGTCCGCAGAATAAAGGGTGCAATCATACAAGGGAAGAATAAAAGGTGGCACAGAAATGGGTGCATTTGCTTTACAGTTGCCAAAAGAAGCACCCAGTGCTGCTCTTCACAATAGATTCTATTTTTACTTAAAGAAAATTTTGTCTTTTAACATCACTGACTACATTGGCAGGTGAAGGCAACAGTAGAGATCTGCAAAACCAAGTGAAGAACAAGGGGCATTGGGATTACAAGTGCACATGTGTGTAACGCCTTCATGCCCTCGTCTTCCTGCATCATTAATCGTTCACCAAGCCAAGATACAGTACCAACTATTCCATCATCAAGCCTCAACAAGGGATAAAAAGTCCACAGGAAGTATCATGAGCAGCCTTTTGTCATTCAGCTGGTTGAATACGCAGCTGTGTGAAACTACTAAGATAAACCGAACAATGGAAAGTAGAATGTCACAGTTGCCACCTTCAAATTTTACTTATGCTGCCTACACATATCAGTGTCCAATTGGCATGGCAGTTCCAATAGGAGATTGAGGATCAATAACATTCGTGCGAAATGCACTGTGTCAAAGTGCAAGGAAGGAAGTAAACACAGGTGGACATCCCACTGTGATGTAGCATCTTTACATTGCACACTAAGGCGAGAAAAACGGCAAATGGGAATCCGAGCACAGCGTTGCAAAACATTTCGGTATGTTGGATGGCGTGCAACAAATGTCCATCATATACACCAGTACATGAACATTTAATTTGCAAATGTGGCATGCTCACTGGAGGAAGATGAGAACTAGAGTTTTTCTTCCAACTCTGGGACAAGGTGTGTCAGCACCTTGGTCGCAGCAAAGTATGCAAGGGAGTCAAAGGGACACTGCTCAGCTAACGTCAAGTGCGAGTACACCCCCTGTGGATGGCTGATGTGTACGACACAGAACCTTAAGATTGAAAACGTGGCTGGCAAGAGATGGATCACTGAGGAGTCAAGCAAGAGTGTACGGCAAAGAGAGGGAACAATACAAAAATGAGACAGTGAGGTATGATGACATTGAACAGCAGAGCTTCATACCAAGGCTGCTAAGGGAAACACCTAGTATTCCTCTTGCTGGGAGTTTCCAATGTGTCTGCTCAACGTGTGCATACATAATGTTGAGTAGCCTATATCACAGCCGCTGGATCGAAACGTCCTGAACAAGCCATGCAGTTGTAGTGCGTTCGTCTCTGTGGTCTTGCAAGAGACTGATTAAGCAGTGACAAAGCACTGGAGTGGCGGACAGTCCACCTAGCATTCTTTGCCCGAAACTCCACTGACCAAAGAAGCCAAGAGTCCTTCTGGCGCTGTTATCCCAAGTGAGCTTTGTTGTGGACTGTGCACATACCATGGGCGCCGCCATATTTTTTTTCATCCAGACAGCGACAGTATGGATCTTATTTGTGTGTAGATAGCCAATGATTGGCTGCACAAAGAGCAGCGAAGTGGAGAACAATTCCGGCATTAGGGCAATCGCTATTGGTTGCTCAAGAGTTGCAACCAGCACTTTTAAAGAGATGCTATAACTACAGAGTTACCAGAAATCACATGGCGGCCACTTACATTCGCACACTTGCTGGGTGCGTTGAAAGCGGCTAGATATCCCTAAATGACATTACAAAGCAGCACTTTTTTGCACAAAAGCATACAAGACTGCGAGTTTGCCATTGCACTAGAGCGACAGGCCACATCCCTGAAATTACAACAGGCCAGTCTCATTACATTAAATTTGATATGCAAGCGAGGACACAAAGACAGAACGATGGATGGTAATGCGGTTGCAAAATTCCTGCTCCACACCACAAGACATCACAGAACAGACAGCATCTGCTGGGGATGCCTAACTGCTCATCAATAAAGGCCCAAACTCTTGCTTAAAGAAAAAAAAAACCTTTAACTTATGTTTTAATGATGCGTGCTAGAAAAGCAAAATATGCCAAAATGCTGGAATATCCGTGATTTCATAACGATCCTACGGACACAGCTGCATTTACGAGCAAAGCTAAATTAAATTCAAAACAACACACAGATTATGGGATGTGAAAAGGTTCCAGTCTAAACTTGGCTTTCTGGAACTGCTTGATGTGTACCAAAGTCAATGTACAGAAGCATTCTTTTCTTTCCACTTCAATCAGAATGCTGCTGCAGAGGCTGGAAATCGAACCCGTAACCTCGTACTCTACAGCAGTAGGCCACACTCTCTGAAGAGTGACGAGAAAGCCGAGGGTGAATCCCACGCAGCGTCTCGTACCTAATTCTGTGTGAAGCTTTCCAGCGGCATGCACAAAATGCTCTCGGCAAATATTTAGGCGTAAGAGTGCTGGAGCATGAATGTGTCAAGAAACATGCACTCACACATGTAGGAAAAGATGATACAAGAAGCCTCAATCAGCAAACATGAGATCACCAGCACGAGCACTCATCCATAGCCATGCAAACTTCAAGCCTGTGAAGGCATTTCTTCAATGTTCCGTGACCTGCCAGAAAGCTCAGTCTGATTTCTATGATTTGAAAACCCCGCTGCAATAGAAATGAGACCAAGCAGCAATGGTTGCTTCATTACAAGGAGTACAATTCATGGAATCATGCATGCATTAGTGAAGCAGTAGCCAGTATGCGGCAGCATGCGACACTTGTACACATGTTCCACTGCTAACAGAAAAGCGCCGACTGTGCTTGTCTATTCACATTTCCACACTGTTCCCTGTTGCCACGAATCTGTCCGTACCAACTTGCCCAGCTACCAAAATCATTAACGGGCCCCCCAGCAAGTCTGGAAATCGTGAGCTGACAAGCGCAGTGCATACACTGTGTGCTCACAACTGAATTTGCCAACTGAATTGCTGTGTGTCATGGAAAGAGCTCTAACGTCAAACCAATAGTTGTTTAGTTTTCTTGCTGCACTCCAAGAGTGAGGATGACTCATGCCAGTGCATTGGTATGTGATGTCACTCACAGTTATGTCTCTGTGAGTGACGACTCACAGGGTCAGTGGAAACCAGCCTGAGCCAATCAGGAAGTGCCGCTTCTGGCGGCTGCCTCCTTGGAAAAGAACCACAGCATCAGCAAGTGGCAAAGGTGCTATATTACCAGTGACTCTCGCCTCCTGGAATCATGGTTTCATGCTGCTTCAAGCATCTCTATCTCTGCTAATAACAGAAAAATTCTGGGCAATTCTTGCAGTAGAATGCTTCGATCCTGCTGGGCACTCAACCTCCATGTAGAACTGAAATTTGCCATGTGGCACGGTGAGAGGCCCTTTAACCCTCATAGCAATCAATAGTGTTGCAGGAATCGAAAACCCCTGAGTAGAGAGAGCTCAGGCTGTCTTGCCACAATACCCTACCACCGTGCGTTCCTCATTCAGTTGCAGCAAGGTTTCAACCCAACTAACACGCCATGCGCACATACTGCATCCCGCCCCTCGAGTTCCCGCAAAAAGCGAGATTACCACAAAGTTTGTTGCGACTGTCCAACAAACCGTAAATGTAACTTCATCGAGGTTGCACACTAATAATAATAAAAAGAAAGAAAAAAAAAGACACTTTCCCCTCTGCCAAAGATGAAGCATGATGATGGCTGTAGACACATATAAGGATCACTTAATGCCCAAGCATAAGGCATAGCCATGACTCACTGGTCGAGCACTTTTGACAGTTGAGACAGCTCCAAGACCAGCTGGATTGTGGATGATGACCATCGCTATCTTTTAGCCTGGTGTAACTCGTACATGGGTACTAGTATACTAATCAGACATTGGTCACATTTACTAAAAGAAAAGCTCTAGCGGCGCCCATGGCACATGAAGATGAAGAAAGCAACACATTAATTCGATAATGTTGAAGAGGCAAGTGCATGAAGGTTTGACAAAGAAGGCTCACATGGAAGAGAGAGAAAGGGGGAGGCAGGTCAGAAAAGTTAAACTATAATTATGGTGAAACATTAAGTGCCACATGCCGACTAGAGTTTCACGTTACGTCGCTCCCTCTACCGTCGACACGACGCACTAAAAACACTCAAACAAGTGTGAACACGCGTTAGCTGGTGCACTCCCAGCCCAAGACACGAAGGGGCGCTTCTGGTGAGAAAGAAAAAGGGCTGTCTGGCTCGCAATCGGGGCTCAGTTTCCATCCGATTGAAGTGTCACTGCCAGATAAAATAGATAAAAGAGGCATAAGTTAATTGTCCACCACACAAACTATCTCGCTGCACATCAAGCACACGTCGGATCCCGTAAAGCAGCTGCTGTGAGCTCGGTCGCATGTGCTGCGAGTCGGCTTTGTGGGAATTGTTTAACAAGGAAGAACTAGCTGGCACATCATTACAGAAGCTACTGCAATCACAAATTGTGTCACACGAGGAGAAAGCACTGTCGGCACAAGCAAAAGACATACGAGGTAAAGATAAACAAGTTCACAATAAAGCTGTGCTTGGGTTGTTTGTGTCGACAGTGTCCTCTGCCTGCAGATTTCATTCCTATAAGGCCCTTTCGTGCAATACCTTTTCAATAAGAATAAACAATTTCTTGTACCTAGTTCATACAGATGGACAAACGAACAGCTAAGAAGCTAGATTCATTATCTGAACGAAGGAGCACGAGGACCCGACGTGAGCTTGACAAGTGAAGAAACTTGGAGCACGGCTGTGCCTCTACAGGAGAGGAAAAGGAGCCAAGGAGTAGCTTATACAGTTGAATAAAGCGCTGATAAGGGAGTCAAGTATGAATCACTATCATAACTAAAGCAATAGCTTAATGGCGCTCAAAATTAATATGCAGCTTGGACTCTGCAATCAGTCTGATTTGATGGCGAGTGTGAACTACTCTCATTGCTACATAAGGAATGATCAGAAGTGTACACAGTCTTCCCATGGCTGAAGGTACAGAGCACAGTGGCGCCATCTCTAGCAGCAAGGGCAAAATCTTCCCACACGGCATCCTCTCTGCCCTGGGTGTTCCAAAAGCCTTTCGGAGAGACAGTAATACTTTCACTTTGCATTACTGTGTGTAGTGCACACTCATGAAATCGTTCCACACGAAGGTGTCAAGTGCTACATAATAAGATGGCACAAGCACTACACGAAATCTGAGCACTGGAAAGCCAGCAGTTTGCCTTAAAGAGCCATTTATACCTGAATCCCTCATCAACGCGATATTCATAATATATATGTATATATCTAACAGTTCGCCCAACCAGATAAGAGGCGTGAAGCCGACGCACGCAGCTGGATTTTGGCGCTGCTATCAGCTGGTCATGCGAATGTTCTAACGCTGGACGAGGTGCTGCACGGTGCACTCTTCATCGATCCCCTGATATCACGTGGGTGTCAATGCGCCATGGCTGATGTATGCTGCAGCTTACCTGCCCCCTACAACACAGACCACACTTGCTGCTCGCCACACTGCTGTTCACATCCGAGTTTCTGAGCCATGCCATCATCATTTGTGAAACTCGTTATGTTGAAGTACAGCTGTTATCCATAGCTTAATTAAGAGCTAGAAGACGTATGCGCCCCCTATAAACAATACTGAGAAACCTGCAAGAGTGAGGCACATATCCGGTATAATATAGATTTTACATCTCACAGTCACAGGGGCTAGTGGCCGCTGGCGGATTTTTCAATTAGGCTCAACTCCCACTCCGGTTCTATTCTTTTCAGAGCTTTCACAGCAGTGCGTGACTGGCAAGCCACGGGCGAAACCACTCACTGGCGCAAGCGATGCTGTGAAGTGTTCAAAAAGACCTACAGTACACCACAGTACAAGGCGATTTCTATTGCAAACGCATACTAGTACACAGGTCTTGGCTAAAACCGACCTCTACTTGAACGCAAGTGCACTACAGTTCGCGTGTTCTGATTTGTCACAAGTAAAGCAGGCCATGCAGCTAGAACGATAACATCGAGCAACACAGCACTTTTAAAAGCATGACCTCTTATCTACACCCATCTATTTGATGGCTTGCACGTGACGCCATGGCACGTAGGTAGGTCGGTGCACCTGTCTCTTTTAATCTTTTAAATAATAAAGAGGGTGATACTGGCGCATGCTATGCCATTCACCAACACGGCCTCCATGCGATGACGTCAGTGCAGGCCACCTGCCTATTGGCATTCATCGCAACACAGCGAAAGCAGCGCCAAGTTCCCGCCCAGATGCATGCGCCGCGCACTTCGGGTGGCTTTGCTTCTGCGCTCCGTGTCACACGCAGCTGCGGGTCGCAGACCTGCCGCTGCTTATCATTGTCGTCATCGGCTTTCCTCTTCGACTGGAGCAGAGATAACGGCAGGAAACAAGGGAGCACACGTTTGAAGTGTTCCGGAAGGGGAAAACGGGTCGCGATAAAATCAAGTCGTCGAGATACGGGCATGCCTTCGCGACGGGCCATCAAACGTCCACCACCATCTTCTTGTGGATATCTGTGTTGCCAACAACCTGGATGGAAAACAAACAAACAGAAGAATAAGTGACACTGCAGTGAATCCATAAGCAAGCCTGTTAGAATCTGATAACATCAACTGGTAGCATCATTATGTATGTAGCGAGCTTGAAACTGAAGCTGTTATCAAATCTTCATCTCCACACCAAAACAACACTGTTGTGCAGAGGTCCCACTCATAACCACGCAGTGCAAATAATGCTGTGCAGAGAGATAAGGCAACAACTCCAGCACAGCAGGAAGCTGCATATGTCAAAGACTGCCCATCATTGACATTTGCCTGCACGGACTGAACTAGCTGTGGAAAAGCTCTGGTTCATCTTCAGCTTGGCAAGTTCTACACAACAGTAACATAAAGATAGCCATTCTGTTCCAGTATGTGCCGGGTTCCACGCAGGGAAATACATAGAATTTTTTGCCACTGAAGAAGCACAGTTGTTAACTGGGCTGGTTTAACCATGCATGCCATTATTTGAAAACTGAATTTGCTTGATGTTAGAGTGATAAAATTTCTGGGGTTTTACATATCAAAAGTAAGATATGATAATGAGAGATGCTGGGGTGGAGGGCTCTGGAAACTTCAACCACCTGGGGTTCTTAACGTGCACTGACATCGCACAGTACATTGGCCTCTAGCATTTCCCCTCCATCGAAATGCGGCCGCCGCAGTCAGTGTTCAATCCTGCGACCTTCGGGTCAGCAGTCAAGTGCCGTAGCCACTAGACCACCGGTGGGTGATGTTACAAACATGGCCTCAAAGATCAATCTGCACGTGGCACCACAGCTCAGAGGCCATGTTGTAGAGCAGTTGGAAAGTGGCTGAGGCAGGCTAGGTGTACAGTTGTTATTCCACCATTTTGATGAGTGTGCCACTACAAATCATCGATTATGGTATAGGTGAGCATGTAATAACTAACGTGGAGGATTGATTAATGACCAGAAAAATGTACAGCAAGCATCACCTGATTGTGGAGCCCATGCATTACCTGCCTGATTTCTCTACTATGCCAACACCGCAATCAAATGTTCCACAATCTTACTAATAGAATAGTGGGCCACAAAGGCAGGGACCATCTTTCTACCATCACAATCTCTCTAATCAACGTTGAGATCAAATGGCTGAAGAACCACACGTGCCACAATAGGCTACTGACACGATAGGCTGCAATTTCACATATTGTTCCAGCCTCCACAACAGGCGTGGCACAATACATGAAATCCACACATTGTGCCAGGCTCAATGGTCACAGATTGTTGAAAAAGTAAGAATAGAAAGGTCAAACCTACGAAAAACACGAGCAAGCTTTTGCAACTTTCTTGGTGCAAACTGTCATAGGCAGTGGTGGGTCAGCCGAAACCCACGGTTATTTGCAAGCGTATTCTTGCAAGCTTTTCTTACATACTATGGTGCCTATGGAACTCTCAGAACCTGAACCACAGCTACTACCTATGCTTTTCTTTGCACGGAAATGCCTGAACCGGATTTACTCTATACGCTCTCATTGGAGTATATACACCTCAACTGGAGTTAATGCACGCACTTTTCCTGGAGTATACACACATGAATTGGAGCTACTCTATATGTTTTAGTTGGAGTACATAGAGTAACTCTAGGATTCTTAACCAGCATCTCATTTAGAATGGGGTGGCAACAAATAGCAACCTACCATGCTTGTTCTAATTGTTATTGCATCTATTCCAGTCTAGAATTCTGTCAGATCTTTGTCTACATTAGGGTGCCTATATTGTGCTATGATCTACTGTAACAATTCAGCTCTTGTTTCTCCTGCTCTCTTCTCTTCCACCAGTACTCTAAACACATCTTGCATATCAATGATTTAACCAGTTATTACATCCATTCTATTTCAATTTCAGCACTACCAAGAAGCGGACACCTTCTGTTGGTCCTGCTGGGTTGAAATTCTGGCATTCCATTTCAATATACCAAGAAGTTACCCCTTTATTGTAACGGGTACATGCCTCATCTTCTTGCATATATTTGACCCAGTCCACTTTTTCTGGGAAAAGCCAGCTCAAACCTCAGTTAGCAAGCCGCAGCCCAGGGTGTTTGCTATTAGATTTCTGCTCCCAGTTACCATTTAACAATGCACATAAACCTTCACGGTATTCACTCCTACTACAAAATTTGCAGTCTCTGCCTGTTTGTTTTTAACCACAAGTGGTTTTCATTTACACTTCAGCTACCCTATGCCTCCATTATTTCAGTGTCTATGCTTTTGACATACAGATATTTTACATTTTGCCACTATTTCTTTCGCTTAACATACCACAGCGTTTCCTCAAAAGCAATGTGGCATTGGCTCTCTCACTTCAATCTAAACTTAAATGATATCACCTCGCAGTGCCTCATTCGAGATTTTCATGCAGGCCCCTAATACTGTTCACCTACTGTGCTTCAGGTAATTTTCAATCCTGAAAAAGCCAGCAATTTCAAGTGCAGCTGCAATTAGAAGCATTATTAGTGTTGTTACCATTAGTCCTTTCCCATGAAAAATTTAAATGGCGTCAATCTTTCAATGGGGGCAGTCAGTCCACTCGGCCAGCTTGTTATAACCAGGTATTCCTTCACCTATTCCTGTCTAGAATCTTTCCAGTTTATTGAGTTTTTACTTACTTATAGAAGCCTTTATTCCTGTAATGCACTGTAACGACCTTGGTTCTATCAATATGAAACACAGTTTGCAGTGCCTTCTGTTCATGCCAGGATGCAGTGTATTGATAACATTGTTATACTTTGACTAGACTTAAGGTACCAGTTTGTGGTGGAGGGACTAAATTAGAGCTTCAAGAATGCAAGAGAGCTCCATATGAAAAATGATGAGGCAATCATCTAAGACAGAGACTCCACTATAACGAGTGAGAAGGTTTCAGGTACAAACAACATGAAGTGTAGATGTAAGCATTCCTTTCTCTTTGGAGTGCACGAAAACTGAACAAAAAGAAAATTTTGCTGCTTTAATTGTACAAACGCAGTGGGCAGCTGACAGTGCACTTTCACAGAGTGCTAAGCACGAAAGAAAGAAAAGTGCATGACAATGACTTGACTAACACTTGTTTACAACAGATAATTTGAACATGCACTAACGTTCTTGCTCTGAGCAAAGTGACAACTGCACACATGAATGAAGAGGCCAAATAGCTGGAGCAATATTATCCAACAACGAAGAGGAACAAGCAAAGAGCATGCCGGACTCGACAAATGCTTCTCTGGTGTTCAAAGCATGCCATACACCAATGTCCTGATTTATTAACAGCACAGGATGCAGCTCCAGCAAATATAGGTGAGTACTACATATATATACACATTATGTTGCTCTTTTGGCTGAATGTAACCGACTTCCAACATAACAGAAATACTTGAACAGGCGTGCCGGCATGCAGGCATATCTTCCATAGTATTGATGGAGTTGTTAAAACATCAGCAAAACTTAGAAATATGAAAGACTGCTGCTACATGCCAAATTTGAGAATTTGGCCAATACAATGAGGCACATGCACAAAGAAATGTATCACAACATCAATCTCAACCATGTGTATCACAGAAAGACACGTCACGAATAAATTGGGTTGCAGTCTACCAGTAAAAGGGGCACTGTCACTGGAATGTTCTCTGAAGTGAAGTCTGCAAATGCACCAGTTTCATAAAGGAGACTACATCGAAGGAACAAAACGCGAGGACTGTGTTCTTGGAAAATTTATAGCTTTAAGCTCTTTGTTTCAAATCTTCAACTGTAAATTTCTTATGTTTAATGCTAGCTACCGTCTTGCCAGTTTCACAGTGGTTCACAAATGCATGTTGGGCAGATCAAACTCCAGGCAACCACACACCGAGCAGAACTCGTCGAAGGAGATCTTGCCGTCCTCATCGCGGTCGGCAAACAGGATGGTCTTGTCGACAATCTGCTGCAGCTGAGCCTCCTTAAGGTTGTTGCCGACCATCATCTTGAGCACCTGGAACAGCTCCCCGTTGGAGATGAAGCCGTCGTTATCCATGTCATAAATCCGGAAGGCAACTGAAATTCAAGGATGTATGCAAGCCGTTCAGTACAACATTAAATTTATGTGGCTGTGTTTGGTATCAACCATCTAAAAAAAAGGGAAAACTAAAACAGTGCAGTTATTACTTTTCATAGCCTCAATAGAAGACATGCTGTGAGGTCCCTGGATAAATTTTGACAGCCCAAGGCTCCTTGATCTTGATACACCCTTAAGACACAAGAGTGCATTTGAGGTGTATTTTTGTACCATCTGCCTCGCATGCTTTCCCTGCTGCTGCTGCTACTACTACTTCTACTACTACTAATAATAATAATCGATAGTGTTTTACATCCCAAAACCAGCATATGATTCTGAGAGGCATTGTAGTGGAGGGCTCTGGAAACTTCGACCACCTGAGGTTCTTTAATGTGCATTGGCATCGCACAGTACACGAGCTTCTATGCTAGCATACTCGCCTCCGCCGAAATGCAGTTGCCACAGGCGGGATTCCATCCCTCGACCTTCAAGTCAATATTGGAGTGCCACTAGATTACGACAGGGTGTGCTTTCCTTGTGTCATTACCCCATGTCCAGTCGTTTATGGTAACTAACAGCATGCAGCTATCAGCGCGGCATAATTTCGATAGGTAGCTGGCAAGCGCAGTGTTTTCAAGAAAGTAATGCGAACAAGCCAATGATTATTATTGTCGTGACACAGACATATTCCCCAAGTACACTTATCGTGAGTAAGAGTGTAGGCACCCAAAATCTGAGAGAAAAAAAGACATATTTCTTGAGTCCTTGTGCCACAATACATGTGCTATTTGTACTGTTTGTATGTCCTTTACTGAAGGTTCTATGCTCACTGATTTCCTATCAAGGAAATCAGTGAGCATAGAACAAGGAAGTACAGAGTGTGAAATCATGCATAACGATTACTCCTGTGTGGACAAGGAACTCTTCAAATACACTTGTATGGGTGTATAGATCTATGCACAAACATTGTCGCATTCTACTTCTACACACACACACACACACACACACAAAAAATGCATAAAATACTCAAAAGAAAAAGAACTTGCAATATTTTAAGTCACATCATCGCTGAAATGAATAATGCAAAGCTACTGAACTGTCACTGAAAGTTAACAAATGTTAATGAATTCAGTGATGTTATCTTCGGTATACAATAATATAAAGCATGAAATGTAGTGCTGAAGAAAAAAAGGAAAACTGTTTTATAATTTCTGTAAAACTTTAATAAAATAAAGTTTTGTTACCGAATTAAAAAAATGCAAAGCGAAGTGCAGTAATATCGATGATGCCAGAGATCAAGAGATACAAGGACGCTGACAGAAAATTAAAAAGTGACAGTCTCAAGATGTGACTTTCGTGGTGGTACGTTTAACTCTTGAAGCAATGCGTTTTTGGTTTGTTCATAAAGAATGGCCGCATGTAACAATGACAGGGCTGATCTTCCGCAAGATTATTACAAATTATTGCATGTACATTAAAACCTCGTTATAACGAAGTTGAAGGGGGAGCAGTAATTACTTCGTTATAACCATTAGTTCGTTATGACCAATATCAATTTCATCTGCAGGAATTTCAAGGGGAATTGCGATTACTTCGTTATATCCGATATTTCGTTATATCCGGGTTCGTTATAACGAGGTTCTACTGTAGTTGTCTCCTTGAGTTGTTCATAATCTTGCAGCAGTCATGGTTTCCGTTAACGCAGCACGTCAAGCCACACTGTGAACACTAAAGCACAATGTTTAAAATGTTTCATGAAGCACTTACATCTCAGCTTTGACTCCTTGTCGCCTTTTACGCTAAATTGCGACACCCCTTGAATAAATTCTGCAACAGAGACGAAAAAATACCTTGTCAATGCACCAGAGAGATATGTGACCCTGGATGCGAGATTATTCACATTACATTTCTAACAGCACTGTTCCCATTCACATTATTACGATAATTTTGCGACAACAGTGTCATGAATTGGGTAATACATGTTTTGAAGCAATGAAAGCTGCAACATTACCTTTGAAATCGACTTCCCCGTTGCCGTCCGTGTCAAATATGTCTATTACACGCTGTACTAGAGGGTTCTGCTGGAGCTCCGGGAGGGACATGAATTCGTCGATACTCAGGGATCCAGAATTGTCGAGGTCTAGCTTCTTGAACCTCTTGCCGAGCCTTTTGATTTCGTCGGCATCAACTAAACAGAAAAGAAAGTTCAAGTGAGCATGAGCCCAGCGGTAATCAGAGACATATCCCAGTATGATACATTACGATCATAATATTGTGCAAAATATGATCAAAATAGCTTGAAGACCATTATTTAAAGCAGCAAGCTTCAGAAATGGAGCACAGAGGCCCACCTCGGTATGACTCAACACAGGGATATTTGAAAAATTTCAGAGGATGCCATACTTAATCTCTGGCAAGATGCCCCAAAAGCATGTAATTATTGCTGCCAACAAACTTCTGAAAAAACTTTTTTGTTGTCTGTTCTACATGAAACTCTTAATGTTATGCCCAAGACGTTACAATTCCTACAGTAATCAATGGATTGAGGCATTTCCATATGTGCTCCTAACACTAAAGTTCATGGGTGTTTTGCATTTTACACAGAAATCTTGTGAATATCAGTTTTGTTTACATATTTCGTACTACCACACTAATATGAGCTGACAGACACTAATTTACATTTTCGCATTTGTGGAAAAACTATGCCAAAGACACATTGCCTGTACCACCTCTTGAGAGGTTTACACACCTTACTATTTTTTCAGCAACTCAGAAGAGTTTGAGTTTGCAATGTTTCAAGAACAGAAGCAACTTTAAGAAAGAAATTTAATACTAAAATTTAAGAAGAAAAAAATAGAAGGATTTGTTGATGCCACTCACAGTTGGAGCACATCTCCATCGGGAGTGAGCTTTCGTTTCCCTGCACAGAGAAGAAAATAGAAACTTTCAAATAAAGGCACAAGAACCTAAAGCAATATCTCGTTGACAAAATCTTCATGGTATCCAAAAATCGCACCAACTATACAAAAATACATTGCTCCTATAGGGTGTTGGCTGTTGCCAAAAAGAAGAAAGAAAAAAAAAAACATCTGTCATCCCTAAAAATGTATTCAACAGTATCATATCACCAAGAATTCCCTGTATAACTTGTTTATCCATTCATAACTGGCTTACTGACGAATTTCCCAACATTGCAACTGCGAAGCCCTACTAAACTGAGCTGGGAACGTTAACCAAGGCAAGGAAGAAAGCCACACAAGAGCACGAAACAAGGACATATAAAAGTAAATACCCAGTTCCATAATGGCGCCTTTTTCTCAGCAGAACTACCACGCACCCGAGTTTAACGAATCTGGGACAATTTCAAGGACAGAGTGTTTTAGAGTTGAAAAATTTTTGGATACTAACTAAAATGAAAATGTGCATTTACAAGTCTAACCTACCTCCAAGATTATAAACTGTAAAAAGTAGGCATATCACAGCACCAGTTGTTCCTGATTATCTCGTTTGATGGTGCAGCCAAACATGGTTAAGATTGACCACTGCATGTCAAACTTCATGTCATTGCAACATTGAAGCGAAGAAAGATCCCCGAGCACAACTCTTGACATGCTTGATGCTGTTATAAGTACTTCGGCTAAACTGCAATACAGAAACTATCCGAGACGTGCATTTCCATGTCAAATGAGTTCTGGCAAACCTTAATAAATGACACTAAGGCAAATGACAATAACTGTCTATGTGGCCTTATACAAATGGCATTTAAGATAACAGCACATTACCAAGCAAATGTCATTTACCGCAGTTCTCCGAAACAGGTATTCAGTAATGTTTTTTAAAAACAATACTTGGTGCACAGCAAAGTCTACCTGCAATTCCCCTTTAGCAGTGCAACCACTGTGGTCTCGTAACATAAACTGTGCAGAACATTTAATCAGCTGTCATCATTAAATGCTCAGTGGTATGGAACAACGCTAAATTATTTATTCTTTAGGATGTTAAAGCAACACGACTGACAACCAACAGGCCCTTCCGGAGAAACAGCTGCACTTACTGCTGTTTACAGTCATGCACGGAAAATACGACTGAATACATAGAATTGCAAGTTATTAATCAAAGACGCGGCATATGAAATGTGACAAGACACTTGCACTGAGGCCAGCATAAGCTGTGCTGTACATGTGGACACAATGGAAAGAAGAAAAATAAGGAAGCTCATAAGTGATTGCTCGGGCACAAGAAGTGATGGAACTGAAGTGTAAGCATGACAAATGGGTCGCTGCCTTTTAAACCCTGAATGCCAATAATAAAAACAGTGTGAAGTTGCAAAGAGCAATGCTTTCCAAGAAAAGCCAGTTCGTTTGGGCTGTCAAAATGCAGGCCATTTTTATCGATGATGTCAAACTCTAAATTAATCATAAAAGCTTTAGCCGTAAAGAGCAGTCTAGGCCAAGGAAGGTCAATCTTCTTGGTCTGCACAACGATCTGGGTGTTTTGCATTTTACACAGAAATCTTGTGAATATCAGTTTTGTTTACATATTTCGTACTACCACACTAATATGAGCTGACAGACACTAATTTACATTTTCGCATTTGTGGAAAAACTATGCCAAAGACACATTGCCTGTACCACCTCTTGAGAGGTTTACACACCTTACTATTTTTTCAGCAACTCAGAAGAGTTTGAGTTTTGCAATGTTTCAAGAACAGAAGCAACTTTAAGAAAGAAATTTAATACTAAAATTTAAGAAGAAAAAAATAGAAGGATTTGTTGATGCCACTCACAGTTGGAGCACATCTCCATCGGGAGTGAGCTTTCGTTTCCCTGCACAGAGAAGAAAATAGAAACTTTCAAATAAAGGCACAAGAACCTAAAGCAATATCTCGTTGACAAAATCTTCATGGTATCCAAAATCGCACCAACTATACAAAAATACATTGCTCCTATAGGGTGTTGGCTGTTGCCAAAAGAAGAAAGAAAAAAAAAACATCTGTCATCCCTAAAAAATGTATTAAACAGTATCATATCACCAAGAATTCCCTGTATAACTTGTTTACCCATTCATAACTGGCTTACTGATGAATTTCCCAACATTGCAACTGCGAAGCCCTACTAAACTGAGCTGGGAACGTTAACCAAGACAAGGAAGAAAGCCACACAAGGGCACGAAACAAGGACATACAAAAGTAAATACCCAGTTCCATAATGGCGCCTTTTTTTTTTCAGCAGAACTACCACGCACCCGAGTTTAACGAATCTGGGACAATTTCAAGGACAGAGTGTTTTAGAGTTGACAAATTTTTGGATACTAACTAAAATGAAAATGTGCATTTACAAGTCTAACCTACCTCCAAGATTATAAACTGTAAAAAGTAGGCATATCACAGCACCCGTTGTTCCTGATTATCTCGTTTGATGGTGCAGCCAAACATGGTTAAGATTGACCACTGCATGTCAAACTTCATGTCATTGCAACATTGAAGCGAAGAAAGATCCCCAGCACAACTCTTGACATGCTTGATGCTGTTATAAGTACTTCGGCTTAAACTGCAATACAGAAACTATCCGAGACGTGCATTTCCATGTCAAATGAGTTCTGGCAAACCTTAATAAATGACACTAAGGCAAATGACAATAACTGTCTATGTGGCCTTATACAAATGGCATTTAAGATAACAGCACATTACCAAGCAAATGTCATTTTCCGCAGTTCTCTGAAACAGGTATTCAGTAATGTTTTTTAAAAACAATACTTGGTGCACGGCAAAGTCTACCTGCAATTCCCCTTTAGCAGTGCAACCACTGTGGTCTCGTAACATAAACTGTGCAGAACATTTAATCAGCTGTCATCATTAAATGCTCAGTGGTATGGAACAACACTAAATTATTTATTCTTTAGGATGTTAAAGCAACAATGACTGACAACCAACAGGCCCTTCCGGAGAAACAGCTGCACTTACTGCTGTTTACAGTCATGCACGGAAAATACGACTGAATACATAGAATTGCAAGTTATTAATCAAAGACGCGGCATATGAAATGTGACAAGACACTTGCACTGAGGCCAACATAAGCTGTGCTGTACATGTGGACACAATGGAAAGAAGAAAAATAAGGAAGCTCATAGGTGATTGCTCAGGCACAAGAAGTGATGGAACTGAAGTGTAAGCATGACAAATGGGTCGCTGCCTTTTAAACCCTGAATGCCAATAATAAAAACAGTGTTAAGTTGCAAAGAGCAATGCTTTCCAAGAAAAGCCAGTCCGTTTGGGCTGTCGAAATGCAGGCCATTTTTGTCGATGATGTAAAACTCTAAATTAATCATAAAAGCTTTAGCCGTAAAGAGCAGTCTAGGCCAAGGAAGGTCAATCTTCTTGGTCTGCACAACTGGATTGTTTCTTTGTTGACACAAGTGCTAAAAAACTGGAATCTCTAGCCTTCCATGTGGTCTAAAGAATTTGGTTTGAGCACTAAGAAACTGATTTCATTTTTTTTAAACGTCCAGCTCTATGGCTCTCAGTCTTGCAAATTCTGCTACAGAGCTGGGACTTGTACGTACATACATACATACATACATACATATATACATACAAAGAACTTTATTGAGGGACCTGTATGTTGTGCAGGTTTTTATCATGAGGGGTGAATCTACCTTTTCCATGTCAAAGTGCACACAATCCATACCAGCACACGCTATCTGCAGAATTGACTACAACGCCATTAGTCAGGCAAACTGCATGGTAGGAAATCTAGCTTCATAATTTTCTAAAACGTCCATCATTATGTCGAACCAGCTAAATTAATGCAAAAAACGAGAATAATTAGTTGCAGCTTGCTCTGAAAGAAATGCTGCAGTCCATTCCCTACGATTATGAAATGTTTCTGCATATATTTAGAAAAAAAGTTGGCCTAGATCGTGCCAATTCTGCAAGGCTTATACACAGCAAAGCCGGTCGATTTGAAGTGTCACATGCAGGGTAGCTGGTGGTGTTTCCGTACACCCTTCCCTCCTACTCACCCACACAATGTTCCTCTTCTCCCTCACTTCCCTCTCCCACCCCCTCATCCTTCTCCTCAACCTCATTTTCCTTTCCCACTCCTTGTTACACTACACTGGATGACTATGCTTTACCCTCCTCCTCACTCCATTCTTTCTCACCCACACCTACCCTACTACCCTCCCCACTTCATTGTACACTATACTGTACAAGACTGCTGTGCTTTAATGCTCTTCCCTTCTCACCCTCACATCATTCCTCCACACCCTCACCTCCCTTTCCCACTCCTTCCTACACTATACTACACAAGATTATACTATGCTGTACATTCCTCCTCTCCCTCACCTCATTCTTTCTCACACTTCCATTTCCCCCTTCTTGCAACACCTTAATGTACAAGATTACGCTGTGCTCTACCCTCTCCCCTCCTCACCCTCAGCTCCCTCACATAGGGTTTCTCCTGCTTAGATACATTGGCCACTCATGCTCGCTTTTTCCATAGCAGCTGCACTTTGCAGACAGTGAGAGCATTCAGCTGCACCAGGAAAAGAATGTGTTTGATCATGGCTAGATGGTACGCTGTGGGGGGTAGTTTCATGGCTGAATGGACCAAACATAAAAAACTGAGAACAATAAGTACTCAAATATGACCTTGAAAAGATGCAGGACAGCGTGATGTGTTGCAAGTTCATAAATGCAAGGTTAAATAAAGGAGAAAGGGAATTCGAGTGTACAGGTCTGGATATCTAGCCTACATGCCGTAGCATGATAGAGGAACCTATAGCGACATCGCAACCTATACGCAATGAAAGGAACGAGCTACGGGCTGAGGTACCAGAATGCGGTAATCCTCATAAAGATATGCTGTATTAGAAGTGAAATCGCAACATCATGTTCATAGGCAGCTTGCCACATATGCCTAGTCATTGCAGTTCATTACCGAAACAATTTTAACAGCCTGTGTTGGACAATGGCTTTTCCACTTGACAATGGCAAATGAGCTCTGTGGTATTCCACAAGGTGGGGTAACATGAAAGGGAATATTAGCATCTGCTCGTCTGTAGCACGAAGCTACAAGGAAATCCACATGAATTTTTCATAAATAGATGCTTCTCATTTGATGAAAAACTTGTCCTGTGCCGGGGTTCAAATCTGGGACCAACAACTGTCCAGGGTGTTTGCTCTGCCACAAGGATATCAGCAGAGGTTTCCTTGTATCTTAGTGCTATGAAGGGGTGGGTGCTAATTCTTCCTTTAATTTCACAATGCACAAGTTCATGGAGTTCTGTTTATAACAATGAACTCTTTGCACTAGTATGCCCTCTAATACTTCACATGTTTATTATAAAGGCAAAAAAAAAAATAAAAAGCCATATTTCTGTTCTTTTTAACTTGTGACACGAAATTGGCAACACTTTGTCAGTATGATGCAAAATTTTAGAGTGTGCTTGTTTTTTGATGGGGTGGAAGAAGAAAGATTTAGGTCATGATGCCTCAGTGGAAGTTGCTGGATTTATGTTCAATCTTTGGCCCTTTTGAAATACAACTTTGTGCATCTTTGCCGACAAAAATTTACCCAGCAGTGTTCCAGCTAATTTTCTTTTTAGCATCCTTTAATGAAATGAATGCATACAATGAGAATTGCACTGGCAGACCACTGGGGAGCACTTATGCAATGGCCCACGAAGTGAACCTTCTCATGCCACTGGTTGAAAGTTGGAATTGCGTCTCCATCGGGGTTGCCCAGTTGGTCAAGCGAGATTGTAACCAACTATGCTAGTGCAGTGGTGGGAATTGAAATTTTGTCTGTACAGCAATTACCAGTAAACTGCTAGATGAACAGGAAGTTGCTTGGTTCAATGCCTCATAGATGTTAATGAGTTCTCTGCCACTGATTTATAGGGTTTTACATTTCAAAACAACACTATGATTATGAGAGGCCCCGTAGCGGAGGCTTTGGAAATTTCGACCACTTAGGGTTCTTTAGTGTGTACTGACATTGCCCAGTACATGGGCCTCAACATTTCACTGCCATGCAAACGCAGTGGCCAGGCATGGATTGCGACCTTCGGATCAGCAGCTGAGTGCCATAGCTGTTAGACAACCACGGTGGAGAGTCCCCTGGCAGAATGTGGAGAATGTACTACATATCGTGCTAGCAGCAGGAATGAGAAAGTGGCGATGTATTTTGGCAATACATGAGGTTGAGAATTTTTTGGAACATGACAGCAGCAATTCCAGTGATGGTTTGAGCATTGAAAAGGTGCTGTTTAGCTTTGACAGCTTGCTCGGGGAGGTGGTGATCATGAAGATTGGGTGGCCCACGTTGAGACATGATTAGAGAACCTGCTAGTAATTTAAGAAATGCATTATTAAAGAAAACTGGATGCATGAAAGTCACCCTCTTTTGTGGATGTAATTAGAATACCAAGGAGAACATATATTAAAATTATTGCAGAGTTTAGTAGAGATCTAAAAATTGCCAGAGTTGCACTTGAATGGCTACCACTTGTTCAGAATGTGCTAAGAGAGTTTTAAGTGACAAGCAATGCCTTGACAATGTTTACAATGAGCTGAACACTTGATGTGTAGCGCTGACAATTGGGCTAGTTGTTATGGGTTCATTGTTGCAAAACAGCACCACAAAATTAAGACAAAACACCGGAAGGAAAAGACACAAACTCAAGGAACTTATGTTCACGTCTCTTTTTTCTGTGTTTTGTCTTAAATTTATGGTGCCATTTCACAATAATGAACTTCGCATATAATAGCGGTACAGTGAACAGTGCAAGGTATACGGAGCAATAATGTTCAACTCAAATGTACTGGCCCAACTTTACCTCTTAAGGAATATAACTTTTTATATTCTTGTACTTTAACACATACATGGCATATGCTTATTTCACCCGTAAGATCATTTTCGAGATTAGCTTGCACATGTTTGATTGCACGCATAATTGGTCATACAGCAGCGATGAATAGCTCTTTCTTCCTACACACAATAACCTTGTGGAACATGGTTCCCAATGCCACTGCTTCCTGTTCAGACCGCGACAAATTTCGTGAAGTACTAACCCGCCATTTGCTCTAACAATGTGTGCGTACCATAGCATGTTAAGTGTCCTTGCCTTACCCGATGCTACATTTGTTTGTTCTCTTTCTTTTGTTTGATTTGTTATAAATTACTTTTACTGCACTGTTTCGAAACCTTCGTATGCCCTCCTAATGTAATGCCTTCGGGCCTTTAAGGTGTAATAAATGAAAAGTGAAATTACAACACTCTTCAACCTTCTCCAAAAAAGAAGCTGGGATTCTTTTTAAGCAAAATCTGTTTTGCAGGCCACTGAATTAATGGTTCAAAACTCATCAACCTGAATGTGCAGTTCATGCTCGAAATGTAGATGAAAATGAGAGAATAATTAGGCAAATATTACTGACAAATTCCTGTTGCTATCAAATAACTGGTATGTTAGCAAAAAAGATATACAGCAGCAAGATAATCACTACCAGCTTTTCCAAGTCCCAGTAAGTTTTAGCATATGTTCTTTGTAAACCGAAACTACTATTCGAAATATGTAGATCTAAATGTGAACCCTGCATACACAATACTGACCAAAAAGAATATTATAAAGCTTTGATCAACATGACATACTGTAATATTTAAGTGCCAAATACTGCAGAAAAGAAAAACAGAAAACGCTGAGTTTTTGTAACTCACCTGTTACAGCATTTTCCACAAACATATCTACCATGCAAACTTAGCTAAACTACTAATGTTGGGGCTCTATATTGTTGCTGCATATTGCTTTCACACTCGACACGTTTATGTAAAATGATTAGTAGTACATTTACGGTGCAGAATATATAATCCCCCCCCCAATACAACAAAGAAACACTCATTTCAAACTCATCTAAATGTGTGCCCCATGTTCAAAGCGTGGACAAAAATATACTATAAAGACCATCCACTTATTGTTACTGATACTACTGCTATGTTTGTGCAAAATACCAGACAAACATAGTGTCATGTTTCGTGCTATTTCAGGCTAACATATGTCCACAGAATGTACAACCAACCATAAGAGTCAAGTGCTCCATCATCACCACATGTTGCTTTTAAATTCATTACTATTTGTGATCCAGGAGGGATCCAAAGTAGATTGCAATTCCTGCTATCTAGTTAGTAGCACAGTTGGGTGTGGGTAGCCATACATAGTCAATCTGCTAATTACTGTCAATCTCATTTCAATAAATGCACGCTGTATGTTGAAAAGGCAAATAAAGAAACGAGGTTCGACACAGATTTTTCCAACTTAATGTTGATACCTGCTGCAAATGCAAACATAACACAGACATGTTTGACTTATTATGGTATATCTCACTAACATATGAACCCAAATATATTGCAAGATCAACTGTAATCTACTAGTGGATTTTATAATCAATAACATGTGCACTACTTTTGAACTGGGACCAAATGCTGGAACAGTTATTACCGTGCAAATTTCCGATCTCGTAAATGGCTATTCAATAACCCCACACCTCTTAAATTCTATAACTTCCAACCAAGCTTTTAGAAAAATGGCCAGGGAAATACTACATACAGAAGAAAACTAAAATTAGGATAGCAGGTAATCTTTTTGTGCTGTGTTACAAGTGTTTATCCGAATATGTAATTCATTTTGGTTACCTGTCTTCTTTATCTTGAACTTTGTTTTGCACTCCTTATTCTTTTTTATTGTGTCATTGCTTCCTAAACATGTGAAGTTGCACTTGATTTTCATTCTTTCATTGTTTAAATATTAAGAAAATACTGTTCTAGTACTGCTGCAGCTGCTGTATGG
This sequence comes from Hyalomma asiaticum, assembly GCA_013339685.2. Classification (NCBI taxonomy): domain Eukaryota; kingdom Metazoa; phylum Arthropoda; class Arachnida; order Ixodida; family Ixodidae; genus Hyalomma; species Hyalomma asiaticum. The sequence goes on along the minus strand of CM023488.1, from coordinate 18,471,108 downwards.
GTGGCATGGCCCAGCCAGGCAATGTTTGCCTTTAGCAGTGTACCCTAGGGCAATCTTTTGTACTGTCCTAATTAAATCAATAAAACAAAGAAAGAAAGAGAGAAAGTGTCGCTTTGACTGAAATGAAATTTCGCAAGTCGTCGGACTAAAACGGCGTCTTGCTGTTTCTTCGAACGGTCAATTGGAAAGCATCGAAATCAACAATATGTTTATGTTTCGAGGCTGGAATACCGCCCCTGGTTATACAAAGAGGTGGAACCAGTGGTGCAGCCATGAATAAGCACATTAGTGATGTGTTAAAGACTGAACAACTTGAAAGTCTCGTCTGCTTAACTATTCAATAGGATTAAAAAATGAAAACTGAAAGTAGGAGGATCAAGAAATTCTCACCAGCCTAGTGAAGCATATGGCGACGTAAACAAGAAGCATACAAGTTTTGTGCTTACATCTTTTGGAACATTTGTCACCAACTTGGTTGGAGTGCAACATTAACTGTAATCTAACAGTCCTGCTTCTACGATTGTGCTGCTTGTGATTGCATGATTGTAAGGATAGAAAGAAAGCCCCACATCCAATTATCATTGCTACCTTAGTAAAGTGTTAGTGAACAACACTACAACAAATGGAAAACCGAAAAGTGTTGACGTCTTAAGTGTGCTGCAGTATTTATCGAAAGCCATCAACACTAATTGTAAGACCGGGCTAGCAGCTTAGAAATATGTTGCTACATAAAGGGATGGAAGCCAAGTGAATCAATGTGTACCATGGTACACATTGATTACGGAAAGAAAAGGCACGCAGAAAAACGGACACAAGGTATGTTGTCTACTCCTCTTGCCTTGTGTCCGTGTTTCGCAGGCATATTTTTTCCGTAATGAATTGTGCCTACATCTCGCTTTCGGATATTGCTTATCTCAAAGAATAAGGTGTTTGCTGGCTTAATCTAACGGGACATGGCTCTTTCAGACAACGTAGCGCAGCTCCCCTGGGCAACGTAGCAGCTTTCGCAAAGGCAAAACACTAGGAACAACGTCACTACATTCGACGATCACTGGCGCGTGGAGGAACAAAAATACGGTCACGCTTCGCAGTGCGCGAGATGCGACAACAACAATAACAACGAAAGTACAACCAAGTCCGAATCAAATGTCGCCTAACCAACCACAAGTAGTAGTGAAGGACATTCGACGCGTACGTGCCTGGCGCTTTTCACGTTTCAGCTGTGCGCAGTAGTGCACAGATACATAGCTGAGGCGGGTTGATTTCCTCAACGAACAAGATCTGAAACTGATTTAGCACGGAGGATGGCTTGGCAACATCTAAGCGACATCGAGAAACACGCACCACTTTTGAGTGCAAGAGGACTGTCTTCAAACGTTACGAGAAAGAAATGAAACAAACATGAGCATCGGACTGATGTGTTCTTTTCGCGGTTTGCTCTGGTCGTATAAATATGATCCATCAAAGGCGCGCCTACTTAGGATCGCCGGCAGTGCGATCAAACGATGCGCCAGTGTACCATGCCTGCGCGCGAGATGCTGTATTTGCGTGCCACGGTTTACGATAAGAAATATAGGCGATAACGACGCCTACAATCTTGTTTCGTTTTCCCTTCTCTCGTTAATTGGTTTGACTGCAGTGACCACAGCTGGGAAGGTCGGCTCCAACCAAAATCCCCCACAAAATGCGCCCGCGGACTCTTTACAGAAAGTAAAATAAGTAAAACAACGCGGGCAGAATGTCCTCCGTGTTTAAACGAACACACGGACGTTCTCGTAGTGGAGCTCTTGACCCGTGAAAATGACTCGGCCGCAAAGCGGGGTGTTTTTCTTGATTTTCAGCACCGCCCTTGCCACTGAAGAGTAAGCGATAAGGAAGAGGCAAACAAAAAGCAAAAGCTACTAAAGAAACACCAGGCAGAACAAGTTTAGACGGAGCAATACACTACATTGCGACGCCGCAGTGGGATGGGTACGGTTCTCGCAAAAAGCCTCACTTTTTATTTTTTTGTTGGTGAGGAGGAAAAAAAAAAAAAGGCACGGGAGGCTAGCTGCCTGCCTGCCGCAGTCCCGGAAATTCCAATATCCTTAGGCCTAGGGGTACGTTTAAAAATGCGCCTCGAAGGACGCACGTAACGACAAGCAAGTGATGATCGTGTCGCAAGGGCGTGTACGATGTCCCCCGAGGCACCGAAGGAGGTAGGAAGGGGGCTACGGCGACAAACTCCGCAGCGCAGCTCCCAACGTCGCTGCAGCAACGAGCAGTGGGGATGGTGCGGCAAGCGTTTGGCCCGTGCACGCACGGACCACCACCGTACCCGCGCGTGAGATTATGAAGCGAGCTCGAGCCTTCAACTCACCATGTTTGGCGGTGGCTGGCGCGCGCGCTGCAGGCACGATTAATCCGAGCCCCAAGGGACCGCCAAGGGAATGAAACACGACGAATTTTCCTCTACCCCGGACTACCCACTATCCACCAGCGCGATCAGACAGGCTCTCGACGGGATGGTAGAGACATCTAGTGCTCTTTATGTCGAACTGGCCCTTATTATTGTTTTTTTGGGTGGTGTCGAAGATGGCCTTGTCGCCTCGTTGTCGCGTTATAGGGTGTCCGAACACCCATAATCACCCTTCACGAGGCTCAAATTATTTCTTGTACTGTTCATAAACGGCGAAAAACGCTCGCTAATGTGCGTGCACGCTTGCGAAACCGAAAGCGAGAGCTTCAAACCTCGTCCGTTTAGTGACGCTAGCGAAGGCTCTGCTTCAACTGCTGCGTTTTTTTTCCTTCTCCAACTCTGTTATCTCTCTACCTTGCGCTGTTCGTTTTTTTCAATGGTGGATTTGTTGTAAGGCGGTGAACGTGGTCTCTTGAATTAAACGTGGAGGGTTGAATAGAGTGCATCACGGGGATTGAAACTCGTGTGTGCGTACCGGCTTTTGCGTGGTCGCGTTTGTGAGAGGTTCCTTTCAGTAGAATTGAATTAGGAAGCAAACTACAGTGCATTACACTCGGGGGTCTACCGATGTCGGCGTGTGTTGAAGACGTGGCCCGGCTTTCCGTGAACGACTGCGGTGACCAAGCGGACGCTAAATCGGATGAAGACGTGGTTAACCCGTGGAATGTGGTCAGCGCGTCAGCGACCGGAATCGACTATGACAAGCTCATCGGTGAGTATGGTGTCGAATCGGCCAGATCCGAGAGGTTTCTTGCCGATCGACTATGACAAGCTGATCGGTGAGTATGGTGTCAAATCGGTCAGATCCAGCAGGTTTCTTGCTGAATGATCAACTTAGCGCGAAAACACACGGACACGAGAAGAAACGAAACAGACAGGAAGCGCCCGTCCTGTCTGTTTCGTTTCTTCTCGTGTCCGTGTGTTTTCGCGCTAAGTTGATCATTCCGCGATGCATAACCAACTAGCCCAGCAGTCTGTCCTACTAAAGGTTTCTTGCTGATCGACTATGACAAGCTAGTCGGTGAGTATGGTGTCAAATCGGTCAGATCCAGCAGGTTTCTTGCTGATCGACTACGACAAGCTAATCGGTGAGTATGGTGTCGAATCGGTCAGATCCAGCAGGTTTCTTGCTGATCGACTATGACAAGCTAATCGGTGAGTATGGTGTCGAATCGGTCAGATCCAGCAGGTTTCTTGCTGATCGACTATGACAAGCTAATCGGTGAGTATGGTGTCAAATCGGTCAGATCCAGCAGGTTTCTTGCTGATCGACTATGACAAGCTAATCGGTGAGTATGGTGTCAAATCGGTCAGATCCAGCAGGTTTCTTGCTGATCGACTATGACAAGCTAATCGGTGAGTATGGTGTCAAATCGGTCAGATCCAGCAGGTTTCTTGCTGATCGACTATGACAAGCTAATCGGTGAGTATGGTGTCGAATCGGTCAGATCCGACAAGTTTCTTGCCGCAGTTCAGACAGCCGCCTCTCGTTGGCAGCGTTGCATTCATTTGTGGACTGAGGTGTCAGCCCATACTGTCGACACTGCGCGTTATGATCAGGAGTAAATAGATACTTGCGAGCTTCACACGTGTAGTAGTACATTATAGCCTGCTGCTTACTATTTCAGTGAAGTTCGGCTCATCGAAGGTGACTCAAGAACTCGTCGACAGGATCGAGAGCCTTACAGGGAAGAAAGCGCACCACTTCCTACGGAGAGGTGTTTTCTTTTCGCACAGGTATGTGCTCCCAAAATGAATTCACGTTGGTGCACTCGCCTTCTTAGCGATCGAAATTAAATGCCGATGTTAAAATGGCTAGCTTTGATGTTCGCAGTTTCTTCGTGCGGTTTGGTCGCAATGTTTCACTACACATTGGAAGTTTTAAGCGGCGCCTATTAACTGAGCATTGATAGTTTGGGATTTCACACATGGCATTGCAAAAGAGCAGTGAAATAATGTTACCATGGATCTGTCACAACGGAAGGAACCCGATTGTTTGTGAAACGCCCAGATTTCATCGTTGTATCCGGGTGTTCGCAATAAGAGGAACTATGAAGTGAGTGATGCAATCCCAACGTCTGCTTGTTGCTGTTTGGTGTGTCTTGGTTCCCCGCTTGGATTATGGTGCAGTGTATTTTATGATGGTAAACCTAAAGCCCACATTGGTGCCACATCGACTTTATGAACCCAACATGAAACTGACATGTTTGCCCTCCTAAATTGTACCTGAAAACCAAAGTTAATGAGCTTATTATAGCGTGCAAACGTTCATGCCGGAGCGCTACGTTGCAACTTCCTTAGCGCCCGGAACAAGGTCACGTAGTTGCACTTGGCAGCTATAGAAATGCTTGATTTTTTTTACTGACCGTACTATTTTTTAACACGAAAGTGTTTATGCCGGGGTCCACCAAGAAATATGTGACGTACTTCCGTAACGGAAGTAGATGTCTGAAAAATAAACACCCATGTGAGATTGAAAAAGTACCACCCGCTGGGATTCGAACCCACAACCAGCCAGGATGTGGCGGTAGGAGCTGGAAGCACTACCGGCTATGCCACCGACAGACTTCCAATGCGGAGGAAAACACGGGCTTTCTATGTATACTAGACCACTTTACATTTGTATCTAATTGATGTCCGGTTAAGGCAAACGTATTTAGCAAGCAAAATTGCTCCTAAATTAACATCACCTCCCTTTCACTGCACTCTTGGTTCTCAGCGGTGATACCGCCACCTACGAACGATGGAACGAAGTCGTAAATACGTCGACGTATTTACAACTTCGTAAATTTCCGACCGTAGCCTGCGGAATGCACTGCAGGCTTCGGCGTCCTGCGGTGCATTCCTTCAGCCACGGCTGCTGCATAATTTGTCTTGTGTGACGTCTATGATAGCAAGTTGCGTTGTGACGCACTCTACTCCAGGAACGCAAGGACGGCCGTCGATAAGCAAATGATGCGCCTTTCGCACAGCGAAGTGCGCATTCACAAAACCACCCGCTGACAAACAGTTCAGTTTCGCTTGCAAGGTTTCCACGTTTGTGGGAGCTCCTGGTTAATGGCAGGTTTGCGCAGGGCGCTGGCGCATTCAATGCATTGTCTCCAGAGAAATGTGTCATTCGAGAGCTTTCGCTTGTGTGTAACTGTCTAGGATCCCTGTACAGTGTAGAGGTGCCGATGATGTGTAAATGCAAAGGGTTCACATGTCCAGAGTCCCCAACGCATCTTCCGCCCCTCGATTCGGCCGGATTGCCGCTATGTGTGAAGGCAGGTTTCACTTTCATGTTATGCCGATTCCTATGACAGAGGGACCAACCAAGTTTTTTTTTCTTTTATATAGCACATGTTTTTGCAGACAAAGAATGTACTTAAGTGGCAGCAACCTATTGTAACAAACTCGTACTGATATATATTCTTTTTGAAACATCTGTGGGGGAAAGACTTAGTGAAAAGTTGCAGAACATTGAGTACACTTACAAATCCATGTGTTCATTGCTTGAGAAATTATTTGATCCATGTTGGACTAGTGTAGTTAGGAGATTGACTGAGTGAATTAATGAGGCATATAGCTACGAACTATTTTGATGAGCGCTGAATGCTGATTAGTTTCTGTGACAATAGTATGCATGAATAGCATGCCATTGTTTGCTGTGTCTAGTGCGCTGACCAGCTAAAAGGGAAAAATCTTTGTCCCAGGAAATATGCTGATGCATTCTGCATGGAAATATGAAGTCAAGCTGTCTCGATAAAGCCTGCTTCTTATAAGTGCAATCGTGGTGAGCTTGACCACCTTTGAGGTAGGCTCGCTGGTTAGTTTTATTTCGGTAATAGCCTGCTATTTTTAAATGTTATTATTTGTATTCACCATTCAGTCATTTTCAAAATGTGCACAAAACTGCTTCGTAATCAGTTGGATGCTCACCGTTGTTAATGGATTTGACCGGGTTCATTGTTATTCCACTCACCTTTGCACTGCATGTGGCATCCCTTTTTCTTCAAAAGCGTTTACTGTAAGTTCACTTTTGCTGCTGGTTTCTCTGTTCCAGTACCGAGTGCCAACTTGCCGAGCAAGCAACATTACTAAAACTCTGAGACATTGATATTACTTATAACTGGTGGATATTACTTGCCTTCACTTACAGAAATACTTTTAAACATACATTCCTTGTGTGCTGACAAGCTTCAATTTTCCAATTCCAACGTGTGCCTTTCATGGTTGATGGATAAGCAAACTTCGATAAATAACCACCGTGCAAGTGAACCAGCCTGGTACACTTGAAGTGTGCCTTGTCTGCCTTGTGTGCTGGCTGTCATGCGTTTTGTTGTGCCTCTTTCGAATGTGGGCACTCCGCAATCAGGTGGAAATTTCTTCTTCTCTGATGTAGTGTTCTTTTACAGGGAACTAAACGAGATCCTTAATGCTTATGAGCAAAAGAAGCCGTTCTACCTCTACACAGGGAGGGGACCGTCATCCGATGCATTGCACATTGGCCACCTGATTCCTTTCATCTTCACCAAGTAGGTTCACCTTTATTCTATACTCAGTTATAATAATATAAGAATAGGTATAACCACCATCCATGTAATTGTGGCATGCCTGTCATGTATCTCTGTGTTAGAGTCAAGCTAGCTGGTTCCAAGTGGAAGTACATTAAAAGTTTGCTGTTCCTGCTTAAAATATTATGTTTTGCGGAGCAGTCACGTCAGAATCTCAGCTAAAATTCACTTGAACGTTCTGTTTTTCAACCTAAAACCAGTAACACAAATGTGTATCTATAGGGCTAAGTTGGCTATCTTGGAGGCACCCTAAAGTGGAACTTTAGAGGGAGCGACAACCAATTTTTAAGGTACCTAGGGTACCTGTTGTCTTTGTTTCAACGAAAAGCTTACTGGTCAGATTATCCGATCATGTAATGGCAATGGGGAAAATTCCATCAAACATATTTTATCAGATTTTTTTGCCTATGGAGTCTATTAAGCAGCACATGTTACAAACAGTGGCCGACAGCCATCAGGTGTGTTTGTGCCATGCCATGACAGGGCTTGTGCGCGCCACGCCTTGGAGACACCACGTGCATGCACCGTGGTTAAAAGTAGGTTTTTGGTTACCGTGAAGGCAGCGTCGAATCCTTTTACTGCGTACAAAGCAAAAGGTAATGAGGGGATGTGTTTTGATGTTCTGATTGCAATCTTAAGCTTGGTTGTAGTCATATGAACAGCAGAAGGAGATTTACAGAAATTTAAAGACACCAGAAAGCAGCACCAAGGCTTCATCACCGGGCTAATTACCATGTTCCAGTTGCCGCGATTTCATTTGTCAGTCCCTTTAAAGTGGTTTAGACTGATTAATGATTCAGTCTAGGTCAAAGCCTTATTTTTGAAATCCACACTGAAACATTCAGGAGATGATGTCATGAATCTCATTCCTTTTTTTTTCATATTCTCGGTAGACTGATGCAGCCAAATTGTTTGAAACATGCACCAAGTCAAGTCTCTGGGTTGCTTGGAATGCAGTGTATATCTCTTTTACCATAAACAGTGATGTAAACCTTAGTAGACACCATCAAACTTTATGATACCATACATATTAGTGTGGGAACCCTTCGAGCAGGTGTTGCCACTTGTATTTTCTTTTTGCCCATTTTGTAGCTTATCATGTGTTTTCTCTGCAGAGTAGTAGTGCCATTGGTAATGTGAAAAAGCGATTTACTAATACTAGAAAAATCTTCTCTTTCTTAATGTCCCTTTAATGTGCAAAAGTGCTTGATAGCTAGAAAATGAACAAATGCAATTGGATGAAATGTGTATGTAATCCTCTCTGAGTGGGACAGTGATCAATGCAGGTGAAGCTTACATTCATTTTTAGGTTGTAGCTCACTGTGAGACAGGTATATACTGCCTTAAGTTACCTTAGCTACAAGCCTGTTACCATTTGTACCCAGCACTTGCCACTTGTTAGCATCCCACTTCCTTTCTTGCTCTTCTTTCTTCTTGCACCATACTTAATTACAAATTGCAGCACTGATGTTAGTGTCTTAAGCAGGGAGGAAGGATACCAAGAAAGAAATGGACATTGAATGTAGTAGCATTGCAAAATGTAATGTTAGGGGTAAGTAGACGTGAGTAGTGAAGATGGTTACATGTCGACCAATCAATCGTTCAGTATTTATTTTGTGTCAGAAATTAATACAGTGCAGATTAAGTGTGCAGGAGGATGTTGTCCCAGTTCATATTAAAAAAATATCTGCGCTTCATCATGTTGACAACTGAGGCACAAGGAAGTAGACGTGAGGGGCGCATGTGACGTACGTTTGCCCCGTCTACTTCCTTTTGTTGTCGTTCTAAAAATTCACAAGCGCACGTTTACAAATGTGAATCCCTGCAAGCTTGCTTAAGCCTGTATTGTAATGTTGTCCCTGCATTCGACAACACACATTTCACAATGCTTTCGTGGTTCTGTGAAGTATTCCTTTGCTGTAAACTAAAGTACTATTCAGTATTGAATCCCAGATCTGGCACATGTATCCTTTTCTGCTTTCTATATGTAATACTCATTTTGTGGCAGTCAGCAGCTTTATGCCAGGGTACCACAAATATTTAAACTCATTTCATGGTCTTGTCTAATCGTGCCTCTGTACAAGTTGTTATTAAAGGCATGGCTATTATATATAAATCTAACCACTGCAGGACTATAAAGTTGTAACCAACCAACCAACCACATTGATTACGAGTGGGATCACTACAGGTTCATTTTCCAGCCACAAATAGTAAAATATTCTTTCAAGAATCGAATGTGAAATGACTGCTCATAATATCTTTGGTTCGTGTTTAAAAGCCCTAGTTTTTGTATACTGTCAAAGCATGCTGAACTGTAATTGGCTGGGAAGCCTAGTCAAGCTCACAAGAGCTTTTTCTTCCCATGCCCTCTACTTGAGGTGGTAAATAAATTATTGATTGATTGCTTCATTGATTGATTGATATCTAAGCTAGTCATGAGCTCTTAGTAAAGGGATCCCCTTGAGGCTTGGTTCTTGTTTAAGTCATAAGAAACTATAAGTCGTCTGTGTTCTGATACATGTTCCATGTGCTTGACATTTCTCAGCAGTTTGATACATAATGCAAGTAGTTATGTTCAAGCTTGTAAATTGGTTTTGGTACTTGGGCCATAGTTGTGACGTTTGGCAAGCTCTTAACTGGCGGCCCTTGTCACCTCATCAGTATTCGTGAAAGACATAATAAACATATTCCAAAACCGCCTGGTGATGTTCTTCCAGTTCTATCCTCATCAAATATTGATGAGAGATCTAGCACATCTGTTCCTAAACCTCTTGATGACGTTTTCCCAGTTTTTTTCTTTTTCGTTCACGCATTGCAGCAGCCTCAGCTCGAGCTGCGTGCATAGCAACAGCTGAGAAGGGAGTCTCTCACCTGACTCGTTGTTCCCAGGACTTCCCACATGCTGCAGTGTCGTCAGAACCTCGTGCGCAAAGTCCGGTAAAACAGCAGCACCGCCGGGAGGAAAAAATTTGCTCTAGAAGGGAACGAAACTAGAACAAGTCTGCCACATCGGCAGGCCTTGTAGCCAATGCGTAGCGTAGCAGACTCGACTCATGCGCAGGCGAGCGGGGCATTGTGTCGGAAGGCATTGTCACTACAGCAGCTCCTTTGTCACCCTTTTGTCCGGAGCATGACCAGAGCAGTGGCCAAGGCTTGTCATTGTTCGCGCTGGTCATTGTTGTCACCGTTGACCACGGTGCCTTAGCCAACGGGTCTGTTTGCTTTCGCAACATGTGCAGCATTTGTTTTCAGCTGTGCTGCTCTGTGCAACATTTTGGAACGTCTTGCTTCCAGCATGTAAACAGGTTGTATGGTCGTGTTGTAAGGAGCAGTGCATTTCCACACTTTGAAGACAGGTTAAGTGAGAAAGAAAAATTGTTCCAATTTATTTTACTACCCTGTCATGTTTTGCATGTCCACCCCCCATGTAATTTCTACACAGGAATGCTGTCTAGTAACAAACTACCAAAATATAGGGAAGGTCCATGCAACACTTCTTGAGTGAAGTCAGAAAATTGTGCCACCCAGTTGTGGAGGCTACTGTGAATATGTCATGTCAGTCCTGGGCCAAGCCGGCAGATGTCTGAACAATCGGTTGATGGATCACAGGGCTTCATTGAAGGCCCACCCTTCATCTAATTTATGCTTACATTGCAGAGATTGCAAATGTCATCCGCTGTTGTGCCAAACGAAAGTGCTGTCCCGGCATAAAGATAGGAAAGCGCGAGAGGTTGCTGAGGCATTTTTCATTCATAAGTATGGTAATATGTGCGTCGCTAGGCCCTTGGTTCTGTTGCACCAACTGGAGATTGATTATTTAACCGCCAATCTCTAATCGGTCCACGTGATTTTATGCTGTTCTTTATATATGTGGTTTTTCTTCAATAAATCTTCAGTTGCTAGTCTGCGCTTGTGTGTGTGTCTCCCTTGTCCGTGTTTATTTCGCGCAGTTCGTTTCTGTCATGGATTACCAACTCGCCCAGCGTTCAATCCTTCTTAACTATCATTGCGCTGAACGCACCAGCGAACTCGCAATTATTTTTTCAACCACAGCTGGAAAGTGCCCATTCTTCTTTCAACATATGACATTTAGTCATAGGTTAGCTTCATGTACATGAGCATCACCATCGTTGTGCTACATGACTGAATTGTCAAAGGGACTCTAAAGGGAAAAGGTCAAGTGGTTCAGAATGATAACTTATGTTTTGAGAACTTGATTGTAGTTAATTTTTCCGCTTTATGTTCAGTAATAAAAGAGAAGGTGAATGTCAAAGCTTTAGTTTTTTCATTCGTGCTGGAACTGCACCCTCATGATGCCGGAGGGCCAGTTTGTTTTTTTTCATTGTCTTGCCAAGTTTGCTTCATCAAATGTTCTGAAACTCTTTGTTGTGTCTCTGGCTCCCTTGGAACGCAGTGTAGGTCTTTCTTACCGATAAATAGTTATGCAGGCCTTAGCAGACACCGTCAGAGATCTGTGACATTACGGACGTTAGTGCTGGAACTCCAAAGCGTTGTCACCACCCGTATTTTCCTCCTGCTTGTTTTCTAGCTTACCGACGTCCTTCTCCTCGCAAGATTGGTGCTTTTGGTGCTGTGAAAAGCTAACCTACTATCCAATGAGAAAGATTGTTTTTCACTTTATTGTCTCTCTAATGTGTTTCACAGGTGGCTTCAGGACACTTTTGATGTCCCGCTGGTAATCCAGCTGACGGACGATGAGAAGTTCCTCTGGAAAGATATGACGGTGGAGGAGTCGGAGAAAATGGCCCACGAAAACATACGAGATATCATTGCCTGCGGCTTTGACCCTGCAAAGACTTTCATCTTTACAGACTTTCAGTTCGTGGGGTGAGTTGGTATAACATTTACATTTCAAGCTGAAGTGGAAGTCTCCTGGCTTGCGGTTTGTCGTTTGTTGGTGCACTTCTGTCGCGCCCTCATTGAGGACATCATTGCCCTTGAATACTCGTAAACATTTATGTAATGAAGCCTATGTCCCACGATTTAGCTTGAAATCTTTGCTGCCTGAAATGCCACAAATACCGTACTTACCTGCATAATTTGCGCCCTTGCATAATTTGTGCACCCCTGATATTTAGCCAGCATTACAAAAAAAAAAAGTTCCTCGCATATTTTGCGCTCCCCGTCCCGCCTGAGCCAGCTCGCCGGCACGCGCATGGACAGACTTAGGACAGCCACGCGGCCGCGCCCCTCGCTGCGCAGGCGAGAGCAGTCATATACAAAAGGGGCTACGAGTGTGATGTCCCTTTTTCCAGTTCTTTTTTCCGGAAGCCCCAGGAGCCCAAAGTATGGTCGCTAGAATAAAACCATGTGAGTGGGGGCGACGAAAACGGCTGAAGCAGAGATCAAACGGAGCCAGGCCTATCTCCATCGCTCGGTGGGCGCATGTGATAACATCACCCTGATCGGGAAACCTGCCGTTGATGCGGGGCGGAAACACTCTGCCCGTCTTTAACGAGCATGAAAAGACGCGAGGGAGGGGGGGGGGGTAGTGTCGCTTTGCTGCAGAGCGATCGCATGGCGGCCGAGATAGCGCTGGCGTGCGCGCTATCTCGGCAGCCATCAGCGGGCGGCTCATAAACCCATCTACCTGCTGAGCTATCAATGAGAAGGGGTTGCAAAAAGTGTCCATAGAGCAGCTGTATTCTCTTACACCAGCGTTTTGCAGTGTTACGTTAGATCGTATCCAAAAGAGTTGCCGCGCTCGTCGCATAATGTTAAATGTTATTATGAATGTGTTCGTGAAATCTCCGCATAATTTGCGCACCCCCTCTTCGGAGCTCTAAAATCGCAAAACAAAAGTGCGCAAATTATGCGAGTAAATACGGTAATTGTGTGGCCTCCGTCTTGACCTTCAAGAAGGATCACTTCATCTGGCAGGACGCATGGTTGATGCATTACTTGGAATGAACACTATTTTTTTTTCATCCTGCCACAGGATTACCTTACCCAAGGCACTTAAGCAAAATAATCATGACAGGATATGCAGCAGTCCGGAAATGGTGACCATTAATGAAGGCTTAAGCATAATAGTATAATAACAACAGTGAATGTCCGTTCATGTGGCTGCTCTATGTCGCTGGCATTGTGGCTAAGTACCTCACATTCAGCTTGATTTAGAGACATGTGGTATAATTTTTTTATTGGTTACATATGTGGTATCTACATACATTTGAACGCACTTTTCGTTGGAGAAAGGTGCGTGAAAACCGTGAAAATGTGGCACATTTTCTGTTTTCTCTCCTTTCGTGAAACAGGAGCTGTCCTGAGTTTTACAAGAACATTGTTAGAATACGGAGAGGCGTCACCTTCAACCAAGTCAAGGGCATCTTTGGATTTGGTGACAGCGACTCCATCGGCAAGATCAGTTTCCCAGCTGTCCAGGCAGCTCCTGCGTTGAGTTCGTCTTTTCCATTCATCTTTGGAGAGAAGAGCCGTGTTCCCTGCCTCATCCCTTGCGGTATTGACCAGGTGAGGATCTATAGTTCAAAATAAAATTTTTAGACCAAAGAAAGGTTACAGAATTACTAGAGTGATAGTTTGGGAATGGAGAAGCTCTGTCTATATTCTGCACTGATTGCAGTTGAGTCACAAGATGACACAAACAGGACAGCATTAGTAGCAACAAGTATTTCAATTATGGAAAACATAGAGAAGTTGATGGTGCAGCAGCTTCTCTTTGTTATTACCAATTTATTGTTTAAAGCATTATCACTATAAGTTTGGTTAGACTGTGTTCAGCAGGCAGCAAGAGTTCTCTACCTTAAGCTCAGTATGATGTTTGCCATGAGGACCTGTGGATTTCTTTTTTTTTTGCTCACTCATTGACGCGGTGAGAGATTAGGGACTTTTGGCGTGTCCTGTAAACTGCAATGTGCAAAGCACTTTGCATAGCATAAAATACCAGCTGTAAACAGCACACGCACAAACATAGCCCACTACCCGGAGCGTATACCATCCACTTCGAATCTTTCGAGTGGTTGTCGCGTGCTCTGTAGCCCTTCAGTTACTAACGGTTGTATTTGCCTTAGCTTTGTGTCACGAAGCTTTGACAGTAAAGCGTCCATGACAATTTGACACTGTTTCTGAGTGCGACGCTCAAATTGTCGAGGCTGTAGGCTTTTTGAATGTCTTGCAGAATTTCTGAGGACATAGATCATGTGGTTTTTCTTATACTGTTTATCACCCATAGCTAGCGCCACTTGGCTGTGCATGCACACTCGGAAACGCTGCAGGGCGCCCTAAAGGTCCACGCCCTCCGAGGCGTGCGTGTGTTCAAGCATCCCCTCTCTTCACTCTGCAACTGGGCACCCGCGCTCCCAGAAGACTCGGAAGATACAAAGGAGGAAAGTAAACAAACTAGAGAAGAAACACGGCCGGGGCCCGCTGAACGAAAAGTCAATGCCGCAAAACACGTCCCTTTGACAGACTTCGCCCCTCACCGAGTAAAATCTTAAAGAAACGAATGCGCCTTGCTAGTGGCAGGCTTACAGGTTTCATCTCTCGTTGCCATGGCAACCTGTACTGGTCTTTAGTGGGAATCCGACGTTCAGGAACAGACTGTCGCATATGTAACTTCGCGCATCTGACGAGCTTTCAGACACACAAGAGTCAGGTGCCTTTCTTCTCCACTACGGGTGTACTTTTGCCGTGCGGTGCGGTGTACACTTTGTTGTGGATAAGAAGCAGCATTCACTTTTTTATATCTGCCCCCTTTTTCTTGCCCCGTTGTGGGAGCCCAGGTCCTCCCTTTTTGTTTTGTTGTGCTTTGCTTTATCTCTGCTTTACTAGGGGGCAACTTATTCAAGTACCCAGAATCTCTGTGCAAGCCCTCTTGGATTCTTTTGCCTTGTTTTCCTTTGCACTCTTCCTGTAGGTGCTGAAGAGGAGGTGGGGAGACAACAAAAGCGCCTTAGAAGCCAGGGTGCCCCTAGCACTTGGGGTCCCCAACAATAAAACTGTAGTTTTATTGCTGGCACCTAAGTGGCTTTGCTTACTTAGTCTTTGGTTCTTTTGTACTCTCCTTGGTGGGGAGACGACAAAAGAACCCAGGTGCCCAGTGCTTGGGGCCCTCTACAATAAACTTGGGGAGGCTGTCCACAGCTTTGGGAAAGTTCTTCTTAACAGAAGGTTACCTGTGAGGGGGTTCATCTTAAGAGGATTTATTTTGCATTGAGTCTATAGGAAACCAAACAAACATATCCATTTTGTTCGTTATATCCGAGAATTCGTTATAACCGAGTTCGTCTTAACGGGAGTTCACTGTATTTGAATTCGGTACATTGGGGTATCGTTGTATCCATTGTGCTCATGGATCAGGCCCAGCTGCGCCTAGCTTGTGGCACTTGACTGATGCTTATTAAAGCGCCCTGTTCTGTTAACCATTCCAGGACCCTTACTTCCGGATGACACGGGATGTGGCACCCAAGCTGGGCTACCCCAAACCTGCTCTGCTGCACTCAGTGTTCTTCCCAGCATTGCAAGGAGCTCAGAGCAAAATGAGCGCCAGTGATCCTAACTCATCCATATTCCTCACCGACACCCCTGCTCAGATCAAGAACAAGGTGAGCTCCGAGCAAATGATTCCTTGAGAGAAATTGTTTGATGGACAATCATAAAGCATGGCAGACAAGGGTTAATATTAGCGCTGTGTGAATAGCAACATTTTGAGTGCGAAGAGAATTCGAACACCATTAACGTATTAGTGAAAATCGAATCAAACATATTTTATAATATTTTTCAAAGAATTCCATATTAAATTACACACAAAGTGTGCTGCTAAACATAAAGAAAAAGCAAGTTTACAGCATGACTGGTGTATATTTTTGCAGTGTCATTGCTAGGGAACAAAAAGTCGTCTTTTAAAAAGAACAGCCTGTCAGGGAACAATGTGCGAATATCCACACACCCATATTTAATATTATAAAAAAGAGATGTTCTGGAGTAAACAGGGTTAATCTGATTTGAATACTGTCGTGATATAAGAAAGCTGAATTGGCGTGAAGAAAATTGGCGTACGTTATGCTCCTGTAAAACCTGATGCACAGGGTGTAAAGCATATGGAAATGAACGCTTGAGAACGCAGTTGCCGTCCTGACGAAGACAGCTCCACTTGTCGTTTCGAAACGTTGGCTCTGGCACCCTCTGACTCACCGTTTTTAACATTCTCTTCATCAGTTGATCTAATCCGCGCATCCAACTTTCCGCCACACCCCTGCTACCCTTGCCTGGTTTTCGTGTCCATTAATGGCCATTGGTCATTCGAGCTTCACATTTATGCCCTGCCTCTGCACATTTTTTCACGATTCCCGCTAAGGTATCATTAACACACATTTGTTCCCTGTCCTAATGCACTCTCTTCTTGTGCCTTGAAGGCCAACTCTGGGGATTTTTCAGTCATGTCAAGGTAACGTCATTTCTGTGTCCTTGGGACGCTCCTCTCATGCGCCTGATAGTAGAAATGATCAGAAAATTTAAAAATGGTTTTAGTAAGCACAAAAAGCACAAAACAGAGACCAAAATCCAATCAAGCAGTCTTTTTGAGTGATGTAAAATGAGTCAATGCACCTTTTGCTCAGTGTGACGATGCACGTGCCCTTCCCTTGGTAATAAAGTCGTGAAGCGCTTTGGTGTGGTTGTTGTCTCTGAGATTTGGTGCCAACAGGCAGTGCACATGTTATGGTACCTACGCGCTTCTGGCACTTTTCTTGCTTTAGCCTCAATGATGTCAACACAGAATGTGTCTAATAACTATGGAAAGCCAGGCGGGCAGTTTGATGTAATGAGTAAAAATTGATTGCTGTAAAGCCTGCACATCTCTCAAGCCTGTAATCTTGCATAAATCATGGAAGTGCGCCAAGGAGCATGTCCAGAAAATTTCACCAAGGACCCACTGAGAAAATATCCAGAATTAGCCTATAATTTGGGGTGTGCGAATATCTGAAATTTTGAATACAAATAGAATATTTTCCATATTCGAAACGTATTCGATTAGAAAAATGCATGCTCGAATATTCCCGCATATTCGAAATTGGCTGAATATTCGGCAAAATTGGTGATTATTCGAGAGCGGCGATAAAAGCACAAACACACCGGTACAGAACGTCAACTGATCATGGTAACAGATCTTCACCCATCAGATCGGCATTGTGTGTAAAACAGCGTTGCTGTAAACGTATTACATGATCCAAGCATGCCGCTGTTTCTTGTCAGTGTGGGAGCATGAAGTACATTGCGGCGACGCGAAGTGCGCCTCACTTGAACAAACAGAAGCAGCGTGCTGTCGCTGCGTTGATCTAAACCAACACTCGCCACAGTCCTGCAGTCCTGTATAGTCAGAAGAATGGGTACAACGAACGCTCCGACGGCAAGGAAGCACGCACGGTACAAGCGCCTCCGTGGTGGTGACCGCGCGAGCAGTCAGCGCACTGAACGCAAAAAGGCCGCGAGGACCAGCTCCATGCGGCATCGACTACGTTTTGATAATGAAACCACAATCGGTGCTGTTTCTCACGTCATAGAAAGCCGCTGTACGCGACACGCGCGTCAGACGGGCCGCTCGACGAAAGAGTCGGAATTTCTTCATGTTATGAAAAATAGAGAAAAGGCCTTGTCGTGAGTGGTTTTGCTGTCGCCACGTTGGCACAATGAAGATCATGGACGACTTTGTATCGCCACCGCAAACTTTTTTTTCTCCCACATAATAAACTTGGAAACCCTGCAGACCCACGAACCGCCACGCTGTGGCTTTCCCACTTCACTCGATCCGTGATGTTTGGGCAGACGTCATGCTTTAATGTGCACAACCGAGAGGCTGAGCACAGATATGGGGGAGATATGAGCGATGGGGAGCCGTTTTGCATGCTGTTGTGGGAAACGTCTATTTCCCCATTACGGCCACCCGCGAACGTGACCGAACACTGAGCGGCTGGGTGTCTCCAAGATTGCATCCGCGAGGATCATTGGCCTGCACATCATGTGCATCGTTGCAGGAGGGACACACGGTGACATAGACTATGGAAGCTATACGCACGTCGGAGACCGCCACGTGCCGCTCGTTCGTTTTTTGCTGTTGACCATTCGACAGCGTCGCCATTTTTCTGGTTCTGTGGCACTGTGAGCTAACCAAGAGTTAGCTGGAAGCGAAAGGCCATCGCATCTAAACAAAATGCAGCCACCATAAGGCTGTCGCCATGGGTGCCGAGCCGCGTGGTATTGACGCTATAAAGCTTTTTTTTAGTGTTCTTTAAATCAAATTTCATCGCATGCATTGGCCCAAAGTATTACCACAAGTCGCAATGCCATCTTTATTGTGCGTTAAAATGTTTTGCTCAGCTTGAAAAAAGCTTTCATAAAATTTGCCCTACGTGATAAATTCACCTCCCACCTTCGCTTCTGTTTTTTGGAAACAATGTGCATTTGTTACACTAGTAAATATGGAAGTTTGCTTTCATAAGTCTCATCAATGTGCTGTAGCATATTTCATTATTTCTTTTAAAATTAGTAAGTTACTGTTTCGTTAACTCCTGTTGTGCAACTCTGTTACTTCGGACATATTCGATATTCGATTTGATATTCGAGGCCTGTTTTTTTGCCTGATTCGTATTCTGTTTGTGTTCGACAAGTTCAGTATTCACGCACCCCTACCTATGATTGTCTTTTTCTTAGTCATGCTACAGCTATGGTTTGTTGTGGGTTGTGACAATTGTAGCTGATACAGTGTTTTGAAAGGTCACATCATTGAGATATCACAGCAGTGCATTCATGATACTTAGACAACTTTCCTTGGCAATGAAGGGAGTGCCACAGGGCTGGAGGTTCCACACATGTACTCCTACATGAAGAAGTCTGGTTTGGCACGTGTTTCGGTTTGTGCACTTTCAAAGGCAGACAGCGGTAACTGAGTAAGGATCAGACGTTCATTTCCTGATGAATTTCATCGCAATCTTCTCTGACGAGTCCATAGAAGAGCCAGAAAGTGATGAATTCTCACCTGAAGACAAGGATACTATTTCACTGTTGAGATGCACATAATAGGCTTGGCGTTCTCGCATGTGTAAAAATACAAAACAGCCGAGTAAAAAGGAAGACAAATGCAGTCTGTGCTCCTTAGAGTGCACCCATATACAACGGGCTCTCAGATATAATGGACGATATTTCAGCCCGAGTTTGGTGCATGTATACTATCTCTGCTACAAAGTCCACTTCTAATGGACCACGGCACAACGGACTATCGGCTACAGTCGACGGAGTTAGTGGCAATCTGTTCCAAACTCGATGTATAAAACATACCTTTGCCATGTCGATATGGTCTGGCAAGAAACTTCTTCACGGCGGTGACACCTTTAGCATGGCAGTGCCTGTGTGCTTAAGCCGGAGCAAGCTTGAATTGTGGCTGGCAACATTGGAGGCCTCTGGCCAAGCCAACGTGAAGACAAGCGCAGTGTCACCGTGACATTATTTGACATGCTAGTCAGTTGTGCCAGACTGCTATAATAGCTTCATTGAGCAATAAGATTAAGATTGCGGGTGCAGTTGCGCGCGGTGAAAAGCAAGAAGGTGCCACAAAAATGAGGGGCTATCCAAGGGGATCATTAGTTCAGTTGTGAACAATGAAGCTATTGTAGTAAAGCAAGTGTCTCGTGAAATTAATCTTGAGCACTAGAGCTAAATGTGAATAAAGAGCTTTTGTGTGCTTGCTTTTCACTTTCGACATCCATCACTTAATGTGCAATTTCGCAGCGGCGTTAGGCGTCCTGCCTAACGAGGTGTCCCAGTGCTCTAAGCGAGGTGTCCCAGGGCTCTAAGCCCGCGTCCCGTCCCGGCGAGTTTGACTGGCAAATTAGAGACTCTAACCGCCGTATTCTAGAACCAAACTTAACTTATAGCGATAAGGTTACTTTTGTAAGGAGAACTTAAGTTCAAGTTTAAGAAAAGGTAAAGGGGCTTTCCGAAACCCACCTTACAAGATTTTAAGGCGACCTTATGAAAGGCGCCCTTATCCGAGTAAGTGAGCGACATGGGAGTGAGGTTAAGCGCATTTTTTGTGTGTTTTCTTTTGTAAGCGGGCGCACAGCTGCACGGGACAATGCAAAAGGAGGGGAGCAAGGGGTCATTCGCGGGGGTCGGACTGGTCGAACGGGGTGAGCGCTGGCATGTCTCGTCAACGCAGTTTCCCGGAGCCTCAGCAGTGTACGTGCTTTTGCGAGTGACCATGTGCTTGTATCTCCACTCCGGGTGTGCGGAGAACACTGAGGTGTGGACGCTGTATTCCTGTGTACGTGTTTGTGTTGGCACTGCAGTGTGGTCCTACACAGGCAACTGCAAAATGGCGATGTGTTTGCGACGACAAAGTAGACCAACGGGCAGTGTGTGCTAAACGAACGAACTGTGCGCAGTGCGTGAGCGAAGTCTGTTGCGGATATCTCTTTCTAGGTACTGTAATTGATTGTTTTCTAATTAAACGTGTATGGTTTTCCATTTACCGCATGGATTATTCCGGCTCATTTTGGTACCCCTTCGTGCTTGGTGTGCGTACTTTTCTTCTGTCCCGCTGGGCTCTGTTCCCGCTACTCGCTACTGTCACTTGATTCTCTTTTCAATAAAACTTCACTTTAGTAAAACCACATTTTGTTTACAGTGATCCCTGATGTATGCTAGCTCCGCCGATGTGCCATGTCCAGCTGTTTCGGTGAAATAGGGCACATGCGATCGCGTACACTTTCCTTCGATGCTCTGCTGCAACAGCCGTTATCCATAAGTGACTTGTTGCGCCTTGTTTACAAAACGATTAGTCTCGCTGAAGCGGGTGTAGCCTTGTAGGATAAGGAGCCGCCAAGGTACCTCCGCGACCGTCGGTGTGCTTTCGCAGGTATAGCATGAAGCTTCAACACGGCACTCGTTATGGAGCGGAAGCGGCACAAGTACCCATGCTTGTCGCAAATCTCCATGGGATTTAGGCAATCTCTGATTACATGCCACGACATTCGCACTTACGCATATGCTGCCCACAGCTCGATAATTCATGCCGGTCCACATTTTAAACCAAATCCACAACGTTGTCATCCATGCCTGCCATTTTGTTTGCTTACAAGTGAGCGTCAAGGTAGGTCGGGGGCTACCTTAAGGAAGCCTTACTTATGGCGGCGATAAGTACAAGAAAAGTTCAGATGTAAGTATAAGGTTGGTTCTTGAAACGCGTTAAGGGTCACTTTAAGGTTACGGGCTACTTAAGTCACAAGCATAAGGATAAGTTTGGTTCTAGAATACGGCGGTAAGTTACCACTAGAGGTGTGGTTGTATGATTATGTTAGAGCAATTCAGAGTAGCAGAGAGCCCTGCTTCACCCACTGTAATGGTACTCACTCATTGAAGTAGAACATGCACT
Organism: Hyalomma asiaticum; assembly: GCA_013339685.2. Classification (NCBI taxonomy): domain Eukaryota; kingdom Metazoa; phylum Arthropoda; class Arachnida; order Ixodida; family Ixodidae; genus Hyalomma; species Hyalomma asiaticum. The sequence continues at coordinate 18,449,687 of CM023488.1, read as the reverse complement.
GCAGTTGTAAATTACTGCTGTTGGTTACTAGTGGCATTCATAATCGTGCTGTGGAGTCCACAGCTAGCAGGCAGTTACAGAAATAGCTTGCCTTGCGCTTCTGAACTGAAGTCCGTAATACTGATCGCACGGTGACGCAGACGACCCCCCTTCCCATACCGAAGACAGAAGGATGGATTATTACGTACTTTGGATAAAATGGACGCTTTTTGTCTGACTATCAGGGTCTGTTGTAACGAACGTCGACTGCAATAAATAGCTTCCTGGTGTGCGCTGTGCCTTCTTTAAAAAAGCTTTTCGTAGAAAATGGAGCAGTGTTACCTGTTTTATTTTTCACATAGAAAGCACAAACGAAATTGCAGGACTGCATTAACACATGTGCAATTGGGTTTCCATAGCCTTCACTTCGTTGCCAAGAAAAGTTGTCCGGAAGTGTGCTCATGTGTCAGTGTGATGATGTGAATATCCGGATGTGCAGTGTTCTGGACTGCACGCTATTATTGCTTGGTCACTGTGGAAAAACTATATTAATGCAAATGCGTTTTGTAACTTTTCCTACATTTCTGTTGTCAGATCAACAAGTATGCCTTCTCTGGAGGTGGTGCTACCATTGAGGAACACAAGGAGAAAGGGGGCAACTGTGATGTGGACATATCGTACCAGTACCTGCGCTTCTTCCTCGATGATGATGAGAAGCTAGAGCAGATTCGCAAGGTATGCCGTACATCATCTTAAAGAAAAAAAAACTGCTGTAGTATTTAACATTTCACAGCCTCACATTTTTAGAACACCTCACGTTTTTAGAACCAAATTGAATATGGATCCAACACTGACGAAACAGAATCGAATATGAATGCAAACAAATATCCACCATTAGATTCAGGTAGCAAATTGAATAGAATGCTATTCGATTTGTTATTTGAAATTTTCGTATAGTAAGGTAAAAATATAGTAAGATAAACAGCCCAAAAATTTCATGATATTTTATTCTAGAGAAATATTCATACACACTGAGGAAGGTAAATTATTAAAGCTGTGCAAGTAGCAAAATTTTTAGTGTGAAGTGAATTCGAATATTTGTGTTGAAGTGCAAATCGAATCGAATATCTTTTAATAATGCCATGTCAAATTATGGAGAAATGTGCTCCTCAACATGGGCAAAAGCTTATCGCATGACTAGTGTACTCCCACTATGTCATTCCGAAGCTGCTGAAGAAGAATACAGCGGAGAACTGTGAAACAGAAAGCTGAGCTAACTTCACCGCAGAGCACAAGTGGTAGCTTTCCCGCAGTGCAGGGGTGTTAACTTCGCTGCCGTACACAAGTGTTAACTTTGCCACAGTGGACAAGTTTTAACTTCACCGCCGTAAACGAGTGTTAGTTTTGCCGCAGTACACTAGCGTTATGCGGCAAAGCATACATGTGGGAATGGACGACTTGTCACGAGACGTAGCGTTTCTTTCCCGTAATTACCAACTTCGAATCGTTCGAATAGTAAAAGATCAGTGCAACTTTAACTGAAAAGAAATGCAGGTGTAAAAGTGACGTAGGCTTGCATGAAGCCTTGACTGGAATCTTTGAGGTACTATTAAGTAACTGTAGGTGGCGCTTGACTGTACATTAATCTAACACTTGTCACGTGATTGAGGCCTATTGGCTATGATTCTTTCTTTTACAGGAAGGTAGATAGCTAGGCTAGTTGGTAGATGTTCATGACAGATATAATGTGCAAACACACACGGGACAAAGAGAGCTTGTCTGTGTTTGCTCTCTTTGTTTCGTGTGCATTTGCTCATTATATTTCTCATGAATTCTATCTTTTAAATTTTTTGTGATGAGGTTCGTGGGCCCAGGAACTTGGACGAGAGGCGATGAGACAGTAGACATGGAAAAAATCACTATGGCCACATGAAAGAGACGAGGCGCAAGTGTACACGGGGACGGACAGCTGACAAAAGACAAACTGACACTACAGTTCACGAACGCCGATAATGCCTCAGCATCGTAGAATAAGAATGACATTCCTGATGAAATACACATGGCACCATGCCTAGGCACAATGCACAAAGCTCTTGATCTTGTCGACCACTCACTCACGCCGTTGCAGTGAACACAGGCACCGGGCAGCACGAGAAGGTGGTCTTCCCAAACTCACACGTAGGTATGTCGCTGGTGCCAGACTTCGACGCAACGTGCAATCCCTTCAATGTAGCAGGCCTTGCTTTCATGCTGTTGCGGCAAACACAGGCTCTGGGGCAGCACGATGGGCTGGTCTTCATTGACCTGATGGTACGCCACGTCCCATCAGGTCAATGAAGACCAGCCCATCGTGCTCGTGGACGCGTGCAACATCTCTCAGGGTGCTGGCTGCTGCCTGGGACCATCGGGTCGTCCTTGCGGCCAGTCGCATTCACATAGGGCGACCGCCCAGAACACGGGGTCCGAAGCCCCGTGCGCCCGATTGAACACTGCGTTGGCTGCCCCACCAACTTTGTCATCGTCTTTCTTTCGTCTTGCCTAAGCAGGTTGGCATCCGTAGTTGGTAAAACTGAAACTAACTCATCACACAGGACTAGGCCTAGGCTTCAAGATCGACACGTGACACCGTCTCTTAGCTTTATCCTTCCTCCATGCCAAGAGCTCAGCAAAGAAAGCTACTGAAGTCATGATGATGACAGTAGATTGATGAAACTTTCACTTCGAAAGTGCAGCCTTAAGCAAAAAGGCCTAGAACTGGGGATCGTTATAGCCTCCGTAGTCCCGTAAAATGTTGGGCTACATGCGTCGTGGTAGTCTAATTATAAAAAAATAACGCCTTGCAATTCCAACGTTTCCCTCCTTTGTAGTTCTCTCGTCAGTGCTGAGCATTCGCCAACTATTCGAAAAATATTCGGTATTCTGAATGTGCACCATTCAACTCAACTATTAAACTAAACCAATATAGTCGATCTCCAGTTTCCCAGACCCCCAAGGGACCGCGAAAATGTCTGGAAATTCAGGCAGTTCGCAAGAATGAATGCATGCGAAAGTTCACCTTTTCATAGGCATTTCTCTGATGGAGAGGGCCGGAGTACCAGGCTTGCACTGCAATTCAGTGAACACATCATTTAGGTGGCTCTGAAAATAGCTGTTTATAATAATAGTAATAATAATAATTAAAAAATCTGACGTGGCCAGTGCTACCTCATGCAACAAGTCAAGATCTTGGCACAAAAAAGTTGCTTATTTTCTTTTGCACAGCATTCTGCTCAGTATCTGTCTCAATTACACACAGATATCGTGTCTCAATTGTGCTCAATATCTGTCTCAATTGAAACAGACATGTGTCTCAATTTTGCCCCGCCACGGTGGTCTAGTGGCTAAGGTACTCGGCTGCTGATCCGAGGGTCGCGGGATCGAATCCCGGCCGCGGCGGCTGCATTTCGATGGAGGCGAAATGTTGAGGCCCGTGTGCTGTGCGATGTCAGTGCACGTAAAGAACCCTAGGTGGTCGAAATTTCCGGAGCCCTCCACTACGGCGTCTCTCATAATCAGAACTGGTTTTGGGACGTAAAAACCCCACAAAGCAAGCAATCTCTCAATTTCTGTAGTTGATTTCATTCATTCACTTGGTTCATAATGCTACAAGATTTGTTTCACAATACCATTTACAAGTGGCTAGGAATGTTCGATGTTTTTCGCTTCATTTCTCGATTGTCTGTGTTGCTGTCGAAGTGTTCTTTCTCTCTTGCGGCCACTCTCCCTCCTCTCTCTCTCCGGTTCGGAGTGCGCCACCATCCTTGAGGGGACGCGTCTGAGCCTGGGTTTTATGGCCCTCTCATCGATGGAGACTCCTCAGGTGGTGCAGTTGCCTGCAGCCTTCTTGTGGGGGAAACTACCAAGTTTCGAGGCGCTGATGCTGAACGCCTCGTTCGCGGGAGATGAATGCACACCCGGGTGCTTGAGTCGAACCGTCCCATCTGAATGGGAAGGCTGTCTCACAATCTTCAACAAGTTCAGCTAACGTCATGTTGTCACTGTGCACGATGACGGTGTCATCAGTGCTCGTATCAACTCCAAGCTTGTCGGCTGTGTAGGTGCCGGCTCTTCGTTCTCGGTGTCAGAGTCGCTGGAATTCTCCATAACTTGACAGACTGCTTTTGTCATCAGTCAATTCCGCTCAGAGCTCGGAGTTTTTTATCAGCGTTGATAGAGCCCTCAAAAGCTATCCTGGCTGGAATCAAAATGCCAGCAGTGCGCAGGTCTTTGAATACACCGTCCGCGGATGGAAGTTGATCACACACGCCGGCTTCTCTAGGCGAGCTGGTCGTCTTGCTGTTGAGTGTGAAGCCCACGTGTCGAAAACAGTTCTGAAGAGTGTTTTGCATTACCGCACAGTACCATGTGAGCAACATTTGTACAGATGTTTCAAGTTGCGAATCACTCCTTGGTCCATCGTCTGCAGGATTGCTGTGGTGTTCAGGAGCAGAAATTCTATCTGTATGGCCTTTAGGTCCTTGATGTCGCCACGCACAGCGTAGTTATCCACAAGCAGCAGAACTTTTCGATCTTGCTGCTTGAATCTCAAGCACGCAATAAAGGTTACAGCGTCGAGGCCCCCAATACCACTGTACAGCCACTTGGATCATGAAAATTTAATGAAGTAGTGCAATGATCTTTGGCCTTGACACTGCATTGCTTTTCGGCACCCGACTTCACAGCCTTTATTATATGCTCCCTCTATTTCGATTTGATGATGTTTCTCCTGTGCAAAGTGCTTGGCTCAGCTGTACTGCTGTGACTCTAGCAGTGCAGGCTGAGACATAGATGAAAAGAATGTGTATCCTGAATGTGCATCAGGCCATACACAACGCTGCTGCACTGAGCTGATGAAGCTCACTAGAGTAGGGCAGTGAGCCTTGCCACATTGGCCTGTCTTGGCTGGTTTGTGGCTTTCAGGGCCTCATTGGTGTCAGTGCCATTTCAGAAACCTTCCCTTATTGCCTTATTGCTTTGCGGGCCACTGCAGTGAGAGAAGTGGATGCACTAGTCATTCTCATTGCCATGTGAGAGCAGTGGTTTGCCACGGCGCTTCCCCTTGCAATTCTCTGTTTTCATCGACGTCACGCTGTGCACCTAGGCATGGCCTCTGAAATTGTTCCAGTATTCCATGGCTGCTGGATGCAGGTGGACATGCTGTGGCCTGTCACATCAGGTGACTTGCTACAGGAGAGGATATGAAGGGCCTTACTTGCATTTGAGGCTGCTGTCAACACCATGGAGTGGGTATTGGGAAAAAAGTTTTGGTGATGCTGCTATGGTAGCTGCTGCATCAAGTTCAGTCAGTTGGAGGGCCATGACTTTCCATCAGAACGGCATTACCTGCTAATCACATTTTGCTGAGTATCATGGCTTTTCATGTGATAGCTGGGCTTCTTAAAACAGAAATTGCTTACCATGGCAACTAGTATTTCAATTTCGCACATCGCACTTCGCGTTCTAAGGGCATAAAGGTGAGGAGTTGATTTCATTTCCTGACTGGTTCTCTTTTAAATTTTATGTAGTGATACAATTGCAGATGCATTTTGCTGACTGAGGGAATATGGGGTTAATGAAATTCTGGACTTTACAATGCACCATCGAGGCTGCCACAGAATCGATGTGTTCTTGTGACTGGTTAATTTGTGCCCCAGCGTTTGACTGTCAGGACTAAATTGCTCGCTTCGAGTCATGCCACTCCATTTTGAAAGGTGCAATTTTAAGTCATAGGCTGGCTTGGTCAGGCTCGGCTTCTGATGACTCGCTATTGGATGGCTATTGAAAATTATGCCGCAGAGCAAGTCATGTGCATCAGTGCATCATCCGTTTTCTTACTTGATAAGGCATTCGCTTACATTGATTAGGTGGCTTCATGCCGGTTACATGGCTGTGCAGTTACATGGCTGTGCAGGATCCAATGGAATCCAATGGAAAACAGTGAATAGCTTTTGGTAGTCTGTTGCATTCTTCAGTTGTAAAAGGAAAGAAACAATATTCAAATGCATCAGTGCATAACCTATAGGGCAGAATGTTAAATAAGTGAAACCTGCTATATGATGAAGGTTGCACAAATTATATTAAGTTGAACTTATTGAACCGTGAGGTAGAGTTGGGCATCAGAATTTCATGTTGTGATTTTGTTAAACGGCATTTCCTTGTCTTTTGATCGTACTTGTAATGTTAGGGCTCTTGATGTGCCTTTCAGGACTATACCAGTGGCGAGTTGCTGACAGGCCACCTGAAGAAGGAGCTGATCGGCATACTTCAGAAGCTCATCGCCGACCACCAAACTGCCAGGAAAGCTGTTACCGATGACGTCATAGCCAAGTTTACAACTCCAAGGCCATTAGAGGTTAAGCTTTAGTGTTAGATGCCTCGTCATATAGCGCACAATTTCTCGTCTGATAAATGCCATCGTTAACTTCCCTGTGCAGGAGTTCACAGGCGTAGCAGTTACCTAATGCATTGAAAAACTTGTTTTCATAGGGATTATGAGTGCACAGCTTCTAAAGTTTTCATTTGCCATGGCTAGAACAATGCTTTTGGGGGGCGACTCCACTTTGACTCCATTGGTGTGCATACGGCCAGAGATATAAGCAAGACATGGAAAAGGAAAACATTGTTGCGCGACATCTGGTGCATATTGGGATAATGTTTTTTTGCAAGAACTTTTGGTTTACAAGAAAATGCTACCACTTCTTTCGTGATTGTTGCAGAGTAAAAAGTGATCTTGCAGAAAGCTCCATTTTTACTCCATTGAGAACAGGTGACCACGTAAGGTCGGCTATAAACAATGAAGATGGTGTCTTTAACGCATAAGGAAGTGCTTGTCGTTTCATGCAATGTATGGGACACGTGTGTTTTTGGTTTTTGTACCAGAGTTGAGTTCTCGGTGCTCGTTCTGAAAAAAAAAAAAAAAAAAAACTCCTTTTTGACTGGACTTAGCTTGCTTGAGAACAATGAAGGGTTGGAGCTTAGAAATTGTATTCGGTGCATAGTTTCTTTTTTGAAAGCATCTTTCGTGTATAGGCAACACAAGTCACCTATTTTTTGCCATTGAGCGGGATTACTCTAACTACAGTGAAAACAGGAGCCTTACAAGGTCACTTGAAAAGTGTGGTGAAAAATAACTGCAGCGCCACCAACTTGCACCATGCGGCTAAGTTGTCATGGTAACTTTGGCAGGAGGACAGTTATCTTTTCCTTCACCATGTGGTCCTGGGTTGTGATGGACTCACAGGAGCTAAAGACAGATTTGATGCCACCTAATCACCGATAGTGGAGGTTATCTTCGGGAACATTTTTCTTTTGGTGCACAGTTTGGCAATGAAGAGTCAAAGGCAAACTTTCGTAATTAAAGGGGCCCTCTAGCACTTGTGTCAGTTTTTTATGTGCGGGTTGTGTAGACAGGTGGCTGGGGACACTTTTGGCACTGTCATACTACCTGGATCAAATTACTTACTATCTTAATCAAGCTATGAAATCACCACATTGCCGTTAACAGCATCAACGCGTAGTGGCACTCGCCAGAACTATATGTGGTGGAAATGATGACATGGTGCATTAGGCTGGGACTGGATAACAATAATGTTAAAAGTGGCTGCAGAATCGCATCGAAAGTTCAATAACGTTTGGTTGTGTTTTTTTCTTGCACGGTCTTTCATTGAAGGCCGGAACGTCTGTGAAGCATATACTACGTAGTTTACAGCAGGGAGTAGTCACACTCTGCATTGCTTCTGCTTGTCGCTTTGGCAACAGCATGGTCAGTACGCTCGAAATGACAGCCAACCATAGTGTGTGGGCTTTACCAATGTACTTGCATCAAGCCAATTTCATTGGCTGTGCATTATGGTATACGTGGCATATGAAAAGTGGTGATATGACCCCACAAGCGTCGAGTTGAGGGTGTGCATTTTCTATCGCATATCTTGGATGTGTAGGCTCAGTATCTGCGAACTGCGTGCCCCATCAATGTTGTTCTTCCAGCATTTGTTTGTGCATCCTTCAGTCTACACAACACACAAATAAGGAATGGGTGTTTTGAAAGTACTTGAGGGCCCCTTTTACAGTTACGTGATGTGATGGACTTGCATGTTCCTGATGTCTTTTGGGTAAACATTACTTTCTCACGTGAGCACTGCCTTCTGAAGCTGACAGCCTGCTTAAAAGAAAGGAAGCATCTGAATGTGGATAGCAATGTTTTCTATGTGCGTTGTGGGTATTTATTGCTCATGCTTGATAAATAAAAGCACTTTTTTGATGTGCCAAGGGCTTACTTTTACTCCTGAGAACTCTGCCTTGCTTGTAAATGTTGACGTTAGTGTAATGGACCCACAAGTATCTTTGCTAAAGCAGGAGCATAATAGGAGGTTCCGTCTTTAGTATGCTCGCTGTGTTTGTCCCCACTGTAAGTCTTGTGAAAGATAACAGTGTCTGAAAATGATGGTTTCATGTCGTAGAGAAAAAAAGAAGAGGAAGAACACACATGCATGTGCAACATAGCAATGTGGGGTACTGAAGTCATGGTGGCCATTATGTAGTGATGGAGAACTATCGATAGTGCTAACGATATTATCGATAGTTAAGTCACTATCAAACTATTGATGGTATAAAAATACTATTGATACTTTTGATAGTTCAATCACTATCGAATTATTGATGGTGTAAAAAGTGTCGATGACACCTTCAATAGTAACATCAATAGTATTATCGACTGTCAGTATACCATTGGTATATAGAATAAAATTACAATTTTTTTTTGTTTTTGCCTACATCTGAAGTTTCGGATCTACTCGAACCACCACGGACGTAGAAAAGCAAGCGAATGAAGGTAGAAATTGCGAACCAACTAGTAGATACATCCGTGAATTCGTGAACGAAACCGAATGTGCCCAAGGATGTACGAAACAAGCAGAGGCAGCAATATTGGCAGCGCAACGTTGAACAGTTTACCGTGGAAAGGAACTGTTACATGTGTGAAACAGAGCGGCTTCAAATTGATATTACATTTTGTGATTGAAGAATAAAAACTTCAGGAACTAATTTTGTTGGTAAGTTGTAACTCACTACTTTTCAGTATGAAATTATTGGTGGACATGTTGCGGCATTTTCAGTGCAGAAATAATTTATTCCATTCGCCAAAAGTGTTTAAATGAACCGAGTATTGCAGACGATACACTATCGCAAATATTCTGGCAACGTCGCCTGCTAACAACGGCACACTTATTCACAAAAATCTATAGTACCACCGATTGTGCACCCGATGGTGTAACTATCGATAGTGTTATCAATAGTCGATTTACTGATGGTTTTCACATCACTACCATTATGTCCAAATGCAAGCACATTCACACACTGCAGCCATGATGTAATGTGCTAGATGTCTTTATTTGCAAAGCATTACTGCTTGTAAATGTTTGCTATGCTTATGCACATGAGCATACTGCAGCTTATTCCTTATGCACCTACTATAGCTATGTACATTAACATCTGATGCATACATAAATCAGACAAATTTATATTTATTCACTATCAAACAAGCTATCTGTGACATAGCTGTAACCTGATGAAACAGGTAATGTACTATATTTTCTTTAGGATAATTTTCTCCCTGGCCCTTTTCAACCAACGTCTCTGTCCATGGGAATGCTGTCCATGATTTTGTCCAAGAGAATATTACTGAATTAAACTTGGCTCGGAGAACTTGGAACAGGTGAGGTGAACTTGTGACCCGGCGGCACATTTTGAATTTCTCCAGTGCTGTCATATGCGAGAGGACTGCGTGAGGAAAAAAAATCACAGCATATCCACAGGGTGAATGATGATGAGTGGGCGAAGCTCCGGAGTGAATCATCGGTAAACCGTGAATCTTCCATGTAATTCGCCCAGTCGATCATCATGTAAAGACGTGAGAAACACTGTATTCGAACGCTGGGATCTCGCGTTTAAGGGGACGCTAGCACAAACGCATTAGAAACGTGCAGTACACTCTAGTAAGGGGGAGAGGGCACAGCGTCTTACGCAGCCCCTTACACAGGCCGGAACGCGCACCGTGTTTGCCGACGCCATCACATGACTGCTGAAAGAGTATAAGGTGGAGAGGCCACAGCATCTTGCACCAGCTTCTTACACGCGCCATAACGCGCTAGCACAAATGCATCATCATCATCATCGTTAGAAACGGGCAGTCTTTCGTTAATGTTGGGTATTTAGTGTCATCGTGGTGCATGTTTCCATGTGCGCTTCGTGGCGTAGTGCATGGCTTCAGGAAAGAGGTAGCTGATGATGATGATGATGCGTTTGTCCAGGTAGCAGCCTTAGGGTGCCTCGATGTGCTCCTCCGGAACAGGGTGGAGACACTGCTCTTGTGGACGCCATATTGGTTCAAACGTTCGCGTTCGGTGGCAATGCCTGGCATGCATAGATGGAACGCTTCCAGCAAAACGCGCGGTAATTTGGCTCAGTTTATCCCTTCCGGCGGTAGGGCTTGCACATATAATGTTGGTAACAAATAGATTAGCACTAATTATTACGCACGAAACATTTGATGGCGAAATAAAGGCATTTAGAGCGTATCTATTGGTCTATCTATCTCACTGGCTGCGTAGATTCTCGTGCTCTCGCGGCCGATTGATTAAGTTGATGAGTACCAAAAATGACATGGCATGACAAGAGCATGTTGAAAACATAAATGACTGCTCATTACATGAAAATCATGACATGCCTTTAATGTACGCCATGACATACGTGACATGGTGAAGGAGCTACAACGGCCGTTTGGCCAACTTCATGTATATCAAAATTGACATGATATGATAAGAGCATGAGGAAAGTATACATGACTGGTCATAACACGAAAACCTTGTCATGCATGTCATATAGGCCATGACATACATGACCCGGTCATGGAGCTCTTACGGCCGTTTTAGTAAGTTGATGTGTACCCAAACTGACACGGCATGATAGGAGCGTATGGCTAACATGAATGACTGGTCATAACACGAAAATCATGTCATGCATGTCATGCGCGCCATGACACACATGACACGGTCATAGTGTTCTAACGGCCGTAATATTAACTTTATGTATATCAAAATTGACAGGGCATGATAACAGCGTAAGATGAAAGAAAATAACTGGTCATAACACCAAAAAGATGTCATGCATGTCATGTACGCGATGACATATATGACCCGGTCATGGAGCTCAAATGACGGTTTTATTAACTTGTAGAGCACCAAAATTTACATGGCATGATAAGAGATTATGAGTAACATAAATAGCTGAGTATAACACGAAAACCTTGTCATGCATGTCATGTAGGCCATGACATACATCACCCGGTAATGGAGCTCTAACAGCCACTTTATTAGATGCGAAGCATCTTATGGCCGAGTTCAAACCGGTGGTGGTGTGCGGCGTGACCACTCTTATTGCGCATGCGCTCACCCTGTGTGAATTAACGGCCAGGCTAGAGGAAAGAAATGACGCGCGTAGTGTTCCTCTTCGCGTTCCACGGTGGCATGCCCAACGCCAACGGAACGCTATCGTGCAAGTGCTCCGGCTTCGCATAGCCTCATGGTCCCCTTTAGCGGGAGATGGTGTAATTTTTTATTTGACACGACATGATAAGAGGGCATAACTATCATAACTGACTGGTCCTAACATGAAAATTATTAGCGTAATTACGGATTAGCGTAATCCGACATAATCTCTACTAACCTTGCCTAATCCGACTTGATAGGTATCTATCAGTATAGATTGGTATGGACTAGCGTTAAATTCGCTTGTCCAAATTCAATTAGGCTGCGATATGCTGGCTTAAATAGGCTTTTTCTAAGCTTACCCTGGTTTAATCCGGCGGCCTAATTGGTATCACTGAGTATCAATCAGTATTGATTCGTATCGATTACTATTGATTGTTTTGACTATGCTTATTTAGCATGGGCTACGAGCATGATTAACTTGCCTTGACCAAGCTTATCTAAGCTTATCGGCAAGGTAGCCGAAGCATCTATTCACTCCGCAAGGCTTAACGCAAAGCTTAACATCCTCTTTGTAAAAGCAGCTTCACGCGATGATTATGCGATGCAGCTATAGCGAGACAAACAAGGATTTCTTTAACAGCATGCTCACCGCCAGCGATAAAAAATGCACGGCCACATGCGAGACAAGTCAACAACTAACTTCGCATATCTTGGTGCTGTCGGTCGGATGCCAGCGGTCGCGTTTCACTTGTGCTTCCCATTTTTTTCTTCGCTCGCTGTTGCGAGGGGAGCGAAACATCCGCTGGCCTTTCGCGTGTGAACTGGTACGCCATGGCACACAGCAGCCTGTCATAGCGGCCAAAGAACTGATCTCAAACGTCGAGAACAACGTGTTTACAGCACCGTTCCCGCGCTAGCCTCTGCGCGCCGCCCGACACTTTCGAACCAATATGGCCGCCAGGCGGCGCGGGGTCTTTCAAAAGCGTCCGGCCGTAATATTAACTTGCGGCGTGATGATTGAGCAGATGCTTCCGGGTTTATTTTATGCTGATGATATTGTCTTATTCGCAAACAGTCGAGATGATATACAACGGCTGGTGAATATATGCGGGAAGGAAGGCGAGGATCTAGGACTAGGATTTAGTGTAACAAAATGCGGATTGATGGTATTCAATGATCCCAACGACCAGGCGGTATCCATACAGGGCCAAGAAATACCGAGAGTAAGCGAATACAAGTACCTTGGCGTATGGGTAAATGAGGGCGATAGATACATGAAGGTACAGGAAAAAGCCTTGGCAGCAAAGGGAAAGAGGAACGCAGGAATAATGAAGCACAGAGCGTTATGGGGACACAATAGGTACGAGGTGCTTAGGGGTCTGTGGAAAGGGGTAATGGTACCGGGGCTTACATTTGGGAACTCAGTGGTGTGCATGAGGCCAGAGATACAATCGGGAATGGATGTGAATCAAAGAACTGTGGGACGCCTCGCGTTGGGTGCCCACGGGAAAACGACAAACGAGGCTGTAAAGGGCGATATGGGATGGGCGAGTTTTGAGGCAAGGGAAGCGCAGAGCAAAATAAGGTTTGAAGAGAGGCTAAGGAATATGAAAGAGGTTAGGTGGGCAGTGAAGGTGTTCCGCTATTTATATAGAAAGAGCGTTGACACGCAGTGGAGAAAGAGAACTAGGAGGCTCACCAGTAAATATACGGGTCTAAGAGAACTGACAACAAAGAGCGTAAAGGGAAAAGTCAGAGAGGCGGAGAAGATTTACTGGAGGACAGCGATGGAAAAAAAACCGACTCTGAATAACTACCGAGAGGGCAAAAACGAAATAAAGAGGGAGGCATTTTATGATAATTCAAGAGGAAGCGCTTTATTGTTTGAAGCGAGATCGGGCTGCCTTAGAACGCGTGTTTATAAAGCGAAATTCAGTAAAGAAGAAGAAAAATGCACATGCTGTGAGGAAGATAGGGAAACGACAGAGCATGTTCTGATTGAATGCGGAAATATCCACCCAGGTGTACGTTTGGGCACCACCCTACATGAAGCCTTGGGTTTTAGGGCGAACAACGGGAAGCTGAACATAGCCGCGATTGAAATAAGTAAGAGACGGTTAGAATACTGGTGGCAGAAAACTAGAGAGAACGGACAAAAATAATTATAGGGAAAAATATGGAATTTCTGCCATAAGGGGCAGGGAACTGGGATATGAAATTCCGTTTTTGATATGGCATGATCGATTTGATTGAAGTAAATTTAAAAGGCATGAGGAAAATTAAAAGAGGAAAAAAAAAGTTCTTAAATCTTCTTACGAGCCTGGTGGCGCACATGCCACCGCCCCGTTACAAAGGGGAAGCTCATAGCATCCATCCATCCATCCATCCATCCGGTGTCTCTACCCTGGAGCGGAGGCGCGCGCACATCGAGGCACCCTAAGCTGGGATGGGATGGATGGATATTAGGAGCGTCCCCTTTATAACGGGGCGGTGGCCGGGCCACCAAACTCTAGCTTTATTTCTTTTTCGTTTACAACCATTTCTTTTCCCGAATCACACATATTTTCACAACTAATTTTTTACTTCGTCTGTTTATTTTATCTATTATCGTTCCTCTGTGATGAAACAATCTTACCCGAACTACCTTTCGCTTTTGTTTGCTCCATACTTTTGCGCCACCAATGCTCTAAGCGCCTTTTACTTATGTCTATCGCCGGCATGTTCAGCTTTCCCCTGTTACTCCTGAAACCCATGGCCTCCTGGGCACACAACGCCATCTATTGAGCCATTCGTAAACTAAACTAGAGATGGCTACATACATACATACATACAGAGGAGGGACAGACCCACACCCTAAGGAGCTTCGCCCCTAAAACAGAGGCAACTCTTTTGTGGGGAACCTTTATCAATCAATCAATCAATCACTTACAGACTACAGTGCACTGCACATCGATCATGCATGTAAATTATGTGGGTAGGGTTGGCAAACGGCAGTTTAATGCCTCGGTTTGCCTCCGTGACCACTCCACAACGATGCAAGTACTGTTCCAAACTACCTCAACAGAGAAATACTATATGATACATGTTTTGACAAACAGTTGTTCTGGGCGTATATTCCGCCTTGGCTGCACTGGGGCCTACAACAGCGGCCTTCAGCGATGCGGCAAGCGCGGTTGGCGAGTGCGCTGCAGGCAGAATTGCAATGTCTTCCGAAACCGAAACTGCGGCGCAAGTGGCCAGGTAAAGCCAGTTTCCAGCTGTCGGTGAGGGACTTGAACACACGCGCGTAATTATGATATGGTCACGTAAAGTTACGGTCCTCTGGTGCACCGTGGTGCCTGCATGCCCTGCATCCCAGGTTTTTGATTCGTCGGGGTGTATCGGTCGTCGAAGACAGTTGTGTCTCGTCAAGCTAACGCAAGCGAAATGCTTCTTGCAAGGTCATAAAGGTAAGCCCTCACTGTGCGGTGGTGTTGACTGTGCGTCCCGCGAATGCCCGTCGTTTCTTGTTCGCTGACGCGAATGGAGGTTTAGCTGCGAAATTTCAGATCAGAGTGCACGAGTCTCATTCTTTATCTAAAGCTTGATACCGTTTTGCTGTTTACCGTTCATATCTTGCTATCGTACCGCTGCATCACACGCTGACGTACGTATACGTAACATTTTGTTGTTGACTGCATTCATTTCGTGTGTCACCGCTTAACGTTAGTTCGACAAGCTGCGGCGACAAAGTGATGAGGATAAAGAAAGAAGGGTCACGTGACAAGCGCTGTTAAGTGACCGCCTCGATGCATTACTGTACGTGGGACCACAGCAGGCTCTACGTCGCTCTCGCTTCCTCGCATGGGTCGCCTTCCACGCAGCGCAAGTGGGCGCAATGGGTCTCCACGATGTTCCATAGCGTATCATAGGTGCTTTTTTTGACATGCTGAAAGAATGGCGCCCTTGTATTGTGCGCCATATCGCGTTTATTAGTCGCGCTTGATGCAGCTCCACGGGCTGTCACATTACTTTCTGTTTTATATATATAATTTATATGCTTTTTAAAAATCGAATTCTCAATTTTCTCGAAAAAAAAAAGGAAGAAAGCTGCTGCACGGGAATGTTTTGTATCGCTATTCGGAAATCAAACTGTGCTTGTTCTAGTTGACCACCTAACTCAAGAACTGCGTAAACTCTCACGCCTTGCAATACCCAATTTTTAAATATTATCGCTTCAATTGCTACGTACTAGCCTTGCGCTATTACGCGGTAGCGCCGAATATTTATTTCAAAGGGCACGGGTTGGCACGACGACGTACGGTTAAGGCCGTACGTATTTAAAAAGGCCGTACCTAAGGCCGTACCTACGGCCGTATCTAAGGCCGTACGGCACGACGTACGTATTAAAAAAAAAAAAAAACCTACCTTATCCTTATCGCTTGTTTTGCTTATCGCCCCTATGACATGAAGTCGCGTTAGGGGGGCTAATATGGTAAACAATGCGGAAGACCATCGTAAGGCTTGCTCTAGGTATAGACTTATTTGTTCATGAAGAATGATAACGGCGCAGGGAACATTACGAAAGCAAGCGATAAGGATAAAGTAGGTTTATTAATACGGGCCTAATAAAAGCAAGTGCTTGGGGAGACCTTTCCTTCGACAGTGACACTCGTCGTTTGCCTCGCTTGCGTTTCCCTTGGTGGAAATTTGGCGCTGGGAACTTTCCCGCCAATATTGCCATGTCGCGCTGATAGTACGCACGCCGTTCGCGACCGGTAACTATCCAGCCAGCTATCGAGCGCGTAATGATAACGCAAGGCGAGCGATATCGTATAGATTCACTGAGCTCCTGATGTCATGACTCGTGTATATATATTGTCCATTTCACTGGCCTGTGGTCTGCTGCAAGCGCTTGTCCTCGTGTCGTTTCTTCTTTTCTCCATGTTTTGCTGCTCGTTTTGCGGACTTAGTTTATCCTTATCGCTGGTTTTTCTTATCGCGTCTGTGCCATTAAGGTGCGTTAAAGTCAATAATAAGGTAATCACCGCAAAAGACTACCATAAGGCTTGTTTGTAGATGCTGGACTAATTTGTTCATGCAGCACAGTAAGGGCACGGGGAAGATCAGGAAAGCAAGCGATAATGATAAGGTAGGTCTCTGATAAAGTACCTGTATAACCGCTTTGCGGTTATAGAGGGACTTAACCCACCTTATCTCACCTTATTCTTATCGCCTTTCGCAGTTAAAGACCACTTCAGGCCCGTATCCATAAACTTATACCTTGTTTTTTTTTTAATAAAGTTATTCTTATCGTTTGTCTTTCTTATTATCTTCCCTGTGCCCTTATCATGCTTCATCAGTAATACTGTATACAGTATCTTTGAACAAGCTTTGTGATAGTCTTTCGCACTGATTACCATTTTAGCCCCCTTAACACGCCTTAATGCCACGGGGTGATAAGAAACATAAGGGATAAGAATAAAGTGGGTTTGTGAATACGGGCCTAAATGCTGCTGTTTCGCTTCTCCTTTAACGTTTCTCTGTTGCACGCCGAGCGTGGTAGATTCACGTTGCATGTGGGACGTTACGGAAACGTGAGGTTAATAAGAAAAGCAAGTGATCGCTGTATTACGGCCAATCCCTTGTTGTAGACTTCGCCAGAATTCCAGTTAGAAACATAACAAGTTGCAATGGTTACCACGCGGAGTGCCTTTACTGCCAGCGCAATCGAAAGAAAGGAAGAAAAAAGAAAGAAATAATGCAACTGCTTGCATATTGCCACTTCTCTGTCGTCCACTCTTGGAATAATCATCTGGCTGGCGTCATGAAAACATGGTGCTAGCTCTCTCCTTGTTGTTTTTACTTGTTCGTGTTACGCTCCAAGTAAGCCGTCTCGTGGTGCACGAACAAAATAGTACAAACGATTGCTTCATTTGTTGCACTAGATGGCCTTTCAGAATCATCATCATCATCAGCCTATTTAGGTCCACTGCAGGACGAAGGCCTCTCCCAACGATTTCCAAGCCACCCTATCCTGAGCGAGTTGGTTCCACTTTATGCCCGCAAACTTTTTAATTTCATCGCTCCATCTAACCTTTTGCCTGCCTCTGTTGCGTTTTCCCTCTCTTGGTATCCATTCCGTCGCTCTCACTGTCCATCTTTCCTCCTCATGACATGTCCTGTCCAGGTCCACTTCTTTATTTTAATGCTTTCATATAACTCAGCCTTACGTGCGGTAGGTTCAAAGTATTCTAGTAAAAGAGAATAACTTTATACCGCAGGTTAAATGCCTGGGGATCAGGTTCGAACCATTTGTGCGGTTATTGGTTGTTCAAAAACGAGCAAGAGTGAACACAGGCTCACGCATGTACATGCAGAAGACTGCACATATGTAGTTCAGGACCAAACCATCACTGAAGCGGGCTTCACCTCATAAGGTCTCTTGTTGTGGAGAAGCCAGATAATGGCGCAAGCTTCTTGGGTACTTTGGTTAGGTAGGACAATGCGGACAACTTCTTACATTGATGGTCGTCTAACTTCTAGGGCTATCGTCAGTACGTAAAGTGCTGCAATACTTTCTAATGGCTACTTTTCTTCTTTCTAATACATTTTTCTTTACTTTCCACCTGGGGTTCACTGCAAGACGAAATCAATATAAATGGCGTGGTGGAGCTGGCACGTACTGTTGCATCTATGTTCTTTTTTAACTCTTTCGTTACCGTGGTAAAATGGGCAACTTTTCGTAGGTTTTTGTTGGTATTTTTTTTGTAATAAGTAATAAAATAGTTATACTGTAATGCAATACATCAAGCGAAAGCTAAGTAAATGTACTTTTGACGTGTGTAAGTTTAAAAAACTGAACTTGGAAACTAATATGCAGAAAAAATCGTTAAAGGTAACATTTCTTGCAAATTTGAAAGAACATTTGCAATTGTATGTTTACTACATAAAAGAACTAAATCTGGAAAATATTCTGAAATATACAAATTGTTTAGATAGGAGACATCTACCTAACAGAAAAGCTTCACTGACCTAGCTCAACAACTGCACGAGTTACACTTGTTTACTTGTTACCCAGTAGAAAGTGTCTTGTTCAGCCAGGTTGCACAGTTTTTTCTTTTTATTGCACAGATTTCTCACACACAGAAGCACAGTATATATTAGTAAAAAGGGAAAGAAATGGGCTATTGAACCATGTATATATGGACATATTGCGCTCTATGGTTGCAAAAAGAAATGGCAACCCGTCTTGTGCCATAAAACAAAACATACCGACGGACAGCCGATGTAGGTCCGGGCTGATTCTGCACGTCCTCGTCGTCAGAACTAAAATCCGATGATGCGGGATCATCATCTGAATCACTGCTGCTAGAAGCAGCCAAATGATCGCTTCCAGATGCAACAGAATCGCCAGAAAGGCGTCGTTCGCGCGAGGGACAAAAGCGTCTCCCATCTTCGTAAACAGACGGAGCGAACCGCACAATTGGAACCGCCGCTTAAATCGCTGCCGCACGGGAAAAATACAAACTACGCAAAAAATGAAAGATTGGTGCCTGGAGAATACGACTGATGGCGGTGCAAGTCCATAGGAGCGCTCATATTTTAAAAATAGCTTGTGGCGCGTATGGGTCACCGGTGACCCATGTCCTATGGACACGGTAACGAAAGAGTTAAAAATCCAGTTGAACTGTAAATTTTGTTTTGGAAGGTCGACGAAGGTTTAAATTTGATGGTCTGGTAACGCGCATGTCTGACTCTTAAACGATGTCAAGACACGTGCCTTTTCCGTCCTCGGCGTATCGTAAGAACATGAGGGCTGATCACGAAACAGATTTTTTTTTTTGCTATAATGTGGGAGCTGTTAGTGACGTCATTAGCGTAAAGGGACACGACTGATAAAGGGGTGGTATGCTGAGTACGGGAGTGTAAACGTTCTGGAACTGAAACTTGCTTATGTGAGGGTACTGTGAGAGCCAGCTCTTAAGGGGCCTACCGCCCCTCTGCTCTGCATTTAATGACATACGTATATGTAATCAACCATTTACTTGTGTGAAACTCGTTTAACCGAGTGTGCCGACGAATGTGAATGTGTGCCGGTTGAGTAATGTTGTAGCGTGACGCATACTTTCGCGAAACGCTATTGAATTTACTCAGGCGTTGCTTGTGTCTCGCAAGAATAAATACTTTAGTACCGTCATTTCCGTCACGGAAATGAGCTACAAGAATGTGCTGACATCATTTCCGTCACGGAAATGATGTCAGGACATTCTTGTAGCTTGGCAGCAAATTTTTTAATAACTTGCTGCCTTCATTTCCGTGACAAAAATGACTTCAGTGAAAACGCTCGATACTTTTATAGCACCTGTGCGATTTGTCCCCTATGCCGCTCTCGGTTTTCACGTGTTCCTACTTCCCCTGAGTCTAGCTAAGTAGCGCCTCCTCCACAGGTTTGGTCAGGAATGGTTGTCGCCGTCATGGGCAACCACATGCTGGAAGAGGCCCAGATAGACATGTGCATGTGCATCGGTGCATTGAATCCATTGCGAAGACGTCAAAAAGCATCGCCGTGTGCACATTCTGTAAAAGGAAGTCGTGTCTGCTGCAGTTTCATTTATTAGCAGCTATCCGTATCTTTGCGCTGAAACTTAGCCCCGCATTAGAACGACCCATCGAAGAAAAGAAAACAAATCGTGCTCCCTCTCCTGGAATGCTGTAGCTTGAGCGCTGGCTTCTGGACATGCTACCTCGCGTGCGGCTGCTCGATGTCGCGTGTTACCCCCAGATTAGTACGTCGTCTTGTGAAACGGATAAGTTCTTGCTCGATACATCTTGACCTCAAAGCGTATCGCTTCTCGCTTATTATCTCCTTAGGGTGGCGTGAGTATAGATTACAGTCAAGGTTTGTACAAAGCGATAGTCTGTCTAAAGCATGAAAGCGCTTGTTTTCTTACGCTGCATCAACCTCGTGTTGTGAATGACAATACTCCTGCATTTCTACCACGCAAGCAGCTATTTTCATTTTGTGGACGTTTCGTTCAGTGAATCATGCACACAGTGCGCAGCGATTGAAAGGCGGATACTCGGAACATGTGATGGTCGGCGCGTTTCGGGCTAGTGGAGTGCACTGGGTGGTCACAGTGGGCAGGTGTTTATCCGTTGATTGATATGCGTGGTTTAACGTCCCAAAACCAGTTCTGATTATGAGAGACGCCGTAGTGGAGGTCTCCGAAAATTTTGACCACCTGGTGTTCTTTAACGTGCACTGACATCGCACAGCACACGGTCCTCAACATTTCGCCTCCATCGAAATGCAGCCACCGCGACCGGCATTCGATCCCGTGACCCTCGGATCAGCAGCCGAGTACCATAGTCACTAGACCACCGGGGCGGGGCCGCGTGTTTATCCAGAATTTCGATTGGGGAGGGTGCTACCATTGAGTAGGGTAGCTTGTTGGGCGTGTTGGTTCATGGCGTAAAAAAATTCCAGCTGAAAACGACGCAAGCACAAAGAAGAAGGAATGCACAGGACAGATGCATCTGTCCTGTGCATTCCTTCTTCTTTGTGCTTGCGTCGTTTTCAGCTGGAATTTTTTTTACGCTGCTACCTATGGTGTGACCAGAACGCGGGGTGTCGGGGTATTTATTCACCTGGGGTGGGGGAGTGGCGGGGATATTGAGAGAGGGGGAGGGGGAAGGTATACAAATCTTTAACAGAGGAACCAAAGTGATCCACAGTACGTCAAAAAGGCTCTCGCTTTAATAGAAACCACAGCGAATCAGCGCTCGGCGTCCTCAGCGCAAAGCGGTGAAGCAGGTATTGCATCGGGAGCGCTGTGCTCCTAGTATAGCGCTTCAATTGCTGAACACTGTATGTGGCCCACTACGTACGACAGCTCTGCAGAAACGCAAAGTTTGCAAGTGTTAATCTGAGAAGCACCACTGTGGCGTGCCTCATGATCATGTCATTGTTTTTGCATATGGTAAATGGCACTATAAATATTGTTATTATGATGAAAGCCTTGTGTGTATCAAGGGACGGTATCCTGGAAAGGATGTATGAACGGCAAACGTCCAAATTCAACAGTCGAAAAAAAAAGGCACGCTTCTCGTTCGCTTGGTATGCACACCAAAATTGGCACGGAAGCTGTAGGGTATGTATGACAAATATAACTGATGGGATGTATGGGCAGGACACGTAATGCGAATTTAGGACAACCGTTGGTCATTAAGAGCAACAGAGTGGATTCCTAGAGAAGGCAAGCGTGTCAGGGGGTGGCAGAAAGTTAGGTAGGCAGATGAGATCATGAAGACTGCGGGGAAAAATTGGTCGCTGTCAGCATAGGGCCGGGATAATCGGAGATCGATGGGAGAGGCCTTTGCCCTGCAGTGGGTGTAGGAAGAATGATGATGATGATGTATATTGCTGAAAGCGGTAAGAGGGTGCAAAACGGTCCCCGCTCTACCCCTTCGAAACATTTTATGGGCTTGAACGCTGTGCATCCAGGTTCATCGCGTAATGCAAAGGAAAGCGTCCCTCTTCGGCTGCCTTCGCACTGAACGGCCTCGAATTTCAACTATACGCCGTAGTCAGGCGCCTCCAATTTAACGCGCTACGCTGTCCTATTGCTCTCATTTCTCTGGCTTGAATTCACCTCGCGTAATAAATTAAAGCGAAACGAAACGATAATTGAGGAGCCCGCATTGAAGGAACGCGCGGACCATCTCTTTGTATAATCCCAGGCGAAAATCGCTGGGCTCGAATTAATCACACGCCTCTTTGGAAATTGAGACCCGCCGGATACTGCATAATCTCGCACATAAGACGCGAACTAGAAAATAATGCGGGATGTATATAGTGTTAGGGTATCAAATAGGAAAATGTTGTAAATATTCCCTAAAGCGCCACTTGTTCTTGCGTTGCGGACGTGCACCGTTACCAAAAAGCCTGCATACAAGTCCATGAACACTTTCAGAAATGAAAAAAATGATCATAATTTTACGTCATAATACCCCGCTACACGTCCTTATACCTTCATACAATTAGGAGAGAGGCTAGTCCTAACACGTCCTAATACGACGATTATCCGAGAGACGGCGGTTTTACGTCCTAATATGTCCTAGAACCACGATATGATTATGAGAGACGCCGCACTGGAGGGCTCCGAAAATTTCGACCACCTGGGGGATTAAATGACCTACGCTGACATCGCAAAAGTACACGGGTCTCTAGTAGTAATAGTAGTAGTGGTGGTGGTGGTGTTGTGGCTACAGGCGGCGTTAGCCTGGCAGACCTGGCCGGCAATTGCTCCGCCCGAGCGTCTCTGTCCATGTCGCATGAGTCACCACGTGCCACTCAACCCTGTCTCTTGAAGAAATGCTACAAGCAGAGCTCACACCATCTTGCGAACCGACCGCGTACCTTCCGGAAATATAACTTGTTCAGTGCTCCCATGTGGAAACCCTCTTCTTCGCATGTTGTCCATGAGTGCTTTTCTCTCGGTGCAAAAGCGCTTGCAGGACCAGGTGTAGTGGTCAATGTCTCCCAGTTCATTGCACTCCGTGCACAATGGCGAAGCAGCGCCCCTAACTTTAAAAGACCATGCGGGAGTGCATGCTGACCCCGTTCTGACTCGGTACAGTAGAGTTGCCTCTAACAAACTTTATTGGCTTTCGGCAGTTGGTTGTACCAATTTAATATATGCAATGCCCACTTATTCTACACTGTCGTTGCTGCCCATATTCGTACTGACTTCATTTGCCAGTTAACATTGCATCTGTTGTTTCGCCGACCTGCTGGCTCTAAGCACATCACAAAGCCCAGAGCTTTCATCCTTTGCTTTAAATGATATTTCGCGTAATCGGGAACTAAAACTGCCAACTATATGCGGGATTTTACGACACACAAAGAACTCCTCGAGGTGTCGTCTCGTTACGCCATAGATATAAGCGGCCTTTATGTGGTGCGATTTTTTTTTTCCGTATACTTTTGTCTTCATCTACTCCACAAAAACGGAGAGACAAAGGAAGCCTGCTTATTATATGGTACGTTTATTGCAGGTGCTTGAAACCCATGCAACTTTCGGCTCGCCCAAATTTCTACACACTCTGTAGGCACACACGAAGACCGCTGTGAAAGAAAAAGAAAAAAAAAACGCGGCAAGGTAATTTGTCGGCGCCCCGGGGCACCCTTATTCTCTGTGTGATTATCAGTCTACCGGAATGAATGGGGCTGCCGGTAAACGAAACCACCGGCGCTCGCTCACCGTTTCTCAAAGGGAGAATGGGCCGAAAAAGATAGATAGATAGATAGATAGATAGATAGATAGATAGATAGATAGATAGATAGATAGATAGATAGATAGATAGATAGATAGATAGATAGATAGATAGATAGATAGGTCGCCTTGGCGGATAACTTGAGATTATGGGTGTCGCAGTGAATAAAAATTCAGGAATTGACGAAGATCTGGCGAATAATACAGAGATTGATCGGAAGCTAAAGGGACAGGAATGACAGAAGCGACTAAGGGCAGTAATAAGGAACGGTAAAGCAACAATATGAGTGAAGCAGTTGGAATTTGCAGAGGAAACGGCTTATGTACGAATATCACAAAGGAAAGTTGCATGGATATAATATTAATTGGTTAGCAACCAACGATCTAATATGATAGTAACACGAAGAACAAAGTCGTTAATGTATTTGTAGCATACGAAGGACATGCATTATAGTAATGTTATAAAGACATGAACATATCACACTTTTCTGTTAAATCATTATCATCAGCCTATCTTATGTCCAATGCAGAACGAAGGCCTCTCCCAATCCTCTCCATTCTTGCCTGACCTGCGACGGAACGCACAAATGAAACAATTTTAAAGCTAACGCACAATTCTGTGTGTTCCATTGTGTATCTCATTTTTTTTTTTTGGGTCGAATCTTCGCCCGCGCTACGAGAAAGCTCATTCCTTTCCAAATACCTTAGACTGCACTCTCCAAGTAGTGCATGCGCCGAATACACACAAACAGCAAACTGCCCGGCAGAAAATTACTCGCGCATACTCTCAGCGGATCCGTATGGGCCGCTGGATGCACTAAATTACACTTGACTCGAGTACTTGTCTCAACTACGACTTTGGTCGATTTGCATGCGCAAAGGTTAAACGTTCTTCTCGCCTGGGAATAAATGTATACGTACGTCGCCGTCTGCACTGTCGGCGTTAACGATGTGAATGAAAGTATTCAGGAATTTTTATCTTCAAATTATGAACTTCACTTCGGAGTATGCATAGCTTACTGCATACTTGCCTAACTGAATTTGTTTTTTTTTTTCGCTTTTTTATTTGAGTTCCCATCGCCATTACTTGCTCGGTACGCTTTTCTCTATGCGGTCTTAACAAGGGAATTCCCCTGACAGCCTTTCTCCGAAGACTTTGGGGCTTCCCGGCGCCACGCTAACAGTACCATCCCTCCGCCTCCCATGTGACCGAATAAGTAAGCCCTAAGCCTGGGAAAGAAGGGAACGAGAAAAATAATAACAGAAGTGAAGCGGTAAGGCTAAGCTTGGTAATAAATAAGACAGCGAAGAAAATAAGCGCCCACTCTAGCGATCGCACATTCGGACTGCGTAGCTAGTAGTATTGAAAAGGGACTACAAAAACGCAAAGAAAGAAATATATAAAAAATGATAAGGAAAATACGCAGAAAGCTTCTCCACGTGTACAGCCGGCTTTCTTTTCTGTTGGCATAAGTATGAAGTATTTCGTTTATCGAGGAACTATATAAAGGCAAAAACACTTTTTTTCCACATTCATTGGGAAACTGCGTTTTCACAATCCAAAAAGCCACTCTTGTGCAGAGAAGACGTTTGGAGAGCTAGAAGGCATGCAAAAAGAAAGTGCAGGTGGAGATGCCACTCTAACATTCTTCTTCTTCTTCTTCTTTTTCTTCTTCATGTCATGCTTTTTGTTATCGCAGTCTTCTTCCTCTGCTTATCGTTTAATTCCTCTTCTTCTTCCTTACCTTGTTCTTTGTTACCTTCTTATCCTTCGTTAAGCTTCTCTTCTTCGTTATCTTCTTGTTGCGGCTATGTGTTGTCTGCTTCCTCTGCTTATTATGTTATTCTCATACTTATTGGTCTTCTCCTTCCTCTCCTTATTTTCTTCTTTTCTCCCATTGCTCTTTCCCGCGTTACACACCGACAAGGACAATACTGAAGAGCGGTGGGAAGCAGCTCTACGCAGTCTTACGTTACAAAAGCAGCTATGGGCAGTCCAACGGGCCCGCGAAGCGACCGAAAGGCTATCCCTTTCTGTCTCAACGTGGAGCGGCCCGCTTCGCGCTAGAAAACTAGCGGGACCTAATGGACCTTAATAAAGTTTTTCCATCCACACATCTTTCGCAAGGCCCCTCCTTACCTCGGACCCACCGTGCACCCACCTTCAAAGCGGGAGCTGACGTTAGAGCACTCTTTCGATGGTGTACAGTCGGCTATTCAAACGTTGCCTGTGGAACAGCGCAACATGTGCACGCGGTCTCGTTACCATTAATTACGCGTTTCTGAGGCAGCCGCTCCTAGACAACCAAATATGCCCTACACGCGGCTTCCGTGCGTATACGTGGTTCGGGCTGTATAAGATTGAGACTGCGTAAATTGGCTCAGCCAATCCGCGCTGGCAGTGACCGTTTTTTTTCTCTCTCCCTTGGAGGTACCTACTCATTAAAATATTGCGCCATGCATCTGCAGATTGGGGGTTGCGGCGATGCTTGTGCATATAGATAAATAACTGCGAACAGTTTTGTATACGTCGCGAAATGTCGTAAGATATGCACGCAGGTATACTGCACTTTGTTTTAGTAGTTCCATGCAGCACAGTGGAAACCACAGGCTTCTTAGGCCAATCAGGAGGGCGAACACGAGTGAAGCGTGTCCTTCCGCGCCATGGCATCTGCCAGTGGTCGGCGCCGCAGTGGCAGCGGCAGCCTTGGAAGGAATAGGAGGAGGAGATTTTGGGCCCGTATTGGTAGGAGCGGCTCGCAGGCGCGTGCCCGAACAATGGCATTGCGTCTCGCTACGCAGTGAATTCTGCGCTCGATGGCCTCGTAGCCTTGGCTTTGCTGCACGCAACTAATGATACAGAGTGTATACAGAGGAAATGACCAGCGAGGAGGAGCGAAGGAAACAGAAGAGCAGGGAGGTTAAAGGGGAACTCCGCCGGCTTTTTTTTCACCATATTCTGATATCGCTGTTTACATATGGCACTAATAGTCCTGTAGCAGGCAAAGCGGCTCAGTTTGCTCAGATACTCACCAATGATATTAAATAACAAAAGCACGATGTGTTTAAACTTAAACAGAAACGGATAGACGCTTCGTGCAGTGTATACGGTGACGGCATAACCTTCCCGCCATCAGGAATGCGTAGCTCGTGACAGAAAAAAATGAAAATGGCAATTTCATCCGATGGTGTACTGAGTCACAGCTCTTCTTGACAGCGACGATTTGAACGCTTAGGTATTACCGTTTCTCTGTTGACTGCCGGCTTGCTCGGGCAGGCATCGTCGAAGGTAAATACATCAAGAACACTGTAGGGTAGCCTGCGTGAGAGGCCGCTAAAATAAAAAATTTCAGGAAACATAAATGACTTTCAACCGCTGGCTTGACATATATCATTACAGTACCGAGGAGAACATACAGTGAAATTTTTGTCAAGATCAGTGGACACTGATAAATCGCCGTAGTTGTCCCTTAAGCCCAACTCCGGCGACTTTTCAGTGTCCACTGATCTCATTCAAATTTTCATCTGTTGTGTACAGCCGTCAACACGCTTAACAGGAACACTCTGCCGTGTGCCATGGACCACTTCACCCGAGGCGAACACCGCGAAGTGGTGGGCGCTGTTTCTGGAATAAATTTCCGAATTAACAATTAATTAATAATTGAAGAAATAAATAATTCGGCAGCAGCGTTTGTGTTAGGCGTGCTGACGGCCGTACGTATTTATATGCATTACCTTCTTACAACAGCGCCACTTTGTGTCGCTCCAGTTTTTTGTGTTATTAAAAGTTGGTGCTCAACCTTAAAAGAGTAGGTTGGGTTGAGAATCCGTGAAACTGCCTCATCGGCAGCTTTTGTTCTTTTGACGCCTCCATATGCAACGATGAATCGAGAAAAAATTGTTGTTATTATTGTACTACTAAACATAGCGCTTGAAGAAAGCAAGGATTCCAGAAGGAGATTCTTATATCATTATATATAGAACCGTTTCCCAAGTGCAAATAAGAAAAGAATTGTAGTAGTGTAAGGTAAGGCCCATTAACTGTCATGTAAAGGTATAACGAAGAAGAAATATAGACGAGAAAATTATTTTTAAAGAAAAATTTGTATATATCGCATTTACATGCAACGTAACCCAGTGCAACCGACAGAACACAACATGGAGGGGGAAAATTACTAGGAAGCTGCATCACATGTTTCCACTAGCAACGGCAAGGTAACCTCCTCTGACCTCTGATACCTTGTGCGCAGTGCCTCTTGGGTGAGTTACACCCACATGGTTGCCGGACCGCTCGAGGTAGTTTGGCAAGCGGCAACATTTAGCGGCGCCTGACGATACATTAACTACCTCCTGCTAACACGTGACAAGGGCCCATTTTTTCTCACGATTCCATTCCACCCCCCTCCCCTCCTTAATCACATGTCCATAGCGAAAGCTTTAGCTAGTCGCGCGAGTGTTCCCGTGCATTACAGCTTTACATTGAAGTGATATCACCTGACTCGCCACCGCCTCGCCAGCTGCTGTCCACGTGATTAACCACGTTCTAACCACGTGACTAACCAATCGCTTGAAAGGGAGACGGCGTCGCTCTGTGCTTCAATTCAGCCGTTGTGCAATGGAAGGAGGCGGTGAGGACATCTCGCGCTCTATGTGTGCCGAAGTTGTCCGCGTGTTCGCAGTGGCGAAAGCGGCAAGCTTCGTCGGACCATCCTGCAGGTGTCGCTCGGCTTTTACTGGTGAGTTAAAACGGAAACGTTGAGTACGAGCGCGCAAATGCGGCAGGCCGGCATGAGTGCACAACGGAAACTTCGGCGAGCGAAGCGTAGGGAGAAGTATACAGAAAGGCGACAGCGACGAGCTCTAGGGGCGGTAGTGAACTCCTCGCCTTCGACGACGGCTTCGGAAGCTGACGAAACGACGCTATTGAGGGCCCGCAGTACGCAACTGTCGACTATCCTTGCACTCTGAGGACAAAGGGAGTGCTGGACGCTCACATTGGGCTTTGTGGGGGAGTATTTTCTTGTACCAAATTTGACTCTCTTTTCCAGAGTAAGTTAACCTCGTCTCAGGCAGCAACACCCTTGAGACGTGACCTTAGTACTCCCACGGCTGCTCAGTATCCCCGTTTGGTACTCCACCTGAGAAGGTACCAGAACTCTCGCCGAAACGGAGTAGTAGGACGCCTCCGAAAGGGGTACTAGCACTCTTTCGAAGAGAGTACCAAAGGGGCTCAACCCTTTTGAGAGACTCAACCAAAAGGGCTGCTTAATACTCATCCAGAGAGAGTAGCAGAGACCAAAAAATGTAAACGCTGAGCTTTTGGAGCACGCTTCGAGTCAGCAGGCATTTAATTAACATATCGCGTATGCAAGCTGGCATAGTATCGAAGGAACGACGCACTTAAAGGACAAACGCACGCATAACCACAGCAAAGCAGACTTTCGAATTAGCGTTATATCGGTGAGTTTACACCCCAGAGACGACAACGCCGTATGAGTTTTTAAAGGAAAGGAAATTTCCGTCTATAATAAAGGAGACGAACAGGGCGAGAGACGGTTGTCTAATGAATTTGCGGAAAGGTTCGCCGAGACATCGGTATAGTCCGGATACTTGACCTACTACGTAGTGCCAGTGGGAAAGTACTGTTCTGCGTGATTAAACAAAAACACATGCGCCGAGCTGGTGTAACCTTCGGTCGGCTCACAGACAGCACTTCTCTACACCGATCTGTTAATCTAAACGTGCGTAATACACAATGTCTTTTAAATTAATGCGCCCCAACTATGAGCTCGCATTCTCTTCTAAGGGCCGAATGCACATTTCACAGTGCTAACTCGCGAATCTGTAAAATGCGCCTGAGCAAGCACACACTACAAACGCAGCAGCGGCAGAAATTTATCAAATTCAGCGAAGAAACGCGGTACCCGGGTGTAGGTGGTGATGATGATGATGATTGTGGTTCGGTTGAGGGAAGGACGCTAATTTATGGAGCCCATATGTAGGGAGCACGGCTACGCGCCCGCGAGGGTAAGGGAAATGGAATAAAATCGATAGAAAGGAGAGAAAAGACGTATAGTGGAAGGCTTCGGAAATTTCGACCACCCGGGGTTCTTTAACGTGCACTGACAACGCACAGTACACGGGCCTCTGGCATTTTCGCCTCCATCGAAAATGCGACCGCCGCTGCCGGGATCGAACCCGCGTATTTTTTTGGGTGGCAGCCGAGCACCGTAACCACTACACTACCGCGGCGGACGTACTCGGGTGCCCCACCACCACCCGTTTCGTGCCGACGGCGTCCGGAGCTGCAACCATCTTTTATGACTAGGCTTTAAGGTTGTCACGCGACGCCAGGTCGCACAATTTTTCTTCCCCCGTGGAACGCACTGAAGGAACGTTTGTACAACGGTCGCGAAAACTACAGAAATCTACAGTAAAACCGCATATCTTTGAGCGAGAGGACTTTCACTAAGGAGCAATTGTACTTGATTTTTATGCGACAGGCAATGACAAAAGTTGAATGGGAAACTGCCAGAAAGACAACAGGTGAGAGGGCCGTAACGCTGTCTTTCTATACCACATTTTTGACGGGGCGCGAACGCTCCGTGGGATGACTTTTGTTTTCCCGTGCACCAAGCCATCGTAAGACCTTCGCCACAACGGCTCGTTCCTCCTCCTTCAACACATAGTCCGATTCGAGCCATTTCTAGCTCGTCTTTTTAGCGCCGAGTAGCGTCAAAAGATCGCTGCACCAGTGTCAGCCGAAGTTAATGAGCTAGCCATTAAGCGCAGTGGTCGCGAAATTTAATTAAACGCGGCGCAAGCAGGCCGCGGCCCCTGAGATGTCGGGATAAAAAGAATGACTCCTGCTGGTATTCGTGCAGTGGCCTCGTTTTTGTGGATTCTTAGGACTTGGCATCTATCTATCTATCTATCTATCTATCTATCTATCTATCTATCTATCTATCTATCTATCTATCTATCTATCTATCTATCTATCTATCTATCTATCTATCTATCTTTTCGTTTCCTTTTAGTTATATTTATCGTTTATTCCTGTTTCTGTTTCATTACCTCCATTCCTTCTTTATTTTTGATTTCAGGTCATTCTTCCGTCGTTTTCTTTCTTTCATCTAGCCACCACGGTGTTACAGTGGTTACGGCGCTCGGAGACTGACCCGAAAGACACGGGTTCGACGTCAATCGCATTTTGAATAGGATGGATTTGCAGGCTGGTTGGTCAAGCATCATGGAAAGAACAGCGCGAACACAAGGACGATGAAAAAAGGAACACACACCACACCACGGAGCGCCGTGGTGTGGTGTGTGTTCCTTTTTTCATCGTCCTTGTGTTCACGCTGTTTTTTCCATGACGCATTTTTAAGGAGGCAAAGCTCTAGTGACCCGTGTCTTTAGATTTATGTTAGGATTTACGTGTGGTTTTGTTGATACTGTTCCATTACAGATAAATTAAGGGAATACACTATGCTGAATAGCGCAAGAAAAGCGGACGAGTCAGCGCTTCGTCACGTGTACCCTGTGTTTTCCTTGTGTTGTTCATTGTGCCGTATTTTTTTTTTTCATAACAGATTTAAGTGCAAGTCGAAGAACCCCAGGTGGCCGAAATTTCCGGATCCCTTCACAATGGGAGCCTCATAATCACGTAGTGGTTTGGAAACGCATAACCCAGCGCAATTATTCTTTCATCCTTGCTCTCGTTCTTCTTTTTCTGTTTTCTTTTACATTTAATTTCTTTTGCAATATTTTAGCTCTCTAATTTTTTCATTTTTTCATTTTCGAGACCATGGCTCTCCGTTTCGTCATCGACAACGTGTTAGACAAGTAATTTAACATGCGCTGCTATGGAGGGATAACTATCGCCATCTTCCATTGACCAAACTACGAATGCCATCCAAACCGCAGAAAACCTAAAGCTCTGCGCTTCATAAAGGAGCGTGACCGCAGCCTTGGCCATGTTTTTAGGTTATCGCCAGATGCGACAAGTGCTGCCTTGAGTGACGTACAACCTCGCACCTCCAATGATGAGGCGACTTCCATGCACAGCAGTCAACGCTGTGGAGGTATACGCAAGGAGATAGGACAGCGAAATCTGTTGCTCCACACGTCACATAGCCAGTTTTCGTACTACGACGAAGGCTGGCTATGACATACTGCGAGCAGAGAGCTCGCATGATCTCATATCGCTATGATCTCATGATTGTATAACTATTATCGCATAATTTCATGAGCACTATGGATCTCGCAGTGCTCCAGGAGTATTTCGGAACACAAGATCCTGAGCACTTAGGAGCACTATGGTTTCATAGTGCTCCAGGAGCACTATGAGATCCATATATAGTGCTCCTAAGCGCTCAGGATCCCTCCTTGAATCTACGGCCCGTCTGTTTTCCAACTGTGCGCAAACATTTTTCACCTTTCTCTTGTTACCGTTACACGCTATTTGGTAGCCGTGGCCGCAGGTTTCTTCTTAATAGCCCTTAGCGAAACTGGTATCTTTTCATCGGCACACCTGTCGATGCTGGCCGTGTCGGCTGTGATAGCGCTATCAAGGCGGATATGTGGCACCCTTATCGCTGACGAGCGCAGTGGGTGGAAACGGTCGCCGATAGGCGGCGTACTTCTAGATGACGCGGAAAGCAAGTTTGGCACGCGCTCGCGTGGTCCGCATACTTTTGTGGTTGACTGTACGTTAACAGGTCATAATTTTTTGTCTCCAATGTGAACATGGCTTCCGTGCGGAGGCCGAAGCGTCTTGTTTTGTTATTAAAGTGTTTTATCTCGGTCGGTGCTCTTATTTTTTGACAAAGACATTACTGCAAGCATTGCAAGAATACTGTTACAAGTGCAGGCGACAGTGACCACACCGCGTGTAACCGCAGCGTACAGTCTGCTGCGTTGCAGGTAGAGCCCGGGGCAAGATATCTCGTGAAGTTATCAAAATAGAAGTGACTAATAGTCTCTGGGATCAATTGCGCTTTTTCGCGAAGATATGTCCTATACGCTCACTGATATGCAAGTTTTCTTTCTTTTTTGTCGAGCTGCGAACGCATGACCACTTTTTCTAAAGCGTTGTCCATTCATAGGGTTCCTGGTTCGTAAAAAGATATTGTCCCCAGCTAGCGCCTGCGCGTGTCACGGCCCTTGCTCTTTTTATGCGCATAAGCCTCATGGAGTTCGAGCTAGTCTATATATAGCCCCGCAACGGTGGTCTAGTGGCTATGGTACTCGGCCGCTGATCCGAGGGTCGCGGGATCGAATCCCGGCCGCGGAGGCTGCATTTCGATGGAGGCGCAATTTTGAGGCCCGTGTACTGTGCGATGAATACAGGCGTCAGAAAAGAGACCCTCTTCCTGCTTTCATTCGTGATGTCAGCAGCAGGTTGTCTTGTATCAGTTTCGTTTCGGTGCCACGGCGCGGTCGACAACCTTTGTTCCCACAGTCCAGCGCGATTTGAAGGTTAACACAGTTACTACGCGAGCGTCGAACGAGAGCATCGCCACGGCCCAGATCCTCTTTCGAGTAGAGGGAGATATCAGGCCAGCTTTCCACCCTCTTTTTTTTTTGCTTTTCCTTAGCCATCACCCCCGTCCCTGGCCGCGCTGATAAGATGGGCTACCCCGTCCACGCTTAATCTCAGCGAGTAGAAAAACGAAACAGAGAGAAATGGTAGCGAGTTTATCGTGGGGGCGAGTGATGTAGCGCAGAACAGCCAACGTGGGAGATAATAATGAAAAATATTGATTTCCACGCTTCCGAATATGGCCGCTCGGGACCCACGGCCGGTCGACGCTGGCGCGATAACATTCAAATCGCGCTCGACATGCCTGGGTGACACTACAAACCACCTGGAGCTATAAAACGATTCCAAAACTGGACCGGCCCACTTGCCCTCGCGTGAGTGGTCCGGATCAACCTTTTGCTGACGCGAGCGCGACTCTGTCCAATTACGTGAGGGCCAAACGGACCGGTTCACTTTAGCAATCGTTATATCACCCCTGAAAACAGCGGCAGGCAGCCGCTTTTTGGCCCCGTGGTGCGGATTGAGTGTTTCATCGGCTCAAAGAAAAAAAAGATGGCTGGCGCCACGTACACGTTGACGGGCTTTGGAGAGTTTCTCGAGAGACGGCGCGTAGCCTTCGTCGAGCCTCTGCCCGCCGTTCGCGTGTGCGCCATCTGCGGCCTTGTACCGCCCAGCACGCAGCTCCTCCCCTGCTGCCACGTCGTGTGCGCCGATCCCTGCGGCACCGTGGTGGCCGACGCGGGCGCCTGCCCCCTGGACGGTCAGCTGGCTTCGAGAATCGTCACCTTCAAGTTGGAACGACGTGAGTTGGACGAGCTGCTTGTTCATTGTCTCAACGGTGCCGACAACTGCGACTTCACCGGCAAACTGGGCGAGCTCGGGAAACACTTCAGCACGTGCGCGCGCGGTCGAGTCGATTGCCTGAGGTGCGGTACGCGCGTGCGCCGAGACACGGTCGCGGCCCATTGCAGGACGTCCTGCCGATCGGCTACGTCCACGAGCGGGAAAGCTAGTGCGCCAAGCGGCGACGAGGTCGAAGAGCTCGGCAGTGGGAACAAAGTGCTCGAGAGGCTGCGGCTGAGGTTGTCCAAGCAAATGCGAATCAATGACGCCATCGTGGACAGCGTGGACTCCCTCGAAGAACGTACCGTCCGTCTAGAAACCCAACTGCTATCCGCAGCCAAAGGAAGCGAAGCCGAATTGAAGGGCACGCCGCCTGCAAACGCTGCACCTGGACCTTATCGCTGTGCGAGCGGTCCTGGCGCGGGGATAAAGTTGTTGAAATTCGTGTGCAACATGAACCAATACTTGTGTACGCGTTCGAGTCCCGTCTGCAGTCTGCAAGGCTACGGGTTCCGTTTGTCGATAGAAAAAAGCAATTCGCCAGCCGTGTCTGAAGTTCTACATGACACTTTGCGAGGGGACCTTGGACGACAGCTTGCGCTGGCCTTTCGCGAAGCGTGTCACACTGATAATACCGAATCTAATGGACGAAAGAAGGGACGTTAGAATTTCCGTAGTGCAGTCCCACCTTTCTCCTGACCAGCTTCAGAGGCCACAAAATGGGTCTAAAAACGGCGACATGCGGTTTGAGGATGTGGATTTCCTGCAAATAGACGACGGCAACTTCATACGTGATGGGTTCTTGTACGTGAACGTCCAATTTGCATAAGAACGCATATTGACGCTTGTCTCGGGGCGATGCATACCGCTGCATGTTTACGTTTCTACAAGTTCTGTTAAACCGCATTTCAATGGACTTTCTTGTAAGGTACGGGTTCGTCATATGGCCGTGTTGCGTGTTGTGGGGCCGCGATTTGAGCAATATTGCGAAACTGCATTCCAGGACGATGTCATAGAGTGTCGTTGATAGCGAGGAAGTACTTACACGTTTTTCATATTTGTTTTCGTTTAACAGTATCAAAGTTATCCTGTCTGCTGCCGCGTCACTGTGGTCCTTGCTCTTCAGGACTTGTTTTCTAGAACGTTTCTGACGAAAGTATATAATGAGGCAGGATGACCGTTAAGCTTAAGTCTAGTGTTTGTACCTGGGAAAATCTTGATGTCATCAAAAGTTTTTCAGTGCATGATATGGAACCCGTTCCGACAAACTGTAGGTCACAAGTGTTTATGTACCACTTCATACAAAACTACCAAACGCGGCGTAGTGGAAATGATCACCGTCAACTGAAAAATGGCAATTGAAATAGGAGTGCAGGATATCAGTTTTAAAACGACGTGCTATCGTCCTGACTTGAGCCTTGACGTCCTGCTGTTTCTGGTTTTTTTGTTATAGAAATGTCTTCACGTATTCTACTGACGCGACGCAGTGTTGCTTTCTGCCGCAGCCTTCTGTAGTTAATAGTTTTGTGCTATTGTATCTTCATGCTCCCAGCTGACTATCATTGTTTAATTTCTTCACTTAACGATAAGTGGTATCCTTTCTTGTCGTTTCTCACAGAAACGCATGTTGCTGCCTCGGTGAGTCGGCATTGAATACCGAAGGTAGTTTTCGAAGACCCGATGATTATTCCACGCTGTCTGATAATTTGTTGTAATAAAACCTACTACATTAAAATGGTTAGTTCCTGCTTTTGTCACGATTCAATACGATGAAGTCCTTTCATCCATTCTTCACGCACAGTTTCGTGCATTGATTGCAATGTATTTACTTCTCTGAGTGAATTATGGAGTATTGTCTGTGCACCACGGGTCACTAAAGGTTTCCTAAAGCGAATGCAAGAAAATGACGAGTAATGAAAACGGACGATGGCTGTGCGTGTGTGTGATTTTCGATGAGATACCGCAGTTCTGACCCGTGCCACGGCAACATAGCCCAAGAGATGCACACCACGAAACGCCGTCCAAGTACCGAGCTTCCTGCAGAAAATGAAGAAGGGTTCGTTATATTTATCCCGCAAACACGGACGCAGACGGGGCACTTATTTCGTCGGTGGGGGGCAGGACATGCGCGATTTTTTCTCGTAGCCTCCGCCGCACTGACAAAAGTTGTCCGCGAGTGAAAGCGCAAGCAGATAAACCTTATCAACCGATGAAGTGGAAATGCATCGGAAATTTGTCGAAGTTTACTGATAATTTTGGCAGTACGTGACAATTCACGCGCATAACTGCTTCGCACCTACCAAAGCTGTTAATGGGCTTTACGGCCACGCAGCTCAAAGAACGCTGGCATCGTATATTCTGCTTAATTTTTTCTGTCGTCATCTCCAGCCTGCAAATTCATGTCGTGCATGAAGCGGACACGGGAACGCTCGTTCTGCTCTTTAACAGTTTCTAGCACCGTATTTTTTTCATGCAAAGGACACTTTACGTGTATTTATTTCTTCGCTATCACTACCACACAGCACTAATCACTATAATTATCAGTCATGTAGCAGCGCTTCCAGGGCAAGCACTGCTCGGCTTTTCCCCTCTGCGCAAACCGACTCTTAGATGCGACGCAGCTCGTGGTCGGGGCTATGTCACCTCCCTCCATCCATCCATCCGCCGTGTGGCGTCCACAACCGCATTGCGCATGCGCATCCTCCTCCCCCTCCTCTCCTTGTCTCATCTCCTCTCTTCTCGGCATTCATCCTCTCCTGTCCACCGCGGTGGTGTAGTGGTTACGGTACTCGGCTGCCACCCAAAATACGTGGGTTCGATCCCGGCCGCGGCGGTCGCATTTTCGATGAAGGCGAAAATGCCAGAGGCCCGTGTACTGTGCGTTGTCAGTGCACGTTAAAGAACCCCAGCTGGTCTAAATTTCCGGAGCCCTCCACTACGGCCTTTCTCTCCTATCTCTTTCACTCCCTTTCCCCCACCCCCACGGACGCTTAGCCGTGCTCCCTACGTGGGTTGCAGAAATTAGCGTCCTTTCCTAACCGAACCACAATCATCATCATCCGCTCCGAACGGCGCGCGTTGACTATGGAAACGCTCTTTCTTCGATGAACGCTTTACGAGCTCGCAAGGAACGAGAACTCGCCCTCGCCCACGAGAGACAACGCTGACGCAGGCAGCGTCTGCTAGCGTAAAACCGATGCAAACGCGGTGTGCGCCCCCTGTGTGGTTCGCATCGCCTCATGGTCCCCTTTAGCGGGAGATGGTGTAATTTTTTTTCCTTGATCCATGAGGCTGAGTAAATGTCCCACTTGCGATTTCTTTAGCCACGCTGCCTCAGTGTGATCTGCGTCCGCGGGCCACGGGCGCAGTGCCTGAAGTTTGCACTGATAGTCACGTCATTGTAGCGCAATTACAATTAATGACGAAGACTTTGGAATAAGGCTTGGTGCTTCTCTCAGTAAGTGCCCTTGTTACGTCTTGCGGCGGGAAAATACTTTGCCTATTAACACATACTTTCGAAAGATGCTGTTACAGAAACTTGTTATGCAAACACAGATGAAGCAAAGGAACACTCTTTGAGCCCCCCAAGAACTCGGCACCATCGCAGCTAGCTGTCGTTTCATCGTGCATTCGGCTGATGCATCGTTTGTCGTTGGCGGCAGTGTCACGTGTATTTATAATGTGTACATACTCGCACCTGATCGGTGCTGTCTTTGTAGCTACTCATTTGTATGTGTGTGTGTGGATATGTAGAACGCTCCGTTACACACGCCGCATTCCTGTGTTGTGTAGACGTGACGCAACTCTGTCTTGTGACACACGTAATTTGATGTCTTATGTTTTGCATGAGAACGTTGTGCTGTAGTGTTATAACGTTGTGTTGTAATGTTATCGCTGTTAATCGTCTGTGATACAATAATTTTTTCTAAACACACTCATTAACTTTCTGCAACAGCATCTTACGAAAGTATGCGTTTATAGGCAAAGTAAATCGAGCGACACCAAGCCTCTTTGTAAATATTTCGTCATTAATTGTAATTGCATTACAACGACGTGACTAAAAATTGGCAGATTCCACGTACAGTGGGAATCAAAGAAATGCGAAGCACGCATAAGGAACGTAAAATGGATTTGCATTGTTGTCTCGCTATACTGACTTTGGTACATATGAAGTTAATTAAACGGCCGCAAGAGCACCAAGACTGTGGCATGTAAACCATGCTGCTCATGACACGCGTGTCATGATTCTAATGTTATGACCTCTCAGTTACGTTCGTCGTGCTGTCGTGTTGCGCCATAGCAATTGTGGTATACAACCCTTTAAGGAAACTAGTGGCATGTAGATCATGCCGCTAATGACATTCATGTCACGATTTTCATGTAATGACTTGTCATTTATGATCGTCATGCAGTCAGGTTGTACCAAACGAATTTTCGTATAGGCTCCGTGCAGTCGAGTTTTCCATGTGCGACATCAGCGCCAGAATGCACTGCCCGGTGGAGAGAAGAAGCAAAATTGGGCAGACTGTGACAGGAAAATAAGCGAACGCGATGCGCGTCTCCAACTCTATAGCAGCACCGACCGCCCGTCCCACCTTGTTTCGTTTTATTTCCTTTGAGACACGCGCTCCACACCTGCGGCAAACTGTTCCAAAGGGCGACGTCGCTGTCGCCTCGGTTTCCACCGTGCGCGCGCGTCTCATACGTGCGACCCAAGTGGCCAATGTCAGCGATACTGAGCCGTCCCACGAGAGCTACGTAGCGCCCTCTGGTCAGTAGACGGAGCCCATAGATCCCATTAACGAAACGGCAGTATAGCGCCAGGAGCATGGCATGTAAATCATGCCGGTCATGACACGCGTGTCATGATTCTAATGTTATGACCTGTCATTTACGTTCGTCATGCTGTCGTGTTGTGCCATAGCAATTTTGGTATACGTCCCATTAACGAAACGCCTGGCATGTAAATCATGCCGCCCATGACATGCATGTTGTGCTTTTCATGTTATGACCTGTCATTTATGTTCGTCATGCAGTCATATTGTTTTCATACCAATTTTCCTACACATCCCACTAGCGAAACGGCCAAGAGAGCACCAAGACCGTGGCATGTAGATCATGTTGCTCATGACATGCATGTCATGATATTAATGTTATGAGCTGTCATTGACATTCGTGATGCAGTCATCTTGTGGCATGCCAATTTTCATATACATCCCGTTAACGAAACGCGTGGCATGTAAATCATGTCGAACATGACATGCATATCGTGATTTGCATGTTGTGACCTGTCAGTCATGTTCGCCATGCAGTCATGTTGTGGCATACCAATTTTTGTATACATTCCATTAACGAGACGACCAGGAGAGCACCAAGACTGTGACATGTAAATCATGCCGCTCATGACATGCATGTCATGATTTTCATGTTACGACCTGCCATTTATGTTTGTGAGGCAGTCATGTTGTGCCATACCAATTTTCGCATACATCCCATTAGCGAAACGGCCAGGAAAGCACGAAGACCGTGACATGTAAATCATGCCACTTATGACATGCATATCATGATTTTCATGTTATGACCTGCCATTTATGTTCGTTAGGCAGTCATGTTGTGCCATACCAATTTTAGCATACATCCCATTAGCGAAACGGCCAGGAGAGCACCAAGACGGTGGCATGTAAATCATGCCGCTCATGACATGCATATCATGATTTTCATGTTATGACTTGTCATTTATGTTCGTCATGTAGTCATGATGTGGCATACCAATTTTCGTAAACATCCGATTAGCGAAACGGCCAGGAGAGCACAAAATCGTAGGCGGCTAGATAGATAGATAGATAGATAGATAGATAGATAGATAGATAGATAGATAGATAGATAGATAGATAGATAGATAGATACGCTCAAATTCACCGAAGTTCGCTAAGAAATGCTTCGCATTTAAAAGCATAAACATCAGGCCGCGCCCGTGGCACGTGGACATGGAACACACTAAGGCAGTGTGGCTAATGAAGTGGCAATTTAGATCTTTACTCAGCCTCATGGATCAAGGAAAAGAAGTCTCGGGTTGTGCAGAAGGGCAAAGCAGATCCGCGCTTGTCCTCGAACCGTTGCTACGTGACTGATAATTATAGTGATTAGTGCTACGTGGTAGTGATAGTGAAAAAAGAAATACACGTAAATTGTTATTTGTAAGAAAAAAATCACACCATTTCTCGCTAAAGGGGACCATGAGCCGATGCGAACAGCACGGGAGGTGCACACCGCGTTTGCATCGGCTTGACGCTAGCGGACGCTGCCTGCGTCAGCGTTGTCTCGCGGGCGAAGGCGCGTTTTCGTTACTTGCGAGCTGGTAAAGCGTTCATAGAAGAAAGAGCGTTTCCATCATAGTCAACGCGCGCAGTTCGGAGAGGAGAGGAGGAACGCCGAGAGGAGAGGAGATGAGACAAAGAGAGGAGGGGGAGGAGGATGCGCAGTGCAGGTGTGGACGCCGCACGGCGGATGGATGGAAGGAGGGAGGGAGGGAGTGGCATAGCCCCCCCTTGACCATAAGCTGCTTCGCATCTAAAAAATCCACGCATATCCACGGACTGAATGATGATGAGTGGGCGAAGCTCCGGAGGTTCATCGGTAAAAACCGTGAATCTTCCGTGAATCTTGCCCAGTACATTATCAAAGACGTGACAAACACTGTGTGTCGCCATCTAGCACTCTCCTATCACACTGGAGCACGCAGCGAGCGCCTCCGCGCCATCTATTGATCAATTCACATACTAGCTAAGCAGCACCGCAGCGCTCGGAAGACTGACGGACGGACGGACAGACCGACAGACTCCCCATACTACGCGTTCCCATACATCTGAATGAAGCGAGCACCGCTAAAAGCACCGCAGCGCCATCACGCCATCTAGTGAGTACTTCATGAACTAGAGGTGGCTACTACAAACAAACGGAGGATGGACAGACCCACGGCATAAGGAGCTTCGCCCCTAGAAACAGTGCAGTGAAACCGTTAAAGAGTAGAACGAGTGTTCGTGTGTTCGTTTCACACACGACATGAATTTTCAGGCTGGAAATGACGACAGCGGTAAAATGAAGCAGAATATACGATGCCAGCGTTCACTCAGCTGCGTGACCGTAAAGCCCATTAACAGTTTTGCTGATGCGAAACCTGGAGAGGTGCGAGTCAGTGGCGCGCCAGTGTATCCCGCAGGAACAGATCAATCGCTGCACTGAACCGGTTTTCATCAATTATGCACTTCTTTCGGCCTGTCGACAGAAAGTGTGGGCCGATCCCGGAGGCAGCGCAGTCAGTGTGCATGGCGATGGGGCTGCCGTGCCAGGAGCGATTTTGACGAATTTCTGTTAATTAACCAATTATGTCTCCATTATTCTTGTCTCTTAAATTATTACCAGTCATGTTAGCTTCATTTGAAGCAGCTGTGATCGATTATGCGCTTGTATTGGCCCAGTTTAGAGAATTTGCTTGCGAGTGTGACCAGGATGACGTTAGGGACCGACAGTCCTGATTCATAAAGTGCTTCGATGCATCGAGGCGGTGTATTTCGATGCATTATGAATCGATGCATTAAGAGGCGGTGTATTTTAAGTCAATGACTGCCATAGCTGGAAGAATGAATGATTTTCTCGATAATTGGTCTACTAACTATAGAGTGATACGAGTGTCATTAAAAGAAGGGATCATTCAGGGCAGAATCAGTCGCTCTATCTTCATTAAGTGAATGAATGAATGACGCTGTACCTTCGTTCAGTGAATGATAGAAATGAGTGAATGAATGAGCTTGGAAAAAATCGCCATGGCTAGCCACTTTTCCTTCAAGGAGCTGCCGTTGGAAAAGAATGAGGCACTGACGAAGGAAAAATAATGACTCTACCCTGCTTCACTAGTTCCGTGCAGCACAGCCAAGGCTACGAGGCCATCGAGCTCAGAAGCGAGATGCAATGCCATTGTTCGGACACGCAGCTGCGAGCCGCTAGAGCGAATAGGGGCGCCATCTCATTCTCCTCCTCCTTCCAAGGCCGCAGCTGCCACTGCAGCGCCCGCTATTGGCAGGTGACAATGGCGTGGAAGGACACGTTTAACATGTGTTCGCGCTCCGGATTGGCCGAAGAGGCATGTTTGTTGCACAGTGCTGCCCGAACTTCCGACACAAGAGGACAGACTAGCGCTCTGTCCTCTTGTGTCGGTCTGCTTGGCCGCTTCTCTTGATCCATGATGCGTTATACCAGTCCAAGTACGCTAGCCAACCTTGCGGGCTTCGGGCAGCATGTGCTCGCCCTCCTGACGGGCCGAAGAAGCGTGTAACTTCCACAGTGCAGCACGGAACTTCTGAAACCGGTACTTGCAGTGTCTCCCGAGCGCACTCGACTCCTCTTGCAGAGTCCCCTTAGCTGCCCTTCCCGCGACGCCTTTTGCGCTGACGTCATGAATGGTGTACGCTCTTGCCTGCTCCGGAGATCTCGAACGTGCAGAAATTACGGCCACGCTAATAAATCTCTCTCGCCACAACGGTGAAGGAGTAACAACGGTGTATAAGTGGAAACGGAGGACCGTAGAGCTTTGGGGGCAGCGTCGGCACTCTGTGTACAGCAGAGGGCTGGCGGCGGGCACGGAGCTTGCGGCGTAATCCGCAAAGGGCAAAAGGATATAAGGGTTTGAAGAAAGGTGTGCTTGAGCGGCATTGGATTCTGGTTTCTGGGGGTTTACGTCCAAAAACAAGCTGTGATTACGAGAGACGCCGTAGTGGAGGGCTCCGGAAGCTTCGACCACCTGGGGTTCTTTAACGTGCACTGACGTCGCACAATACACGGGCCTTAACCATTCGTCTCCATTGAAATGCAGCCGCCGCGGCCGCGATTCGATCCCGCGAACTGACGCCTTGGAGTTACTTCATTTTTGCCTCCCGCATTTCATTGATTGGGCTTTCGCAGCTCATTGTAATTGCGAGGACATTATATGCCACGCACTGGGGCATTCTCACATCCGCTGCTCGCGAGTAATAAACAAAAATATGCATTTGCTGCAGGCGCACAGAGGAGTAGACCACATTTCAGCTTTCGTTCGCGTGACAAAACAAGCTTCCCTAAAGGAAGCGCCCGTAGCCAAGCCACCCTTGGGAAAACTGGCTTTGTTTATTTTCCTTGCCGGGTGACTGACTGCACTGTTTTTCTTTCGGCGGATATTCGGACTGAAGAAGGGCTACACCGAAGAAGATTAACCCGACTACTGCTTTTTTCTTGTACTTGCGTACTACCTTCTGCGGGAGCGCTAACCGGCTTATCAGATGCAAGAAAACAAAGCGTATTGCACAGCATAGGCAGGTGCTACAGGCATGCGCATCAACTTTGCTCGAACTAGCCTACACATTCGAACGCACCGGAAGAAAAGAGAGAGAGAGAGAGAAAGGAAGTCAAACTACGTTTTCTCGAACAAGTGCAATTTCCGTAGACTGCTAAGCCTGCAACGCCCCGAAGGTGGGTCTAACTTGAGCCTGCTACTTTTTAATGAGAAAAAAAATAAGTACAACATAAATATACAAGATAGGAGCACCGAAAGCAGCTGAATGCTTTCTTAACACTAAGTCTTTACGCGTTTACGCAACGGGGTGTGGCGGAACTCACTACGAGAAGTCACTACGGTGTGTGTTAGATATAAGATCGTTTTGGTTTATCCGTACACTTGTTTACGTTTATGGTTACCGGTCTACTGGACACGTTTACGGCAGAAGCAGAATTGTTAACGCCATATAGCGAAGCTTTGCTTAACTATACGATGCATGTATTCAATTTTCTTTTTACCCGTAGAATTTCGAGCAAGCGTCCCCTCCCGTGTGTTTTTGGGTGTGAGATAATTCGAAAAAAAAAAAAATGTCTGGGAGAAGCGGAGGGGGGGGGGGGGGGTGGCTTAGTCTGTCGCGAGGCGCCATCCAAAATGGCGGCGGAACTGCCGGAGAGGGAAAAAGAATGCAGAGCGGTTGTTTTCTTCAATGTATGTGGAATAAGTGCATTTACTTCTTTTATTCGATATGTCATCGATCTCGAAGCATTCAAACAACTCCTTGCAGTCGGACGCACAAGTTGCGGGCCCGCCAGCCCTCAACTTGCCCGCAAAACTGAAAGGTGGGCGCGAGAGCATAGGCGCCACTGCTGCCGGCACGCGCAGGTGTATGCAGAGAAAAGCCACGGGCGATGAAGTTCCGGGAACAGCCCGCGCATGCTTTGGCACTGGCAACCGGGACCAGCACGCGCAGGT
Organism: Hyalomma asiaticum; assembly: GCA_013339685.2. Classification (NCBI taxonomy): domain Eukaryota; kingdom Metazoa; phylum Arthropoda; class Arachnida; order Ixodida; family Ixodidae; genus Hyalomma; species Hyalomma asiaticum. The sequence continues at coordinate 18,405,263 of CM023488.1, read as the reverse complement.
GCTGGCAAACAAAATTCATTCAGACGTTGAGACGACCCCTACAACCACATATCTGTATGTATACAGAAGCACATTGGGACGTCAAGCTCCAGGCAATATTTGTGTAGGTGAGTGGTTGGCCACCTGGGGTTCTTTAAGTTGCTCCTGAACCTAAAAACGCAAGAGTTTTTGCCATCCAGCCTTCGCGAATTGAATTGGGACACGTGTACGGTAAATGGGGAAGTGAATGATAAAAGACAACATTCGCTCACTAAGCTACAAAAAATGAAAGCTACAGTGAATCGAGCTCTAAATTGTTTCAATGTTTAGAAGATTGACAACCGCCCTAATTTTTTTAGAAGCCTCGGTATTCAACTGCAAGCAATTTTTCGATTGCTATCGGTGATAGCGAAATGAAATTAGGATGTTCAGAAGGTGCTCCAGAAGATGTCGCGAATTCCATTGAGAGGCGTCGCGGCCCTTTGATTCCATTAATCTTCCTTACAGCTGCCTCGGCAGCCGTTTTCGCCGTACTGTTGTATGCTTTTAAGAGGCGTCTAGGCAGTTTCACGAGTACCCGTGAAAGTGGCGGTGCAATCAGTTAAGCGGTCCGAAACGAATCTAATGCTGATTTATGGCTCCGCATCCGTCTTTCTGCGCGCGCCATCCGTTGTCATTTGCTTTCTGAACTGACGCGATCGATAACAATGTGAATGCATTCTATTCCTGATAAAGATAACAGAAAGTATTCCTGCCTCGCCGCGAGGGTCTAGTGGCCATGGCACTCGACTGCTGATCCGAAGGTCGCGGGATCAAATCGAAATGCAGCGGCGGCTTCAATTTCGACGGAGGCGAAGTGTTGAGGCCCGTGTGCTGTGCGATGTCAGTGCACTGTTAAAGAACCCAAGGTGGTCGAAATTTCCGGAGCCCTCCACTATGCGGGGTTTCTCATAATCATATGTCGTGGTTTTGGGACGTAAAACCCCAGAAGTTTCTATTATTACGAAACGATTCCATTATTTGGCGGTGCTAATTATGTCCCTTCGTCAACGTTATCCTAACGTTATCTCTAATGTTATCCCCAAAGGTTGATAATCTATAGGCGGCAAACATGTCTGTAAACCTAGGGCGAAGCTCGGGGCCGTGCAATAATATTTGCCTCACATGCTCGCAAGAGCCTTCACGACAGATCAGCACCGTTTCTGACTGTGCTCAAAAAGTGTTGCAGGGCCCCTTTCAGTGTGGTTTCATTACTGACGTTCTGTGACATTCCTGATGACGTCTCGCAGTGACGTCACTGTGACGTTATCCCAGTAACCCTACTGGCAGACATCACTTCGTGTCTTCACCGGTGTGTCACGCGACTTCTTGTACCATGCATGGTCACCTACGCGTCGTACATTATTTTTATCACTAGAAATGGGCACTAAAGGGAAATATGAAGTTGATCGAGATTGAAAAAATTAGGTTTGTCTATCAATTCTTTATTCCTGGTAAGAACAGATCAGTTTTAAGCGATAAAACTGCGAAATTGCCATTTTTACAGTGACAACCGCTGTCCCGTTTGGCGGGCACCTTTCTGAAATGACGTCAGCTCACCTATTTTGAGCACTCCACTACTGCTCCGAGTTATAAACGAAATATGAATTAGATAAGCTTGACAATAAATAAACGTGGATCAAGCCACAGTTCCTACTACACGGTGGCGCCGAGATAAGAGTAACCGAAAGCAGTAAGAAATTACAAAATAGACACAGAGAGAGGCAGCCTGCAGACAAGGTGGCAGAGCATCAACACGAACAGCTGCTTCTGATCGCATCTGCATCTGCATCGTCGCCATCTTTCTGGTACATTCTCCCATGCTCGGCAGGATGCGTGCTTCAGTGTGCGGAATAGCACGTAAGAATATTACAGTCGCAGAGCTGCCTGTATAGTGTCGACATTACGCATAATGTCCGCACCTGAAATAGTGACGTCAAGTGCTCATTTCAGCGCGGGCGATTCAAATAGAGCGGCCAGACGACGGGCTTTCGGCAGCAGCTTTCGATGTATCAAGTTCGTTTAACTGCCAAGCAGAGAGCAGTGCTATAAAAAATTCGCATCGTCAAAATTAATATTTTCCTGTATATGGTAAATTTCTCCGTATGGTAAATTTGGTAAATTTTTGGTAATATTGGTAAATTTTTCCGTATGGTAAAAAATTGGCATGGTCAAAATAATATTTTGCCTGTATAGTGTCCCTTTAAAGACACAACCGACGCAGCGTATAGTTTCCCGTTATCTGTGTATAAAAGCAGATTATTTTGGTGCCTCTTTCTCTGGTTTGACGACGGTTGTACGGCGGCACCGAATGTTGATATTGTTCGCCGACTTTGGAGATGTAATTCCGTGCAGCGCATATTGGTTTTTTTGCAGTCGTCCTTGCTTTTCGAAAGTTTCGCATACACTAGAAAATACAAATAAAAGACTACAAAAGAACTTTTCGAAAGCTGTTTTCCACGCCGAATGCAAGACATGACACTTTGTTTAAGGAACCACGGAATTGACGAACGAAATCGGGAAGCTACTTTGCGTCCACTCCATGTGCATATATACTCAGTCCTTGTTGCTGCTTGCTGTCAAAAGTGAATGGGGTCCATATATCAGAAAAAAGAAGAAGGAAGGAACGGCATGCATTCAGCGAACCTCACTGCCTGGGACAGCTTCACTTTGTTCCTGCTTGTTTATGTTTACGTGTGTGTGCGTGTGCAGTGGATGTCCCGATGTGTATGCTGTATTCTTGCGTGAGCGGATGTGCGAGTGTGTTCGTGAGGTAAACGTCTGTCGTATTTACTACCACCACTGTTTCGAGTCTTCTGCAAACCCGCAAAAGAATGGATGACATGCTTTTGGTCATCTGGCACTGACACGGCGCCGTTGCGAGCTCAAGATGTATATGTAGTAAAAGAAAACGCGAAATTGAGACAGTTCCCGCGTCGGCGATGTCAGTCTTTTGAGGACGGCGTCGTCTTGCGGCTTTTGTCCTTCGAGAACTTCGAAACGACGCCATTGTTTGGGTTGGGACGACACTGCAGAAAAATCGTGTTAGTTTGATGGTTCGTAGCGCTGCCCAATATTTCAGCCCAGATAACTTCGTTCTTTGTGTGACCACAATGACGAATAATCTTTGGCTCAGGTAATAGTTTTAACAGCGAAGCTGTCTGGACTCACGTTCGTACGTCCTTGGTCAGCAGGACACTATCATCATCATTAGTTCTGGTCACCTAGAGTCCGCGAGCACTTATATGCAATGCCCGATGTGCACCGTTCGCACGTGCGCTTCTTCTCTTGCGCACATGACCTCAGCCCACTACTACATTGGCAAAACTGCGGCTGGTGGGCGCAAGTGTTTCATGTGCAAGCAGAAGAAGAAGACAAAGAAGACAAGACAGTGCGCGTCGATTTGGCTTTCAGGTAGCATAACTTAGTAAATTAAACTCAAATCCGCCTGAGTCTTGGCTAATCCCCGCTAGTGGGTAGATGCGAAAATTGAAGATCATCATCATCATCGTCGTCGATTTGTCCGGTGCATAGCGTCTCGCAAAACTAGCTTCGCACCATGAGAGCATGCGTCCTCTCGCGGCGTCCAAGCACTCTTATTAGAATAGCATAAGCTTGCATAGCATAGCATGGCAAAGGAGTGGGACGATGTGTAGCCGAGGCCACGTGTGCCGCCTCCATCATCGGTGGTTCGACGCGGACGTCTTTACGCTGAGCTCGGTGCTAAATTTTAAGAAGCGCTCGCTCGGGCTCGCAAGTGCCTTACGAGCCTTGGACCACGACGAAATGCGGGTGCACCGTAGAAGAACCCGGACCAGCCAAGTGCCCATCAGCTGCTCTACTAGTGCAAGCTTCGGTAATGTTTTAGGGGCGAAGCTCCTTATGCCGTGGGTCTGTCCATCCTACGTTTGTAGTAGCCACCTCTAGTTCGTGAAGTGCTCACTAGATGGCGTGATGGCGCTGCGGTGCTCGCTTCATTCAGATGTATGGGAACGCATAGTATGGGAGTCTGTCCGTCTGTCTGTCTGTCTGTCTGTCTGTCCGTCCGAGCGCTGCGGTGCTGCTTGGCTAGTACGTGAATTGATCAATAGATGGCGCGGAGGCGCTCGCTGCGTGCTCTAGTGTGATAGGAGAGCGCTAGATGGCGACACACAGTGTTTGTCACGTCTTTGATGATGTGCTGGGCAAGATTCACGGAAGATTCACGGTTTTTACCGATGAACCTCCGGAGCTTCGCCCACTCATCATCATTCACTCCGTGGATATGCGTGGATTTTTTTCTGATGGTTTATGATAGCCAAGTCCTTTGTTTGCTTTAACACTATTCCCATCTTCGTTATCTTGAGAGGTAATAAAAATCTTTGAATATTGTTGGCATTTAGGCACCATGCGAGTGCTTAAGGACGTGGTGCCAGCTGGTAAGAGACCATGTGCTCCGTGACGTCATCAGTAGAAATGAATGCTGCGACCTTCGCCGCCACTGCCGCGAATGGCGCTGGCTGACGCTCTCAGCGCTACACGCGTGGAAATAGCCGCAGAACTGAACGTTGGAAGGACCCATGTCCCCTTGATGTCATGTGCTGACGTCACCACATAGTCTTGTGGATTTTGGTATGGCACGATTAAGCGTTTCTTGTGGTCACATGAACTTTCTTCTACCATCTACGGAGGAGTTATTGTCGGCGTTTGCGGTTGAAGGCTGCTTGATTAAACATGATTGACACTACAAAATTACATTAAGACTGTTCTCGTATCAAAGTCCGTGAATATCCGGGGGCACACTTGTAAAAAGGCGCGCATCTGGTGCAGGTGACATTTTGACGTTTCTCAGCTACCGTTCTTATCACAGATCGCTTATATGCAACTTAAAAAAATCCTTTGACAAATTTACGCTGCTCTTCAAGAATTCAGCCTAATAAAATCGTTGTTTGTTATTTTTATCGCTAACTTAACGCCGTGTGTGTACGTGCCATGTTTTAAATAACTCGTCCACATTAACAGCTCCAAGTAATACACGCTGGAAGCCGAGTTCGTGCCTAAATATGCAAAGACAGTCTGCGCACAACAGAGTACATAAGAAGAGAGGCTAGGCTTGATTTGATTTCCGGGGTCTTACGTCCCAAAACAACGCTGTGATTATGAGAGACACCGTAGCGGAGGGCTGTGGAAATTTTGAACACCTGGGGTTTTTAACCTGCGCTAACATAGCACGGTACATGGTCCTCAACGTTTCGCCTCCATCGAAATGCAGCTGCCGTGGCCGGGATTTGATCCTGCGACCTTCGGATCACCAGCCGAGTGCCAAGGAGAGGCGAGGCTTGCGGAGCCTGTTGAGCAAATGTGGACTCTCTCTCTCTCTCTCTATCTCTTCTACGCGATCATATTTGCACATCGTAATCGCCACCACCGTCGTAGTTGTAGTCGCGGTCGTCGTCATTATCATCATCATCGTCATCATAACAATTTTTTTGATAGATTTATCGGTATCTTCGTCATGGTTTCTCTGCTCCGATGGTATTGTAGCCAGAGCAGTCTGATCAGGCGGTCTAAAATACATTGGGGACCATGTATGCTGAACGCGGTTCGTAAGGACCCAACGGGACTCCTCATTTTACATTCCTTAAGCCCAAACGTCCTGTTCACTTTCCCGTTTTCCTTTCCTTTTGCTATTTTTGGCAACAGGCGGCGTGCTGTGTCCTTGTGCAGCCGATCTCTTCTGTTGCCGCAGCCGTTTCTAGAAGCCAGCGCCGCAGACGACATCGTTGGCGCGGGTCAGTGGGGAAAAGGAAGCCCCCCACCCCCTTTCCTCTGCCTCTTTCGAGCTCCCAGCCAAGCCAAGCCAAGCCGTGCCACACTCCGCACCGGTGAACCGGAAATCCCCTAGACGGTCCATTAGCTCGCTGAGGCAGACATTTGCCGTGGAGGAGCTGCCGCCTTATTGGTGATTTGCTTTCCTGAAGACCTCTGGCCGCGCTGTGCTTTTGAGGCACTCTCGGACTCGTGGAGATCGTTTCGTCTACTGTTCTCTCATCCGTTCAGTGATGGCGCGATTTCACTTCTCTCATGATGTATCTGCCCTTATCTGTAGTCGTTAGCCTGATACGACGGATAACAACCTTGTGCGCGAGATTTCAGAGTTAGTGAAAGCCACGGGATAGACCCGGACTTAAATAAACGACAACAGAGCCTCTACACTGCCGCCTGTGTGTGTGTGTGTGTGTGTGTGTGTGTGTGCTTTAGTAGATAAGCAACCAACCGAAGCCTTCGCCCATGTGTTTGAGTTCAGAGATAGCGCTTCCTTTCGGCTTGGCTATCACAAGCCGTGGCAGTCGTAATTAGATTACTCTGTGTTATCCTTTTTCCCGGGCGCTCTTTTGCGGAATCTTCTGCGCTAGAGGTTTAGGTCACTTCGTGTTCCGCGGGGCGGTTCTCTAAATTTGAATGGTATTACTATACAGCCGCAAGGCTTTTGTAGAAACTCGCGTGATTTAATTACATACACAACTAGGAACTTTTATTGAGGCCTTGTGCTGTGATCCTTCTCATTCATTCATTCATTCATTCATTCATTCATTCATTCATTCATTCATTCATTTCGCTATTTCATTTGAAGCTTAACAGTTACATGATGTACCTCTAATTTGTCGTTCTCTAAAGTGATCAAATTCGACGAAAAGCCAGCAATGCAGGACACGGACAAGAAAGAACACACGCAGACACTCTTTCACCGGACTAACAACCAAATTTGTTGAGGCAACCACAAGCTTTTACACAGACAAGCTGCGCAAGCACCCAAGCTATAACCTAAGGGCTAGACCACCTGATGGTCAAGTACCGATAAAAACCGACACTCCTTTTCAGTGATAGCCACAGAAGGTTCACTGATGCAGGTCTCGCCATTCGTTTTGATAAAATACGCCTCGCGCAGTCCGCGCGCAATTCTTGTCCTTCCTCTGCCTAGAATGCTGGTTTGGCGAAACAAAGGGCTGTTTGCGTCCAGCCGACTGTCACTGAGAAGCCACCGCATGCGGCGCAGAAGTTCCGACGGTCGCCGGTCGCCGAGCTCCTCTTTGTTGAGAAGCTGCTGGAGACGCTTGTGCACAGACACAGACGTGCGGTGCAACACCGTCGTTATAAAGTAATCATAGGGGGTGGTTCCGTGGGGCTCGGCCACGACGTCGTGAAACTCCGCAACCACCTCCGTTGAGAGTGCGGAGACAGCGTGGTGGAATTTCGCTTGTTGCGAAATAATGCGCCGAAGGGTAAAGATGGCCTCTACGTGGGTCAACCAGGCTGCAGGATTCTGCGGTCAAAACGATGGCAGGTGGATCCGCACCGTGGCGACATGCTGTGCGCCGATCGCAGGCATGTCGGTAGTGGTCTCATCCATGATGCGGTGCTCGCCTGGTCCGGGTCACCACTGTAGCGAAGAAGCGATAGCCGTAACGGCGGCCGATGTAGGCCGTGCCGTCGTCGCTACTTTATTTAGCTGCAGTGAACAAGGTCCGCGGCAGAACGGAGCGGCGGGCTGCAGCGTCGAGTCCGGCCGTGGGCGTGAGCACGTTCTCTTCTTTTTTCATCGTGGCTCGCTACCTCGAGCCACGCGGCATGAGACCCGCGCGAGACGCGGCGCGGCCCGCGCGATGGTGGCAAGCGATGACCATGAAGCTGGCCGCTATAAAAGGCACGCAACCATCACAACCGGGCATAGGGAGTAATCTAGCTCTTCATGTAAAAGATTGTGATGGTTGCATGCCTTTGTTTCGCCAAAGCAGCATTCTAGGCAGAGGAAGGACAAGAATTGCGCGCGAACTGCTCGAGGTGTATTTTATCAAAACGAATGGCGAGACCTGCATCAGTGAACCTTCTGTGGCTATTACTGAAAAGGAGTGGCGCTTTTTTATCGGTACCTGACTATCAGGTAGTCTAGTCCTCAGCTCATAGCTCAGGCACTTGCGCAGCATGTCTGTATAAAAGCTCGTGGTTGCCTCAATAAATTTGGTTGTTAGTCCGGCGAAGGTGCGTCTGCGTGTGCTCTTTCTTGTCCGTGTCCTGCATTGCTGGCTTTTCGTCGAATTTGATCATGAACCAACCAGCCCAGCTCTTCACTCTCGCTAAAGTGAACCGAGCTGCAAGGTTGACTTGTTTATAGTTCAGCCTAATATTCTTTCATGTTAACCTACAGTACGCTTTCAACGACAGCAGTTACTCGACGGCCAAGTATTTGACGTTGTTGCCGACCTAGCCAATCTTGTGAATGCGCATAAAATTTGTAAATGGTTCAATGTGTATGAGCGCAGCGGCCATAAGAATGCTTCGAAAACTAGCCGGCGAGATTAGACAAAAGGATAATGTCGAGATCAAAATAATAATAGTGCGGCTTCACGCGCCCCGTGCTGGGCCCCGCAGTGCAAGGCCACATAGTGGAAGGTGCCGGAGTAATATTGACCACCTGGGGTTCTTCAGCGTCTAAATCTCAGCAGGCGGGCCTAATTTTTAAACAGCGAAACTGTTTAAGCTTGCCGTAATTTGTGCGTCCGTTTCACGAAAAGCCAGCTATGGTAACTAGCGACGCCACAGCTGCTGGAACACCTAGCATTGCGGCGCCTCGCAGCCGCGACGTCATGAAGCAGAAATAGATAATGATGGTGACGATTATGAAGAAGAAGATGATAATGATGATGAAGATCTGGACCAGCTAAGTGCCCATCAGCTTCGCTAGTGCGCCACTATTGCAAGCTGCGCCAAATTTTCTTCGAGTTTGTTAGGTAGCAGCGTGTGACGACTCTTTTTGTCTTGTTTGCATTTTACGCCATCGTAATGCATCGTGGCGTGTATTCGATCCCACGACCCCTCGCCCAGGAAGCCAAGCTAAGCTACTGCAAGTTATAAAGTCAAGTTATAAAATATCGGTGCGTACCATGAAAATAAACTACCATAAAGTGTAAAACCAGAATCGTCTTTCGTTCATACACAGTGCACAGCTCGAGACGTTTGATCGATGACGAGTCATTCTTATCGCCAACAGCAGTGACCCAGAAGAACCATCCTCGCAACGTTCGCCCATCAATATTTCGCGGTTCGCTCTCCTTCGATCGCACACCGCCTGGGAACCTCAGTGGTAACAAGGAAAGCGTTGCCACCGCTGTCCGTTAGGTGGCGCGATATTAGAATGCCGTAGAAACAGCGCGCCGGGCAGAGGGAACGGAAAGGAAACGAGAAATGGCGAAAACATTGCACCGGAAAGGTCCTCCACAAAAGTACTGCGTACTTTTTCTGAAAAACATTTCTGTTTTATTCAGTTGAAAAATCAACATCGGTACCTTAACATCGATTTAGTTGCACAGTCCAAGTATTATACCCTCTGGCGGGTAGGCACTGACGTCACAAGTCTGCCATTTTGTTGTACGGCCACGACGTCGAAAGAAAATAGAAAGAACCTTTACTTCATCACCGTCTGTTTTCCTACAGACGTGCATTGGTAGCTGCGGAATCGTGCAGAAAAATGACGGACTCTGACATCACGGGATTGGTTTATGTAATCTACCTTTGCACCTATCTGTTTGTTTTCTTCATCGGAGACTGCAACAGAAAAGAAATAGCCTTAATTTTGTTGAACCTCACAATAGTTTCACAATATTACGCTAACAAAGCCAGCTTGTTTTCGTGTGTGCAAAAACGCCAAGAACAAGAACTACCTAAACAGCAGTCGCAACATCAGCTACAATAGCAGGAGCGCGGGGATGGCAAGACAAGCGCCTGGTGAACGCGGCTGCAGAGAACACTCGATTCTTTTTCTTCGAGCTGCTACAGTGTTCACATTCCTCTGTCTTTGCGTCGTCGTTCGTGAAAGATTAATGACAGCATTAATGACCGTCGTGCAGCTCACACGGTTCACTTACGTGCGACCCTACGCCTGTTCCTCGTTAATGATTATCGCGAGATAGCCGAAACTAAAGATAACTTCAGGCCACTACAACGCTCGCATTCCCTTTGTTTCTGCGTTGTCTCTCGTGAAAGAATAACGATGGCATCAATGGTCGTTGTGCGATCGCGTGATTTAGTTGCGCATGGCATTGTGCCGGTTCCTCGTTATTAATTTGCACGATAGTGCAAACCCAGGGCACTTTCAACCGCTGCACTCACAGTGTGTGTCGCTTTCCGCAACCTCAGATACTATCTGACGGTTACTTTGCTGTCGTGGAACGGGGTGTGAGTGGGAGTGGGGAGAAGAAGTCTATTTACTTTGTTTTTGGCTTTGGTGCTGTAGCGAGAAAACGCTTGAAGCTTTATATTGTTTTTAAGGTCCTCCGGGATTTGAGCACAGCTAATTAATAGCGCAGCCGTTCGAAGACGAGGCTGTGCCGCGCAGGAGGAAAGAGTGGAGCCGCTTTTGCCCTTGAGGCACTGCTACATGAAAGCGATTGTGAGGAGGGCAATGAGCGATAAATGGTAGAAAAGCTTTAGCTCGAAGTGACGTGTTCGATCCTGGAAGCCGCGGCTGCACTTCCATAGTGCGAAACGTAAAACAAAGAAAGAAAGAAAGAAGGAAAGAAAGGAAGAGAGAGAGAAATACTATAGAAAGACTGTATAAAGGCTACTGCTGTCCAAATAACCCACGTGCCCAAAATAAAGGCTATGATGTCCAAATAACCCACGTGCCCAAAATAAAGGCTATGGTGTCCAAATAGCCCACGTGCCCACCCGAAAGCTTGGTCGACAGTCAGTTCACGCGAAGGACCCTCTGGAGCGCGCGGACTTCCCGGGACTTGTCTATAAGATACCGCGCGGGCGACGTGACGTTTCGTACGTCGGCGAGAGCGGGAATTTCAAACGGCGTTTGAAACAGCACCAAAATGACGCAGCCAAGCGCCACACAACTGCGAACGCCTTGGCGGAACATCACAATCACACTGGACATATGGACACTGGACTGAGACGCGGCAGCTATAGTCCCAATGGAAAGACATTTATCTGTGAGCCTCCTTTTAGGATCATTTTAGATTCATTCGACTGATCGCACGATAAACAGGACAAGAGGGTAATCGGCCAGAGATATTCACCCGCGCGCTGCGCCACCTGATCCACAAATAGCCGCACGCGCATGCTTGCTTTTTCGTAGTGATCAAGTGACCCGCACGGCGCCCGAAACGTCATTGCATTTTCATTTTTTACCTTGGCGAGTGTATGTTTTTTCTGCAAGTATGCCCCCTAGCCAGACGAGTGTTCGTCAAGCGCTTGATTATATTAGTTTTTGGTCTACGCTCTTTGCCTACGCATGCAGTGATACCAGGAAACTTAGCTTATGACAGCTGTGCTGTAAAATCGACTAAAGAATAAAGTTTGAAGATGGGGGGAAGGGTGCTGAGGGAGGGGGAAGGTGACATCCTCAAGAGGCGCATTCGTATGTGCAGGAGATTAGCTAGCCATGTTTTGCAGCAGCAAGACAAGACAGAGATAGCCAATGTTAGGAAAAGCTAGGCGACGTTAGGTCAATACGGGGATGCCGTGTGTGGAAATCGTTAGCTGCTTGCAATGGCAAATATAAGCCAAAAACTCCAAAGATTAGCTGAAACAAGCAGGCAGTATTACTGGGTGCACACACACACACACACCACACACACAACCACCACAGCACCATGCACTACGACACATCCTACATCGACATAGCATACATAGGCATATACATACATACATACACATAACATTACTACATTATTATATATATATATTATATCTAATACCCCCGTCGCGTTCCTTATCGCGTTACGAGACATACCAGACATACGAAAAACACATCACACGCACACACACACACACACACAACATATATATCTTATATATATACACATATATATATATGTGTGTGTGTGTGTGTGTGTGTTTTAGTATACCTGGTATGTCTCGTACGTGATAAGGAAAGCGACGGGTACACGCACAAAACGTAACAACTTTTACTAATGTTTCTACCCAGAACGGCTAAAGTGAGAGTTAACTGTGGAAACCAGGGAAGGTTGGATGCGTTAGAGCTGGTTATCTCAGAATAATGATGTTGATATCGAAAAAAATGACACTTGAATCCGAAAAGAATCATCCGTTCTAACTTCGTGTTAAATTACCTTTATTTTAAGTTATTTCACTACTGTTACTTTCTTCCGACTTCAGCGTCGAAAATTAGGTTCTTCGGGTAAGCATGAAAGCTGCCTTAGAGACCCGAGTTTATATCTCACAGACTGTCCCTCATAAGAGAAACAAACAAACAAACAAACAAACAAACAAACAAACAAACAAACATAACGGTTAGCTGCCGAAAAAGCGCGATTTCTTTTCCTCCTTCAGGGTTCAAACTCCAACTTGGAAGTGCTGTTTTACGCTGCGTATAGATTGTGAGTTGAAGCACTGTACAGCGGAAGGGATTTATAATGAACCAACTTCAAGTCTACTGCTTGTCTTTTTTTGACGCGACAGCTATAGCATTCGTAGACGTGCTCACTGTGATGTGAAGATGGCGTCTTAGCGTCGGGGACCTGACGTGCTGTCTGGGCCTTCGACGACGAGAGAAGGGACTGGGTACCACAAGCATTTCCCAGGGCTCAAGGGAGTAAACAAGACATCCCGTAGCTCATCAGACGAAGAAACCCCTCGGCGCTTTGGAACTTGAGTGATAATAACGAGGAAGTGAGAAAGAACGAATTCTAAAGGCACGGAAAGCAATAAAGGAAATGGTGATCCGGGAAAGTCATCCTGAAAAGGTCTGGTTAGATTTTGAGGGCAGAAAAGGTGGAACAGAAAAATGTTAGCCATACTCCCTAAGAGAACTGCTACACTGCGCGAAGTATTTAGACGATTACGAAAGAAGCGCAGTATTGTAAATATGTATTATTTTATTTTATTATTATTACAATGGATAACCGATATTAGCGCAAATCACAAATCATTTAGCCAGCATTAGAGCCACTACTGGCAAGGGCTGATATCATGCCAATGAGTAAGGTAGGCGGGATTCTCGAAAACTCCTGCTTCTTCCAAAATATTATCGCTCTATTCTAAATTTTGCTTCCACTATGTGGCTTTATCTGATAGCCAATCTCTCCCAATAAGCACACATATATTTCATGTCCAAGCATATAGGGTAGATAATTTTTTCCTGCTGAAAGAAAAATTTAAATCTGGGAAACATGATTTCCTTCTTGGGGGAAATGCTTCTCATGCTTGGTCAGGCACCACTAAAGGTTACCGGGTGCCTGACAGGCCTCGAGCGATCGGGCAACTACGTGGGCCTAATTGAAGTCCCTGTATGGCACCTTAGGCCCTTTAGGCCTGATCCTCCCCGAAAGGCAAAGCGCAAGATGTGTCAGAGGAGATTTCCCAGGCTAGCGGAGTCACGTGACACGGCCTTCTAGTCCTACATATTATTGCTTTCTCTGCCTGTGTACTTTTTATTATATTTTAGCTGTCTTTTTCAGACCTGGTCCATTATATTTTAGCTGTCTTTTGCAGTCCTGGTCCACATTCTCATACCGTTTTTCACCCATGCCAGCGCAGGGTAGCAAACCGGATGGGAATTTCTGGTTCCTCCCTGCCTTGCTTCTCACTTCTCTCTCTCTTTCGTCTCTCGTCTCTCTCTCTCTCTATGGCTCAACATATCTTCGGATCCGTAGCGCCTGGCGTCGGTGACGGCGTGATAAATGAAACGCACGTAGCGCCATCTTTCTCTCTCTCTCGTCTTTCTCTCTCTCTTTCTATGGCTCAACATTTCTTCGGATCCGAAGAAATCTTGGTGTGCCAACAACAACAACAACAACAACAACAACAACAACGACAACAGGAGCAGCAGCAGCAGAAGCGGAGGTGGTGGCGGCAACAACAGGAGCAGCAGCAGCAGCAACAACAACAACAACGACAACAGGAGCAGCAGCAGCAGAAGCGGAGGTGGTGGCAGCAGCAGCAGCAGCAGCAGCAGCAACAACGACAACAGGAGCAGCAGCAGCAGAAGCGGAGGTGGTGGCGGCAACAACAACAGGAGCAGCAGCAGCAGCAGCAGCAGCAGCAGCAGCAGCAGCAGCAGCAGCAGCAGCAACAACAACAACAACAACAACAACAGGAGCAGCAGCAGAAGCGGAGGGGGTGGCGGCAACAACAACAACAACAACAACAACAACAACAACAACCGCCGCAGTAGCAGAAGCGGCGGTGGTGGCGGAAACAACAGGAGCAGCAGCAGCAGCAACAACAACAACAAAGCCTCCGCGCGAGCGCCGCTGCGCCAGGCAGTCTTCTCGCCGTTCGACTTCGGAAGGTGCATAAGAACGCTGGAACGCGATTTGCATTGTCTGAGGGAGTATTCTGCTAGCGTAACGACGGACGCGTGGCAAACGAGGCGTGGGCACACACCTCACGTGTTTTGCGCGGCAAACAAATGCCTCTGCTGCGTTCGTAGCTCTCTCCAGTGGCGGGTTGTGAACCGAGAGCTATTTCCGGGTGTACTTCGCGTATTACAGAGGCGCATGAATGGAAAACGAAATGTTGAAGAAAGAGAGCAAGACGAAGGACTTTCTCCCGAAGAATGCTCGGACTGGTCGTTTCACGCGTAGTTGGGTTTTATTCGTCCCATTAGGGAACGCCGACTCCTGCCGATTCTGCCGAGATTTTCGTCTGGTTCTTGGGCAATGGTAGTGCTGTCATTTCGGCGATGAAAAAGTAAAAAAAAAGACGGATTATGACTCAATGCACTGTCATGAAGAAATAAACTGAAGCAAAACCGACAAAATTTTCTTGCTTTCAGAGAGAGAAGTAGGGAGATACAGACAGAGGACCGCCATTGAAGGCGTATGGTTTATCCATACACACGTGCAGCTTGCTACCCTGTACTGGGGGAAAGCGGAAAAATAGATAGATAGATAGATAGATAGATAGATAGATAGATAGATAGATAGATAGATAGATAGATAGATAGATAGATAGATAGATAGATAGATAGATCCCCACTCGCTCGCGCATTTGGCGGCTTACGCCAAATCTGCAAGTGCTTGCAGATTTCTCTCCGTCTACAAGCAGGCAAGCAACGCCTTTATTGCCTTCCGCATCATCGATGGACACGGTCATGGTACAAAATTGCGGTTTCCGAAAATAGTGTAACTCGAAAACACTGGTGTTCCTTTTGCATTGTTTGTTATGTTGTTTCAATGTCACTGCTCTCGTAATTCGTTGACACGGCTAGGCGTGAACCGCTCGTCTTGGATTTATCCGACTTATGCTTTGTGGGGCTTCTATTCTGGAACTGTGACACTAAGCCGCAGCGATGTTAGTGGTGTCGGCGAACTTTTGTCAGGTAGCTGCTTTCAGTTTTGATTAAGTCACGTACACTTAGTGCTTCTGAGCGTTTTAACTTAGCACACTGACAGCGTGGGAATGGGTGGCAGAAAGTTCGGTGGTCAAATGATATCGAGAGATCTACGGCGATAACATGGTCGCTGTTGGCACAGGATCGGGATAATTGTAACCCTATGGGAAAGGCCCTTGCCCCTGCACTGGATGTTAGAGAGGCTGATTTTGTTGTTGTTGATGGTGGTGATGATTGCGTCATTGACAAAATCTTAGTTGAAACTTATGTTGTTTCTTTCACTGTCTTCCTAAAGGGATTGTAGCCAGTGTGATTATGCATGATGTTATGATGACGCTGTTGGTAATATGAACGCCAATACATGTCATGTGGGCTCATAGTATAAGGAAGTAGTCAGTGAGTTTCATGTTTGTATTACCATTCGTTTTTAATAGGGGAATATAGGGTAGAGAGTAAAAAAGGCGAAAATGTTATTTTGCCGTAGTATATAATATTGGCACACCAAGTTTTCTTTGAAGACCTTACAATGCACCGAAATAAAACGATTCTATAGTAAATGAAGTGACACACGACCTAATAACAGTAAAAACCGGTATATATTCATCCCAAAAGTATTATATTGTTGTTATGTTTTTTTGCTGACAACTAGAGCTGAGCTTCTCCGTACTACCGTTCCTCGAGAAGCATTTACATTATACAGGCTACGGTCAGATGCACAGCCATGGTATCGAGCGAAACATGCAATGAAGGTTTCACAGAATATGTAAAGCCCACAAAGCTGCGAGAGCATTAGTCACACACGAACAAAAAAAGCAAGCAAAGTACTATTTCAATAATATATGTCGAACTTGCTCCGTGGCTCAAGTGCAAGCTGGAACGTAGCGTTTGTCGGAACGTCGTTGGTTAGGCTTAGTGCCATATTTTTGCATCAACTCCTTTAATCAATTCCGCACAGTGCGAAGATCATTGCTTTTTATTCTGTGAGCCAAAAGATTGCAAGAGTCAGCGAACAGAAGGGCAAAGAAGGTTTTCGAACGCTGCACGAAACTAATCTTTCCCGCGAAACTTACGTAGTCCTCGGTCTGCTGGCGATGAGAGACGAACAGCGAAGGCGCCCGCCTTTGCTCAGAAGGGTTCCCTGTTCTGATTGGCTGAAGCAATGCGTAGCGTCCACTTCGGTGCGTGTAAATTGATGATGTGGTGAGTTCATCGATTTCTTTTGGACGCGGCGTCATAGTCAGAACCTGTTATTGTTGTTTCTTCTGTCGTTCCCCGAATCTCGTTACAGTTGAAAGACGCCCGTCAAATTCAATTACCTGAGCGAAAAAAAGTATGCCTGCTCGAGCTCCAAACTTAAACATGAGCCGACGTGAAAGTGCTTTCTTTCCTTTGTCTCTTTTCATCCTGTTTCGACCGGTTCCGCTTCATGCAGGCCTTTCAAGAGGGGCACACCTGCTCGCTGCGGGAGTCGTTCGTGAACGCTTGGTTTCGTGTCCATCGCCGTCTGTACCCGCCATTTTGGTTACGGCACACGAGCTTTCGAGATATTTGGTGAACTTGGCAGATAATTTTAATTTGGTATTAGTATAGCACCGGTAGACGGGAGGTGTCTTTACCTTCATTTAGGTACTCAAATACAGCTGAAGGGAAAGAAAGAAAGAAAGAGAGAAAGAAAGAAGAAGGAAAGAAAGAAAGAAAGAAACGCACGCTGGCAGGAAAGGCAAGGCAAGGTAAGGCGAGTCAAAGCAAGGAAAGGGAAGTGAAGTGAAGGCGAAACCAAGCCAAGACAAGTCAAGGCAAGGCAAGGACATCGGCGTAATCTCCGAACTTCGCCATGACCGTTGCGAAAGAAAGGTAAAACGACAGTTTTCTTTTCTCTTTTGCGCGTTCTTTCTGGCTTGCGATCTTGCCATTCTTCCTGTTTTAAAGCCTTTTGTATTCGTTTTCTTAGGATACCGCTTTTCTGTTTTCGCAGAAGCCCGGAAGCAGCTTTCTTCCTTTCGCTTCCTTTTGCTTCTAAAACGCACGACTGCTCCTAACGCTCCTGTCGCTGTTGTCGACATAGTGGTAGCTGCAGAAGTGTAGGGGCCGTTTCTTGCTCTTTATGTTCGAAGCTGCTGTGTTATTCAACTGCCGCAGTTCTCCTCGTTTAGTAGTAGCCTTTGCGTTTGCTGTAAGAGCGAGGAAGCATATTTTCTTCTATAGGTCTCCTTGTGCTTGTTCTGTTTCTTAAAGCACGCAACTTCTGAGTATTACCAAACTTCGTTTTTTCATATTCGTGGTTGTTGTTTTATCTGCGGACGTATAGTATAAGCCGCATTCCATTGCTTGCTCTGTATCTTCTTCACGTCGGCGTCATCCTCAGCGTGTTCAAAGCGCAGTGCTGGACGAAGGCGAGTTTCCCTATCATGTCCAATTCACCCCGTATTGCGCTAGCTGGTTCCGTCTTATTCCCGCTAACTTCATGGTTTCGTCACGTGATCTTATTCTCTGCCGCCCACACATGCGTTTCCCATCGCTTGGTTCGGCTTTTCTAGTTGATCACCGGTCATCTTTCATACGTATTACGTGGCCCGCCCAGGCGCATTTCCGTCGCCTACTTTCTGACAAAGGAAAATAAAGATTATGTATGTATGTATGTATGTATGTATGTATGTATGTATGTATGTATGTATGTATGTATGTATGTATGTATGTATGTATGTATGTATGTATGTATGTATGTATGTATGTATGTATGTATGTATGTATGTCGGTTACGACTTTTTGTTCCTTGATCCGCTGTGCTGTTTTCCGATCCGGTAATGTCACGGCTACCACTGGTAAATCGCATGCTGCGTGGTTCTGAACACACTTCTTTCTCAAGTCTCCTGTTCCCAAAGTTTCTGACGACATATATCCCCACCACTTACCCAACTCCAGCTGGAATTTGGCATAGTTAATCATTGACGGTAATCCCAAGGCGGTCGAAATTTCCGGACCGTTCCACTACCGCGTTCCTCATAACCACGTCGGTGTTATGCCACATAAGACCCGAACAGCCACCATTAACAGCGTAGATGTTCAAGCTCCAGTTGAGCGCCCGCGAAATTGGGGAATCTGGTGAATGCAAAGCTCAAGAGAGAGAAAGTGCGAAGTGAAGAGATGAGGTGCTGATAGAGAAAGAACGAGAGAAAAAGAGAGAACTAAATGAAACAAACTACATTTCCTTGGCAAGGCTGGATTGGAAACCCAGACGCCTATACGGTCTGAAGTCGGGCACCCGTAGCGCTGGGCCATACAGCAACGCTTGCACAACACGCATTTATGGGAACCATACGATTGCGTGGTGTCGAGGACTGCAACATAACTTGATATGCAGAGAGAAGAATAAAAATGAGAGCGAGAAAAATAGGAGAAAGAAAGAGAATGGAGGAGTGAGAGAGAGAGAGAGAGGAATGACGCGCAGAGATAGAGAACGAAAGATTGAGAGAAAACAAAGAACGAAATAAGGTTTCTTGGCGAGGCGCGATATTTCAAGCCGAGCGCTCAATGTCCGATGGTCAGCATCATAGCCGCTACGCTATGCATCCACGCTTGCTCAGCTCCACTGTTTCACCAGATTTCACAAGCCTGGAAAGGGCCTAAATTTTCTTTATTATTAAGCCATCGGTGGTGGTACATGAGTGAGTACTTTAGGTCAGGACCTAACCGGCCACCGCGTACCGTTCAGAAACAGCAAAACGCCTCGCCCGCATCTTATCTCGAATCTAAACGTTTGTTCGCACCACACTCACGCGACGCTCGTCTGTCATTGGGCTTTCGCCGGAGGACGTTGCATTTATAGCCTCGCGACAAACGGGGAGACGTGACCAGAGAACGGAACCTCTTATGAATAAGCGCCGATGACAGCCTGCAAGATGTACGAGCGACACTTCGCGTTGAGCAAGCTAATTTTGCTCCTCGCTTGCCTGTCTCCTCTTGGAACGTTGATCAAGACCTGCATTTAACTAGACAGGGTAAACCTTGGGAGCCGACCCTCCGTATACTAGGCTATAGCTTAAGGAAACGAGCAACTTGAGATGACTTCGATGTCGTGCTGCGTTGCTCGGCATGCTGCTCGAGTACTTGGGACGGCTGTAACGTAGGGCGTCCCTGAATCGCGTCACGTCGCAACGTGACATCTTTACCTAAATGAAGGGACTAGTTATTTCTTTTCTCGATTGCTTTTCCTTTCTTTTTTTCGGTGGGTTGAGGATTGGCTTGAGTGGCTTGCCCAACTGCATCACGTCATGTGTGGAAGGAAAAGTTAGTATTCATTTTTTGGGGCACTTGGGAGCCTATACCGTAAAGCGGAATACTATTCCGTTTTGGTCCTTCTTTATTGGTCAGTTCTGTTTGTCGAGGCAAGACTGATCAATGAGAGAAGTGAGATTGGTTAGGGATTGGTCAATTCTGCCTTGAAAAGCAGAACTGACCAATCAGGAAGGACCAAGATGGAACAGTATTCCGTTTTCTGTTTTGCGGTATAGTCCCCCTGGTTTACGTACCTTGTGCAGCTGTAAAAGAGAAAGAATAAGCTGAAAAACAGTGTTCAAGGCGGTTCACGTTGTCAAAATAGCGGGAAAGGCGAAGCCGTGCTTTTACTATTAATCGTGGCGTAACTGGCAAGTGTGTAAAAGTTCGCTATCGGTATCGTGTATCACTATCCCTATCGCTATCGCTATCACTGATATGTAGCTTTGGGCTAAGCGCAAGGGTGGGTTCGCGTTTCCGTTCTGTGTGACTGGGGGCAAGCGACGGACGAGGAGGCTTTCTTTCTTTCTCTATTAAGAGAGAGAGAGAGAATTTATTGGAAGGCGGAGAGGATGGCCTGAGCAAGAACACTCTGGTCTGCTACTCTGCACATGTGGGAAGGGGAAAGGGGAAAAAGATGGATGAAGTATGGCGGTGTGGGGAGGAAGAAGTGATGCGCATGTACATTCGCAACACACATTGCCTTCTCTAAAGCATGGCATCTAGCTCGGCGTTCTTCAGGAAACTGAGAGCTGTTTTTGTGGTAGTTGGGGAAACTGTCTTATATTACGGGAAAAATAGTTAGTGTTCTCACTAACTATAATAGTTAGTTGGGGAAACTGTCTTATATTACGGGAATTTCAGTTAGTGTCCTCACTCCGATGCTTGCCAGCTCAGTAGCCAACGTCTTTTGTTGGGACCCGTACAGAGGACAGTCGATGAATATGTGCTGTAATGATTCGCATGCTTGGCAGCGTTCGCAGCTCGAGCTCGAGCTGTCTGCACGACCGATGAGGTGCGGGTAGCGTCGAGTGATGGCGACACCTAGACGAATCCGGTGAAGCATACTGGTATGTCTTCTGTCGATTTTACCCGGGAATTGAAGGTCCTGTCAGGGTCGGTTTCTTGCAACGTCCTGGAGCGGTGATGTTGCTCAGATGAGTATAGTGGTGTGTGATCTTGCATGTGCGATTTCAACAAAGAGCTCGATCAACTTCTCTAGTACGGTATTTTTACCACGGCATGGATGTATTGACAGCGCTTCGTCCTTCCGCGTCAGCCAACTGGTTGTTTTCTGAACTGCAGTGTCCAGGTAC
The DNA here is from genome assembly GCA_013339685.2 of Hyalomma asiaticum. Lineage (NCBI taxonomy): Eukaryota > Metazoa > Arthropoda > Arachnida > Ixodida > Ixodidae > Hyalomma > Hyalomma asiaticum. The sequence continues at coordinate 18,384,311 of CM023488.1, read as the reverse complement.
CCGTCGTAATGTAATGCAATGGTCATTTCTCTGTGTATGATCAAATATTTCTATACTGACCTTCCCACAGTCAATGTGATGTAGCAGTGAGCTTAGGCCAAGAACGTGAGTAGTGGGTTGGGGTTGGGAGTGGGCCGGCTTTTCGCTCTTGCATAAAAGCGTGCACCGAAGGCGAGCTCCTAAACAGCCGCGCTGCTAATACTGTGCCAATAGGCATCAACGTAATGCCAAGCAGCGAGTGAGGAGCTCCCTACTCCTACGAGGCCTCGGTTTACATTGAGCTAAGCGTTACGAGGTCGGGCGGTGCCTGTTTCTAGATTGAGTGGTGCGAACAGAGCATGCGCTTAGAAGGTACGTAGAGTGAACCGTGACGATCACGTCCGGACCATACACACGTAACTCGGTTAAATGCTTGCGGGTTAGCGCCACGCGTGACTGTGTTCTATTGTTATTTGTCGCGACGTACGTGAGAAACAAGTCATGTCATTCGTTTGAAGACCTTCCGTTTAGGTTGCTCAGACACTCTTGTCGCCCTACGGCTAATGTGGAATGTGCTACGCTAAGGGAAACCAGCACCACAGCAACAGTGAGCAGACTGCTGGATTGATTGATAGATAGATAGATAGATAGATAGATAGATAGATAGATAGATAGATAGATAGATAGATAGATAGATAGATAGATAGATAGATAGATAGATAGCCATGGTTGCATTTTGGCTAACTTCGGCCGACAAAATCCACCAGGGTACTAAACATTAAATATTCTGTGCCGCGGCGGCTGCACTCCGATTGAAGCGAAATGTTGAGGCCCGTGTGCTGTGCGATGGCAGGGCACGTAAATAATACCAGGTGGTCGAAATTTTCGTAACCTTCAAGTTCGGTGTCTCTCATAATCATATCGAGGATTCACCCCTTCACAAGTGCAGGGTAGGAAACTGGATATTTTCCTTCCAGTTAACCTCTCTGCCTTCCGCCCATCATCTCTCTCTCTCTCGGGACGCAGAATGCCAGAAATAAATCAGTGCTTCGTTCACGTGTTGATGCAAATAGGCGGTAGGACGAACGGGGAAGCCAAACTCACGTTTCCTTCGTACTGCCATTTCAATAGAGAACGTGACCTATGTGACTTGATTTTGCCTTGTGAGTGGGGTGGGCTGCGTTCTGCTTCCTACGCTTCTCATTTAATTAAAGGGTAATGAGGTAGCGAGCATTTCTTTAATTACCAACACGAACGCGCCGCTTTATGAGGTTCTTCTATGTAGGAAGCCCGAACAACGACTGAAATAATGGCCACTGACGGCACACTTCGTTGAATCCATTTAATGAACGGCGCTGTATGGTTCGGGGCAGGGTTACACATTCTGTTGAACTTGGCTCGCGCACGGTTGTGGGAGGCTAATCTACATACCGACGCTCGCAGAAGGAATTGGAGATCGCCTAAAATTAGCCCCCGGAACTCATGTCTTAATGGACTGAGGATTAATTGGGAGCCCTTACGATGCGCCCACGACCGTTTCAACACAAACCTATGGTTACATCATTGGCTTCTGCTGGTGCAGTTAGCATTCCGTGTACTGTGCACTCATAAGATTTGTGCCCCCGCACAACTATTTCTCCTTCTCCGCTGCCTGCCTTACGGGAAGTCCTCGTAATGAATGTCGTTGCGGTGCGCGTGCATTACGAATACACTTGTGCATTGATGTACATTTGAGATGTGCCTTGCCGATAATTCACTGGCAATTGCCAATCCACGTAGCCGTAACAGGAGGGAAAATGTCTGGTAATGATGGAGGGACGGACGTACTTTAGCATACATACATACATACATACATACATACATACATACATACATACATACATACATACATACATACATACATACATACATACATATAGGTTAGTAGAACTTGCCGTTGGCCGAGTTGGTTCATGCTTCAAAAGGAAAAAACGGAGTGCTAAAAAACGACACACAAGGAAGGAGGCTACACACAGGGCTGACATACATACATACATACATACAGACAGACAGACAGACAGACAGACAGACAGACCAAAGGAACAACGACATCGACAAGGATGGCAACCACAACAGCAACGATGAAGACGGCAACGTCATCAGAGCTAATAACTGTTGCCTGCAGTATAACGACAGAGCTGCAGTGGCAAAAATAACGCGCTGATATGTCGGAAAGTTGCTATTTTACCAAATAATGCAGCTCTCAAGTGACTCTGGGAACGTGCTTTTTCTTCATCGTGCGCGTAAATCCAGAGATATTGATATTTTAGTTTTTAACACGCAGTTAGACGATGCTGCATTTACTGAAGGGAAAGAAGAGCTCAGTATTCAGCCATTGAACTCGGCTTCTCCTGAATCCCATCAGTTGGAGCATTAATTATTGCGTATCAAAACTTATATATAACAGCTCTCCGTACACCGACCCACCCTGAATGCTGCTGCGATAACTAACAACTTTCAAACATTTACCTTATGTTCTAAAAAGGAACTCCGTGGCCACAAACCGACTGGAGCTAGCAGCAAAAAGTTTATTGGAGACCAAAGGTATGCTGCAGTACAATAGCGTCTTGTTCTAATGTGAGTACCGCGGAATTCCCCAGTTATTGGGCTTTCACCCCATGCTTTTGCCCTCACTAGAGAACGCGTTTTTAAGGACAGTTCTCACGCGCTTTCTGTAATAAAGCGTGACACCCGCGATGTCATCGATTATTTCTAACGGTTCTTGTCTCAAAGGCCTTTCTTGGCTACACTATGGGTGTGTTCCAATACTCACGGTAGACGGCTAAATAGACGGCTACGTAACAGCGGCCATCTTAAGTCCCATTCCATTTCTCACGTAGACGGCAAAATAGACAGCTTCGCGAAGACAGCATACGAAGACAAAAACGATGCAGGCTACTTTGCTGTCCAAACAAGATGGCGGCTGCGAGGAATGCTTGAATATCCACGAACCTTGCCGGAGCGGTCGTCTGCTCGCAAATAGGCGCTTTCTCACGTAATTTATGTGAGCTGCATTGAGTTTTTTGTAGATTAGAACAAAAAATAAGCAAAATTGACGAAAATTGTGACCGTTTCTTTAGCTTTCTTTTGTCGACGCGAGATGACGCCTCGTCGCGCAAACGTCATCCGGGCGCGTTCCATTACTCGGACGACAAGGACGCGGAGCTGTCTTTGAAGCCGCCAAGGTAGGCTGTCTACGATGCTGTCCAGAATTGGAACACAGCCTTCGACGGTGGTGAAGAGGAAACCGGAAAGAAATAATATGCCAGGAATGGAGACCGGAAGGAAAAATAGGAAGCTACTGCAACACGGGAAGTGCGTAGGTTGAAGGCACTTTTGGCTTTCGTTAGCAACGGTCAGGAGTAACGGCATCCCGATCAGAAAAAGCGCCGCCGAAGCAACCGTTAAACCATCGCCTAGTCTCGTGGTACCGCAACGGCGTGTCTTTGAGTCGGCGTGACGTCACATACTCTAAGTGCCATTGCGACACGATGAATGACCTTGGAAGACATGCTGGTGTAGCTGTTTCGGTAACGAATGCAGGTTCACATGGGAAGCTTCAACACTTCAGCGTGCATGAACAGTGCCCCTGTAAAGCGTGCACCACCTTTAGCAGTCATGCGTTAGGCAAAGTATCTTTGACAATGCTTCCTCCGTCCTTCTACATTCTTTTGTTCTTTTTGCGCGCGTGATAGGTCATTTGATCTGTGTGGGCCATCTGTGCGTGTGCGCGTGTATATATATATATATATATATATATATATATATATATATATATATATATATATATATATATATACAGGGTGTCCCACGTAACTTGAGCCAAGAATTTGAAAATGAAAGGCACTTCAGAGGAGAACTGAACCAAACGTATACTATTCGTACTGGTCTATAGATACTCAGGTTATTTTTTATTTCCCCCTAAAGTAATTAGTTAATTATTTTTAATTAGCTAACTCCTTAATTATGGGCTGAAAACCCAAAATATGAACACTGAGCTGTAGAGCACCTTCATAAACCACCGACTGAATTGTTTCCTGTACGATATGTCTTACGGTGTTAATTTTTCCGCATTCTAAAGAAAGCCCGCGAAATTTGAAAATGAGCCACGTGACGGACCGCGAGCGCACTGCTATAGTGCTGGTCTCAAGCGTGCAACCGGTGAACAAGGTCGCCTGCGGCTGCCACGGGGAAGCGACATGATGCTTTGAAGGTGGTCGATGTTTGGGCGTCCGTCTTTGGTTCAATGACGGTGCAAATTCACACTGCTGGCCGAGCGCTGCCGAGATAAGCGTCCAAGACGGATAAATAAAACAAGAAAATAGCTTTATTTTCTTGTTTTCTTGATCTTCTTGATCTTCTGTTTTCTTGATCTTCGTGAATCAGAATCAAACTGCTGTTTGTTTTTTTTCCTCGCAGTATTGAGCGCTTTACCACCGCGGCAGCGCTCGGCCAGCAGTGTGAATTTGCACCGTCATTGAACCAAAGACGGACGCCCAAACATCGACCACCTTCAAAGCATCATGTCGCTTCCCCGTGGCAGCCGCAGGCGACCTTGTTCACCGGTTGCGCGCTTGAGACCAGCACTATAGCAGTGCGCTCGCGGTCCGACACGTGGCTCATTTTCAAATTTCGCGGGCTTTCTTTAGAATGCGGAAAAATTAACACCGTAAGATATATCGTACAGGAAACAATTCAGTCGGTGGTTTATGAAGGTGCTCTACAGCTCAGTGTTCATATTTTGGGTTTTCAGCCCATAATTAAGGAGTTAGCTAATTAAAAATAATTAACTAATTACTTTAGGGGGAAATAAAAAATAACCTGAGTATCTATAGACCAGTACGAATAGTATACGTTTGGTTCAGTTCTCCTCTGAAGTGCCTTTCATTTCAAATTCTTGGCTCAAGTTACGTGGGACACCCTGTATATATATATATATATATATATATATATATATATATATATATAATGTGTGTGTGTGTGTACACTTGTGTATTTGTGTGCATTTGTGTTGATACATACTTTGCGTACGCAGGTGGTCATTTTTGTATGTGTGCGTGAATGCGTGCATATCTGGGTGTATGCTTGTGTAGTTGCATGCGTTTGTGTTTTATTTGCGTAGACTGTCGAGTTGCGAGGATTTGCATTCATATTTGCCACCGCTTCGAAAGCAATACATTTTGCACGAGTTGTTAGGACAACAAAAATGAAACGTACTCGTACAACAACGTGACATTTATGGATGTTTCGGAAATTGCTTGCGAGGGGGGCAAGTCAGAAATGAATGTAAACTATTTGGATTATATTTAGGTTTATGGCAAAGAAATACCGCACGCCACAGAAGACATGAGGAAGCGCTGACAACAATGTTTTCTTAATCATCTCAATCGTATTATGCGAATGTTCATGTTAGCTCAAGCGAGAACTGATCGAAGCTTTTTAGAGAAAATAAAAAAATGAGCTATTAGGAAAGGGGACGTAAAATAAGCAGGCAAAACACGGAAAGTAAAAGAACATGTAAGAACAAAGGGATCAAGCAGGTGAACAGGCACACACAAAGCAAATAAGGTCCAATAAAACAAAATGATAAATATAGGTTATATTGGACAGTTCCAAACGCTAAAGGTAAAAAAGAGAGCAGGCGAAGAAAAAAATCAGAGAGACATAAATAAAGGAGAGGCAAACGACGAAGCGACAGGGGTTCCTAATGGCTCTTGCAAATTATGGTGGGCGCAAGCTGTAGTCATTGCGGTCGGTGCGTGTGCTCCCCATTCAGAATGCGCATTGTACCGGAATGATAGCGGTGAATCAGCTCGCGTATGGTATATCGGCTTACATGGCCATACGCTAGGTCCGCGGGAGGCTGTTTCCTTGATTGAGAGGCCTCCATTTTGGAGGATGGAGACAGCAACGTAAACAGTCGTGTTTTTGTCTGTAGACCTATCGTGATTTTTTTTCGAGGAATAAAGCGATAACCAATGCAACTCCAAGGCTAAAAGCACCGAACCGAGGACTTGGGTGACAAGCAGGCAGACGGCGAAGAAATAGGGCTGGGAGTAAAGCATAGCATCATCATAATCAACATCAGCCTATTTTAGGTGCACTGTAGGACCAAGGGCTCTTCCAACGATGTCCAATCCACCCTACCCTGAGCGAGTTGGTTCCACTTTATGCCCGCAAACTTTTTAATATCACCGCTCCATCTAACCTTTTGCCTGCCTTTGTTGCGTTTTCCCTCTCTTGCTATTCATTCCGTCGTTCTTACTGTCCATCTGTTATCTGTCCTCCTCATGGCATGTCCTGACCAGGTCCACTTCTTTCTTTTAATTGATATGATAATATCGGCTACTCCTGTCTGTCCCCTGATCTATTCCGCTCGTCTTTTATCTGTTAGCGTTACCCCTATCAATTTTCTTTCCATTGCACGTTGCGTGCTCCTTATTTTCATCTCTATTTTTCTCGTTATCCTCCATATTTCTGCACCGTGCATTAGTACTATAGCGTTGTATATAACAGTAAGGGGTAGGGGAGGGAAGTGACGGTGACAAAAGTGAGGGGTTCATTTTCTTTAGGTGCACGAAGTAGCGGTGCAAGCCAAGACGCAGGCCGTCAACGTGCATGTGAAATTCAAGCGACGTCGCAATTGGCAATCATTCGGTGTGCCGTTTACGGCATCGCCGACCAACCACTTTCATAGCGCAGATGGGCGCCATAATTCTTTCTCATTGTTAACTTTACTATTACATTTATACTTTATTACCTTTCCCTTTGTGACCCTGCCATCAGTGGGATGGGCACATTGTCTGAACCTTATTTTGCCTGAGAGCACGTAGACGGCGAGACCGTTTCTGAGCGTTTCCTCGGCGCCGTTGTTCATACGCGTTCCGTTCTTCAACGCAACGCGCGATGTGTGGCCGCCACTTTGCTGTTGGCGACAAAGGTGTGAGACGCGGGACTCTCTTCTGAGTGTCGTGGTGGAAAACATTTGTTAGACTAGTATTTACAGACAGGTTGTACGGTAAACCAGCCTATACTTTGCGTGATTTCTTACGCTACCACGTGGATTCCCTATTCAGGGACCCCAATGCCTTGTGGACCATGCACGTTATTTGCGTTCCCGCGACGCTGTACGGATAAATGGTAGACATGCATAAGAATAAAAGCGTGCGTGATAACGACGATGACGACGATGATGATGATAATATATTGTTCTGAACGTCAGGTGCAACTGCGTACAAGAGGCTAGACATAACAGGTGTCGCTTGAAAAGAAAAGGACATCAAAGGTATGAATGATAACACAGTAAGTTAACAAAAAAAAAAGACATCGATAGCGGCACGCCATCTGTGCTAATCACACGAACCAGTGAATGTACAAATCGACCCGCCCCGCCGACTCCTGTGTCAGCTTTCCAAATGAACAGCCAGAGCGGGCTTCGAGAGCGTCGTTAACATACCCATCGAACACGCACTACGACCACCCGAAGAGTGGTTTTCATCGAATTGATCTTGCCCAGATACCGAGGTGTGGAAAGGTTCGCGACATTTGCGAACCGAGTGCGTTGGAAAAGCATGGTCTGGGGAAAAGGCCAATACTGGGATGACTGATCGATTTTGCCATTAGGAACCATTCCACACAATCCGGCGAACGTTGTCGTTGGGATTTCGTAATATCAGACGAGATTTGTTGCGAGGTCCCTGTTATACGTTTCGATTAGGTACAGGGGCCAGCAAAACACCTTCGATTGTTACCGAGTCTACAGCAGCGCTACAAATAATGCTCGAAATAGCAGAGAAATCTCGAAATGCACACGTAACGGCGTTGAGATAAGTACGATTTTTGTGCCCGTGTAAAAACTCGATAAGGAGGTTATGTAGCAGAGGGTTTTCTGGGCTGTTCAGACGTCTTGCCACATATGCTAAAGGTGACCCATGTGAGGAAAAGTGATGGGTGGCCACGTGAGAAAGTCGATTCTGTACCTGGCAGAGTCAATAGCACAGTGCTTCTACGAAGGCAGTGTACATTCGGCAGGAAGGCGTCTTGCCTCCTGCTGACGTTGTTTAATTGTACGAAGTTCGCTTCTTCTTGGTAGGAATGGACGTTATCGTTTCAGGGCGCGTTGTTCAATGTAAGGGACGCCAACAAGTGAGTTCGACAGACAGACAGACAGACAGACAGACAGACAGACAGACAGACAGACAGACAGACAGTCTAATAAGCTATGTAACTCTGAGGTTAAGAGCCCTGTAGTGAAGGCTGGCGTCAAGCAGACGGATGGACAAGCGGGTGGACAGACAAACAGACAGACAGACATCAAGGTGCCTTCGATTCGCTATGTTATGCTTCCCGTTTAAAGGTTACAGGGGCTCCAATGATGCCGCCCACTGTAATGACTATTCATTCCTTCTTGAGCTGCATTGCTTGCAGCTTCGCTACAGCTAGTACTATGTTGAAGCTTTCGAATATCTTCTTCGTATCCCTTTCATTCTTAATGATAAACGGGTTCTTCTCCGTACTGCATTAGATCTCTTTGGCTCCAGGTCAGACTGGCCTGCTTGGCCTTGGCTAGCTATGTGCGTTGCAATCGGACACCACACTTTACGCGAATCGCTGTGCACTAGAGGCAACCTATGTGTAACGCATACAGAATCCTCGCTTGAGTGTTCTGGGAAGGAGCACTGATTTACAGGAAATTCTAAATTCCTAAAATGCTTTTGGCCTCTCACACGTGGAACGTGTTTGCCTAAAGTCCGGCATACGTGCGCTTTCAGCCGCATTGTAATCACCGTATGGAAACGATTTAACGATCCGAATTCTCATTGTGGAGGCCGTCGCTTTCTTTGCGTCTTATGAAGATCGAGGAGGAAAAGTGGGATGAACAGACAAGGTAAAGCGGATAATAAATATAACAACAAGAACAACGACAATGCCGCAGTTTCTTCCTTCTATACTCGGCGTTCGGTCCAGATTGAAAATTCCGGGGAACAGCATCAGCGCCGTCACAGCAGCTGGCTAGAAGCGTGCGAGGCTAACAGGAGCTGCGAGGAAACAAATGTGTTCAAACAGTGCACACGCAAAAGCAAAGTTTTTGGCATTGCGTCAAAACCTACAATTTTTACTTTGCATTTCTCTTCAAACCAGACCTCGGCTGTGACTGCCATGAATTCGCCTTTGCAGTTTGTACTTTACCGTTGTTTTGATAGCTATCGCAACAGAGAGGGGGAGAGAAAGCGAGATAGTAGTAGAAATATATTCAAAGCGAAACCGTTGTGGATTGTACGGCATGCCTGAAATCAAGTGCATTTCAAGCGGTCTCATATCGAGCGGTCTGTCAAGGCGTCCCCCCCCCCTCCCCCCTCCTTCCGCGTTTTAGGGAATAAACTGTGCTGCACCGTTTTGCATATTGACAGGTCCAGAAAGGCTGTTGGCGCAGTGAATCAGTACCACGAGGATGTGGTATGCTCGTAAACAGCAGGCGTTGTTTCTTGCTTTTTTATTTCTTTTTTTCGACGGTGGCGGTTCGCAGAAAGAAGTTTTCACGAAGGCACGCTTGATTTTCAGCAGTTCCGTTCTCTCTACTGCTTTCTTTCTTTCTTTCTTTCTTTCTTTCTTTCTTTCTTTCTTTCTTTCTTTCTTTCTTTCTTTCTTTCTTTCTTTCTTTCTTTCTTTCTTTATTTCTTTCTTTCTCACTTGATTCTGTCATTTCCTGGTTTTCCTTTCCTAAGTGCTTGTACCCACAGACACAGTAGCTATAATTAATAATCCTTTCTGGATTGGGTATCTAATTTTATTTCTAGGTCTTCTTTCCCTTTTTTTTGCGTGCCAGCTATTTTTTCTTCTTCGCAATAGTGGATACGCCCCGACCACCCCATCTCACTACCTCGTTGCTGTTTGTTACGTTTACACAAGCGAGGACCCGTTCGCGTATTTAACGTCGGCTTTGCTTCTATTACGCGGCTCACTTGTCATATGGCGTGCCAAGAAGCATCTGGCGCACTCAAGGCCAGACACTGAAAAAAAACAACATGAAAGAAACGCGACGATAGAAGAAAAAACGAAGTGTCGACTTCGCGATGATGCAGAGAATGTAGGCGTCGCCAGGATGCGAGAAGAAAAAGATGTCTGCATGAGTGACGTCACTGCTACGGCTCGATGAAGCAGGGTCACACTTGCGAGATTTACCGTCCCTGCCTCGACATTTAGCGCCGCCCCGCGGGCGTTAGGTATTATCTGCCTCGCCTGCAAGAAAAACGCCTGGCTGTTTTCCCCACGGGATCTAGTAGTGATTTAGAGGAGCCAGATTTGCTGAGCCACTTTGCCGAGGTGCATAATTCAATCGAGAGAGAAAAAAGAATGAGATACGGAGTAACGGTGTCTCAGAGGCACGCCACGTTTTGCTGGCGGATTTGCGTTCAGCGCGTGCCAAGATATGACGCGCGTAAGTATGCCTTCGTGAGAGGGGGGAGTAACTTTTAAATCGGGACGATCGCACGAAGTTATCTATGCCCCTAATGCGAGGAAAACTTTAATCTCTTAGTCGGGAGAGCTAAGTTAAGCTAACGGTGCGGAAGCCTATCTTTAGAAGTGGCGACGCATTGGTACGATTTCGTTCTGTGCGAAGTAATGTGAGGACTGAGAAGTGGATTTTAGGGGTGAGCACCAACCAAAGCTGTTTTCATGGGACAAAAATTTTTTTGAAACAATATCTTGTAATGTGTAAAGTATCAGTCTGAAATAAATATCAAGCTGAAATCCTTATCAATCTGAAATAAAGAAGAATTATAGAAAGTAGCATCATTTCGAAAAGAGAAATGCGTATAATATTTGCAAAGACTACCATATGTGCTCGCCTAATGCCACCTTTGACTTATGCTGGTCGAGCGTTCGCCGATTTTGGCTTTTGTCGGCTAACGGACTTGCTCTGGCATATTACGGTGCATCCATTCGCATAAGAGTGTGAAAGTTACGGATGCACTAAGGTCTGCTTACTTCTATTCAAAGCCAAACGGATTATGTACTTTTGTATTACGGTACCTCTTTCTGTATATGCTTATTTAGCACTGTTAATTGCGAATAAAAAATTATCGATTGACTGATTCATTTAAAGAACGGCACTGGTAGATGTAACGAGTACATCAAACTACAGGCAACATCACGTATATCACATGGCGTCCTTATCTATGTCATGTATGACGCATTCAAGCGGCGTCGTCTCGTTATATTCAGTGACGTCATTGCAATACATTATCCGATGTCGTCGTCATGCGACCTCATATCATAAGACGGCATGCGCCGTCATGGCGAAATGATGGCGTTCGTTGTCTCGCGACTTTTGCAAAGGTTCGCCGAGGACATCCTTGTACTTCCCGTCTATTGGAACATTCAGTGCTTGTCAAGTGCGTCTGTGCCTACTGCTGACTGCAGTAATGAATCGAACTGAGGCTTTATTTCTCGTAGAATAATGGAAGAGCGTAGGAAGATAGTCACAGAGACACGGCTTGACAACTCAACTCCCCCTTGCTTGCTATTATGTCGAGGTAAACCAGCAGGCAATAAATTATAAAAAAATACACAGTAACAGCAAAAGATAATAAAGGCACAAACGCTGGGCAGACTACGGCTGCTTCCATTTAGGGAAATTCGTCGCAAAATATTGGTGATCGTATGACTCGCCGTGCCGGCGACTGACTCGTCCCTAACAAACACAAGGTCGCGGATTTGATTCCCAGCCACGGCGGCTGCATTTAGATGGAGCAAAGAAAAAAAAATGCAAGAAAGAAGAATGCTCGCGAAAGCAGACTTCGGTGCGCGTTAAGGGAGTCGTGAGCGGTCAAAATGAATGCGGTGTCTTAAACTACAGCCTGCCTCATTTCCATATCTTCGTTTATTATTTCTTTAACCCAAGTGTCCACCATAAATTTTACTTACCATTACGCTAATATTTGTACGAACATATCTGCAGTGTGAGAAAAAAAACTCTAATACTATCGGGTGAATGTAAACGAAGGTACGTTGCAGTAGTTGAAGCGGTTTGTTTTGTACGGCTGCTATGTACGTAGAAGATGAATATCAATACCCTAACATTTCATTCTTCCTTACGTTACCGATTCCTTACTGTTCCTTTGTTATAGCTCAAATTTCTTCCTCTTTATATTAACCGCGGGCTTCATGGCCAATCCCCCGTAGTGGGCAAGAGCCAAATATCAAGGAAAAGAGAAAAGAAAGAAAAGAACACGCGAGCGGATAGCCGCGCTTGCTGTTCCGTTATAGGAAACATGGTGTATTATCCACTGTTATATATTACGTATCAGAACATGTTATGTCCATTATTATAGAGAGCACCTTATGTTATTACCTGTTACACGTATTATAATATACATTATATTATGTGCATTGTTATAGGGAACGCTCGAGTGCGCGGCCACGCGCTTTCGTGTTCAGCTAAGGGAACACGCTGTATTATACACTGTTGTATGTTTATTATATTTTCTAAAGATATGTCCACTGTAATAGGAAACGCGCTATATTATTCACTGCTATACATTACATTTTAATATGTACTATAATTAGGTCCACTATTAGAGGGAATGCGCGAGCGCTTGGCCGCGCTCTCATCTTCCCTATGTAACATTGTACGGTACTGTACATGAAAAAAAAACATTAGAAGGCTCGCATAACTGATGGTTTACATCAATACATGGTTTCCTGATCCGAAGTGCAAAAAGTTGGGAATAGTGACTAAATTTGTGGTTGGGCGCATAAAAAACATACAAAAAGATTGACGAGGAATAACCGAATGGAAAGCCTGCGTTAGAGAAGTTGATGACGCGATGGTACGAGTCCAGGGAGAAATAGTATTACCTACTCCTATTTCCTAGAAGTTCAAGCTCTAGTTTTCCACACCTTAATGCCACCTTCAATGTTAAGCCCCACGGCGACTGTAGATTATAAATCAGGGACAAAGAAAGCAAACAGCCGACTCACTTTATTTAGCTAGCTTAGTTCTGATTAAGAACAGGCAAAGAGAAAGAGAGAGAGAGAAACAACTTTATTTTAAAAACTCCGGCGTCGTTAAATCGAGGCATGCTTCAACCCTGGCCTAACTATAGGCCGCGAGACCGTGGGCTCGGGCGACTTCCTCGGCAAGTTGGAAAGCCCGGAGTACAGAAGTATTTGCCGTTTCCACCGAGTGCCACATTAGAAATGACTGCAAAAATTCAAAGGTAACGAAAACAAAAGAAAAAAAATAGGAAGAGAATAGTGCACGAGGACGTAGTTTAGGAAGTCCAACCGACCCCAAATGTGTAATATGCTTGACCAAAAATTTATGTGACTTTTTTTTTAGCAAAGCGGAGTTACGCGTGTCACAGCATCAGGGACAGAGCTACTGCCAAGTCATGCTTTGCCTGCAGTGCACGCAACTACGTTAAGAAAGTGCTGGCAACATCGGGCATCGCCCGTCCGCTTGATAGTGACATTCACCGGTTTTTTTTTCTTGCGCTTTTCTGCGCATCATCCGGGTCTTTGTTTTGATGCTGGAGTGATTATCACTGCCCTACATCGAGGAACGCCTTTCTAGCATTGCTCTTTCATTTCTATCATTGTGTCGGTGCCGCTTGTTTATTTGCTTGTTTCGTGCTCATCTACGTAGGCGTTCGTTCTCCCTCCCCGTCGCTTATGCAAGTACCAGACTGTTGCTAAGGGTGTGATGTCTAAACAGCCTGACCGCTAATACAGCAGCTAGAGCAGTCCCTGGAGAGCTGACAGCTTGTTTTTGGAGACAGTGAAGACATCTTAACTGTGCCAGAGGCCTTCGTTATAACCCTATCGACTTCAATGAATGCTATGAGGTTTTAGGTAAGCCTTTGGTTACTTTGTTGTTTATTTTTTAATTCGTTAAGCGATAAGTGAGTGCGCGCGTAAACTTTAAAACAGAGAAAACAGGGCAGGACCGACCCGGAAGGCGTCTCGCAATGATAATTCATTACGCAACCAGCTGAGCCTTGCTTAAACATTCAAACGTGGTGTACATTAAAGTGTACAATGACAACGAAATGTTAACCATTGTGGTCGTCGCGCGTCACGCTACAAATTCCATTGTGAGTGTTTTTTGTTTTTTTTGTCAGATAGGAGCTCCATATGCCTTAGTATGAAGCGAAAAGATGTGTTCATTGCTACCGTTGATTTAGAGCAGCATAAACGGAAGCAAAGTAACGGAACAGGCAAGTACATAACTGCGGTCTCCTTCCGTTTGGTTTAGTATGCGCTAAATGGGCGAAGAGATAATTCAAGAGCCGGTAATGGCGACAGTGATACCTACTCACAATAATCTTGGGAGTTTTCCGTCGCCTCAAAAAACCACAATATGAGGACACCTTGTGGAACGCTGCGGAAGTTTAGACCACCTAGGGTCATTTAACGTGCTCTGACATCTCACAGTACACTGGGCCTCAACGTTTTGCCTCCATCGAGTTGAAGCCGTCGCGGTCGATATCCGATTCCGCGACCTTCGAATCACCAGCCGAGAGCCGTTGGCACTACACCGCCGTCGAGCGTGAGTCATACAATACCTACGTCATACCTATAGTCAGGAGTCATACCTATACCTACGCAAGAGGGTTTTTGCGCAGCAGTCAGCCAAGGCGCAGGACACGTACGCTCAAGAAGTTATGTAAACGCAGTTGTTTTTAGCAATAATCACGTTGGTAAAATTGTTTTTTTTTGTGTGTTATTCTATTGGAATGCATGATGTATGATTTCGCATGCAATTTTTATTTCTTGTGGTTTAACCTTATATGACATTGTGTAAACAAATATTATTTTTCATGTGCCTTCCCTGCTACAATCTCTGAAGAGATTGGCAGCATTGTTAAACAAACAAACAAACAAACGAACGAACGAACGAACGAACGAACGAACGAACGAACGAACGAACGAACGAACGAACGAACGAACGAACGAGCGAGCGAGCGAACGAACGAACGAACGAACGAACGAGCGAACGAACGAACGAACGAACGAACGAACGAACGAACGAACGAACGAGCGAACGAGCGAGCGAGCGAACGAACGAACGAACGAACGAGCGAGCGAGCGAGCGAGCGAACGAATAAAACACCCTAACCACACAAATGTGTCCGAGTTGGTACTGCGGTTATGGTGTCCGGCTGCTGACCCATAAGACAGACAGACAGACAGACAGACAGACAGACAGACAGACAGACAGACAGACAGACAGATAGACAGACAGACGCACGCACGCACGCACGCACGCACGCACATACAGCTAGGACTCTCAACGCCATTGCGTAGGGCACTAGTTTAGTCTGCTTTTTGCAGTACGACACCGAACGACCAATTCGCAGAAACAGGCGCATACATACTGTAGTGAAGAATATGGACGCTATACTAGGACAGACAGGGTGCGCTACTCGCGAAGGAAGAAGACGTTTGGGCAGCCCAACGCGCGTGCTGGCTCCGCGATTGCCAAGGCTTAGTCGCAGCTGTTTTCGGTCAACCTTTACAAGCAAGCCCCTTGCCTAAACGCCCTGTTTCAATTGGTGGAGGAGCTGGGTATCGGTAACCCTGGAACTACGAAGCCGTACGTTACCTCCAGTCGCTACTACCATGGCATCGGATGACCAGCAGCAGCCTTCTCCACCGACGCCGACCTCTCCTTCTCCACCGACGGTACAATACAAACACACATACCACACGAACTTCACTTCGTTCTCTCGCATGGTTACATGAACACTTGACCATCATACTCACACGCACGCACATACGTGCACTGGCACTCTAAACGCTACGCCGGAAAGAACTGCATTCCTTAGCTGGCTTTCCTCAGTTCGAAAAAAAAAGACAAAGAAAGCAGGAAAAGACCAGGGCAATCCAAGTCCACTTTGCAGCGGTTACTGTCACAGACCCCCGACGAGCTCGCAAGAGATGGCGCGGGAGCGAGTGGTCCAGAGATCTAAGCGAGGTCTTCTATCGCAATGCGATTACGCTGCCTTCCGAAAGATACACCGAGAGCGAAAATAGCGCCGGGCTGGGTCGCACTATTAACGCTACGTCGTATATATAAGACTTTCAAGCGTCTCGTTTCACTTCCAGGATCACGCAATTTCTTCTCTGTTTTTATCTTTGACGAAGACTCCTTTGCCCCGACTGGACAGAGACGCTGCCTTCTGTGCTTCGCTTTTGCTATTTCGAGCTGCGGGCCGGTGCGGAAGTACTGTGGAGTCTTGGCGAAGCGCTGCGCGCTTGTCTAAGGCAATATTATATTTAGCGCAATACCGTTGAAGCGCTCGTATTGCAAAAACGTCCTTCGGCGTTGGCTTCATGCGCGAAAAAAAATGGCGGCGACAACAAAAAGGAGCCAGGCCTGCGCGGAATCGCAGGACAGTGACAGCGTAAGCTGAAGGAGCGACCTTCCTAGAGGTCATTGTAAACGCTTGGGGAAACTAGTGCAAGTACAGGTGGTGGGTATCCCCTGCGCCATAACTCTGCGGTTTGGGTTTCTATCTGCACAGCTGTCTGCTGTGCCCGACGTTGCCCTGCTGCAGCCACGCGCGTAACTCTGCGATTCACTTCTTCAGCAGCGGTCCGCATCTTGCGAGGAGGCGCCATCAGGTATATCGAAGAGCCAAGACAGGTTGCTGCCGGGGCTGCGCACGTCGCCAGCGCTTCGCAAAAACACATTTCGAAGGCTATGCGGAGGAAATCAGCGCCAATAGATGGCAGCAGTTGTCCTGTTGTTCACGAGGAGCGATAGTGGTTACGGACACGGGCGGCGGCGGCGGCGGACAACTACGGCGCCGTTGTTGTGATCTCATAACAGCTTACGCTGTAAAAAGCGCACCAGTTCCTGGCCTTGTGAAATCTGAGTAAACAGCGGGGCCGGGAAGAACGCGCCACCACCGGACGATCGCACTTTGAGTTCTTTTTTCATCACCTGCTTTCTTATTTCTGACCTTCTTTCTTTATGTCTTCCCGTATTACACTTTCAACTCACCCTCAGCCCCTTTTCCCATCCCCTTGCCAAGCTACACTGTACAGGGCTATGCAATGCTTTACACTCTCCCTCCACTTTTCCTTTCTCCTTACCCCCCTCCCCCTTCTCAATGCATGGCTACAGCTATGCATGGAACTGCTCGGCACGATGATGATAATTATTGTGGTTTGGTTAAGGAAATGACGCTAATTTCTGGAACCCATGTAGGGAGCACGGCTAAGCGTCCGTGGATGTGGGGGAAAGGGAGTGATAGAGATAGAGAAAGACCGTTGTGGAGGGTTCCGGAAAATTTGACCACCTGGGGTTCTTTAACGTGCACTGACAACGCACAGTACACGGGCCTCTGGCATTTTCACCTCAATCGAAAATGCGACCGCCGCTGCCGGGATCGAACCCGCGTTCGATCCTGGCCGCGGCGGTCGCATTTTCGATTGAGGCGCCCGAGTGCCTCCGGGATCGGGCCACCGCGGTAAAATTGTTTTTGCGCATCGTTTCGTGCGCGGGCGCGATCCGCGAGAACGTAGCGATATGCAAGCTTGGCTGCAGAAAACATCGCAATGCTGCTATTGTGGATAACGAGTACCACCAGCGGTAAACCGGCAGCTCGATTGCAGGGAAGTCCGGCGACACGCAGCAGCAGGGAATCAGTTCAAGGGCATCGGCCACCAGGCTATCGTTTAATAAAATAAATAAAAACAAAACAAAAAGAAGACGCTCTTTAACAGTAAATTATCATTATGACGTAGGTCATTTCTACTACCTCACTGTAAACTCACTCGACCTCAGTCGTCGGCATTCAGAATGCTCCAGACGGAGTCCTATTCTCGGGGCAGATTCAGTCACTTCTAGCCGGATATAGAACCGCACTGACCGAATTGTGGAGAAGAGTACAGCTTTCTAGATCACGTGCTTTGGCAGTGTCCTGCTTACGCGATGCCAGAACTACATGCACTTGAAGACCGGGACAAAGTCCTGAACAACGGCGATCTCCAAGACCAACTCCGGGCTGTCCAGAGGACCCGCGAAAGGCCAGAGGACCATGGTCTTTCTGTTACTGCCTGGGCACGGACCGCAACTACCCAGGATTCTCCTTGCAAAGAGGGCAAGAGAGGGGCGGGGTGTCCCTGAGGACCAAATAAAAGTTCCTTGTTTGTCTGCTTCTTTAACGGTAGTAGTCGAAGTTCTGGTCACATGCAAGCAGTGTCAGCACGAGAAGTTGCATCAGGATTTTCAGGAAGACGTGCGCGACGCCTCCTCCATCTGTCGCAAAGAGCGGCCCCCAAGATGAGCTCATCAAAAGTCCTGCGGTGAAGTGAGCCGTCTCTAACGACGTCTCTGCAAGCAGCGCGCTGAATGCGACCGCGTAGGCTGCTGCCATACAGTGCCGGTTTCGGCTCACGAATTCTCCAGTTCGTGGGCTCGGCAGCCGTAGCCGCGCTAATGAGTTTCTGCGTCGGTCGTTTTCGCCAGACTCCTTCACTGACTGCAGCGTTTGCAAACTCCTCCACTCTCTCCAACAACGCCACTGTGGCGAGAAGCTCCTCTATGCGGCACTGTTGAAAAAACGTAGATTGGAGAAGATTTAGTAGTGCAGAAAGGACGTTTTCTCCCCCCGGTAGATCTAATTGTACAGTGCTTGAAAACATTACTGGCGTTACCTTCGCAGAGAAATCGCGTTACAGCAGTTGTGTTTAAAATGGGATGATGGCAGCGGGAACGCAAGCGGGCTGTTTGTTCGTGCTTGGCGTTTGCGTGAGTTAGACGCCTGAAGGCAAGAAGGAGCTGTTGGAAACGACCCCGTTCAGTAACGTCAGCACGAATTTGTAATATGAATTGCCACGTCATTTAATGAGGTTGACGAGCAGAGTATTCACTGCGGAGCTGTCGGGATAATGAGATTTGTAGCGCTCGCTTTCGTCGGACCGTTTTAGGGAGGGCAACGTTTACCAATTCTTTCCCGACACACTCAGTGGCGCAAGCAGTGGTTTTTTTTTCAGCACTGTTGAAAGGATGTAGAGCGGAAGAGTTACTAAAGCAGGCAGGGCGGCAAATGAGACCGACTCGACTGGTGTTTCAAAACGGAACTTCTCTTTCTTTTTTCGTTTTTTTTTCTTTTAGAAATAAGGCGGGAGACGGTTCGTGTGCCTAAACTCAGCGACAGACAGCGACCATAGAAGGGTGTTTATACCTTCGTGTGGTCGTGATTACGAAGAGCGCAGAATCCAAGTTGGTAAAGGTCAAACGCCTTTATTGAGCGAAACTGTGCTCAGAAAAGAAAGTGGCTCTGACTTCATAGCCTCGCAACGGTGGTCTACCGGATATGGACACTCGGGGTTTCTCGTCGCGGGATCGAATCCCGGCAGCGACGGCTGCATTTCGACAGAGGCGATATGTTGGGGCCCGTGTAACGTGCGATGCCGGTGCACGTTAAAGAACTCCAGGTGGGTCGAA
This sequence comes from Hyalomma asiaticum, assembly GCA_013339685.2. Classification (NCBI taxonomy): domain Eukaryota; kingdom Metazoa; phylum Arthropoda; class Arachnida; order Ixodida; family Ixodidae; genus Hyalomma; species Hyalomma asiaticum. Next base: position 18,364,828 of record CM023488.1, on the reverse strand, counting down.
ATTTCCCGAGCCCTCCACTACGGTGGCTGTCATAATCGTGTCGTGGTTTTGGGACGTAATACCCCAAAGATCAATCAACATTCGTCACAGTGCGTTGTGGTACCGTCACTGATATTCCGGAAGGCACTAAAACATGCACGTCGGACATGGAAACTTTGCAGCACAGTTCGCGCCATTCGCCTACCAGCATGCAAGATAAGGGAGGTCAGCGATGCGCGTCACGAGAAAAGTTATCAAGGCGATCCTCGTGAACAAAGCGAAACAAGTGCGCATGTCAATATGTATGCTTGTGGTAAGGTTCATTTCGCCATGTCGATCAGATACGTGTGAAGCTGTCGGGAGGTACGCCTCATGGGTTACGTTAAGTATGCAAGTTGAGTTGTGCCTACCGTGTTGACTATTCCCACCTGAATAGAGAGAACCCACACTTGGGAATAGCGACGAATGTTCATCTTATGTATGGACACAGAATGTTCATATGTATGGAGTGCTGCTGCCGCTGGGGCTGCTGCTGCTGCTGCTGTATGGGTTCCGCGGCACAGCCAGGCAATGTTTGCTTTTAGCCGTGCCTCCTACGACAATCCTCTGTATTGTCCTACATAAATGAAAGAATAAACAACTTTCAGGGTCAGTCGCTCCTGTATCGTGTGCGACATCACTGTTACAGTCGCCTGTGCAAGTCCTTTGTTTTCAGGAACTTCAGCAGTGCCTTCGCACAAATGTTTCTTTAGACTAAGTGGTATAAGGTTCGCTGCCGTAAGAGTTCTAGTAAGTCGGGCTCTTTGTGTGTTATGATGTGATGAATGGAGAAAGAGATGGTTAATATCCTTGTGCTTGCACAATGCACAACAGTATTAGGGAGTTTCGGCACTGTCAATTTTGTGCACATGTTTTTTGCAGGCAGAGCCAAGCCTTAGCCGATGAATAGCCTTAGCCAGGCTTCTATCTAAGGATAACATTTTGAGTTATATAAGTGGATCTAATGACCGAAATCGCTGCACTTTGATTTTTTTTTCAGACCACACATTCCTAGACATAATGAAGTATATAATGAAGCGCTTTTCATTTTTCGATTTCGATTTTTCGATGCGGAAACGACATCGTCCTTGCGATGTTCATTTCGTGCTGCTTCATCGGCTGCTATGTTGCCAGGAGTGTCACCATATTTATGGGTCGACCTTCGTGGGTACGTGACTGACAGAAAAAACGCTAGTATTTATATCGCTGATGCTACGGAAACGTAAATGCTTGCCCTCGAGCAAGTTGTTTTGGCGTCGCGGCCGTGCCACTCCAGCTTAAATGTACTGAGCAAAATGAGTTGTCTAACCACCACTGCGATGATTGTTACAGATGTCAACTTCCCGCGACAACGTGAATAGCGTAAGACGAGCACGGCCTTACTACTGAAAGTAGCTGGAGACTTACTAGTAAAACTATACTTTTTCTGATAGTGCACGATTCCACGTCGACGGCAATTTGAAATTGTTAGAGAGCACCAAGAGGGAAAAAAGGACGTGACAGCCGAGATGGCTTAGAGACCATAGACGTAGAAGAGGAACCGAAAACAGGCACAGAGAACAGAAAGGAAGGAACACAGCCTCAGGGCTCTGTTCCTTTCTTTGGCCGTTTCACTTGTCTTTTCCAGTTTCCTTGATGGGCTCTGTCAGGTCAACTTGCTCGAAGGGAATGTTTTAAATAACGGCTGCATAAATACGTATCGCAGCGTATTGCTTGCCAGTCACGTTCTCATGAAGAGCAAGCCATGAGCATTAAGTTTGCAAAGAAAAAGTTACGTCGAATGAAACATTTCACGTGTGTCTATTTGTGAAAGTCGTTAAACATTTCAGACAGCCTCAAGCCACAAAGACCCTTCGTCGTGGCAAAGAGACAAGTTGTCAAGGGCAGAGCGCGCCGAGGAAAATGCTTTCAGACTAGAATGAAGCCGACTGCCGCGGTCCCGTTCCATCACTGATTTCCAGTCATAGGCATTGGAGTTGGCGAGGGGTAAATGAAAGAAAAAGGAAAAAAAAATTGTAGTTGTTGATGAAATCACGCTTAGGAGCATTCACTCGTTCGCAAGTTTCGAAATCATTGGCGCATGTACTCGCATCCGGTAGATTGCGTAAGGTCCGAAGACCTGAAAGCCTTCATGATTCTTCGATTTCCCAGGGGGGGAGGACTTTGGTATCTAAGAGCGTCCCTTTGGAGCAGGGATGTGTACGAGATTTTCATCAGCTCAGAGGGTGGCATTTCGAAACCGCTAACACTGTAAGTGATAGAGGGAGAGAGAGAGAGAGAGACAGAAAGAGAAGCAAGGGCTCCCTTGGAAACAAGATAGTCGTACATGGCACGAACGTGCGTAGAGTAAATAATGATAATCACAACATTTAGTATGACTTACGACTTAAAGGCAACAGGAACGGAGTGTAATTAAAATGTTTAACAAGTTTTCTGAAACCGTCAATACAAAATCAGGAGTGAACGAGCGATTCACCTCCATGCTCACTATTCATTTTCCTGCTCTGTATAGATACGCTTGACGGCGACATTGCTGCAAGTTTGCATGGTTAGTTATCTGCATTCATATCAGTGTGTTTTGCTTGATTTGATTTCATTGATATGTGGGGTTTAACGTCCGCAAACCAGCTCTGGTTATGAGAGACGCCGTAGTGGAGGTCTCCGGAAATTTCGACCACCTGGGGTTCTTTAACGTGCACTGGCATCGCGCAGTACACGTACCTCAACATTTCGTCTCCATCGAAATGCAGCCGCCGGGATTCGATCCTGCGACCTTCGGATCAGCAGCCGAGCGCCATAACCACTAGACCACCACGGCGGGAGCGCGTTTCTCTTGTCGTGGTACGCCGAGTGGAGCCGGCAGCCGAAAAAGGAAGTCCCGTTTTTCGAGGACACCTTAGGAAACATCTTTTTGAAATGAAACACATCTTGCGCGGAAAGTGCCCTCCTGGTAAAGGAGACAGACACTACGGATCTGGGCATGTGACACGTATACATGAATAATAGACAGCGCGCAGATTGTAGGACACGGGGCCCCATGTGTCACGCATAAAAGTGAACAAAAGGAGCGTCACGCTTGAAAAAGTTCGGCGAACTTCACTCTTTATTTTATTATTTTTACCTGCTTTCGTTGAGAGTTTTGGATGTTACTGTCTCGGCGCGGATAGAGTTAACGTTGCGCGCTGGACCGTGACGACTACGCGAATATCTTGGCGTTGCACCGAGTGCGTAGAAACTATGGAGAACCTAGAGAAGCCAGGAGTTCAAGCGTGACGAAATGGGGAAAGAAAGTTCTTGGAAAGTTCGTGCATCAACGATCTTCTCTATTCACCTTTTCGGAGAGTCTAGTCGGCACAAAGCGACCATAAGGAGTAAGGAAGAATGGGATGTGGTTATATTTTTTGTTCTGCTGTGCCTTTCCTGTTGAGCGAAGAAAAGAACGTGCGCCTTTCCTGGTTGAGCAAGAAAAAAAAACGTTTAGCTGGTAAAGTGTAGCCACTTATAATAGTGCTGAACATATCAGAACGAAGCAGCTTGCAGAGCTTCGAAGAAGACAAGATAGAGTACGTGCATCATTCATCGTGAAGAACAGAAGATTGATAAGACGATCACGTAGATAGGTTGACGTCAATATCTGGTGATCCAAAGTACAGGGGTCTGCTAGTTTAACGCATAGTACAAGTTTACTGCGCGCCACCTAAACGTTTGGCCTATTTGCTTCATATACCTACCCCCATCTCTGCTCCTTTGTGTACCCCCTTCAGCCCCCCCCCCCCCCCCCCTCCCCAATTTCACCCGCTCGAATTCTCGCTCGTAGCTCTTTCCTTTCGAAGTGAAAAAGCGTGTTTTATGCGGGTGGTCGTGTCACGGCTTATGTTGTTCACGTCAGAAGCGGTTCTTCGCGAAGACGTTTTATAGACATCCGATGTAGATACGTTACAGACGCGGTGTCAGCGTGTGCAAAGCGAGTGACAGAAAGGAAAAGAAAAGAACTGAATGGACAGAAAAGAGGAGTACGTTTTTGGCGATACCACAAGCAACGTCTTGTACCGGGTCGCATTGCATAGAGTTGCTTTTTTTTTCTCTTTACGGAGGCGGTATCGTGGCCTGCCCTGGAAAATTGAGAGCTGTCTATATTCAAGAAACGCGGAGAGGGATAATTCATGGCCATGAAATAAAGGTAAAATGAAAGGAGAGAAAAGAAAGAAAGAGAAAGCAGGCCTGCAAGCAATAAAGGAAGAAAGCAAGCAAGTCAGGAAGAAAGGACAGAAGGAACAATGCAACAAAGCAAGCAAGAACGTAAAACGAAAGAAAGAAAAGAACATAGTAAATAAATAAATAAATAAATAAATAAATAAATAAATAAATAAAAGCAGCAAGCAAGAAAAGAAGAAACAAGCTAGCAAGTGAGCTAACATGGAAGGAAAGAAGGCATGAACAAAACAAGGCAGCAACGAATGAACACAGCTGGAAAGAAAGCAAGCAAGCAAGCAAGCAAGCAAGCAAGCAAGCAAGCAAGCAGGGAAGGAAGCTATGAAAGGAGGAGGGAGTAAAAAAGGAAAGGTCCTCGTTTCTAACGCCACGTGACAGCTTTCTCAAGACGCTTCAGTGCGGCAGCGCGTACACACCGAAAAAAGAAGCTAATCGGGCAGGTGCCGGCTTGATGGATAGCTTGCCATTTTTGTCTACCTTGGCTGCGTGCTAAAAGGTAACGGCGTTTCTCCTGCAGCTGGCTGAGGTTGGGGCGGGTTTAGTGTGACGGGTTCGAGTGCTTGGCGTGAAGGCTGTTCAAACGCGTCTAGACGATAGTGCAGGCGAGGTACCCCACGCGAAAGGTCGCGAATGCGGCCCCGACGGGCGATATAGAAGATGCATGCGTGGGGAGCTGTACCAATCGTGCCATGAAAAAGCGATGAACTGAATAGTGTTTATTAACATCAAGCCCATTCTCGAACCCTGTATTTTGCTTTCTTCCATTCTATTGCAGCCCTATATCCCTTTCTCCATCGTAGGGTAGTAAACCGAACGAGCGTTTGGTTGAACTATACCTGCGTTTCCTTACTTCTCTCTCTTACTGAGACTAACGCTTTTCAGCTTTCTCTTTTTTGCCGTACATGAGTTAGTTGGCTTCCACTGTAATACGGTACGGAATTAGAGTGGAATTAGAACTTGGATACGTACTGTTTGCTTAATTGGTGTTATGTTTCCTTCTCCAGCTCTCTCTCTCTCTCTCTCTCTCTCTCTCTCTCTCTATATATATATATATATATATATATATATATATATATATATATATATATATATATATATATATATATATAATGCCAGCCCTGTGAAGTACTTTTAATCAGTGCAATGTTTCCACTCCGCGTAATGACATGTCGACCTTTGTGCTAGTGCTACGTCTTGGCCGTTGTACCCGTCATGCTTGGACTAAACCTTGGTCCTTGGTCTACAACATGATGTAAATAGAAATAAATAAGTTTACGTCCCAAAGCTACGATATGAGCATGAGAGACGCCGTCGTGGAGGGCTCCGGGAATTTCGACCACAGGTGGTTATTTAACGTGCGCTGACATCGCATGGTACGCGGGTCTCAACATTCTCAACATTTTGCCCCCACGAAATGCAGCCGCCGCGGCCGGGATTCGATCCCGCCACCTTCGGACGGGAACGAAAATATGTAGCCGTGTCATTAGCAGCCGCGTCCTTATGCAGGGTCTGTTCGGCATGTATTGATGACAAGCAGTAACGAATATTCCTGCACGATGACCTTTAGCATTTCTTTTCACTTGCTTCATTGTGTGATACTTTTGAATACCCTGATGGTCTGAGAAGCTAGTCTAGATATTCTACTTCTTACAGTAGGATATTTGTCCTTGATAGTGTATGAGTGCATTTCGTTAACTCGATTTTGTGCTAAATTTAATATTATTAGTGAAGGCGTATTCCTGCTTTGAAATCCGATATTCGATTCGATATTCGAAGCTGGGCATTCGAATTCGACATGTGTTCGGAAAATTTAATACTCGCTAGACTTAGAATATAGGCATCGCTGTCTCAAAAGACCTTCCAGATCGGAGGATGACGGTACGGCGCTATCGAATCCGGGGCTTCCATGAATTGTGCTGGAATATCAATTTTCCGCGGTGTTGCAAGCAAGGAAGGTAATCAACTCTGTCTATTACGTACTCGCTCAGTCCCGCCTTGAGCTGCTTCGATTGAACTTGAGCGCGTAGAGTGCCGAAATAGCGATGGTGTGAGGGACTATTACCCGCCCACCACTGCTGGAACTGCGAAGGTGGGCAGGTAATAAACGATGTTACGTAGGTAAAAAGCGATGGTAATTAAACAGAGTTGAGACATTGAAATATTTTCCTTCGTGTATTTCACGCCTTAGTCATTATTTGCACCCACCAGCTCCATGCGAACGTTTCGAGAGAAAAGTAAATGAATTCGAAGGCAATGCTGTAGCTATATGCGGTCTGCAGAAGAAGTAGACGGGCCTGTAATTCGTCAGTTCCTGCTTGCTGGATTAGAGTTTTCCATCGAACAAACTTTAAATTGATCAAGCGAGCAAAGTGCTACTCGTGCTCACGGTTTAGTTATGCAATTTTTTTTTAGTTTCGCGAACTAGTCTTCTTTCTTTAAAAATGCAAAGCATTTCTTGGCGAACTTGAGCAACCTCGAGTGTATCTATGTATCCAGCGGCTTACGTCTCTGTTCTCTCCTGGTGCCCCCGTTCGTACTGTTGCATCGAAATTGCATCGAAATTGGCATGATATGGTGTCAATGTATGACGCCACAGAATGATTGGTCTAAACATTACTGACCAAGAGACTATCTATCTATCTATCTATCTATCTATCTATCTATCTATCTATCTATCTATCTATCTATCTATCTATCTATCTATCTATCTATCTATCTATCTATCTATCTGCGCCAATATGCAGTGCCAAGAGAAGGGATGTCGTAGAATACGCCGGGTCTAAATCTTTGGCTAGACGGCAGTAAGCCGTTTACTCTCCAGCGAACCCTGCCCGCAGCGCTGATTTAGGTGTTTTCACACGGCGCATTAGTCTGTCGCAGCAACAGCTGTTTTCTGACAATCTGATCGCCTTGATCTTAGGCTGAGCGGCTTAGGCAGCCCCCGCGTCCTGACATCGTAATGGGTATAGTGAACTCCCAACTAATCTGGCGCCGTGATGTGGTGGTGCTGCACGCCCAGTCAAGTCCGCCACGATTAGGGTTTATCGAACTCGCTTAGTCACGTATCGACGTCACGTAGCCACCTTTTGCTTCTAGTCCTGAAAAATCTTGGCTTCATGTATTTCGAAATCAACACATTGGTATCGTGACCTGTCTCTTCGATTAATAAATCGAATGGCCAAACTGACGACTTTTACCTCTCGTTGATATAGCTAAGTATTGAATTACGTGTTTGTAGCTTTGTTTCATGCAGCCACAGGACCAACTGTTCGTATATGGTGCGTCCTTTAAACGTAATAAACGGCCTGATACATCTGCGAGTGTACAAGGAGCCGCAGGTTGTCCCATATGCCATGCCCATACTACTAAATGGTGAAATAAAACTACTTGGGCCGATAAAGGAACTAATCTTGCTTGCCGACCTTTCCTGACGAATAGAATTGATAACTTCTGCAAATGAAACCAAAGCTGCAGTAAGCAGCATCTTGTAGCCATCACTGTCAAATTGTTATGTGTATTTTCGTGCGCGTCGAGGAGGACACTTATTACGCTTACAGTCGGCGACTACGCCTTTGCCCATTGCGTGTGTGTGTGTGTAGTTGAGATGTTGCGCTTATGTTCAGCAAGAGGTTAGTGAAGGTTGTTGTTGTACTGTGTTGTTCTGTGGGGTTTAAAGTCCCAAAACCAGTTCTGATTATGAGAGACGCCGTAGTGGATGGCTCCGGAAATTTCGACCACCTGGGGTTCTTTAAAGCGCACTGACATCGCACAGTACACGGGCCTCAACATTTCGCCTCCATCGAAGTGCAGCCGCCGCAGCCGGGATTCGATCAGGTTAGTAAAGGGAGACGTAAGGATTTATCAAGTGAGATTTATCAAGTGAGTAGGGGGGGTCTACTATTTGTATTGCGAATGTGTGCCGCCGCAGCACGGCAACGCTGTCTCACTCTCCGCGGCCTAGCCTAAGGGTCTTCCGTTCTTTACCTGCTATACTTTGGTTTGGAAATATTTTATTGTAAAAAATTACACCATCTCCCCGAATGGGACCATGGGGTGATGCGGAGCATCGCTGGGAGTTTCAACGGTGCATTTAACGGCGATGTTTACAGGTTTGCAGTGTTGTTGCTTCCATCAACACCACCAACTTCTTTCATCGGAGAAGGGGGAAATACTACTGCAGTGAAGCGCGCGCGCGCGCTCTCTACCCGCTTTATTTATTGCAGCAGCTGTTGGAGAGAGGGAAGGGAGAGGAGAGTCGCGCATTCGTAGTGTGAGTGCGGACGCCGGTTGACGCGTGACATACCCGCGAGCAAGAGATCCTCCGCATCTAAAAAACCAGTAATATTAGGTAAATTTGTAGCACGAAAGAGAAGTATTGTCGAGTCATAATAGTGATAGTCAGTGAGCGGAATTTACGCTGAAAACTTTTGGCATTCTCTCATGGAAAACAACTGCTTCACACCTATGTTCAGGACGGAAAGACCTTTTATCGATTTCTGCTATTCCATTTGATGGGAAAGCTCATCATGGATATTCTCGTAGCAAATGCCTTGCTTTCGTCCGTATTCCCTGCATCAACACGTTACGAAGCCAACTATGCAACTAATCTGCAGTTGATCCGCTCATACAGACATAGTTGCTCCTTTAAGTTCCCCACGATAGCATAGGTTAATCTCTGCGTGCAGGCTACAGCCAAGCTTTCCAAGAAGGCTCAACCTTGCTTGCAGCGTTTATGGTCGATTACCACGAAACTTTTTGGGAACAGTTAGGCCTGTCCGCTCTTTCATCAGGCGCCCCTTTACTGCTCCTGGGTCACTAAGGAATTGAGACATGCTACGTGCCACTGGTTCAAGATCGATAATTTCTCGGCAGCCTGCATTAAGTAAGGCTAAAGAGTCTGCGACAAAGAGAAAACGATAGGTAATTAAGTAAAGTGCTGCCGCCTAGCCTGATGACGCAATAACTTTATTGCTTCGGGAAGCTTCCCCGAATGGGACGTCGCGGTGAAACCATCCCCCGGAGACTGTGGTCGTAATGTCGGCTCCTTTCAGTGGTCCTGGATTTGATATAATTCCAGAGACAATGATTTGCCAGGAGCTCGTAGAAGAGTTGCGCTGTAAAGCTAGCAGTGGCAAGGCTTTAGGCCGGCGCTGGAGAAGGAAAGAAGTGATGTAGGCACATTGGACTCCTTCTCGCAACTGTAAAGTTTGGTTTCCTGTGAGGAGGTGTGCCGTATGATTGCTGGTGTAGTAGTCTTCGAGGAAAGTTGTGTAAGGGCAAACTTCGCCTGACTTTTGACTGGGGTAACGCTAATACTAATACACTGGTGCAGGAATTTGTGCGTAAAAAATGCCCCTAACTGTGCTAGCTAGGAGCCCAAAGAATGCCTCAGTACAAGTGTTTTGCACCGGAAATTAGTGCAGCAAGTACGAGACAGTGGGTACAGGTATATATTGCATTAACTTCTTAAATGACATTCCGTGCAGGAAAGCTCATAATAGAATACAGCATATACGAGAAAAATGCATAGCAAGTCGTAGTATCACAAACGCTCGAAGTGCATTGGGAATGTGGAAACAAAAACCATTCGGTTGTAATTATAAAACGCAATTTGCCGTCCTGTGAATTCCATCGTTGCTGAGGGGGCTAAAAATTTTCCACAATTGTTAAACAGTGTGGGCATCATGAAGGACAGTTTTTGTTGTGATGTGTTTTTAGGTTTACCCCTTTGCAAATACCGCTGTGCCATGTGTTTACTGTGGTCGCACAGTTAGATTCAAGAAATGGCT